>JAOWCC010001589.1:26897333-27584772 GCA_030867875.1 Actinernus sp. WN-2022
GGTTGCTTTGCTTTGTGCCGATGGCGTTTGCTTTGTGCCGATTGCTTTGCTTTTGTTTGTTGCTTTGATTTTTGCCGGTTGCTTTGCTTTTTGCCGGTGGCTTTTGCTATGCTTTGCCGGTGCGACAGCTATCGTTGGTGCTCTTGTTGTTCTCCAATGGTTGGCTCTTTGGCATCCACAAGGGTGTGTGGCCTTCTTCCTTTTTATTTTTTCTTCCTATTGGTTGTGGCCTTTGCGATTGCGCTTCCTTTCTTTTGTTTTTTTCTTCCTATTGGATGTGGCCTTTGCGTTTGCGCTTTCTTTCTTTTTTTTTTTTCTTCCTAATGGTTGTGGGCTTTGCGATTGCGCTTTCTTTCTTTTGTTTTTCTTCCTATTGGTTGTGGCCTTTGCGATTGCGCTTTCTTTCTTTTGTTTTTACTTCCTATTGGTTGCGGTCTTTGCGTTTGTGCTTTCTTTCTTTTGTTTTTCTTCCTATTGGTTGTGGCCTTTGCGATTGCGCTTTCTTTCTTTTGTTTTTTTCTTCCTATTGGTTGTGGGATTTGCGATTGCGCTTTCTTTCTTTTGTTTTTCTTCCTATTTGCGCGTTTGTCCATGGTGGTCTGCATGCTGGTATGTTTCTGCTATGGATCGCATTTGTCTTCTTTTGGATTTTTCTTGGTTGTCCATGGTGGCCTGCATGCTGGCATGTTTCTGCTATGGTTTGCATTTGTCTGTGCGCTTGTCCCTGGTGGCCTGCATGCTGGCATGTTTCTGCTATGGTTTGCATTTGTCTGTGCGCTTGTCCCTGGTGGTCTGCATGCTGGCATGTTTCTGCTATGGATTGCATTTGTCTTCTTTTGGATTCCTTGGTTGTCGATGGTGGTCTCCATGCTGGCATATTTCTGCTATGGATTGCATTTGGCTGCTTTTGTCGCTGGTGGTCTGCATGCTTGTGTGTTTCTTCTATTGATTGCATTTTGTCTGCTTTTGTCGCTGGTGGTCTGCATGCTTGTGTGTTGCTGCCATGGATTGCATTTTGTCTACTTTTGTCGATGGTGGTCTGTATGCTTGTATGTTGCTGCCATGGATTGCATGTTTTTTTTCTTTTGTCGATGGTGGTCTACATGCTGGTGTGTTGCTGCCATGGATTGCATTTTGTCTGCTTTTGTCGATGGTGGTCTGCATGTTTGAATGTTGCTGCCATGGATTGCATTTGTCTGCTTTTGTCGCTGGTGGTCTGCATGCTTGTATGTTTCTTCTATGGATTGCATTTCGTCTGCTTTTGTCGCTGGTGGTCTGCATGCTTGTATGTTGCTGACATGGATTGCATTTTGTCTGCTTTTGTCGCTGGTGGTCTGCATGCTTGTGTGTTGCTGCCATGGATTGCATTTGTCTGCGCGTTTGTCTTGGTGGCCTCCATGCTTGTATGTTGCTGCCATGGATTGCATTTTGTCTGTGCGTTTGTCCGTGGTGGTCTGCGTGTTCGTATGTTTCTGCTATGGATCGCATTTGTCTTCTTTTGGATTCCTTGGTTGTCTGTATGCTTGGATGTTTCTTCTATAGATTGCATTTGTCTTCTTTGGGATGCCTTGGTTGCCCATGGTGGCCTCCATGCTTGTATGTCGCTGCCATGGATCGCATTTGTCTTCTTTGGGATTCCTTGGTTGTCCCTGGTGGTCTGTATGCTCGTACGTTTCTGCTATGGATCGTATTTGTCTTCATTGGGATTACTGGGGCTCTTGTGGTCTGCATGCTGGCATGTTTCTGCTATGGATTGTATTTGTCTTCTTTGGGATTCCTTGGTTGTCCATGGTGGCCTGCATGCTGGCCATGTTTCTGCTATGGATTGCATTTGTTTGTGCGTTTGTCCCTGGTGGTCTGCATGCTTGTATGTCGCTTCCATGGATTGCATTTTGTCTGCTTTTGACGATGGTGGTCTGCATGCTTGTATGTTGCTGCCATGGATTGCATTTTGTCTATGGTGGTCTGCATGCTTGTGTGGTGGCAAAGTCGGATGCCTCGGGTGCGACCAGTATGTTGGCGTGGCGTCTGGTGCGACCTATGCGATTGCACTTCTTTTCTACCTCTTGGGCACGGTCTATGCAATTGCACACGCTTCTTCTTTGGGCTTCGGGCGAGCTCTCTTCTTCTTTTCCTGCCCTTGGGCGTGGCTCCTTCCCTTCGAGCCGTGCAAAGTACTCCTCCTGCTCCTTCTGGGCCTCTTCTGTGCCTTTCCGTAGTAGGCGCGTGGTTGGGTCTTCCTGGTCTTCGCCCCATATGCGTCGGAGTCGTACTTGTCCTATCCCATACTTCTTCTTTGCGGCTGCGCCTGACATCGTACCCTTGCTTGCAGCTATCTCTCGTATCTGCTCTTCGGATAGTTGGGTGGGTTTCGGCATGTTGTATGTGTGTAGGGGCGGATTCTCTAGTAGGAAGGCATATTTGGAGTCTCCTACCCGCAGAGGTTCGTAGCTTTTGTTTGTTGCTTTGCTGCCGAGCATTGTTGTTGTTCCAAAATTCTTCCAAGTCTACTTCGTGGCCGAGCATTGTTGTTGTTCCAAAATTCTTCCAAGTCTACTTCGTGGCCGAGCATTGTTGTTGTTCCAAAATTCTTCCAAAGACTACTTCGTGGCCGAGCATTGTTGTTGTTCCAAAATTCTTCCAAGTCTACTTCGTGGCCGAGCATTGTTGTTGTTCCAAAATTCTTCCAAGTCTACTTCGTGGCCGAGCATTGTTGTTGTTCCAAAATTCTTCCAAGTCTACTTCGTGGCCGAGTATTGTTGTTGTTCCAAAATTCTTCCAAGTCTACTTTGTGGCCGAGCATTGTTGTTGTTCCAAAATTCTTCCAAGTCTACTTCGTGGCCGAGCATTGTTGTTCCAAAATTCTTCCAAGTCTACTTTGTGGCCGAGCATTGTTGTTGTTCCAAAATTCTTCCAAGTCTACTTCGTGGCCGAGCATTGTTGTTGTTCCAAAATTCTTCCAAGTCTACTTCGTGGCCGAGCATTGTTGTTGTTCCAAAATTCTTCCAAGTCTACTTCGTGGCCGAGCATTGTTGTTGTTCCAAAATTCTTCCAAGTCTACTTCGTGGCCGAGCATTGTTGTTGTTCCAAAATTCTTCCAAGTCTACTTTGCCTGTTGCTTTGTTTTGCTTTTCTCTGTTGCTTTGTTTTTGCTTGTTGCTTTGTTTTGTTAGTTGCTTTGCTTTGTTTTGCTTTTGCCTGTTGCTTTGCTTTGCTTGTGGACGTTCTCTGCTTCTGCTTCGAGGACCAGGCGGGCTGCTTGGGCTTCGGCCAGACTCTCGCGGAGTTGTGTGTTCTCGTTTTCCAGCTCCCGGGCAAGACTGTGGATTTCCTCCCCTGCTTGCTCTGCTTCGTGCCGTTGCTGGCTTTGCTCCAGAGTCTCTACCAGCTGTTCGATTTGTTGCTTCTGGGCCTCGAGTTCCCTGCCTGCTAGATCGCGTATTTCCTCTTCGGTCCAATCTTCTGCTATATCGGCTCGCCGGCTTGCAGCATCTAGGTCTGTTTCCAGCTCTCGAATGCGCTCTCGTAGTTTGGCTACGTCCTGCCTTGGCTTGGCTTGTGGTAGGCTTTGGGTTTGGGCTAGCTGTTCGGTTGCTGCCGTGTCTTTGTTTGCCTCCCACCTTCCACACTCTTGGAGTTTTCGAATTGTCGTTTTTGGTCTCCAGCTCGAGAATTCTGTTGTCGGCACTGGGCTTGGCGGGCACGTAGGTGATTGGGCTTGCGGCTTCGATGGCGGTAGAAGGCTGGTTGGTTGCCACTTGTCCGCATCTCTTGGTTTTGTGCTGCCAAAGGCTTTGGTAGCTTGCGTAGTTTTTTCCACATACCTCGCCGGTGTATCCTGGCCGGAGGGCGACAAGGTTTTTTCCTATTGGCGTGCCGGCGTAGGTTGGCCGGTTTGTCGAATCGTCGACCGCAGTGGTTGCACTCCATTTCTATGTTGTGTGGTCCCAATTTTCTATATGTGGTCTCGATTCTCTATATAGGTCCTAATTCTCTACGTATGGTTTCGATTCTCTATGTATGGTCTCGATTCTCTCTCTATATATATATTGGTCCCTATTCTCTATATATGCGGTCCCAATTCTCTATATGGCCCCAATTCTCTATGTATGGTATCGTCCCAATTCTCTATGTATCGTCCCAATTCTCTATGTATTGTCCCAATTCTCTACGTATGGTCCCCCAAAAAGGTAGCCGAAACTGCGGTAGCCCTGGCGAAAACTACACTCTCCTAAAACGATTCGAGTGGTTAAAAAATAAGTGCAATCATTTTCACTCCGGCTATACTACTCATTGTGTTTTCACTTGCTCCTGTGATTGGCTATGTAATTACTTTGGTTTTGGTTTTAATACACTCAACTGAAAACCGCTCTATACCCGTTATCCGTCATTCTATTGTGTTCAACGTGCTAACCTGTTGTGAAACGGCGGTAATTACTTGGTGTACCTCACGATACACTAAAACTAGCATCGAATCTTGCATCGTGTTATTTATGTTACAATTGTTGTCGTTCAGAGTAATATTTGGGCCTGTCTAGATGCTAGTGAGGCATACGCTCATCCTTATTAAATTTCGCTATCAATTTTTTTTAATCGCACTTCCTGTAGCCGCCTCTCTTCTGCCGGCTCGCTACACTTCCTGAACGTGTTCTAGTATTAGACCATCCGTCCTGCTTTCCAAATATGGAATATATTGACCATATATGGAATATCACAGGGAGCTATCAGGAACAACACTTTTCTCAATAAGTTGTTTGATATGTGGTACAACAGTTATTATAAACATCAGTGTCTAGTACTAGTTAGTGGTATGCCTTTTTCTTCTTCTTCTTCTTTCAGTCCTTTGATGGCATTCAACAAATCTTAAGTCTCCAGCTATATATAGCTAAGGGTCAAACTCACTCAGTGACATCAGCTGAAAGAGAAAATTAAAAAATTATTAGCATAAACCCACATGTACAGTTCGCGATATAAATAATCATCCCCCCCCCCCCACCAGTCCCCTAAAGGACCTTAACTATGTTCCCAATCTACGATAACAATTTCCGCAATCATCTGGTTTAATTTTGGTACGGCCGGTGTAGCTAACGAGTGATATTTCACAATTTCACTACAATGTTATAAGCCATCAAGGCGACTGCAATTTGGAATTGATGAAGTAGTCCAAGCGACGTTTTTGGTTTATTGCACACAAAGAAAACCCGAACGATGGTCTATAGATTATTGGACTAAAAAGGCTTTTTGTTACGCATGCGCAGACCTAACCCTCAAATGGTCCTTTTGCCAAGGGCACCCAACGAAGTTTTCGGTTAAAAAGCTGTTCGTGAGAGTAAGTTAGCTTAAAACATTCGGATTTCAAAAAAATTGTCCCTAGAAAATTTGTTTTCAATACCTAGAAAATTATAGAAGAAAAGGGGGACTAAAAGGTTCCCCTAAAATATTCGTACGCCCCAATTCGTCTGATCAATAGAGTCAGAACAACACATTTTCATTCCCTAAGAATTGCCTAAAGGAAAACAGAATCCCTAAAAAAATCGTACCTCCACAAAACTTTGCAACATGAAGTTACTTGGGCTAGAAAATTCTTGTTTCTGTTCTAGACTACTATTAACAAATTCGTAGGCCGGGAATATTTTGCCATAGTATTTTCGGTTGACGCGATTTCCACCTAGAAAATCCGTACAGCTACTAGCTTTCTAGAATACGTCAAAAGACATAGTAGGCGCCTTAAAATAGCTAGATAAGCTGCAGACAACTGGTTTCAAACGAATTTCAAAAGGTACTCGTTGGGTAGGAACAACTTGCTCAGTCGATCTCCTCGGGGGTACTACCTAGTCAACGTTTCCGGATCCACGACAGAAGATCCGAGTGCTTGTAACAGACTACTCACCTCTACATTAGTCTCTCATCGTTTCCTCAATTGACAACTTGATCTTTTTTTCAGTCTTGTAACACAGCCAGATCATCACTGCAAGTATCGCGAGTGCCACAAACATTGTATAGACCACAATCAAATTTGGCTCTCTTTCCTGTAGTATATTTTCCTGACACATACACTGGCATAAAAACTTTGGGAGAAGAGACATTTCTCCAGTGGTGGTGCCATTAATTTGTTTTTTCCACATTTTTGATCAGATTTGTTAGTAAGTGCGATCGTAACCCCGTGTGGACTCTCTCTGTATACTTTTACCAAATGCTGCGGCTTTTCTGGACACAATGCTAAATAAATGAGTCCATTGCTTGTTATTATCGTTTCGGTTATAGCTATATGCGTTTGCATTACCACTGTTTCCGCACCAGTGCGTGCTGTTATATATTGATGAATGACGTAAAGATCATGTACGCGACACTGTGGTTGTTTACCATTTACACAGAAATTCCGGTCTGAAATTCCGTTGTAAATGGTACTCAAAATTTCCCAAACTGAATTTCCCCGATTGGAAAAACGTTTACCATTTGTACACAAACCGTTCCAGATGAGAAACGCTCAGCATAACGCCTGGAACTGGTACGACCGACCGGCAATTGTAAATCGGTACACGATTTCCCATTCAGAAATTCCGTTTGGGAATTTTGGACTACCTTTTTAGACGTTCCATTAATTTCGGAAATTTTCCACGGGACGAACTGAAAAAACGTTTACCATTTACATTCCACCCCGAAATTTCCGGAATTTCCGTGTAAATGGTAAACAACCTGTATTACCAGGAGCGTCTAACTCCCATACTGAGTCTGTAAGTGAGCACATTCCCAGATCAGGTTATTTTTAGAAATTCCGAGGTACTGAATAAATCCCATACCTCCGACCTGGAGGCCTATAAAATGTTTTTTTTTTACAATGGTGAGGTTTTCTTATATGCAATAACAATATCTCTTCATAAATCATTAGGACATTATATACAATGTAGTTGCAGTTTTTACTTGGAAAAGTTTGTTCATTTCCTTGACTTTATATTTTTTGAAAACGGGTTAGTTTAATTGTTTTTCTTTCTACTTTGCTTCCCTTTTCGAACCACCCATTCATTTGGAGAAAGTTATTAAATCTCAACTTTACCTTACACTGAAATGTCATTGATAATTTTATTTTCTCTCCAGATTATTTTACAGCCATCTGTATCAAACTTGGGATTCAAAGCTTTGCATTAACCTACGACAAAGCATATGCAAGTAAATGCTAACAATATAATAGCTCAGTCCAAATTGGTATACTGGTATATTGGTGCCAAGCAGTGGTGCAACAAGTAATGTGTTACACTCCAAGACTAAGGACTTATAAAAATCACAGTCATTACTCTAACGGCGCTTTCCATTTACACGAACTGACTGGTCTGACCGGCCAGTTTTTAAATGGAACGAGTCAGTTCTAGGAACTGACTGGACCAGTCAGTTCGTGTAAATCGAAAGCGCCCTAAGTGTGTTAATATATACCTTGTCCGCCTCTGCGGGAAAGTTAATGTTCAAATACATGAGAGAATATTACAGACATTCTTTTAGATCCGTCACATCTTAAATCGTTATCACACTTCTCGTTTACATTGTAGAGCGGTTTTCGATTAAGTGTCGAAAATAATAGGCGATTGTTTTGCTTTTTGCGTTTCTTTAGCTTTTCTATTGGGCTGTGAGAAATGTTTTCTAGTTATCAGCCAATCAAGTTCTAAACTAAAACCAAACGCAATCACGCAATCAGGTTTTGTTTTAGCGACAGTATCGACGATCGCGTTTACTTTGCCTCGTGATTGGTTCAAGTAAAACCAATGGTGAATTACTTCAGTTCGTGATTGGCTCATTGTGTTTTCACTTGCTCCTGTGATTGACTATGTAATTACTTTGGTTTTGGTTTTAATACACTCAACTGTAAACTGCTCTATACCCGTTATTCGTCATTCTATTGTGTTCAACGTGCTAACCTGTTGTGAAACGGCGGTAATTACTTGGTGTACCTTACGATACACTAAAACTAGCATCGAATCTTGCATCGTGTTATTTATGTTACACGTGGTACAACAGTTATTATAAACATCAGTGTCTAGTACTAGTTAGTGGTATGCCTTTTTCTTCTTCTTCTTCTTCTTTCAGTTCTTTGTTGTCATTCAACAAATCCTAAGTCTCCATCTATATATAGCTTAGGGTCAAACTCACTCTGTGACATCGGCTGGAAGAGAAAATTAAAAATATATTAGCATAAACCACAGTTCGTGATATAAATAATCAATCCAACCTGAAACGAGCCTGTAGGACCTGTCATACAGTACGCAATGAATTGGTTGAGCATAATATCCACCCCCCACCCCCCCCCCCCCCCCCCCCCCAACCCTACCACCGCCCTAAAGGACCGCAACTATATTCCCAATCTACGATAACAATTTCCGCAATCGACTGGTTTAATATTTTGGTACGATGTAGCTAACGAGTGATATTTCACACAATTTAACCACAATTTTATAAGCCATCAAGGCGACTGCAATTTGGAAATGATGAAATAGTTCAAGCGACCTTTTTGGTTTATTGCACACAAAGAAAGCCCGAACGATGCTCTATAGATTATTGGACTAAAAAGGCTTTTTGTTACGCATGCAGTGAAGTTAAATATACTGCATGTGAGCAGAGGCAAGGAGGATTGGAAGGCCTTCTCATGAACACTTGCGCATGGAAATTTGTCAAGAAGGCAAGAAACTTGGAGTTTCCCGCGAGTTTTGTCATTTCCAACTGAATTTCTCCTTGAAGTTTTTTAACTCTAGAAACTAGAAATGGATTCAACAAAGTCAGAAATATACTTTCTTACTTTACTACTCGCTAAACATCTTCGAATTTTGAACTTTTCATACAATCTGAGCATATTTATCGGACACTTTTCTCGAGAGGTTGTTTGGGAGAAATTTCCCGCGAACTCAAGTCGTAAATCTTACCCTGAAAGAAATTAACTACAAACCTTTTAGACAACTAACCTTACCTGGAAATTAGCATGAGCAGTGACATAAATAAAGTAAGTGTCTAATTTGTGCAAAGGGCTCCAAAGGGCTCCAGGTTTAAGAGGTTTACAAAGCCGTTGAAAATGCGTATTGTTTACGATGTTTCGATACCATCACAAAATGTCGCGCTCATTGGATATACAGTACTCACGCCGATCTTTCGTGAAGCATTTCGCGAACAGTACGAGTGGTGTTTATAATTGTTAATTATACCAAAAAACCAGACGATTCTTTGTTAATCATTTTACTTAAAAACAATTATGATTACCTGAAAAGATAAAGGGCAGAAATAAGTAATACTTTGGTTTATTCAGTCGCGCACTTGGGTACAAAGCAGCTTTGAGCGCGCGCTCATTGTTCGAAAATGGCGTGATCAGATTGCGTCAGCAGCGCGCGCGAACCTCTAAAATTGAAAACTTTTCACTCAAATCACAGCTAATTCTCTGCATATTTTCTCATTTTTCGTAGGCTTTCATTGTAAAATAATGGCCAGAAATACGGGGAAGTCAAAGCTAGCTTAAACATACGTCAAAATCCCAGTAAAAAACTTTGGTTTTGAGATGCTTTGTGAAAATTTATACTGCTGAGGTCCGATCTCCACGAAATTCAACGCAGAATGAATTGCTCACGTGACCGGGAAAATTGATAATATAGTTGCTACGCAAAGGATCGTGGGAAGGCCTCCTTGAGCAGAGGTAGATCAAACAGTTTTAGACAGAGAGAGTGCGATGGGATCCCAGCCGAACGATGCTCTATAGATTATTGGACTAAAAAGGCTTTTTGTTACGCATGCAGTGAAGTTAAATATACTGCATGTGAGCAGAGGTAGATCAAACAGTTTTAGACAGAGAGAGTGCGATGCGATCCCAGCCGAACGATGCTCTATAGATTATTGGACTAAAAAGGCTTTTGTTACGCATGCAGTGAAGTTAAATATACTGTGAGCAGAGGTAGATCAAACAGTTTTAGACAGAGAGAGTGCGATGCGATCCCAGCCGAACGATGCTCTATAGATTATTGGACTAAAAAGGCTTTTGTTACGCATGCAGTGAAGTTAAATATACTGTGAGCAGAGGTAGATCAAACAGTTTTAGACAGAGAGAGTGTGTTGCGATCCCAGCCGAACGATGCCCTATAGATTATTGGACTAAAAAAGGCTTTTTGTTACGCATGCGCAGATCTAACCCTCAAATGGTCCTTTGCAGCGTTCACGTGATTGTACGGGATTGTACTGGATGGCAAAAAAAAAATTACTTCATTTATATAGAAGCCTTGTACGAGATCGGTAGTGTTATTAGCAAAACCTGTTTGTAAATGCTATTTTTCACCACCAATGTCCGACAGTCGATCTTTCTAAAACAGCGTTTTTAAAAATGGCTTGCTATCCAGCACCCATGGCAACGTCTTTCCCATCGTAATTACGAGCTCAATTCATTCGTTAACGACTGAAGTATATATTATATCAGCACGTGACTGTTAGCTGCAAAAGGTCTATTGCATGCAGTGAAGTAACCGGAAATTGGGCTGTAGGAACAACTTGCTCAGTCGATCACCTCGGGGGTACTACCTAGTCAACGTTTACGGATCCATAGTAAACAATTAAACTAACAGCATTTAACAAACTGGACATCATAGTAAACACTAGTCGAGTTCCAGTAGCTATCATTAGGCAGTAAGGGTGTTCCAGTCTTCGGACTATTTAGCGGTTTAGTATAAACAAACCATTAATTGTACTTATTCTAAACAGTCTCTATGAACTATTACGGCAACATGAAACAGTTATTGGCCATACTGCTCAGATTTGTCTCAACAAAACCCGTGGAAGACATTGCCTTAGTGCGAAATATCAAGCCACGATTTTCGTCGTCGTTGGGTTAGCCACAATATATTGTTTTTGTCAGTTTTCTTTTGTTTCTTTGTTTACTCTAATAGACACTAACACCGTACGCAAGCTATTGAAACTAAATAGCTCAAAAATTCGCTGCTTGCAGGATAATAAAATCACTTCATTAAAAGGAGAAAGGTTTGTTCAAAATAATCAGAAAAACTCTGATGGAGTATTAGTCGATTTCTAGTCAATATTATGAGGCAGTAATGCGGAAAAAGATAGTACTGGTTTGTTATTCACGGCAAAAAGGAAGTTATTTTGTGGCCATTCAGCTGAGTGAGTCTTGAGCAGAAGTCAGGGGTTATTTAGTTGAGCAGAGTTGCAATTTAGTTAAATTTTTTCCATTCCATGCATGTCATGCATGAACTGACAATATATATAGTTCATGAAACACCGACTGCGTTGCAATTTAGTTAAATTTTTTCCATTCCATGCATGTCATGCATGAACTGACAATATATATAGTTCATGAAACACCGACTGCGTCTCGTCGGATCTAATCTGCGGATTTTCTTAGCTTTTGCAGCTAATTTAACTTTCATTAATAAATTAATATTTTCAATAAAATGTCGCTAAACTGTCAAAGAAGGCTTTCTCGAAAATCTTTCACTCGAAGGCATGTTATTATTGTCCAAGTTTGCCGGCTCGAGGAAGGCGGGTTGGTTGGCGTAAATGACAGACAACTGTTACGTTGAGGACAAACTAAACAGGTGAATGAGTCCTCCAAAAAAAAACTCAAATATAGGCAAAAGGCAAAGGTACAATGCTAGACGCTAAAATTAGTGAAAGAAAAAAACATAAATAAAGTAGGAAACAAAAAAAAAGAGAGATTGGTCTCTACATGAAGAGCAGCATGATTTTGTGTGATCGAAATTGTTCTAAATCAAAAGATCCAAACAGAAAGTACTAGTGCCTGCAATAGGCTACTCACCTCTATACATTAGTCCCTCATCGTTTCCTCAATTGACAACTTGAGCTTTTTTTCAGTCTTGTAGCGGGAGTAACACAGCCAGATCACTGCAAGTATCGCGAGTCCCCAAAACGCTGTATAGACCACGACCAAGTTTGGCTCACTTTCCTGCAGTATTTTTTCTTCACACATACGCTGGCGTAACAACTTTAGGAGAAATGAAATTTCCCCAGTGCTGGTGTCATTAAGTTGTTTTTTACACATTTTTGATCAAATTTGTTAGTAAGAGCGATCGCGACGCCGTGCTATCTCTCTCTCTACTTCTATCAAATGCTGCTCCTTCAGCATTGGAACATGATACGCTTTGCTGAATAAATTGAACATGCACGGACCCAGAAACGCGGACGAATGGAAGATCAAGCAGCCATGCACGTCAAACACAAAGGAGGCCAATACAACGGTGATGAAATATTCATTTGGCTTCCAACGGCCACGTGGATCCGGTTGCTATATAAATATAAAGTTTGTATTATAAAATCTGGTAAAATAATGAATTACAATAGTAAAACCAGGATCCCATTACCAGGAGCGTACCTATGTGATGGGTAGCGCCCACAGCACAGTAGACGATGTGGCTATTCATAGTCGCCAAGTTCTGGTATGCGATTACGTTGTCTTTTGTTCTCTTGCGCTTTAGTATTTTTAGCAGTTTGAACCATGTTAATTACAATTTTTCAGTGCATTCTGATTGGTTAAAAGTGACGGCTTTTGTTTCTTCTCGCGGGAAACACAAAGCTAAAAATAGCTACATCATCTGTTCTGCTGTTGGACAGACCTAATGTGGGAGATGCACGCTCCTGGTAATGGGCTCCTGGTAAAACCTATTAATTAAAATCTACACAGCAGTTACTTATTAATCTACATTAATCAATAAGAAGCCTTATTTTAATGAATAAAATATACGTAACTGATTAAGTTAATGTACACTTACTCATCTAATGATGAAAGGAAGGGAAAGAAAGTTTCGAAACAAAATTGCACTTTTAACTGCCACTGGTAGAGTTACCATCCCAAGCATATGCCGTATACAACGGCACTGATGTTTGTGTGTTTTGTGTACTTTAGATTTATCAGTGTGTACTAGGTCACGTTAATTCAGTTTGTCAGTCAATTTGCAATTCATTGCGCTGCCCCTGAGCGGAATATGTCATCGGTTTAGTCACGCGGAACACGTCACAAACAACTCTTTCCGAACCTAATTAAGTACTGTAGTAATAAGTTAGCTCCAGAGACTACTAACCAAACCACACACATTTATACACGAGATATATCACATCTTCATTATAACGGAGTCTCTAAACTTAATATATTTACTGACTCCAGATAACTGATCAATTGTTCGTGCTATCTTTCTGAATCCGATGTGCTATTAGTATAACCTAAAACATGCTTACGAAGCATAATAGTTTAGTTCACTTTCGGATAACCTGAGTTCAGGTTCTCAAGAACAGAACGAGGAAGAGAGCCTAATTCCTTTCTTTTTTCCTTTCCCTATTCATCCTCCAAATGGTGTATTTTGAGAATTGGTGGATGGCGGATGGTTGGATTGGAGAAACGGCGGAATAACAACATTATGATAATATTATAAATGCCATTAATATCGGTGTTCATGATATTATTATCAGTTTCTTTAATGGATAGCAGTGAATGTTGACGTCTCTATTGTATTCAAAGTAATTCCCGTTTAATACCTCGAACAGTAGCGCACGCCATTTTTAGTCGTCCAAACGGAAAGAAAACAACGTTTCGCCTAAAAAAAGCTACTTAGCCTAACACTTTAACAGGTTTAAGTTTTCTTAATTTGTAATTCACTGCAGTGGAAAGTTCAATCTCGTCAGTTTGAAGACTCTCGGGACTCTAGATCTAAAGCCATCGTTCTTTCGTCTAGCGGAACAGAGCGATTTTCCGCGTTTTTTTTTTTTTCGCGCAATATTTAAATACATCGTGCGTCCGAAAACTCGTTATTTGAATTAGTCGGGTGTCAATATTAAACCTAATTTCAATGTAATGCGAACGTTTGGATACTTTGGTCGTTCGACAGCCATCTCTCAACGGTAGCTTGCATGTAGCCAGAGAAACCGAAGCGGCTCGTAATTTTGAAATATCACTCGCGGTATTTATGCCAAATATCACTACACATCATTCTATTACCTATACTAATAGAAAATTACTGTAGTACAGGGGCGGATTTAGGGGGGATGGATTGGGTGGCTAGTTACCTCCTTTCTCATATCATAAATCAACCTGTGCATTAATTAAATGTTTTCTACAAGCACAAACTTCACTTCCTACCAAAACAGCAAACATTTTGGGCCGAGATGTCTGAAATCACTGTTATGTAATTACTGTGCTACTTGAAGCTATAGAATGACAATTAATTATTATTTGAATATAACTGACTATGTACAATGTAGTTGCAGTTTTTACTTGGAAAAGTGTCTTCATTTCCTTGACTTTATATGTTTTGAAAACAGGTTAGTTAAATTGTTTTTTTCTTTCTACTTTGCTTCCCTTTTCGAACCACCCATTCATTTGGAGAAAGTTATTAAATGTCAACTTTACCTTACACTGAAATGTCATTGATAATTTTATTTTTCTCTCCAGATCATTTTACAGCCATCTGTATCATACTTGGGATTCAAAGCTTTGCATTAACCTACGGCAAAGCATATGCAAGTAAATGCTAACAATATAATAGCTCAGTCCAAATTGGTATACTGGTATATTGGTGCCAAGCAGTGGTGCAACAAGTAATGTGTTACACTCCAAGACTAAGGACTTACAAAAATCACAGTCATTACTCTGACGACGCTTTCCATTTACACGAACTGACTGGTCTGACCGGCCAGTTTTTAAATGGAACTAGTCAGTTCTAGGTACTGACTGGACCAGTCAGTTCGTGTAAATGGAAAGCGCCCTAAGTGTGTTAATATATACCTTGTCCGGCTCTGCGGGAAAGTTAATGTTCAAATACATGAGAGAATATTACAGACATTCTTTTAGATCCTCAGATCTTAAATCGTTATCACACTTCTCGTTTACATTGTAGAGCGGTTTTCGATTGAGTGACGAAAATAATAGGCGATTGTTTTGCTTTTGCGTTTCTTTAGCTTTTCTATTGGCTGTGAGAAATGTTTTCTAGTTATCAGCCAATCAAGTTCTAAACTAAAACCAAGCGCAATCACGCAATCAGGTTTTGTTTTAGCAACAGTATCGACGATCGCGTTTACTTTGCCTCGTGATTGGTTCAAGTAAAACCAATGGTGAATTACTTCAGTTCGTGATTGGCTCATTGTGTTTTCACTTGCGCTCCTGTGATTGGCTATGTAATTACTTTGGTTTTGGTTTTACTACACTCAACTGAAAACTGCTCTATACCCGTTATTCGTCATTCTATTGTGTTCAACGTGCTAACCTGTTGTGCAACGGCGGTAAATACTTGGTGTACCTCACGATACACTAAAACTAGCATCGAATCTTGCATCGTGTTATTTATGTTACACGTGGTACAACAGTTATTATAAACATCAGTGTCTAGTACTAATTAGTGGTATGCCTTTTTCTTCTTCTTCTTCTTTCAGTCCTTTGTTGTCATTCAACAAATCCTAAGTCTCCATCTATATATAGCTTAGGGTCAAACTGACTCTGTGACATCGGCTGGAAGAGAAAATTAAAAATATATTAGCATAAACCACAGTTCGTGATATAAATAATCAATCCAACCTGAAACGACCCTGTAGGACCTGTCATACAGTACGCAATGAATTGGTTGAGCATAATATCCACCCGCACCCCCCCCCCCCCCCCCCCCCAACCCCACCACCGCCCTAAAGGACCACAACTATATTCCCAATCTACGATAACAATTTCCGCAATCGACTGGTTTAATATTTTGGTACGATGTAGCTAACGAGTGATATTTCACAATTTCACCACAATTTTATAAGCCATCAAGGCGACTGCAATTTGGAAATGATGAAATAGTTCAAGCGACCTTTTTGGTTTATTGCACACAAAGAAAGCCCGAACGATGCTCTATAGATTATTGGACTAAAAAGGCTTTTTGTTACGCATGCAGTGAAGTTAAATATACTGCACGTGAGCAGAGGCAAGGAGGATTGGAAGGCCTTCCCATGAACACTTGCGCATGGAAATTTGTCAAGAAGGCAAGAAACTTGGAGTTTCCCGCGAGTTTTGTCATTTCCAACTGAATTTCTCCTTGAAGTTTTTTAACTCTAGAAACTAGAAATGGATTCAACAAAGTCAGAAATATACTTTCTTACTTTACTACTCGCTAAACATCTTCGAATTTTGAACTTTTCATACAATCTGAGCATATTTATCGGACACTTTTCTCGAGAGGTTGTTTGGGAGAAATTTCCCGCGAACTCAAGTCGTAAATCTTACCCTGAAAGAAATTAACCACAAACCTTTTAGACAACTAACCTTACCTGGAAATTAGCATGAGCAGTGACATAAATAAAGTAAGTGTCTAATTTGTGCAAAGGGCTCCAAAGGGCTCCAGGTTTAAGAGGTTTACAAAGCCGTTGAAAATGCGTATTGTTTACGATGTTTCGATACCATCACAAAATGTCGCGCTCATTGGATATACAGTACTCACGCCGATCTTTCGTGAAGCATTTCGCGAACAGTACGAGTGGTGTTTATAATTGTTAATTATACCAAAAAACCAGACGATTCTTTGTTAATCATTTTACTTAAAAACAATTATGATTACCTGAAAAGATAAAGGGCAGAAATAAGTAATACTTTGGTTTATTCAGTCGCGCACTTGGGTACACAGCAGCTTTGAGCGCGCGCTCATTGTTCGAAAATGGCGTGATCAGATTGCGTCAGCAGCGCGCGCGAACCTCTAAAATTGAAAACTTTTCACTCAAATCACAGCTAATTCTCTGCATATTTTCTCATTTTTCGTAGGCTTTCATTGTAAAATAATGGCCAGAAATACGGGGAAGTCAAAGCTAGCCTAAACATACGTCAAAATCCCAGGAAAAAACTTTGGTTTTGAGATGCTTTGTGAAAATTTATACTGCTGAGGTCCGATCTCCACGAAATTTAACGCTGAATAAATTGCTCACGTGACCGGGAAAATTGATAATATAGTTGCTACGCAAAGGATCGTGGGAAGGCCTTCCAATCCTCCTTGAGCAGAGGTAGATCAAACAGTTTTAGACAGAGAGAGTGCGATGCGATCCCAGCCGAACGATGCTCTATAGATTATTGGACTAAAAAGGCTTTTTGTTACGCATGCAGTGAAGTTAAATATACTGTGAGCAGAGGTAGATCAAACAGTTTTAGACAGAGAGAGTGCGATGCGATCCCAGCCGAACGATGCTCTATAGATTATTGGACTAAAAAGGCTTTTTGTTACGCATGCAGTGAAGTTAAATATACTGTGAGCAGAGGTAGATCAAACAGTTTTAGACAGAGAGAGTGCGATGCGATCCCAGCCGAACGATGCTCTATAGATTATTGGACTAAAAAGGCTTTTTGTTACGCATGCGCAGACCTAACCCTCAAATGGTCCTTTGCAGCGTTCACGTGATTGTACGGGATTGTACTGGATGGCAAAAAAAAAATTAACTTCATTTATATAGAAGCCTTGTACGAGATCGGTAGTGTTATTAGCAAAACCTGTTTGTAAATGCTATTTTTCACCACCAATGTCCGACTGTCGATCATTCTAAAACAGCGTTTTTAAAAATGGCTTGCTATCCAGCACCCATGGCAACGTCTTTCCCATCGTAATTACGAGCTCAATTCATTCGTTAACGACTGAAGTATATATTATATCAGCACGTGACTGTTAGCTGCAAAAGGTCTATTGCATGCAGTGAAGTAACCGGAAATTGGGCTGTAGGAACAACTTGCTCAGTCGATCACCTCGGGGGTACTACCTAGTCAACGTTTACGGATCCATAGTAAACAATTAAACTAACAGCATTTCAAAAACTCATGAATAATTAATGAGCATTTTGTCCAATCAGATGAAGCAAATCAGTCACGTGCATGCTCCTTTATACCTGATAAAATCTCATCATTCTAAAAGGCCCGCGGAGGGATTTGAATTCTGTCCCAGAGGGAAACGGGGTTAATGATTGAGACAATGGAATTTCTATTGATGTTTCAGCTTTCTCACTGAATTTCTAATTAGGATGAACGTTTTATATAAAGAATATTAATGAACATGAAATATTATATAAAGTTTCATCCTAATTAAGAATTCACTGATAAAGACCCAAAGATAGCAAAAAGTACACGGAACGTAAGGTACCTAGATAATAAATTTTGCACTAAATTTACTAATATCAGCAGACTACCGAGATACACAGATAATATTTTTAAAATGAAGTTATCCAACTACCATTACTTGTTTACCGAGCCACTGTTTAGTTCCAATTATTAAACCAAACTCAAAGCCGTAAAATTATAAAAACGTGCATTAAACTTACATATTTTGTGCCGGAGTCAAAAATTTAGAGTCTGCTGTCATGTCAGTCACATCGCTTTCCAATACTTGAACTTTATCGAGGTAAACCACGATACCAAATCCTTCAAGTGCAGATTCTTATTGCATTGCGAAACGCCGCTTCAAACAACATAGTATGGTAATTTCTTCATGTCATTCCCTTGAGATGTTCGTAATTGCAGGCGGTGATTACTCGAATATTTTGCATGGCGTTGTGAATACAAAGGTTCAATGGTTCATTAAGTAACCATTCCCTTGAGATGTGCGTCTTTCTTTCATTGCATTCTTAAAGCGTTTTTGAAGCCGTTTAAAACACTCACAGCACGTGTTTTATCAAGTCTAAAAATTCTCGGGCTTCGCCCTCGAATTTTTAAACTTGATAAAACACTGCTGTTCGTGTTTTAAACAGTACTTAACAAACTGGACATCATAGAAAACACTAGTCGAGTTCCAGTAGCTATCATTAGGCAGTAAGGGTGTTCCAGTCTTCGGACTATTTAGCGGTTTAGTATAAACAAACCATTAATTGTACTTTGTATTTATTTTATTTACAACATTTGGGCGTAACGCCACAGGAAACAAGCAATAGGACTCAAGGTCCCCTACGAGGCTTGTCTCCGACATCTCCGACATACTTATTCTAAACAGTCTCTATGAACTATTACGGCAACATGAAACAGTTATTGGCCATACTGCTCAGATTTGTCTCAACAAAACCCGTGGAAGACATTGCCTTAGTGCGAAATATCAAGCCACGATTTTCGTCGTCGTTGGGTTAGCCACAATATATTGTTTTTGTCACTTTTCTTTTGTTTCTTTGTTTACTCTAATAGACACTAACACCGTACGCAAGCTATTGAAACTAAATAGCTCAAAAATTCGCTGCTTGCAGGATAATAAAATCACTTCATTAAAAGGAGAAAGGTTTGTTCAAAATAATCAGAAAACTCTGATGGAGTATTAGTCGATTTCTAGTCAGGTCATATTATGAGGCACTAATGCGGAAAAAGATAGTACTGGTTTGTTATTCACGGCAAAAAGGAAGTTATTTTGTGGCCATTCAGCTGAGCGAGTCTTGAGCGGAAGTCAGGGGTTATTTAGTTGAGCAGAGTTGCAATTGATCGAGTGGATCAAATTTAGTTAAATTTATTCCATGCCATGCATGTCATGCATGAACTGACAATATATATAGTTCATGAAACACCGACTGCGTCTCGTCGGATCTAATCTGCGGATTTTCTTAGCTTTTGCAGCTAATTTAACTTTCATTAATAAATTAATATTTTCAATAAAATGTCGCTAAACTGTCAAAGAAGGCTTTCTCGAAAATCTTTCACTCGAAGGCATGTTATTATTGTCCAAGTTTGCCGGCTCGAGGAAGGCGGGTTGGTTGGCGTAAATGACAGACAACTGTTACGTTGAGGACAAACTAAACAGGTGAATGAGTCCTCCAAAAAAAAACTAAAATATAGGCAAAAGGCAAAGGTACAATGCTAGACGCTAAAATTAGTGAAAGAAAATATATAAATAAAGTAGGAAACAATAAATTATTACAAAAAAGAGAGATTGGTCTCTACATGAAGAGCAGCATGATTTTGTGTGATCGAAATTGTACTAAACCAAAAGAACCAAACAGAAAGTACTAGTGCCTGCAATAGGCTACTCACCTCTATACATTAGTCCCTCATCGTTTCCTCAATTGACAACTTGAGCTTTTTTTCAGTCTTGTAGCGGGAGTAACACAGCCAGATCACTGCAAGTATCGAGAGTCCCACAAACGCTGTATAGACCACGATCAAGTTCGGCTCACTTTCCATTATTTTTTCTTCATACATACACTGGTATAAAAACTTTAGGAGAGGTGACATTTCCCCAGTGGTGGTGCCATTAATTTGTTTTGTCCACATTTTTGATATGATTTGTTAGTAAGAGCGATCGTAACCTCGTGCACTCTCTCTGTATACTTCTACCAAATACTGGACACGATCCTAATGAATAAATGAGTACATTACTCTCTGTCTGTATAGGTGCTATACATGCGTTTGTATTGCATGTTTTGTTTCCGCACCAAGTGGGGGATCGGTAGGATCAATCACAGTTGCTGAGAAACCCCAAAAATATGCCCACCGTAAAATTCATGTGTGTGACAGTTTGTCAGTTTCACATGCACCAGTGCGCGCTACTATACACGTGCTTCAAAAAAGGCTGTTCCGAAAAAAAAGAGCAGCAAACCACAAACGACATCCCTGACCGAAATGGATTCTGGTTGTTGCTAAAAGTCTGGTGAATTCCTTTGCTTTTGGAGTCAAAGGTTTTAAGAAGAATATTAATGGTTCCTTCGAATGGATTTTCGAATTGCACCGTATTTAATTCCGTATACAATCTTAGAATATACACCTTAGAGTACGCATAACTCATTCATTATAGGGTCGTGCACGTGTTTTTAATCTTCTGTAGCTGCCGCCAGTTATAACGAGAATCCTTTGTCGCTCGTTCGTGACCACCTTTATTCAAATAGACATTGACATCAAACTGGGAAACATTGAGGAACAAAGAAACGGGGTTCTACTACAAACAAACAAAATCCTAGTTATAGTAGATTTTAAAATTGTACATAACTCTAGGTTACTTTTTATCTTATTTTACTCTATCTTTTGTTAAAGTGTCCCCCATTAGCTGAACAGCTAAATACATTGACACTGTAATAAAGTTATTATTATTATTATTATTATTAGTTATAGCGATGTTTCACGTGACGTCACAGATCATGTCACGTGCATTTGTGATTTGTTGTGGTTGGCAGAAAGCGAAGCGTGCAATGACCTTTACAGATGAATGACTGCAATTGTTAGCTGAAAGAAAGCGCTGTTTATACCCGTTTATAGCAATATGACTGTTAGTTGTTGTGTGATTAATTGCACCAATAGGTTTAAGAAAGGTTCCGGAATAAATTTCTTGAGGATTCCAGAGAAAGAACCGAAGAGGACGGCCTGGGAGAATGCAATTTATCGTAAGAAATGGAAGCCAAATCGACACTCACGTGTATGCAGCATACACTTCTTGACAGGTCAGTAGCTGTAGTTTTATCCCGGGGGGGGTACTCTACCTAAAGTTGGGTAGGGGTGTGCCGCTGGGGCTCTGAAACCCTTACCCTGTTTAAGACAAAAAAACTCAAATTTCCATACCCTGTTCAAGACAAAGTGTTAAAATTTTCCCTCTATAAGACAAATAACAAATTATCTATACTTGGATGTCAGTGTTTATTGTGATCTTGTATAATGAGTGTCATAACTAAATAAGTCTTCAGCAAGCACTAGACTAAATAACGGCACTAGATAAATACCATACCCTGTTCAAGATCTGTCGATGTGAAAATGGATACCCTGTCTAAGATCAGAAACTCGAAAAACCATACCCTGTCCAGCGGATCATCCCCGTATAGTCCATATATGGGAGTACCCCCCCCCGGGAGTTTTATATACTGCTGAGGCCGGAGTTCGGTAGGTTAGGATTTCTTAAATTATATATCGTGATTGTTTTATTGATAAGCATTAGACTGGACGTGTATCTTGCTAAAAAATACAGTGCGTTTGCCGGGGCGTTTGTGATTGCGAGCGCTCACGTATTAAACAATCCGCCACGAGAAATTAACTCGCTATTTATCTATCCCATTCAGGTAAAACAAGTGACGATCCAACTGATCCAGATTACATCCCTCATCTGTATATGGGTCACGATGAAGAGTCGGCTCTAAATAAATCATTTGAGAAGAAGAAAAGGAGTACTCGCCGAAAACGAAGGGATGAGAGGAAAAAAAATGCTGAGGAAGCCAGGGTTAACGAAGAGAACGAGAGAGTTGCTGCTGCAAAAATACTTCTTAACTTTGCTGCTGCACAGTTGGACGCGCCTCAACCAGACCAGCAACAAGATGATCATGATGAAGGTGAATTTAAAACATTATATTGCCTAGCCAAAACATTGAGTGTAATCAACAAACACAGCAGCCACATAACTGAAATATAAATTTTAAAAGTCACACAATTTTCTTTCTTTGTTTATTTTAATTTCGAAAATAACGCAAACAATTGTTATTGTTCTTACTAGGAGATCAAGAATTGCCTGATGTTGCCTTAAGGTACTTGGAACTCAAGAAAGAGAACAATCAACTTTATGCTGAGGTTAGGCGGCTACAGGAGGAGAACCAGAAACTAAAAGAAGATCTTCGAAACAGTCGTTTCAATGTTGATTTTCTGAAACATGGCAATGGCATAGCTAGGACAAAATTTTTTACAGGTTTCCCAAATTATGAAGTTTTTGCTTGGGCACTAGCACTTTGTGCACCAATGCTACCCACCTCAAAAACAATGTCACCTGGCAATATATTACTTTTAATTTTAATGAAACTCAGGCTAGGTTTAGTTAGCCAAGATCTGGCTTACAGATTTAATATATCCTGTTCTACCGTGTCAAGGCTGTTGAATGTTGGACTACCAGCAATAGCTAGGCAACTTTGTTTTCTTGTACGATGGCCGCAGAAAGATGAGATACTAAGCACACTTCCATCTGTGTTTAAACCTACATATAAAAATTGTAGAGTAATCATTGACTGCACTGAGATTTTTTGTGAACGAGGCCGTAACCTAACTCTTAGAGCTCTCACATGGTCTAACTATAAGCACCACAACACACTCAAAGTGCTTGTTGGGATTACTCCTACTGGTGGAGTGTCATTTATTTCGAGGGCATTTGGGGGGAGGGTATCTGACAAAGTTATTACGCAGAAGTCTGGATTTCTGGACATGCTAGAATATGGTGATCAGGTCCTTGCTGATCGAGGTTTTTTAATTGAAGAAGAGCTTGCTTCAAGAGGTGCAAGGCTTGCTATACCAAGCTTTACCAGAGGTTTGAAACAGCTTAGCATGAAGAGCATAGAACAATCTCGAAGGCTTGCTAGGGTGCGTATACATGTTGAGAGAATGATGGAGCGCCTGAAAAATTTCAGAATAATTGCTGGAATACTACCACTTTCTCTTGTTCTCCATGCAGATAATATTTTAATGATCTGTTCGGCTATTTCCAACTTGCAACCTAGGCTAGTAAAGTAGCCAACAATAATTTTACTAGTAAGGAAATAAATATTATCTTAGCGTGATAGCACTTAACCCATGATAGTTATTATCTAACAGTCAAATAGACACAAAAGAAAACTATGGAATTAGTGTCTAATAGTGTCAGATCTGCTGACTATAGCGAAACTCCCATTCTGATTGGTTCAAAACTAACCTACTATGAGCCGATGATGGCAGTTCTCAGCACACGCTGTGTAAAATTGCAATTTGTTCAATAAAAAATAAAATACGAACCAAATGTGTTTATAGATAGGCAGTTGTGGTATTCTAAAGCAGATAGAAGGCTCACTCTCAACTTCTATCAGCTTTGATAGTTGACTCGAGGTGAAGTGTCCCATCGCCAACAATCTGCCGATAGAAGGCTTTAGCTCGCCTTCTAGCTGCTGTTTATTATACACAAATATCTATTTCACGAGTTAAATGCCATCACTCTAATTACATCACTAAACAATCAATTATTGGGATACCTGTGTAAAATTAAAAAACAATGTTTGAAATAAATTCCAACACCAAAGAATGTTGATGTCAAGCATTACATAGTGTAATGTATTTTGTTATATTATTATATTTATAGTGAACAAAGATGTGTGATTATTCCAAAAATGTATTTGTTTATTGACTCTGTTGCTGTATGCCCTTTAAGGCTGGTTCTCACTTGCGACGCAAGCATAAGCGCAGACGCAAGCATAACAACAAGTGAGAACACACAAAACGCAAGCATAAGCACAAATGCGCTTGCATCGCTACTTTCCTAGTGAGAACAGAACGCAAGGATTTGATATTTCTTGCGTCGGCTTGTGTTTGTGCTTATGCTTGCATTGTACATGTTCTCACTTGTTGTTATGCTTGCATTTGTGAACAAAACACTACTGAGTCTGTGTACGTCGCTTGCGCTTATGCTTGCATCGCTAGTGAGAACCAGCCTTTAAAATATTTTTTGGGAATAATGAACATGAATTTTGCCCTTAATCTTCCTCTTTGCAATCTGTGCAGTACCATTTCCCTCTTGGTTTCCTTCTGATGCTTACACAAGAGTAGTGGAACCACACAATGTCACAGGCATCATTGTCACAGGCAATCATATTGCCATATTCTGGCTGATTGCAGATGCAATACAGTTGTTCATTCTCACTGACTGGTTCGTCATCAGGATCCTCAGCTACGTCCAGCTTCCTTGTTAACAGTTCTGGCAAAAGATGCTCGGTAAAAAATGTATCACACTTTTTTAAGAATGAATCCATAAATTCATAGTTGTAGTCAATGTCCTCTGCAATGTGTACAGCTCTATTTGTGTAAACAAACAGGTCTGCAACTTGCAATCTATTGACATGTATTTGGACCTGAACTTGCGTGTAATATGCGTGATTGACCTTAAGTTCACCGTTTTGGTTCAGGCAAAAGTCTGGGTCCTCCTTAGCAGCATCTATGGGCCTCGCATCTTTGTGTTTGAAGGGACACTTAATCTCTACAACCCGGGGAAGGCAGCATTTGCAAGTGGCTGTACCATCGGCTGATGCTCCCAGGTATGGCCTCACAGGATCAATCACAAAGCCTGACAATCTACACTGAAAGTTTTCATGACTCAACTGTTTTACTTGTATATAAGCTTTCCTGGCCTCCTCCTCATTGTCTACACCCCATTTGACTTGCTTGACTTTGGACAAGTCATAACTTTCATAACCCATTAAAAACTTTAATAAGTTTGCAGCAGGTGTGCTATCCTTTCTTTGCACAATTCTGTGAGCTTTGCTTGCAGTGATACGCCCTTTCCTGTGCTCGTACCATAATGGCGATACTGTCTGATTTCTTGTAATCAGTTCAAGCGTCTCCTGTTGCTCTGTTGTACAGCCCATGTTTGGGATTAATGCTTTGCCCTTTTCTTGAAGATCAGCAGGAGTCAAGGATGCATACTCCTCAGAGTATAGGGCAGTCAATGGCTCAGGGAGATTAGTCTCATCTTCATCTTCAGACCCACTATCTGTTTCTTCTGGATCCAATTTTGGAATCATGGTGAAGAACACAGCATTGGGGCAAACTGATTTTAGATCCTTCAGTACTGCATCACCAGGAAGCGGAGGGGCTGCTGAGAACTCTACTGATTCAACTTCTTCTTTTCTGTTCCTCTTTACAAGCTCTTTGAATTCAGCCACAGACCTTGCATTTATCTGAAAACGATGAAAAAAAGTATCTAAATAAACTGTTCAAGTCTACTAAATTGTGCAAATATATATTTAAATATCTTGTAAGCTTTTCACAACATGACTTATGCGTCAGTCAATTCCAGCGATGCCCATCCCATCCCCCCCCCCCCCGGGCCAACCCCCGGGCATGTGTCATTTTGTTTAAAAATTCACAAATTCCCCACATTGGGGATGAGGAAGTTGTTAAAATGCCCCACGGTGGGGCAAAATAAGTTAGTGAAAATATAAACGGTATACCGGTATTGTTACCCAATGCAATTCGCTTGGTAGTGTCAAACGCCCCACCCCCTTCCCTGGGAAAAATAATGCCCCACTCCCGGGATATTAGAAAGTTAAAAATGCCCCATAATATACTGTTCATTGCAATACTTCTATAATAACACGTTTACCCTTTCTGTGCCATATATTAAAAGGTTATTAGTGCCCTGTAGTTACCTTTTCTCTAAATGTTTTGTTCCACTGGCAAGCCTCACTGGTACATGAAGACTTTGTAAGCCCAAGTCTCACCCCTGTCTCAACTTTGAACAGCAAAGCTGCTACATGGCTGCAAACCTCCCCTAGTCTGAAGTGAACAATAAATAAAAAAACAAGGCAAAGAATGATTAGTCATTAAACTGAAAGCAATTGTAGATCTAATACTCTAAATATGAAACACGAAAGAAACCTACCCGGCCATGCACGTGCAATGTGCACAGTAAACAGACGCTTCCTTCTTGTGTAGACATATCCACGCATCATGAGGCTTGTCGTTGAGTCGTTGGGAAGGGATTACTTTTCCTTTTACGAAGCAAAACGGAATGTCATCTCCAACTGAGTGGTACCATAACGGTTTAACGTGGCCACTGAGGAAGAATTGGTAAGCTTCCAGCGATTTGAAAGCCTTGAGAGACGCTTTCGTGTATATCCCTGGCGTGTCGATGAGATACGTGTAAATATCTCCGAAGCTCAAGTCTGGCCAGAGTGTGGGGTTATTCTGCCATCCTTTCAATCCGTATGGATCTGGCAGTGCAGATAAACCTTTGTTGTACTTAAGTTTAGAATAATATCTAGAACTTGCAATTGAATTGAGGTTTTTTACGTATTCAGAGACTTGTGAATCGCTTGTAGCAGTCGAGGACGCCATACTTTCTTTCATATCGAACAACAATAACACGACGCTTTCTGCCAACCGCTAAACTGCGCATGTGCGCATATGACGTCAGTGTTTATAAACATGAAACATCGCTATAAGGTTTCATAACATCAAACTATATCTTCAGTTAAAATAGAGGTTTTTTTTCCCTTTCATCAATTAAAATCATGGCACAAATTGCCCCTCCAGTTCATAACTAAAGGTTTTATTTCAGTTAAGAAATGATGCGTATATATGTTTGTTCAGCATACATACCGCCCTGTAATTCAAGCTTCTTATCACATAACCAAAATGATCCGTTTGATACATTACAGAGCCAGCTACTCAATTATGACAAAAGGTGACAAAATAGGTGATATCATACTTTATGGTGACTTTAACGCAAGGACGGGTTCGCTAAAAGATTTTACCGAGAACATTTCAAATTCATCGATTTGTTTTGACGATAACGATATTCAACCCTCTAACAGAAACAATCGTGACAATCACATATCTAGTTTCGGTAGATCTTTCATCGAAACGTGCATAGCTTTCAACTTAAGAATCTTAAATGGGAGAACTAAAGGAGATCACTCTGGTCAATTTACCTGTTTTAAATACAATGGTACAAGTGTAATCGATTATGCTATGGTTAGTGAAAATATCTTACCGGAAGTTGCTTTCTTTACGGTTAACCCACCAAGTTTTAATTCAGGTCACTCACCAATTTCATGTGCTTTGAACATCAGAATGCCCCGAGTGAACGATAATGACAACGGCACCCAACGAGTACTTTTTGAAATTTGTTGAAACCAGTTGTCTGCAGCTTATCTTGCCATTTTAAGGCGCCTACTATGTCTTTTGACGTATTCTAGAAAGCTATTAGCTGTTCGGATTTTCTAGGTGGAAATCGCGTCAACCGAAAATACCGTATGGCAAAATATTCCCGGCCTACGAATTTGTTAGTAGTCTAGAACATAAACAAGAATTTTCTAGCCCAAGTAACTTCATGTTGCAAAGTTTTGTGGAGGTACGAATTTTTTCGGGATCCTTTTTCCTTTAGGCAATTCTTAGGGAATGAAAATGTGTTGTTCTGACCGGCTATTGATCAGACGAATTGGGACGTACGAATATTTTAGGGGAAACCTTTTAGTCTCCCCTTTCTTCTATAATTTTCTAGGGATTGAAAACAAATTTCTAGCCAGCATTTCAGAAAACAATTTTCTAGGGACAATTTTTTTCAAATCCGAAAGTTTTAGGCTAACTTACTCTCCCGAACAGCTTTTTAACCGAAAACTTCGTTGGGTGCCCTTGTAATGAATCCAATTTGAATAAATTTCCTGTCTCTTTTAAATGGGATTCAATATCAAAAGAACGATTTTCGTCAATTATTAAATCTAAAGTTGTTTCAGATAAGTTTCAGTCTCTCAATTGTAATTCAATAAATAAAGTAATAATGGTGTATCTTCTTGGTTTACTACCGTATCTTACTTACTAAAGTTGCTAGATTTTATGTTTACTACTGCCTCATCTCTAGATCCCAAGGAAACCGTTAAAGCTCTAGCAATTAAGTTAAAACAATTATACATAAGCAAATGGAATGAAGAGAGATGAAATAATTAAGGGCAATAAAAAAATCAAAATTAGAATTATATTCAAGAATTAAGTACATTTACAACTGAGGATTATCTAATCCAAATTAACGACTTTAAAACGCGCAAATCTGTTACTAAATTAAGATTATCGGCACACACATTTCCAATTGAATATGGTCGGTACAGCAACATTCCAAGATAACAAAGACTATGCAACATCTGTAGTGCTAATGAAGTTGGAGATGAATTCCACTACCTATTTCAGTGTAGCCATCCTAAATTGGCCCAAGCTAGATCTCTATTTTCGAATAATTTATTTCTCATAAATCTATCTTTCTCTTCATTTGATCCTACTAGTCTTTATTATTATATCGTCTCCATGAATGATAGAACTATATTAACGACAAGTTGTAATTACATCAGACAAATAATGGAGTTATATGAAGAAATTAGTAGTAAGGTAACCTAATATATCTACGTCTATATATATATTATTGTTTTCTTTTTTCTATTCCCGGTTTTTTTTTTTTTTCAGTAACATTGTTATAATCATTGTTGTATACTTATGTCTCAACCAAGAGATAAGGTGAATAAACATAAACATCAAACTATCTTCAGTTAAAATAAAGGTTCATCAATTAAAGCATATTTAATGTGTTTGATAGATGCACAAAGTTACAATTAAAGCATATTTAATGTATTTGATAGATACACAAAGTTACAAAATATAAGCTATGTATTGAATTAGCGCCAGCCTCTTTTTTTTCTTAAAAATTCCACCACTCGCCTATGTTGTTTAAGTACATCCTCATAGGCCCTGCCATTCCTATAATTTTATAATCAGTTTCTTGTCTTGGTTGGTCTTCATTCTTTCCGGGCTGTGTTACTATCTACGTCACTCTCCAGAAGTCGCTTAATAATCCCACCGTACTTTCTTTTATACGAGGTATATAAGGCTTATCTTCAATAAACAATTGATCTCAGTCCACTCATATTCCTTTTTTTGGAATAGCACAATATGTTGAATAGCCCTGGTCATCGTAGCTTTCTTCTGGTTTCCTTGCGGCTTAACTCTGATTTCTATCCGGTCCTGTAATGATTTGTGTTTTAGATTTTCATCAAACCTATAAATATCCGACAAATAATAATAATAAAAATAACTTTATTCATGGGACAAAGACTGATAGGTGAGGGGAAAACCCTCTACTAATTGGGGACACCCACATGCTAAAATATAAAATATAAGCTAAAATATATATATATTTACATTAATTAAGAGATAGATTAATATAGTAATAATTATAAATAATAGTAATGGTAGTATGGCTGCAGCAGCTGTACTGGGTGCAGACCCCGACCGGGGCGATCCGGCCAGCAGCACGTGATAATGGGTGACATACCCGGTCCCCCTCAGTCAAGTGCTACACAGCTAGACCACAGCCACTGCACCCATCCTCGAACAATGCGCTGATGTCATATTTACGAATCCTGTGCTTGAAACATGAAAGTGTGGGAGAAAATCTTAATTCTTTGGATACCTTGTTCCATAGCTTAGGTTCCAGATATATAAGTGAGTGTTTTCCGTATGCTACATTGTTAAATCTTGGTAATGTTAAATCCTCTTTTCTTAAGTTGTACGAAGAGCTATGGATTTGAAATAAGTCACTTATAAAGCAATTTTAGCACTGACAGTTTTTACATACCACTTAACACCATTAACACGTCACACTGTTACTAACATCAGAACATTTAAACAACATTCAGAAACTCATTAACAATTCATGAGAATTTTGTCCAATCAGATGAAGCGAATCACTCACGTGCATGCTCCTTTATACCCGATAAAACGCAAGGTTCTTTATACAACTTTTCACTGTACGAGTGTGGCCCTATATAAAATTTCATGGTTGAGGCCTTTTTCCTTTGTTCAACAAAGGGAAAAGGCCTCAACCATTAAGTTTTATATAGGGCCACACACGTACAGTGAAAATCGTATAAAGACCCTCCTAGTCAATCCTCATGAAACCAAGTGCTTAAACCGTGAATCTTTATAAAGACTCTCACTCGTACAGTGGAAGTCCTTAAAAAGACCCTTACGGGAATTGAGACTCAGGGTTGCTCAACCAACGGTCTAAGTGCAACGACTCGAGGACTGAGCTACCTAGCTTGTGAGTTCATTCTCCATTGATACTCCTAAGCATCACAGAAAACTCAAAATCAAACTTGGTGAAAAACACACAAAAGCCGCTAGCAACCGTTTAAAAATAGGCACAACCAACTGATGCGACCCTTCCATGTATTGCCACAAAATGAAATCATTGTACAACCTGCTTGAATTTGAATTGATAGCGAAAAATGGAAGTTTGAGAATGTGATACAATGTAAACAAGACTGCTACTTATGGCTTCACAACACTGGGATACGAACAATGCAAAATCCCCGTATCCTTAGCTGTCATAAGCTGAATAATGTTACACCATGACACTTAGTAACGAATTCCATACTACCCTTAACTGTTTAGTGCACTTGTCGTGTCTCGCTTGCGCAAACTGGCAGAAAATCGGTGACTAAGGCCGTAGAAAAGCTAGGTTACAGAGAAAAGTATACACAAAAATCACTTTCGCTTTCGCTCTCTGAATTCCCATCACTTGTTCGAGTGCTTGTAAAATATTGTTTGTAGCACTTACGACAAATGTGTTTTATTGTGGAAACTCTGTCTCGTCGGAACTTCCGTTGTCAAACTCATTTGAAATCATGACCATGACGAGTATTTAGAAATCGTTTCCAAATACAATTAAAATTAATTTCGAAATACGCAAAGCCGAGGTTTTTCATTACCTCAGTTCTCACTGTATTTAGAACTGAACTCTCTCTTAAAACAAGCTCTGAATGTTTTACATGGCTTCTCATACTCAACTTTCATGATAAAATTAACGATCTAAAAGTCTCGAAAAGGGATTAACTAACCTAGTGCATGTAAATAGTAAACACTCAGTGTGCTTGTCTTCAGACTAAACAATATCAAAAAGCATCTAGCTCGTGCGTTATTCAGTTATGTTAGATGTTAAACAGCAGCGCTATATAGTAGCGTCGGTACTAGATTGTGGTACGTCTTCTTCTGTTTATTCTCTTCCTCCATTTTGACCGGCTAGTTGAAATTACAATGTGTAGGTGAATGTTTTGTCAGTTTTTGTTTTTTCCTCTTTTTTCCATCTTTGCTGATGTGGACTTAAAATCTTTAGTTGGGAGTCAAGTTCGTCACAATCACAGAAGCTGAAAGATAAAAACAATATCGTTCTAAATCACAGTCCGTGACTTCCAGCTCCACATATCTAAATTGAGTAACTTGGTCCGAGTTAACTCGCTTGGGACAGTTTCTTGGAGTAAATCCTGACTGGCCGTTAGGGTCTGCTTAGCTTGTGTCCTTACCCTTGGGGGAGTGGGGATCGTAAGGGTGTACGCAAATTCAATTTTATGACGGAAGGGGTTGCAAAGAACCGGCAAAAATAACCATCTGCATGCCAAAAACGCACCTTTCCACAACCCCCACCCCCCCTCCCCCTCCCCCCAAATTCCTGTTTTTTTTTATACCTTAAAACACCCTTGCTATCCGCCACACATACATATCTTTATAGAAACCTCGAGAAACCCCCAAAATCAGAATCAAAACAAATGTTTTTCTCACTAACGACTCGATAAAATCCTCGAACTTATCGTCGATCCAGAAAAATACCGTATCGGTCCAAATTTGATAAGGCAGTACTGAGGCAGTAATGCGGTAAGAGAGAGTACTGGTAATCATTGGTTTGTTATTACGGAAAAAGGAAGTTGCTTTGTGACCATTCAGCTGACATGGTCCTGAGTGGGAGTGAAACATTGACTCATGAAACACCACTGAACTGCGACTCGTCGCATCTAATCTGTGTAATTTTTAGCTTTTGCAGGTATTGTAAAATCATTCATTAATAAATAAATATTTTCAATAAAATTTCATTGAACTTTCAAAGAAGGCTTGTCTGAAAAACTTTTCACTCAACGAAGGATTGTTATTGTTCACCGGTTTGCTAGCACTAAAAGACCATCGGATGAAATTGTTCTAAATCAAAAGATTCAAACCGCAGAAGACCCGAGTGCTCATCTCTACAATAGTCCCTCATCGTTTCCTTAATTGACAACTTGAGCTTTTTTTCAGTCTTGTAGCGGGAGTAGCACAGCCAGATCATTGAAAGTATCGCGAGTCCCACAAACATTCACAGACCACGATCAAGTTTGGTTCTCTTTCCTGCAGTATTATTTCCTCACACATACACTGGTATAACAACTTTAGGAGAAATGAAATTTCTCCAGTGCTGGTATCATTAATTTGTTTTTCACACATTTTTCATCAAATTTGTCAGTATGAAGAATATGGAAAGAAAGACAACACACAACTCCTCACAGGTCCTTATAAAAATATATTTAAAACGTTTCGGCACTTCGGCCTTCATCAGTTAAAAAGTTAAAAAGTTAAAAGTTTTAACTTTTTAACTGATGAAGGCCGAAGTGCCGAAACGTTTTTAATATATTTTTATAAGGACCTGTGAGGAGTTGTGTGTTGTCTTTCTTTCCATATTCTACATATTTATTCAAGACAACCTACTGGAAGTTCATCGTTTGGTAATACCACAATCTTTATACTTCTCTCTCTCTCTCTCTCTCTCTCTCTCTACTTCTCTCTCTCTCTCTCTCTCTAGCTCTCTCTCTCTCTATATATATACCTGATATGAATGCTGCTAAATATTTTGCTTCACGCTGTGCTAAACACATGAGTGGACCTGATGACAACTGAACACATGGAATTAATGTTGTGACTCAAAATCAGGCTCATCGAAGAATGGAAGGTCAAGCAGCCATGCACGTCAAACACAAAGGAGGCCAATACAACGGCGATGAAATATTCATTTTGCATCTGGCCAGTTTCGTATGAACGAACATGTTAGCTGATGAGTGTAGCCCAAACAACCATCAGATTAAGCAGAAAGTAGATTCAACAAAGTTCCCTGCTAACAGAGGTTTCTGCGTGTAAGGCATTGAGCTGGAAAGACCACTGCCGAGTAGCAGAGAAATTCAACATGGGCAAAGGCTAAGTTTTCTACAGTAAAGCGGCAACGGCTGGAATTAGTCTTGTAGTGCGACTTCAAATTTTCGTGCCACACTTTTGGCTTAGTCTTTTCGTGCCACACTTTGGAATTGGTCTTGTGGTGTGATAATACTTTGCGATCGGTCTTGTGGTGTGACTTGGAAATTTCCAATCCATACTTTGCGTTCGGCCTTGCATGTGGTGTGACTCGGAAACTTCCAAGCCAAACTTTGGGTTGGGCTTGTGGTGTGACTTGGAAATCTCCAAGCCATACTTTGCGATCGGTGTTGTGCTGTGACTGGAAATTTCCGTGCCACTCCGAAGTCTAAATATTTCAGTTTCCTCTCGAATTTGCAACACCCCTTTTTTGACAGAAACGAATCTTCACATATATAAAAATTTGCCAGTTTTGTAACACTTTGGGTATTTGGAAAAATATAACATATTTTACTCAATCGTGCTAAAAAAGGGTATATTTATGAACTTTGAAATACCCAGCGTTGCTCTGGAACGTGTTATATATAAATCGGTCAGTAGAAACAAATTAAGAACGTACCGAGATCAGAATTCAAAAGCGATTATAAATTTGAGAACTATTTATCGGAAGTTAAAACACAGAACATCGAAGAGCCCTAACCAAACTTAGAATTAGCGAACACATTCTTAGAATTGAACGTCTTGTCTAAGCTGAAGACATTTCAACAAACACATGACGAGCTTCATGGGTCTCTGAATCTCACAGCGGGGTGTGGGCTAAATTTCGGGGTTGGCATAGCAATGAGTTAATTACATTACACGATCGATCATCGCTTAGTACTTTGCGGGTTTTGAATGTGTTGCTTCTTGTCACTGTAAACTTCGAGAAAAAGCATGAGCCCGCTAAGATTAGGAATAGTTAATATTAAACCGAGTTATATTATATCACGAGCCAAAGGTCATACCAGAAGCAGCGCTGGAGTAACATTCTCTTCCTTTGAATTCGTTATTCCGACCTTCTAAGATATGGTATGTATATGTAGGTTCTAGCCGACTGGCTGTGCAGGAAATAAGGGGTAAGTGATGCTGCTAAATGTTTTTATTTTCGATAAATGATCAAGGTTTTCAACAATTGGACATTTGACTGATCAACACAAACGGAGGACAAGTCGGTAAAATTCCCGCGTGGTTTCGCTCGACAAGTAAGACCTCAGTTGTATCCGAATGTTGTTTCACATTTTCAGAAAGAGATTTCAGATGAACAAACACACTTTACACGAAGAGACCTTTATAGCTTCTAGCAGATGTGGCTATTCTGAATTCCATGAAGCTCATGATCAGTTGATGGGAATCTAAAAAAATTGGCGCCAATTTCCGAGAATATTAAAGCGCGCCATTCATTTCAGAGACTGATCCAAAGCATTAAAAACCAATCAAAGTTTTCTCCATAGCAATTTGCAGCCAAAGCAGGTCTATCATTCTAGATGTGGGATGCTAGTTTGGTTCATTAGAAGAGCTTGAGACCACATTTTGGCCTCGAAATTATATAAATAACGGCGCCGGTATAGTTATAACGTCAATTACTGTGACTTTATAGACGCAATATTGGATATGTAGCGCCTTTGTACAAGGGTTTAATAATAACTGTTAAGTGCCAAACCTGTTTGTGCGTAGCCTTAAATAGCGGAGCTAAATAGATGGATATATATAAGAATTGTTTCAATTTGTCATGGTTAGTTTTAACAGGTTTTATTGGCTTTCTGGAAGCAGCAGAGCAACTTTAAGCTGTAAGGCTGTTATAATTACCCTGTGAGGAATACTCGAATTTCTCCTGGTGCGTCCTCGGGAAATAAAATATATTTCAGGAGAATTGCTTTCGATTTGTTAATGTTAGGTTTAATAGGTTTGATTGGCTTCCTGGAAGCAGCGGAGCAACTTGGCTGTAAGGCTGTTACTCTGTGAGAAATACTCGGATTTCTCCTGGTGCGTCCTCGGGAAATAAAATATATTTCAGGAGAATTGTTTTCGATTTGTTAAGGTTAGGTTTAATAGGTTTGATTGGCTTCCTGGAAGCAGCGGAGCAACTTGGCTGTAAGGCTGTTACTCTGTGAGAAATACTCGGATTTCTCCTGGTACGTCCTCGGGAAATAAAATATATTTCAGGAGAATTGTTTTCGATTTGTTAAGGTTAGGTTTAATAGGTTTGATTGGCTTCCTGGAAGCAGCGGAGCAACTTGGCTGTAAGGCTGTTACTCTGTGAGAAATACTCGGATTTCTCCTGGTGCGTCCTCGGGAAATAAAATATATTTCAGGAGAATTGTTTTCGATTTGTTAAGGTTAGGTTTAATAGGTTTGATTGGCTTCCTGGAAGCAGCGGAGCAACTTGGCTGTAAAGCTGTTACTCTGTGAGAAATAATCGGATTTCTCCTGGTGCGTCCTCGGGAAATAAAATATATTTCAGGAGAATTGTTTTCGATTTGTTAAGGTTAGGTTTAATAGGTTTGATTGGCTTCCTTGAAGCAGCGGAGCAACTTGGCTGTAAGGCTGTTACTCTGTGAGTAATAATCGGATTTCTCCTGGTGCGTCCTCGGGAAATAAAATATATTTCAGGAGAATTGTTTTCGATTTGTTAAGGTTAGGTTTAATAGGTTTGATTGGCTTCCTGGAAGCAGCGGAGCAACTTGGCTGTAAGGCTGTTACTCTGTGAGTAATAATCGGATTTCTCCTGGTGCGTCCTCGGGAAATAAAATATATTTCAGGAGAATTGTTTTCGATTTGTTAAGGTTAGGCGTAATAGGTTTAATTGGCTTCCTGGAAGCAGAACCGTTTTCAAGTGTTATATATGTAATTTATTTGCATGAACACATTTTATGACTGCATTTGTTTTAATAATAAATTACACAATCACATATTAATACTCCTCTTGCGATCCTCTTTTAATTTAATTTTACTGGCTATGTATAAGATTGCATAGCGATTTCGTTTCGATCAAAAGAACATTTACGTAACTGTTTATGTTGAAATTACCGACGAAGGACTCCGTAATGAACCGTAATTTCTGTCTGAGCTACATTGTACTAAAGTAAACCGACATCGAATTTTGAGCTTTAGATGAAGTCTCTCTCGACAGATTAATTTGTCACCTTGTAGCGCATAAAAACCAAAAGGTGACAATTTAAAGCTTTAGAGCTGACACCCGCCTAAAGTAAAGTATCTGAGCTATGTCAGCTCCCCTGCTGATGTTCGTCGGGTGAATCGACCAACATCGGTAGGGTGCCATATTTTCAAAACCGTATGAAGCTCGTCATGCATTCACCTGACAGACAACTGTTGAGGAGAGATTAAACAGGTGAATGAGTCTTCCAAATAAAACTAAAATAAAGGCAAAAGGCAAAGGTACAATGCTAGACGCTAAAATTAGTGAAAGAAAATACATAAATAAAGTAGGAAACGCTAACTGAATTATTACAAAAAAGAGAGATTGGTATCTACATCAACGTAGCATGATTTTGTGTGATCGAAATTGTTCTCAATCAAAAGATCCAAACAGAAAATACTAGTGCTTGCAACAAGCTATTCACCTCTATATTAGTCCCTCATCGTTTCCTCAATTGACAAATTGATCTTTTTTTCAGTCTTGTAGCGGGAGTAGCACAGCCAGATCACTGCAAGTATCGCGAGTCCCACAAACGCTGTATAGACCGCGACCAAGTTTGGCTCACTTTCCTGCAGTATTTTTTCTTCACACATACGCTGGCGTAACAACTTTAGGAGAAATGAAATTTCCCCAGTGCTGGTGTCATTAAGTTGTTTTTTAGACATTTTTGATCAAAATTTGTTAGTAAGAGCGATGACGACCCCGCGTGCTATCTCTCTCTCACTACTACTCAAATGCTGCTACTTTGGTTTACGCTGTGCTAAACAAATGGGGGCAGACTTCACCGTTTGCAACTTGAAATGGTATTGGTTACCCAAACAATGGCCTACCCCTAAAACAATACAAACCCTAACCCTAAAGCAATGGGATTCTTTATCAGTGCAGTTCAATAGGATACGACCTACAGAACAGTGAAGTCTAACCGAATGAATGAGTCATGAGGCCAGAATTGAACAAACATGGCACGCGACTGCCCCAGCGACGGCAGCGCGGAAGAATGGAATGTCAACAGCCATGCACGTCAAACACAAAGGAAGCCAATACAACGGTGATGAAATATTCATTTGGCTTCCAACGGCCACGTTGGTCTGTTGCTATGTAAATATAAAGTTTGTATTATAAAATCTGGTATAATAACGAATTACAATAGCTAAACCTATAAATTAAAATCTAAATACACGATATCTACATAGCAATTACTTATTAATCTAATTAATCAATAAGAAACCTTATTTTAATGAAAAAATATACGCAATATTAAGTTAATGTACACTTGCTCATCTAATGATGAAAGAAAGGGAAAGAAAGTTTCGAAACAAAATTGCACTTTTAACTGCCACTGGTAGAGTTACCGTCCCAAGCATATGCCGTATACAAGCACTGATGTTTGTGTGTTTTGTGTACTTTAGATTGATCAGTGTGTACTAGGTCACGTTAATTCAGTTTCTCAGTCAATTTGCAATTCATTGCGCTGCCCCGGAGCGGAATATGCCATCGGTTCACTAGTCACGCAGAACACGTCATAAACAACTCTTTCCGAACCTAAGTAGTAATAAGTTTTATTTATTTGCGCTTTGCCACACATAGAATACATACATTAACAATATATATATATATATATAAAGAATTGAGGTTCAAGAATAATACAAGATACAATTGATATAGTGGCGAGGAGGCCTCAGGAAACCATCAGGCTTGTAGCGAGGAGCCCGGGGGGGTACTCCTGTTTGTGACGTATTATGTATGTGCCGCCCGGGTGGGTCAGGGTTTTGAGCTTGGTTTGGGCAGGTAGGGTCAGGGTTTTGACCTGATTTGGGCAGATCAGGGTCAGGATTTGAGTATAATTTGGGTTCAGTCAGGGTCGGGGTTCAGGTTTTTCTAGGCAGTTAGGGTTCAGTTTTTTTTAGCTACTATGTCAAAAAAAGACATTCTGTTGCCGCATTTTGATCGCCTGCCCACCTGCAAACACTGAGGTTCCCATACATCGTGACGCCGCTAATTCGTACTTCAGTACTTATCTATGTACTTCATCTGTTGATTTGTTTACCCAATGACACGTCCCGACTTGAAATGTTCCGTATTTTGCGTGCAATCCCGGTACGCGGTATACCAGCCGGGGTATATATCCGACCGTGTTTTGAAAACAAATTAAAGAAGGGGCAATCAGGTTTTTTTTTCTCCCAAAAGCGGGCAATCAGGGTTTTGGAGCTCGGATTGGGTCAAACAGGGTCAGGGTTTGAGCCTCTTGGCCTCACATACATACCCATTTTTCATGTAAGTACCCCCCCCGGGGCGAGGAGGCCTCCTCGAGATAGTATATATATAAAAAAAAAAGGACAGCGTATGCGATTCAATATGTAACAATAGAAGAAAACAAAAATTAAATTAAATAAAAAACTATCTTTCTAGAAAATTGAACAGTCCTTTTTTGAAGCAAGTTAGAGTAGTGGAATTTGTGACAGAAGATGGCAGCGAGTTCCACACTTTTGGGCCTTGGTATAAAATAGTAAATTGCTTAATATTGGTACGACATGCATGAGGTCGATAATTAGATGCCAATCTGGTGTTATAGTTGTGCACTTGATCATTTGTTGTAAATAAATGGTGAAAAGACCGAGGCAACAGTTGATGGTGGTACGAGAACATAAATTTACCGGTTTGTAATGAGTTAAGTTTAAAGATGTCAAGTATATTCAAACGGGCGAATAAAGGAGCAGTATGCGCCCGAAATTCATAATTGGTCAGGGCCCGGACAGCGCGTTTCTGCAAAAGAAATATCCTGTTCAGGTTTGTAGCATAAGTTGAGGACCATACTGTGTTGCAGTAACTTAGGTAAGGGTAAATTAAAGTATAATATAGAGAAAGTTTAGTTTTAGTGGATAGGTAAAATCGTGACCTATAAATTATTCCAACAGACTTAGATACCTTTTTACATACATGGCTAATGTGATCCTTCCATGTCAGACTTTCGTCAATAAATACTCCTAGAAATTTGGCTACTTGTACCTGTTTGAGCAATTGGTTATTGAATAAAAGAGTCACATTAGCGTTGATGGTCTTTTGTTTTGTTTTAAAAAATACATAGTTAGTCTTCTTGAAATTAACAGATAATTTATTACTTTTCATCCAGGTGTCAATCTGTTGCAGCTCGTCATTTAACACAGAAACTAACTGGTTAACATCTGAATGAGAATAGAATACGCTGGTATCATCAGCAAAAAGCAAAGATTCTGACAATTTTGCAGCATTTGGCAGGTCATTTATATATAAAATAAAAAACAATGGCCCCAGGACGGAACCTGGGGCACACCGCATTTAACTGTTTGGCTGGCGGAACAGACATCGTTAAACTGTACAAATTGTTTGCGATCTGAGAAGTAGCTTTTGATCCACTGTAAGGCCAAACCACGAATGCCGTAGTGTTCAAGTTTGGAAAACAAAATGTGATGGTCAAGGGTATCGAAAGCTTTTGAGAGATCTAAAAGAACGCCAACAGTAATTTCGTTACGGTCAATGGAAGATGCAATTTTGTTGATGAGATGAATGAGTGAAAGTGAGGTCGAATGATTTTTACGGAATCCAAATTGGAGACAATACAAAATTTCAAGACGTTCGAAAAATACAATTAAACGGTTGTGCATGACCTTTTCGAAAAATTTAGAGAAACAAGGTAGAAGAGAAATAGGTCGGTAATTAGTAAAAAGATGCGGATCATCAGCTTTAAAAATTGGGATAAGTTTGGCAATTTTTAATTTTTCAGGAAAAGTTCCTTGTGTTAACGAAAGGTTGATAATAAACTTTAAGGGTCCTGAAATAAGATCAAAAGATTTTTTAATAACATGCATGGATACATTGTCATATCCAGGGGCTTTCCCTGGTTTGAACAGCTTGCAGATTTCTTCTAATTCAGCTACATTGACAGGCTTTAGGATGATAGATTCATTGACATTGTTGGCTAAAAAGGAGCGAAAAGAATGTCTAACCGTAGGAATTTTACTGGCTAAATTAGGTCCAATATTAGTAAAATACTTACAGAATTTGTCAGCAATGTCAGTTGGGTCGGATATTTCTTTATCATCGGTATTGAAGGATGAAGGCAGCGAGGTCTTTTTTCTACGATTGTTAATAACTTCGTTTATTAGTTTCCAGGTTTCTTTGAGGTCATTTTTTGCCTTATCAAATCTGTTGTCATAGTAGTCACGCTTGGCGGTTCTGATTAGGTGATTAAGTTTATTCTTGTAAGTCTTGTAATGCATTTCACGCAAGGGATTAGGCGCTTTCATATTTTTTTTATAGAGTCTATTCTTTTTTCTGACGGAGTTCAACAAACCTTTCGTAATCCAAGGAGTAATTGGCCTTGTGTCGCGCTTCCGCTTAGTTACTTTTAAAGGAAAGCACAGGCCATAGATTTTGGAATATTCTGATAAGAAAGTATTATAAGATATGTTAGGGTCTTGGTCAGATAAAGTATCAGCCCAATTAACCTGGGAAAGGTAGGAACGGAATTTTGTCATGTTAGTTTCACTGAAGTCGCGCTTAGCTGTGTTCTTCTGACGATTACAGGGGTAAGCCGGCTCATTAGAAACATAAGCAAAAACAGGCAGGTGATCAGATATATCATTAATAACAATACCATTGAAAATGTTGGGTGTGAGATAATTAGTAAATATATTATCAATAAGCGTTGCGGTATTGGAAGTGAGGCGCGTGGGCCTAGTTATTAGTGGATAGAAAAAGCGCGAAAACAAACTATCAACAAATTCTTGCGTGGGCTGATGGTGATCATAATGGAGCAAATCAAGATTATAGTCACCCATTACATAACAATGTTTGTTGTCTTTGGAGATTTTGGAAAGAATATCATTGAATTTATCTAAGAATAACATGACGTTTTGATTGGGCGGCCGGTAGACAGCCCCAACAATTAGGTTTTTCCCGTGAGGAACAGAAATTTCAACAAACAGGGACTCGATGACGTCAGGATCTGAAAAATTACATTCAGAACAGAGTTTATACTCGAGATTATCTTGTAAATAAAGGCCTGTTCCGCCGCCAATTTTAGTAGAACGGTGGTTAGAAAGAAACTGATATCCAGGTATATTGACTAAATCTGATGTTTGATCGTTTAACCATGTTTCCGACACTCCGATTACAGAGAATGGCTTATGTAGATTACCCAACATGAATTTGAATTTGTCAAAGTTACCGAGTAGACTACGTGCATTCAGATGTAACAGAGAGAAACTAGAATTGATGGTCTCGGTATGCAAGTTAATATCATCCTCCACCATGTAGTTGCTGGTAGGAGGGCGATTAGAAAGATTAACATCTGGATCAAGCTCCAGAGACTACTAACCAAATCACACACATATTTATACACGAGATATACCACATCTTCATTATAACCGAGTCTCTCAACTTAATATATTTACTGACTCCAGACAACTCATCAATTGTTCGTGCCATCTTTCTAAATCCGATGTGCTATCAGTATAACCTAAAACATGCTTACGAAGCATAATAGTTTAGTTCAGTTTCGGATAACCTGAGTTCAGGTTCTCAAGAACAGAACGAGGAAGAGAGCATTCCTTTCTTTTTTTTCCCTTTCCCTATTCTTCCTCCAAATGGTTTATTTTGAGAATTGGTGGATGGCGGAGGATTGTTGGATTGGAAGAACGGCGGAATAACAACAACATGAAAATTATTATAAATGCCATTAATATCGGTGTTCATGATACTATTATCAGTTTCTTTAATGAATCGCAGTGAATGTTGACGTCTCTATTGTATTCAAAGTAATTCCCGTTCAATACCTCGAACAGTAGCGCACGCCATTTTTAGTCGCCCAAACGGAAAGAAAACAACGTTTCGCCTAAGAAAAAGCTACTTAGCCTAAGACTTTAACAGGTTTAAGTTTTCTTAATTTGTAATTCACTGCAGTGGAAACGTCAATCTCGTCAGTTTGAAGGCTCTCCGGACTCTAGATCTGAAGCCATCGTTCTTTCGTGTAGCGGAACAGAAAGTTTTTTCGCGTTTTTTTTTCGCGCAATATTTATTATAATAAATTCATCGTGCGTCCGTCATAACTTCAGTCTACTAACTGAGTTTTTTCCCGCCGAAAACTCGTTATTTGAATTAGTCGAGTGTAAATATTACACCTGACTTCAATGCAGTGCGAACGTTTGTCGTTCGACAGACATCTCTCGACGGTAGCTTGTATGTAGCCAGAGAAACCGAAGCGGCTCGTAATATTACGAACAATTTTGAAATATCACTCGCGGTATTTATGCCAAATATCACTACACATCATTCTATTACCTATACTAATAGAAAAATACTGTAGTACAGGGGCGGATTTAGGGGGGTGGATTGGGTGGCTAGCTACCTCCTTTAGGCTATATAGAATGTCAGATATCCTGTCCTTTCGAGCCAAAAATAAATGCACACATTTTAGAAACATTTCTCAGATCATAAATCAACCTGTGCATTAATTAAATGTTTTCTACAAGCTCAAACTTCACTTCCTACCAAAACAGCAAACATTTTCGGCCGAGATGTCTGAAATCACTGTTATGTAATTACTGTGCTACTTGAAGCTATAGAATGACAATTAATTATTATTTGAATATAACTGACTATGTACAATATAGTTGCAGTTTTTACTTGGAAAAGTGTCTTCATTTCCTTGACTTTATATATTTTGAAAACAGGTTAGTTTAATTGTTTTTTCTTTCTACTTTGCCTCCCTTTTCGGACCACCCATTCATTTGGAGAAAGTTCAGTTAAATGTCAACTTTACCTTTCACTGAAATGTCATTGATAATTTTATTTTTCTCTCCAGATTATTTTACAGCCATCTGTATCATACTTGGGATTCAAAGCTTTGCATTAACCTACGGCAAAGCATATGCAAGTAAATGCTAACAATATAATAGCTCAGTCCAAATTGGTATACTGGTATATTGGTGCCAAGCAGTGGTGCAACAAGTAATGTGTTACACTCCAAGCCTAAGGACTTACAAAATAACAGTCATTACACTAACTGCGCTTTCCATTTATACAAACTGACTGATCTGACCGGCCAGTTCTTAAATGGAACGAGTCAGTTCTAGGAACTGACTGGACCAGTCAGTAAGTGTAAATGGAAAGCGCCCTAAGTGTGTTAATATATACCTTGTCCTCTGCGGGAAAGTTAATGTTCAAATACATGAGAGAATATTACAGACATTTAGATCCTCAGATCTTAAATCGTTATCACACTTCTCGTTTACATTGTAGACCGGTTTTCGATTGAGTGTCGAAAATAATAGGTCGGATTGCTTTGGTTTTGCGTTTGGTTAGCTTTTCTATTGGCTGTGAGAAATGTTTTCTAATTATCAGCCAATCAAGTTCTAAACTAAAACCAAACGCAATCACGCAATCAGGTTTTGTTTTAGCCACAGTATCAACGATAGCATTTACTTTGCCTCGTGATTGGTTCAAGTAAAACCAATGGTGAATTACTTCAGTTCGTGATTGGCTCATTGTGTTTTCACTTGCTCCTGTGATTGGCTATGTAATTACTTTGGTTTTGGTTTTACTACACTCAACTGAAAACTGCTCTATACCCGTTATTCGTCATTCTATTGGGTTCAACATGCTAACCTGTTGTGAAACGGCGGTAATTACTTGGTGTACCGGTCACGATACACTAAAACTAGCATCGTATCTTGCATCGTGTTATTTATGTTACACGTGGTACAACAGTTATTATAAACATCAGTGTCTAGTACTAGTTACTAGTTAGTGGTATGCCTTTTTCTTCTTCTTCTTCTTCTTTCAGTCCTTTGTTGGCATTCAACAAATCTTAAGTCTCCAGCTATACACAGCTAAGAGTCAAACTCACTCAGCGACATCGGCTGAAAGAGAAAATTAAAAATATATTAGCATAAACCACAGTTCGCGATATCAATCCAACCTGAAACGAGCCTGTAGGACCTGTCGTACAGTACGCAAGTACTTGGTTGAGCATAATATCCACTCCACCCCACCACCTCCCTAAAGGACCATAACTATATTCCCAATCTACGATAACAATTTTCGCAATCGTCTGGTTTAATTTTGGTACGGTGTAGCTAACGAGTAATATTTCACAAATTTTACCACAATTTTATAAGCCATCAAGGCGACTGCAATTTGGAAATGATGAAATAGTTCAAGCGACCTTTTTGGTTTATTGCTTTAAAAAAGGCTTTTCGTTACGCATGCGCATACCTAACCCTCAAATGGTCCTTTTGTAGCATTCACGTGATTGTACGGGATTGTACTGGATGGCAAAAAATATTTGACTTCATTTATTTAGAAGCCTTGTAAGAGATCGGTATTGTTATTAGCAAAACCTGTTTGTAAATACTATTTTTCACCTCCAATGTCCGACTGTCGATCTTTCTAAAACAGCGTTTTTAAAAATGGCTTGCTATCCAGCATCCATCGCAACGTCTTTCCCATGGTAATTACGAGCTCAATTAATTCGTTAACGACTGAAGTTTTATATCAGCACGTGACTGTTAGCTGCAAAAGGTCTATTGCAAAAGGTCTATTGCTCAGCCGATCTCCTCAGGGGTACTACCTAGTCAACGTTTCCGGATCCATATAAACAATTAAACTAACAGCATTTAACAAACTGGACATCATAGTAAACACTAGTCGAGTTCCAGTAGCTATCATTAGGCATTAAGGGTGTTCCAGTCTTCCGACTATATAGCGGTTTAGTATAAACAAACCATTGTACTTATTCTAAACAGTCTCTATGAACTATTACGGCAATATTAAACAGTTATTGGCCATACTGCTCAGATTTCACTCAACAAAACACGTGGAAGATATTGCCTTAGTGCGAAATATCAAGGGCACCCAACGAGTACTTTTTGAAATTCGTTTGAAACCAGTTGTCTGCAGCTTATCTAGCCATTTTAAGGCGCCTACTATGTCTTTAGACGTATTCTAGAAAGCTATTAGCTGTTCGGATTTTCTAGGTGGAAATCGCGTCAACCGAAAATACTATGGCAAAATATTCCCGCCCTACGAATTTGTTAGTAGTCTAGTACAGAAACAAGAATGTTCTAGCCCAAGTAACTTCATGTTGCAAAGTTTTGTGGAGGTACGAATTTTTTAGGGATTCTTTTTTCCTTTAGGCAATTCTTAGGGAATGAAAATGTGTTGTTCTGACCGTCTATTGATCAGACGAATTGGGACGTACGAATATTTTAGGGGAAACCTTTCAGTCTCCCTTTTCTTCTATAATTTTCTAAGGATTTAAAAAAAAATTCTAGCCATTATTTCAGAAAACAATTTTCTAGAGACAATTTTTTCAAATCCGAACTTACTCTCCCGAAAAGTTTTTTAACCGAAAACTTCGTTGGGTGCCCTTGAAATATCAAGCCACATCTCTCGATTTTCGTCGTCGTTGGGTTTGCCACAATATATTGTCTTTGTTTCTTTGTTTACTCTAATAGACACTGACACCGTACGCAAGCTATTGAAAATAAATAGCTCAAAAATTCGCTGCTTGCTGATAAAATCACCTCATTAAAAGGATTAAGTTTTGTTCAAAATAATCAGCAAACTCTGATGGATGTATTAGTCGATTTCTAGTCAGGTCATATTATGAGGCAGTAATGCAGTAAGATACAGTACTGATAATCATTGGTTTGATGTTCACGGCAAAAAGGAAGTTATTTTGTGACCATCCAGCTGAGCGAGTCTTGAGCGAGAGTGGAGCAATTATTTAGTTGAGCGGAGTTTCAATTGACCAAGTGGATCAATTTAAATTTATGCCATGCATGTCATGCATGAACGGTACAACCAAATACTCGTTAAAAATCTCATACAAACCCCTTATAATTTAAAACACAAATAGAGCTTCGGTTTCCTGTGGCATGAAGTGACACTATATATAGTTCATGAAACACCGACTGCGTCTCGTCGGATCTAATCTGTGGATTTTCTTAGCTTTTGCAGATAATTTAACTTTCATTAATAAATTAATATTTTCAATAAAATTTCACTAAACTGTCAAAGAAAGCTTTCCCGAAAATATTTCACTCGAAGGCATGTTATTATTGTCCAAGTTTGCCGGCTCGAGGAAGGCGGGTTGTTTGCGTAATTGATAGACAACTGTTGAGGAGACACTAAACCGGTGAATGAGTCCTCCAAATAAAACTAAAATATAGGCAAAAGGCAAAGGTACAATGCTAGACGCTAAAATTAGTGAAAGAAAATATATAAATAAAGTAGGAAACAATAAATTATTACAATCTCAACATGAACGCAACATCATTATCGTACTAAATCAAAAGATCCAAACAGAAAATACTAGTGCCTGCAAAAGGCTACTCACCTCTACATTAGTCCCTCATCGTTTCCTCGATTGACAACTTGATCTTTTTTTCGGTCTTGTAGCGGGAGTAGCACAGCCAGATCACTGCAAGTATCGCGAGTCCCGCAAACGCTGTATAGACCACGACCCAGTTTGGCTCACTTTCCTGCAGTATTTTTTCTTCACACATACGCTGGCGTAACAACTTTAGGAGAAATGAAATTTCCCCAGTGCTGGTGTCATTAAGTTGTTTTTTACACATTTTTGATCAAATTTGTTAGTAAGAGCGATCGCGACGCGGTGCTACTGATCTCTCTCTCTCTATGCTAAATTATTTAAATTTCGAACAACATGTAACGCGACTGCCACGGCAGCGCGGAAGAAGGGAAGGTCAAGCAGCCATGCACGACAAACACAAAGGAGGCCAATACAACGGTGATGAATATTCATTTGGCTTCCAACGGCCACGTGGATCCGGTTGCTATATAAATATAAAGTTTGTATTATAAAATCTGGTATAATAATGAATTACAATAGTAAAACCTATTAATTAAAATCTAAATACACGATATCTACACAGCAGTTACTTATTAATCTACATTAATCAATAAGAAACCTTATTTTAATGAATAAAATATACGTAATATTAAGTTAATGTACACTTGCTCATCTAATGATGAAAGAAAGTGAAAGAAAGTTTCGAAACAAAATTGCACTTTTAACTGCCACTGGTAGAGTTACCGTCCCAAGCATATGCCGAATACAAGCACTGATGTTTGTGTGTTTTGTGTACTTTAGATTTATCAGTGTGTACTAGGTTACGTTAATTCAGTTTGTCAGTCAATTTGCAATTCATTGCTCTGCCCCTGAGCGGAATATGTCATCAGTTCACTAGTCACGCGGAACAAGTCATAAACAACTCCTTCCGAACCTAAGTAGTAATAAGTTAGCTCCAGAGACTACTAACCAAACCACACACATATTTATACACGAGGTATTCCACATCTTCATTATAACCGAGTCTCTAAACTTTATATATTTACTGACTCCAGACAACTGATCAATTGTTCGTGCCATCTTTCTGAATCCGATATGCTATCAGTATAACCTAAAACATGCTTACGAAGCATAATAGTTTAGTTCAGTTTCGGACAACCTGAGTTCAGGTTCTCAAGAACAGGACGAGAAAGAAAGTTTTCCCTTTCCCTATTCTTCCTCCAAATGGTGTATTTTGAGGATTGGTGGATGGTTGGATTGGAGGAACGACGGAATAACAACAACATAATAATTATGATAATGCCATTAATATCGTTGTTCATGATATTATTATCAGTTTCTTTAATGGATAGCAGTGAATAACAAGACAGAACAAAATGTTGACGTCTCGATTGTATTCCAAGTATTCCCATTCAATACCTCGAACACAGCGCACGCCATTTTTAGTCGCACAAACGGTAAGAAAACAAAGGCAATCACGCCTGTTTCTAATTTAGAAATGCATGTGAAACGTTTCGCCTAATAAAAGCTACTTAGCCTAAGACTTTAACAGCTGGTCAACACGATCGTCAGAGTAGTATATAAAGTGCCGGTTCTGGCGCAGCTTGAACGTTATATTGTTGCAATCCTTGCTCGATAACCCCAGAACCACAGCGAATTGTTCTACTTCAGCATTCGAACAACTCGCTGTGGTTCTGGAGCCATCGAACAAAGATTGCAATAATACAACGTTCAAGCCGCGCCAGAACCCGGCAGTTTATATACTACTATAGACCATAGTCCACCTCAACGCACTTTGAAGCTCTATTAGAGGAAGGATAATATAATATACCATGGCTAATCATATACTAACGTTCATTCAAGGACCTGGTCTTAAGGGCTATTTACGAGGATGGAAGATGGACATTCCAGATAGCAATCCTCTAGGAGCAGACCCAGCTGCTTTCCTATCTGGTGTGCGAAAGCAGACTACCGAAAAGATCGATGAAGAGCTACAAGACTTAAATAGTATTAAGGTTCAGTTAGCTTTGAATATAACTCTCCGTCTCGATAAACCCGAGGGCCCGGTATACGATACAATCACATTTCGCAGTTCACAAAAAGTTCTGACCAACAGTTCCGATACCCGCGGAGTAATAGTAGAAGAACATGCTCAGATTTATAACTACATCGAGAAGTGGATCAGTAGAGGATCGAACTGGGTCATAGATAAAGTCAACATTCTATGGGTGAACATTGCTCGATATCAACCACTACGCGGAGGTTCGTATTTACCACTACCTAAAGAAATCGCGAATAAGAAAGCCGTAATCAATGTGAAAAACTCCGATAACCGCTGTTTTCGTTGGACGATGCGCGCCGCTAAGTTTCCAGCTGCAAAAGATCCACAGAGGACATCGAAATACCCAGAAGACGATGGTTTTGGATTTGATGGGGTGGAAGAATCATCAACACCAATCTCACAAATACCGCGCTTCGAGAAGCAGAACGAAATCTCTATCAACGTATATACAATACAATACAATACAATATTCTTTATTTACAGAGGGAATACACATTAACCTTACATAGTTATCTAACATGCGGCCCTCTATGTTACAAATAAAACGTAATGGAAAGGAAAGGAAGTATGGGAAAGAATTAACGCACGGGCTACGACATTACAAGATATAATGAGTAATTGGAATCGATGTAAAGAGAATTAATATGAAATAAAATCAAAAACGAAATATACTTACTAGAACGCTGCGCAATGGGAGGGGCTATGCCCTGGACGCGGCGCCAGAAATGCAGCAGCAGTGAAGCAAGGAGCGACAGTTATAGCAGAGGAGCTCCTCTAGATGGTTAACAGAGGAGATGTGCGGAAGAAAAACGTTACGAAGCTTATACTTAAGAGAAGCCAGCCTGGTAGACAGAGTATTAGAAGAGAGCGTAGTAGTAGATGTTGCAAGCTGCTTGAAGTCAGGATCCAAGGAATTGAAAAGAATAGCAGCGCTATAAGCCAGAGTGCGCTTGCCAGAATTACTGCGAGGGTAAGGTACAGCGAGGTTATGCATGCTGGCTCTGGTGCAGCGGCCAGAAGCTCTACGAGTAGTAGAGAGGAAATTGAACATGTTCTTAAAACTTGTAGGTGCATCAGGATTAAGAAATGTGCTGAAGAGAAGTAGAAGTTTCCTACATTTAATTAGGTCGGTGATCGGAATCCACTTAAGCTGAGAGAACAGATGGACAGAGGGTTGACGGAAGTCGGCATCCAAGAGTATGCGGGCAGCGCGTTTTTGAAGGCGAAGAAGCCGCAGCATGTGGAGGTGGGAGCAGTTGCCCCAAGCAGCAGAACAATAGATGAAATGGTTATGGATGCATGAATTATAGAAGCGCAATGCATATTCATAGGTGAGGAAAGGCTTAATGCGACGGAGAAGAGACAGTCTACTGCTGATGATGGCGCAGATGTTGTCGACGTGGTGTTCCCATAACATGAAACTGTCTAAAGTGACGCCTAGTATTTTGGCGTGGTCGACCTGCTCGATACTATTACCGTCGACTACCACATTTAATGTAGAGCAAGGCAGCGTACGGAATTTCTGAGAGGAGGTTACAAGTAGGGTCTTGGTCTTAGATATGTTGAGTGCCATTTTGTTTTGCCTTGTCCATGAAGATACAGCTAAGGCGACTTCATTCAATTGAGAACTGACAGTGGAGATAGAGTGGCCAGAAGTGAGTATAGTAGTGTCGTCGGCAAACATTGTCTGATAGGTGTTAGAGGATAGCTGTAAAGGTAGGTCATTAATAAATATAAGAAAGAAAAGCGGCCCGAGGATGCTGCCTTGTGGTACACCTACAGACACTGGAAGTGCGTCCGACAGAGTGCCCCGGAATAGGGTTCTCTGGGTACGCCCTGACAGATAGGAACAGAACCACACGATAGTCGAGGGGGAACAGCCATAGACCCGGAGCTTGTAGAGTAGTGTATTGTGATCGACTAGGTCAAATGCCTTTTTCAGATCGATGAGGAGAAGTCCATTTAGGAGTTTGTTATCTATATGGTTGGGACCCTAAAGAAAAGTGCTTGATCGTGCATCACATCTCGAAGGAGACTTTCTCCAAGCGCGTTAACCTCTTGCTTATAGAATGCCCAGAGAGCGGTATACAACATTATTGCTTGATTAAGAACTTCAACCGCCTTCTATTCGATCAGACAAAACATGACCACAGGCAGCACTTCTGCGAACGATGCCTACATGGATATTCCAACGAAGCTCTCCTTGCGAAGCACATCCCAGAATGTAACGGAATTAACGATCGAGCCATTCGAATCGAAATGCCCACCGATGAGAATAATAAAGTCTCATTTCAGAACGTTCACAAACAGCTCAAAGTTCCCTACGTTATCTACGCAGATCTTGAGGCCTTAACTACTAAGATAGAAGGACAAGATCCCACAAAGAACACATTTAAAACAGAAGAACATATTCCATGTGGATTTTGTTACATAGTCGTACGTTCTGATGGTCATAGCGAGCCACCTGTACCATATCGAGGTAAGGATACTATCGAACGCTTTCTACGATGTATACAAGAAGAAGAAACGAAGATAAAAGACCAAATTGCCAAACCACTATGTATGTCAATGAAAAACAAGAGGGAGTACGATAGGTCAACTATTTGTCATATCTGCCAGAAACATCTTGGTAAAGATAGAGTACGCGATCATTGCCACATCACAGGAGAGTTTCGGGGTGCCGCACACAACGCATGTAATCTCAAATTACGTATCTTTCCTACTATCCCAGTCGTATTCCACAATTTACGTGGTTATGATTCTCACCTATTGATGCAATCCATCTCAAAGACAGAGGGCGCCATCTCTTGTATTCCAAACAATATGGAGAAATACATTTCGTTCTCACTTGGAAACCTAAGGTTCATCGACAGCGCGCAATTCCTACTTTCATCCCTCAATAAATTGGTAGCGAGTTCATCACCAGATACGTTCCTACAAACTATGAAATGTACATCGAGCCAAGAGAAAACCAAGTTGCTGCTACGCAAAGGAGTTTATCCGTATGAGTACATGGATTCTTGGGATAGATTTACAGAGAATTCTCTTCCACCAAAAGACGCATTCTATAGTAAACTAACTCTAGAGGACATCTCCGACAAGGACTACGAACACGCACTAAAAGTTTGGGAGGCATTCAGTTGTAAAACGTTAGGAGACTACCATGACCTTTACCTACGAACAGATGTACTTCTTCTAGCAGATGTGTTCGAGAACTTCCGCGCGACATGTATGCAAAACTATGGATTGGATCCAGCTCATTATTATACGAGTCCAGGACTTTCGTGGGATGCGTTGTTAAAGAAGACCGGAGTAGAACTTGAATTATTAACCGACTATGACATGCATCTATTCGTCGAGAAAGGTCTACGTGGCGGAATATCTATGGTATCTCATCGTTATGCTAAAGCAAACAACCCCAACGTACCCGACTTTGATCCAGATAAGCCAAATAGCCATATAATATACCTCGACGCCAACAATCTATACGGTTGGGCCATGAGCCAATATCTACCAACGGGAGGATTTGAGTGGTGTACACCAACGGAAGAACGAATTACCCAACACGAAATCGATTCTGATGTAGGATACATCCTCGAAGTCGACCTTGAGTATCCACAAAGCTCCACGACTTACACAACGACTATCCACTAGCTCCCGAGAGAATACAAGTAAATAAGGGTTGGCTATCAAATTATCAAATCGATTTATTTGAGAAACTATACAAAGGCAACGGATCTTTGAAAGTGGAAAAGCTCGTACCTAACCTATACGATAAAGAACGATATGTGCTCCACTACCGCAATCTACAACTGTATCTATCTCTCGGAATGCGTTTAACGAAGATTCACAGAGCACTACGATTCAACCAATCGCCATGGATGGAGCCATACATAAGAATGAATACAGAACTACGAAAACAAGCGAATAGCCCTTTCGATCAGGATCTCTACAAACTAATGAACAATAGCGTATTTGGTAAGACAATGGAAAATCTACGAAAACGTGTAGATGTCAAACTAGTGCGATCTTCAGAAGGAATCAAACTACAACGTCTCTTGAATAAGCCTAGTTATGCCCGATCCACGATCTTCGATAACGATCTAGCTGCTGTACACAATTACAAAAGTAAGTTACTACTGAACCGTCCAGTATATGTCGGAATGTCGATTCTAGATCTCTCGAAACATCTGATGTACGACTTCTACTACAACGATCTCAAGCGGCAGTATGGGCAACGTTGTAATCTACTATATACTGACACTGATAGTCTATTACTTCACATTGAAACAGAAGACATCTATACAGACATTACCACCAATAAGCATCTATACGATACTAGCAACTACAGCAAGGATCATCCTCTGTATGACATATCCAACAAGAAAGTACTTGGTAAAATGAAAGATGAATGTGGAGGTATTCCCATTGCTGAATACGTTGGACTACGATCGAAGCTATACTCGATCTTGAAAGTAGGTGGTGACGAGATTAGGAAAGCCAAAGGTACCAAGAAGGCAGTTGTTAAACATCGTATTCGTCACGAACAATACAAAGATTGCTTACAAGATAAGAAAGTATTTCACCACGAAATGCATATGCTTCGAAGTGAAGGTCACAGGATGTATGGTATTCATATGAATAAGATCTCTCTATCACCATTCGACTCTAAGCGTTGGATCTATAGTAATGGAATCGATACATTAGCCTATGGTCACAAAGACTTAGATATGGATGAGTTTATTTACGAGTTGCTATCTTAGATCGGTTGGGTACGAACAGAATTCCCTTTGGGGGTAGTTCAGTATTTGGTGGAACGACTTGTAGCTCTTCGCGCACGAATCCTCGCTTTGGTGCGCCTTCCCCTTCTTGCAAAGTAAGGTAGTACAGCACAGGCTGTCCAGAAGATATCACACCACGCGAAATAACGTACGTCTGTAAACTCCACACAGGATCGGTTGCTCGTTTAGCTCCACCTTCCAATTCTCCAGGCGCATAGAGATATCGAACTAAAACGTCGAATCGTAGTCGCTTTTCACTCAATCCAACAGTTCGAGAATACGTAGGAGTTTTAATGTCGACTTGATGCGCCTCTACAGAATTCGAAGGCTCTTTACCAGTAAGTCGAGTCACCTCGCTGTTCATGGCTTTGATAACCTCAGGAAGCCGCAATACCCATTCTCTACTGCGCGCATCCGATCCTTCTGAAGTTAGTACCATCTCTTGTGCATATTGATATCCAAACAATCTCTCAGCTAATGTTCTATTTGCTCGTTCGACAAAACTTTGTGCTCTATGATGACCGGCTTCACCTCGTTGAACTTTCGTACCATGTAGTTCTAATGTTTCAGACATACGTCCCATGAATTCTCTACCAGGATCAACTTGCAATGTTTTTGGCCATTCTAGTGGACTACGTTTGTAGATCCGATCAAATGCTGCAGACACTTCACCACTATCTTTCGATGCTAAAGGTTCAGCCTCTTTATATCTAGAAGCTACATCGATTACCACCAAAGCATACTTATATAGTTTCCTTCCACGTCCAGGTCGATCGTGAGGTAGAAAGATCAAATCAGCTTGATGAACTTCATTAGGTTTCGATACAGTCCAATGTGGTCGTGGAATATAGCGCGGTGGTGATAGATATATTTGCCACATGGCGCCACATGGCTTGTTTCTCTAACCAACCCTTAGCTACATCTTCCGATACCTTTGCAGCCGCCGATAACTTACCAATTGCGGCATAACCTTTCCAATAGCCCATAGGACCATAGAAGATATTCGCAAGTTTAGCATCCATTATATATCTACGTATTCTAACCTTTAACAAGAAGAAAAAAAAGAATAAGAACTCATCTAACCAACTAGTTCTTATTCTTTTTTAGTATCTCGTCAACCGTAAAAATTCTCGTTTTTAAAAAGCATATCAACTAATAGCATATCCAGCAGCTAGCATTCCACCACCAACGAAAATCAACTCACCAGCCTTCTGTGCTTTGGATGGTTGATAGTAGTCAGAGAAACGAGGTTCTTTCATTGCTTCCAGTCGTTTCAGCTCCTGACGTAACTTATCAGATCGCACGAAATCTTTGTTCACATCGTTTGTAGTGTTGTATATTTTACGCTCAATGACTTCCTGTTTGTGCGTCCAATCTAATATTTTTTGTCTGTCTTCGATATATGCCTCCCTATCAACATAGAATTTTTCCATTGCCCTATTATGTCTTTCTCGTTCTGTATCTTTCCCACCAAACATTTTAGCAATAACTCCACCACCAGTGAATGCCGTTGCGTTCAAAATAGACCCGAAAATAGCCATTAAGATAGCTGAAGCCATCTACGAATCCTATGGCTTGGTCTTTTGTTTCTCGAGATATTGTTTTGCATATATGCTACCAGCTATTACTGCAGTCCACTTCACGTAATTTATAATAGAAATAGAAGGATCACTAAGCATAGATTCCTTGGCAACCTTTTTTACGATCCAACCAATACCAGTAGCTATTCCAGTTATCATAGCAGCATCGGTTGCTGTTTTCATCAATTCTTTATCCATCCTAATATATATCGTATATCTCTAGTCTTTAATTGTTACTCCATATCTGGTACCGTAGTCTCTATCGGACTTGCTGGTCGTATAGGACTAATGTTCTTAGAAGTGTCATCTATATATCTTCTGTATTGATAGTATACGCCAACTAATGCAGCACCCGTACCAATAACTGCGATCGTAGTATTGATAGACACATTTTTCATCCAACCTTCATCTACGTTGATTTCTTTAGGTAATTCACTTTCACGTGTAATCTCTCTCCTTTGAGCCTCTCTAGCAAGTTTATTACTTAGTGCTAATGCTTTCCCAGCAGCAACCCTCTTTGGATCTTTTACTCTAGTTGGTGTTGTTTTTGGTGGATTCGCAGTTATCTGATCCGTCTGTTCCTCCATCTCGATTCGATATAGTAGTTACTTACGAATGTTTAATAGGAGTACTAGGAACGACTATGTGATTAGCTACGTGGAACGAAGCACTAGCTAGAGCCACTAATCGAACTGCTTAAGTGCTAATAGACCAGCCGCAGTATATATCTCATTGCGGACTAGTTGGTCTTCTTGTAGATCCTTAACCAGTGCTTGTTGGTCATCTAGTGGAACTACGTATGCTACTGCGCGAGTAGCTAGACGTAGTGCACCATTTACTAAGCAGCATCCTGTTATTCGATAGCATGCGCCAAACAATGCAGCGCCCAACCATTTACTAAGCAGCATCCTGTTATTTGATAGCATGTGCCAAACAATACAGCGCCCATACCAATAACTGCTATAGTAGGTATGTTTGTAGTCCAACTTTTCATCTACATTGATTTCTTTAGGTAATTCACTTTCACATGTAATCTCTCCCTTTTGAGTCTCCGCAGTTATCTGATCCGTCTGTTCCTCCATCTTGATTCGATATAGTAGTTACTTGCGAATGTCTAATAGGAGTACTAGGAACGACTATGTGATCAGCTACATTGAACAAGACACTAGCTAGAGCTACAAATCGACCGTGTTTAAGTGCTAATCGACCAGCCGCCATAGATATCTGATGGCGGGCTAATTGGTTTTCTTGTAGATCCTTAAACAGTGCTTGTTGGCTGTCTAGTGTAGCTACGTTTGAGGCTGCACGAGTAACTTGACGTAGTACACCATCTACTAAGTGTACTGTTATTTGATTTGCTACTACGGCCTGGTATCTACTATGTAAACGTTTTACGTCCTTCTCAGATAGTTTAGTTATATCCGTTAGGGAGAAATTCTGTCCTAGACATTCTTTCGTTTTACCTAATACAGCTAAGGTCTTAAGTTCTTCCCGCCATTCTTCGATATCCTCCAATTCGGTTGAAAATTCCAATTTTGGTGGTGGACCTGTTAAATCCTCACCTTCCAGTTCTTTGGTGTATTCATCCATGATAATATGTTATAGGTGCGGGTATCTCTAACACTACTGCAAAAGGATGTCGCAAACAGAAACATATGCGAGCAAACCTATGAGATCGAAGTATCATTCGTAATTCATTACATTCTTGTGAGTCTCCGTAATCTTCAAATATCTTTTTACCATCTATAACCGACGCGGTATGAAATGCAACTACGATAGCTACGTTCTCACGAAATGGTTTACATATACTCGTTAATTGTTGGGATAGTACCCAAACAGATAGACCTATATGTCGAGCAGAGAATGCTAAATCTACTAGTTTGTCAGTTCTTCGTTTTACATCTTTTGATGCGGCACAATCATCTAGAATCAATAATGTATTGGTACCTGACCAAAAGGTTGCACAAATATTTAATGTGGTATCGATAGCATCCTGAGATGGTGATATGACATAAAAATGCGGATCTCGATTAGCAAATCCATGATACGTTTTGTTGTGGGCATACGTAGGACAAATTAATACTATATAATCGAACTTACCACGAAATGGTCCACGAAGTTGTTCTATGAGAAACGCAGTCTTTCCACAATTCGTTGGACCTACTATGAGTGAGTTGAATGGGATGTGTTCTACCAAGGAATCCATCAGTATGTAATACTATCTAAAGATCTGTTCAATATCTTGAGCTGAGCATCCGCAAGGACATAGATATGCATGCTTACGTTTCCACTTCCTTTTAAAGTTCTATGTATACGAATATCGATATCTTTTCCACCGCCAGTTTGTGCCATTCCATCGCCATGAGCAGAGGAATCTTTTGCTGTACGACAATCGACTAGGATGGCAAATCTGTTATTGTAAAATTTGGTAGGAGTCATAGAGGTCTCGGATGTACCAAACCATCCTTTTGCGGACTCCCAAAAATCTGGTGTTAACATACCTCCCGGAAAGAATCTATTTGGAACTCCATTTACGTCTATCTCTATCTTTGAAATATCAGGATTTACGAATGCTTCGCTATCTCGTGAACCGGCGGTGGGAGGATCTACGAATAGAAAGAGTAATCCAGCGAATGATCGTCGTGGAACATTTATATTCTGAGATATCAAAGTATCTGATGCCTTAGCAATAGGTACTGTCTTAAAGTGAACTGCGTGATCGTATAGGAATGCAGTACCTTTTTCATATGCGTGAAATGCCTTCCTAGCTAGCGTTTCATTCTTGATTGCTTCGTATTCTAACTGGATGTTGGTAAGCTTGTACGTACCTATCTTTGTCGAATCTGATCCAACGATTATATCGATAGAGCGGGCTAGAGTTAATTCGAATGAAATAGTGTCTTCTAGTGCATGTGGATATAGAACTCCATGTTGTGTAAGAATATCGACGTCTAACGGAATTCTATATTTTGAACCATATGCAGCTAACAATGCATTCTCACCAACATCTGAAGTACCTGCATCACCAGCCTTAGATCGTAGCTTATTTGTGTTATCTGATTGGATACCTTGTTGTACTCTCGATTCTCTCTCTTGTGTAGATAGATAGATATCGGAATATGTTTGTAATAGATCCGATCGAGCAATGTCTTCTACTATTTCAGCTCCTATCTTACAAACTCGATGTATAACTAAGCAACGTCCAACATTTGCAACGACTCGATTATTAGCATGTCCACCAGACAATACGATATCACCCAATAATGCTAAACTACCAGGTACTAATACGATATCTTCTCCTAGTGTTGGTATTTCCACATATAGAGTCTCACCTGGATTGGCAGATGATGGAGTGAAAGTTTTTCTATATAAGGTTCGTTGAGCTTTGAGTGCGAGTTGCGCTCTTAGTGCTTCCTTAGGAATTAACTTCGACGATATCATGTTGAATATACTATGATATATAGTTATGTTCAATATGGAAGATAGGGTCGACGTTGATGTGAGACCTGAGGATAGTACCGACAGATACGAAGAACGAGATGAAGGACGACAACGACAACTAGATGAAGAAGACCGACAACGAGAACGAGACGCAAATGAGAGATACGTGGCTTACTTATTGAGTGACAATCAAGATGAAGCTGGAGGTAGTGAGACAATTACCATGGATGTTTTGCATGGTGATGACCCACTTCGAGGATTCACATTCGAACAAACCTTTTCAGATTCGGTAAAGGAAAGGCTGGTTGATGATGTAAAAGAGCATTATCCGGATGCGGGTATTCGGCATAACATCGAAATCTACTTAAATAATGGACAACTCAACGTTCGCGAACTTGGAAGCAACGAAGACTATACGCGTCTATTCGCCGGTAATGAGAAAAATAAGAAATTACGTGTGAAGATGAGGAAAGATCTCAAAGATGCTTTAGGTCCAAATAATGAAGAAGCTACCAATGAAGTATTGTTTGCAGAACGGCAACTCGCCGAGCGGGAAGTAAATAACGAATCCATTCTTGGAGACTCCGAATCTACCGACGCTCAGAAAGAAATAGCTAATAAAGAGTTAATGTCTATCCGTAGGGCAAGAGAATTACTTGAACGTCAAGAAGAAGCTATACTAGAACGTACGTCTCTACGTGAGAGGGTTAAATACATTTTCAGAAAGTATGGAATGACCGTTCTTGCGGTGGTAACTGCTATTGGTGCTATCGTTAGTGTAATAGTTTCCCAATTATCGAAAGCCGTACCGAAACCAGTAAAAGATGGTATCGACAAAGTGGCAGATACAGTAAAGAAGGGGTTAAAAACGGTAGGTGATTTGTTAAAGGAAATGGGAAAGAAACTTGGACAGATACTACCTGGAATGATTGGATCAATTGCGAATTTCATATTTACTATGGCCGGTAAAGCTCTAGGAGTATTAGCAGAGAACGTTTGGTTATTCATCGTAGCTATAGTGGTGATCGCAATAGAGCAATACAAAGGACGTTAACGAAATAACGCCCACGCAATTCCAGCTCCTGCAATAGATACTATCGCTAGATTGATCCTATGTTGTGTAGTAGGATTCGGTAAGATACTATGTGAAACTCGTTGTGGATTTGCGCTATGTTGTAATTGTTGTGGAACTTGGTGTGGTAATTGTTTCTTTTGTTTCTTCCCTTTCATATCTGGTGGTGGTAATTTGGTTTCGAGAATCTCTCCATTAATATCGTTTTTCCCGATCCTCATAGCTTTCGTGGCGTTCTTGATTGGATTTTTATAACCATCCTTCTTACCGAGGTAGTACTCGAGGTCGCTTGGTAGTAATCGTACCTTCATAGCTATTGCTAGATCTAATTTCTTATTTGTGTGTAGTATAGCTGTAAAATAGCTTTTATAGCTTATCGTTGAATTGTTTTCGATAATAGCGCCTTCGATCAATTCCTTAAATTTGTTTTTGACAATGAAACTATCTATGATGGATTCGTTAAACTCGTTTTGCGCACCTAGAATGCACCATCCAAAAGCCTCAACAGATCGATCCAATCTACCTACTCCAGCCTCTGTCAAACCCTTACCGATTGGTGGTGTAAACCAACCGTATTGTTTCCCATTATTGTCGCTAATGTACGATAAATGAAACTGATAGACCGTACGACTCTCCTCAAGAAACTTAAAGTCGCCATCTGGCCACTTCGCAGAGTATGAGGTATTATGTGCGTACTTCTCTGTAGCGTTCGCTGTTTTTCCATGAGTGTATATGTAGACGTCTCCTAAACCATGATTATTGCCTCCATCCCATCGAAAGTCTGGCGTTTGAGATAAACCAAATTCGTTATATAACTTCTCAAGAGCATTTTTGCTATAGAGGTTATCCATTTGCTTGAAAACGGAGTCACTAGGTAGAGGAACTCCATGAGCACCACCAAGCTCATGAAGAATTCTTCGTATTGTGAAATAAACGTGAAATCGTAAGAACCCTTGAATAATTGGTGGATACGTTTTGAAAGTAGGATCAGTCAACGATATTCCACATCCGGAAGTTGCACACCATGTTGCGAAATTTAATTGTTGAGGCCAATATTTGAAATCTGGACCTGATAACCAATGGTGAGACTCTTTTGCTGTCACATGCTTTATGGTGGTCTCTTTGAATATGTTACGAAAGACCACATTGAACCTTTTTGTTGGTGTGACGTATATCCATAGATTAGTGAGATCGATATCTTGTGCTTTTTCGTGAAAAGGAACTGCTGCGATGGGATATTTCACACTTTTATCTGGTGTTAATGTATATGGAAAACCACCAACCATCCCCTGCAATGCATTATCGATGGGTTTTTGAATGGCAGCACGTAGCTTGGAGATATCATCGCCATATACCGCATAGCTATGATTCCTATATCGAAACCAAATACTCGTCGAATATTTACCTGAATCATGTATGCTCGTGGATGCATAGAACTTATTGAAATCCGCACGTTGGTATTGTTTCTTAAACTTCACCAATAGATCGGTATTCAGTGTTGAGATCCTCTTATTTTCATCGGCAATTAGAGCAGTCTGCTTAGATTTCGACAGTCTTGGTCCACCCCTAGCAATCTCTGCTATGTCCTCTGCAGATAGACCATCATCTTCGTCTGACACAACAAAAGACATCGTAACTATTGAAGCTATACATATCCATAGTTTATACCTTTAATATATAATGGTTATCTTAAATGTCACATGTCCTACGGCTGACCATACTATCTACTTCGATAACCCTATTCTTATCAATAATATTTCGCTAGTTGAGGTCACTCTTAGTCACAATTGGTGGAACCTAGCTGAGAAAGGGGGCTTTAAGTGGGATAACAATAGCGTATTGTTTCCATATGAAATTAAGCCGGGACATTATAAGATAGAAACTTTGATAACCTACTTCGATTCCGCAGTCACGGCTGGTTTCTTGGAATTCATAGACTACCCATTTAGGAAATATTGGCTTATGAAGGTCAAGAAACCAATCCAGTTCACTAAGAATGTCTGCGATTTGTTTAGTATCGAAGTAAATGAAGATGTGACAGATTATGTGACTATCAATAAAGGAAAATACGTCCTGGTGCCAAAAGATATTAATCACATATATATCTACTGTGATGTGGTGGATTCAGATTTCTCACTTCTTGATGGGAAGCCATCTAAAATCCTACATACTTTAAAAACGACATCACACGTTTTTGGTGAAACAACTTATTTTCCACTAACTCTCATACCCATTCGAGCCCTAGGAACGATACGGAACTACATTCGCCTCACAGTTTGCGATGAGAAAGGCAATCTCATAGACTTCAACAAGCAGCCTCTACGTTTCGTATTGAAGCTTGAGTAAATCATACGTATATACAATGGATGGCGATTCGATTCAACCGTTTCCAACAGCACCAGATATCTATCCATTGGGAGCTATAAAGGAACTTAGCGATATAAATGGATCGAGTTTTAGACTGCAAAAGGTCTGTGATACGCTCGCTGAGCTAGAACAACAAGCAAAGCACTACGAAGTTGTTCGCAAAAAATATGCTCGAGCGCGTGGTATCGTTCATGGGATTGCTGTGGCCACAGGTAGCCTGAGTGGCGTTTTATCAGCTTTTACGTTAGGTTCATCATTTACGGGGGTTGGGATACCTGTGGGTATTTCATTAGGATCAGCGGGGTTCCTGTGTGCCGCCTTATCGGCTTCGATGGCTGTTGTTAGTAAGAGACTTGGCGTTCACATCTCGAAGCATGAAAAGACTGTTATGTTAGCAAAAGCTAAGGCGAATTCCGTGGAAGTCAAAGTCTCAAAAGCTCTAGCCGATTGTAACATTTCAGAAGCCGAGTTCGGAAGCGTTATTGATGAGAAAAGGAAATATGAGACGCTTAAACTAGAAATACGGCAAAAAAACAGGCAAGAAAGAGGATCAAAAAACGTAGAACAACTTCGATCTGAGATCCGAAAGGAGATGAGAGCAAAACTTGGCAGTCTAGTGGGATAAGAATCAATATAACCAACGTGGATTTTATGATCTTAGTATAAATTAATTCTGATGTCTGGTTCGTATGCAAATTTCAGTCGATTGCGCCAAGCGTGGATTTTATAATCTTAGTATAAATTAATTCTGACGTCTGGTCCGTATGCAAATTTCTGTCGATCGTGCCCAGCGTGGATTTTTACAATCTTAGTATAAATTAATTCTGACATCTGGTTTGAGTGCAAACTTCCGTTGGTGGCGCAATACTTATGATATCGATGGTGTAGTATAGACCACGAGGGCGGCACGCAGGTGGTATCGATAGCGTCATATGGACCACGAGGTCGGCACGCAGGTTGTATCGGTGGCGCCATATAGACCACGAGGTCGGCACGAAGTATGACATCTATCGCGCAGGTGTTATTGCTGGTATAATAGAGATCATGGCCCATCCCTTTCGTCATTATCGTTTACCCATGGAGCAAGGAAGGTTTCTCGCGCTCGTTAGAGACTTAAACGACGCCCTCGATCAAGTTGGGGAGTTCATAGACACAGGAAAAGCTAAATGTACCGGAGAAGAATTCATTTCGAGTATTAAGAACCGTCTTGCTGAGACCTACCCGGAACTAAATGGACAAGACCTCACGATCGATCGACCGACAAAGAGGAAAAGACCAACCAAAATGCCCCTCGAAGAGGTGAGACGAACGCTTGAAGAAAGCTTAAACACCGAGCGTCGAATGGACTTCACAGGAATCGAAGAAGACGTGAAAACAGAGACTAACGCAGACTGCTTTGAAAGCATCAAACTAATTCCTAGGGCCCTCGAAGGTAACCAGAAAGGAACGTTGAATTATTCGCAAGTACAAGGAATGATCGTGGAAGTACTGAAAAATAGAAAAGTTCGTATGAAACTCATTGCCAGCGAGGTAGGACTTAGCGAAAGACGTTGTAGGTCGTTGAAACAATTTCATTCCTACTTCACTGTAGCCTTGCGTTTAACGTTTTTCGTGATAATTTTAATACCATAAGGGAAGTTTGTAGGGTGAACGAGAAGCTTTGGAAGTAATTACGTAAAGCGGTCCAATGGACTTCACAGGAATCGAAGAAGACGTGAAAACGGAGACTAACATAGAAATTAGCCGTGTCGCAAATGTAGGATGTACGGCGGAGTCGAATATCTTCTTTCGCAGTCGGCGAATCATTTTAAAAATGTTTCTATCGTGTTCCTTGTCCTCCCTATATGAGTAATAGTGTGTTTGAGATTTCCTAGAGATGAATTTTGATGTTTAAATCGTAAACGGCTGATTCAAGGCTGTCGCAAATGTGGGATGTACGGCGGAGTCAAATATCTTCTTTCGCAGTCGGCGAATCATTTTAAAAATGTTTCCATCGTGTTCCTTGTCCTCCCTATGTGAGTAATGGTGTGTTTTTGAAATTTCCTAGAGATGAATTTTGATGTTTAAATCGTAAACGGCTGATTCAAGGCGCCCTGAAAGTAATTATGCAGGAATGCGGTCCTGCGAGGACCGGTTTCGTAATTCAGTATAAATTATGTAGGAATGCGGTCCGGCGAGGACCGGTTTCGTAATTAACATACAATAAAAACTATTTGTGTACATAGCACGTTGAAGTTGTTTTTTCCCCAGTTCTTCATCTATCAGGATTTTTCTTATGTATTTCACTATCGCTAGTTAGACCGTGTCTCGTATAGATGGGCTCAAAGTGGGAATTGTAAGCAATCAACTCATTGATAAAACGCACGACCGAACCCTTATATATACCACACCATTTAACAACATCAATAAGAGACATACGAGATCCCGAACGATGTAGTACCTCGTAACTCGCTCCAACGACTTTAGTTCTAAGTATGGAGCTGGTACCTATATTGTTTTCTATTGCCTTATGAACAATCTCGTAGACTATTTGTTGGGCATTCTTAGGTGCTCCTTGGGGGTTGAGTTTATTAAAAGTCGTTGTAATGTGAGGAGCTATTCGATCGGTATTCAAATCCATATCGATCTTATCGTCATCGTGTAGAGAACGTATAAAGACATTTCCACGATATATGCTTTTATCGTTTAGTTGCATGAAACGGGCGACCTCTCCTTTAGATCTAACGAACCCACATTGTATACATGCTTGATAAAGTATAGCAGCTAAAATAGTTCGTTTTGCATAGCTACGTTTGAAACAAGCTTTCCGTACTTGAAGGAATACGTCGGATACGATTACTAATACATTTGTGGGAAACGAGAGGCAGTAATTTTGTTTATAAATAGTGTTGTATGCCTGTAGTTCTAGCATTATCGTTTGTAGTTGCAATTCTTTGTTGTCGCTTTGCTTTGGGATTGTGTGGTCTAGATCATGTTGATACCGAAAGCTATCCGGCCCTACTATGCGTAACCTAGTAGTAAGATTGGTAGTTGTTTCTTCACATGATTCAGTCTCGGAAACAAGACCACAGGTGGGACATATGAATTCCGTTCCTTGCATTTCCATCGGGCATAGACATTCGGAACATGTTTCACCAGTGTTAATATGTAACAATGGTTTGATATGCGACAATGGTTTGATATGTAGGCTTGCACAAATTTCTGGACTAAGTAATCTGATAAGATCATCCATACTAGTTGTATACCATATGCCTGTCAATTGTTCAATTGTTCGTTTGTTTAAAAAAAAAAAAAAAAATGAAGAGAGGTCGCATAACGATTTCTCTTCATTCTTTTTTTTTTTTTTGCATCGCGATTTCTACTTATCCTCCGATTCTACCGCATTTAGATCTTTCTCTCCGATTGAGAGGTCATCCAATGCATTATCGAGATCGTTAATGTCCACCACATTTTGATCTTTTTCCGATTCCACTACATTTAGATCTTTCTCCGATTCTACTACATTCGAACACGTGATATTCGCTGACTCGTTAGCTCGCTTCTTATCAAGGTTCTTCTTATTGCGAATGGTACGGCGTTGAGGTGCACCACATTTTGTACAAAGTTCGTAAGCAGTACGACAACCTCGACCGCACGTCAAACATGGAACGAATATAGCACATCCTCTTCCTATCTGGAAGTTATGTTGAGAGCAATACTCTGACGTCTTTGAACACTTACTTATACATTTCGTGGTCTTTCCTCGCATTAACCAATCACAAGTTCTTGTCTCAACCATCGTGCAATATACCTATATATGTTATATGCCTAATTGGTATCTTAGTTGTGACGTCTACGTTGAGGTTCTTCAATTATACGCACTTGTCTAATCTGTGTGGTATTAATACGTACTAAGATAACTGCATACGTTAATATCGTGAAGTAGAGAATGTACGTTAGTACCATGGATGGAGATAACGACGTAAGCTAATATCGTGGAGTAGAGAATGTATACTAATACCATAGGTGGCGATATACGGTATACTAATGATATCTCTAACAGCTGCTCAAGTTTGGATCTTTAGATGCAAGAATGCCTAGGGGCAATTTGGACGTTGCGAGAGATCCTATGTGGCAGCATAAGCATTTATGTAGTAATCTAGTAGAGCGTTTTCGTCCTCTATGGTGAGCTGGGAGTCCTTGAATGAACGTTAGTATATGATTAGCCATGGTATATTATATTATCCTTCCTCTAATAGAGCTTCAAAGTGCGTTGAGGTGGACTATGGTCTATAGTAGTATATAAACTGCCGGGTTCTGGCGCGGCTTGGACGTTGTATTATTGCAATCTTTGTTCGATGGCTCCAGAACCACAGCGAGTTGTTCGAATGCTGAAGTAGAACAATTCGCTGTGGTTCTGGGGTTATCGAGCAAGGATTGCAACAATATAACGTTCAAGCTGCGCCAGAACCGGCACTTTATATACTACTGTCAGCGATCATATGAGCACCAGCCTTTTCTTGATTTGTAATTCACTGCAGTGGAAACTTCAATCTCGTCAGTTTGAAGGCTCTCTAGATCTAAAGCCATCGTTCTTTCGTCTAGCGGAACAGAACGATTTTCCGCGGTGTTTTTTTTCGAGCAATATTAAATACATCGTGTGTCCGTCATAACTTCTACTAACTGAGTTTTTTTTACCGCCGAAAACTCGTTATTTGAATTAGTCGGGTGTAAATATTACACATGATTTCAATGTAGTGCCAACGTTTGGATATTTTTGTCATTCGACAGACATCTCTCGACGGTAGCTTGCATGTAACCAGAGAAACCAAATGGCATGTTATTGGCCATACTGCTCAGATTTGACTCAACAAAACACGTGGAAGATATTGCCTTAGTGCGGAATATCAAGCCACATCTCTCGATTTTCGGCGTCGTTGAGTTAGCCACAATATATTGTCTTTGTTTTTTTTGTTTCTTTGTTTACTCTAATAGACACTAACACCGTACGCAAGCTATTGAAAATAAGTAGCTCACAAATTCGCTGCTTGCAGGATAATAAAATCACCTCATTAAAAGGAGAAAGTTTTGTTCAAAATAATCAGCAAACTCTGATGGATGTATTAGTCGATTTCTAGTCCGGTCATATTATGAGGCAGTAATTTAGTAAGATACAGTACTGATAATCATTGGTTTGTTGTTCACGGCAAAAAGGAAGTTATTTTGTGCCATCCAGCTGAGCGAGTCTCGAGTGGGAGTCAGGAGTTATTTAGTTGAGCGGAGTTGAAATTGGTCGAGTGGACATGCATGAACTGACAATATATATAGTACATGAAACACTTACCGAATGCGTCTCGTCTGCGGATTTTCTTAGCTTTTGCAGCTAATTTAACTTTCATTAATAAATTAATATTTTCAATAAAATGTCACTAAACTGTCATAGAAGGCTTTCCCGAAAATCTTTCACTCGAAGGCATGTTATTATTGTCCAAGTTTGCCGGCTCGAGGAAGGCGGGTTGGTTGGCGTTTTTGAGGAGAGACTAAACAGGTGAATGAGTCTAACTAAAATAAAAATAAAATATAGGCAAAAGGCAAAAGGCAAAGGTACAACGCTAGACGCTAAAATTAGTGAAAGAAAATATATATATTTAGTACTAGGAAACAATAAATTATTACAAAAAGAGAGATTGGTCTCAACATGAAAGCAGCATGATTATTGTACTAAATTAAAAGATCCAAACAGAAAATACTAGTGCCTGCAACAGGCTACTCACCTCTACATTAGTCCCTCATCGTTTCCTCGATTGACAACTTGAGCTTTTTTTCAGTCTTGTAGCGGGAGTAACACAGCCAGATCACTGCAATTATCGCGAGTCCCACAACCTCTGTATAGACCACGATCAAGTTTGGCTCACTTTCCTGCAGTATTTTTTCTTCACACATACGCTGGCGTAACAACTTTAGGAGAAATAATATGTCCCCAGTGCTGGTGTCATTAAGTTGTTTTTTACACATTTTTGATCAAATTTATTAGTAAGAGCGATCGCGACGCCGTGCTATCTCTCTCTCTCTACTTCTATCAAATGCTGCTCCTTCAGCAGTTGGAATACGCTGTGCTAAATAAATTGAATTTGAATCAACATGAAACGGCGACTGCCCCGAAAAAGGTGAAGCAGCCATGTACGTCAAACACAAAGGAGGCCATGCCAATACAACGGTGATGAAATATTCATTTTGCTTCCAACGGCCACTTTGGTCTGTTGCTATATAAATCTTAAGTTTGTATTATAAAATCTGGTATAATAATGAACTACAATAGTAAAACCTATTAAATAAAATCTAAATACACGATATCTACACAGCAGTTACTTATTAATCTACATTAATCAATAAGAAACCTTATTTTAATGAATAAAATATACATATGATGAAACAAAGGGTAACACCGGCCCGGGCAAATTTTTTTTTTGGGCCCCAGTTCAGATCAATAAACAACTTTACCATGAGGCCTTGCGCGCCCAATCCAAGATGGCGGACAAAGATGGCGGACTTGGGGAAAGGAAATTGTTCTCGGGGTGGTGCTAGTAAAATTTTGACAACTGCGTTGACGTAATTCAAGAAACCACGTGATGTTGCCATAATAAAGGGAGGAGTGGGTCAGTAAGAAATAATACGCAGTTGGTGGCTGGCGGCAACTTTCATTTTCGCGGAAGATTACGAATTCGGCACCGGCTTTTGCGCGGATCGTGGGATTTTCAGTATTCTTTAATACTATTAAACGGATTTTTCTAACCGCTGGAGCCGAATAAGGGTTTGAAAAATCTCGACAACTCTTGTTTCCTGAACAGTGCAATTCAGTACTTGTTCAGACATTTTTGCGTAGTTTCCGGACATGTCATCAATCGAAAAGTTGAAAATTTTAAGTTTCCTAATTAAAAATTATACAAAAACATTAGGCTTTGTTTTTATAATTTTGTTGGTTGTGCGAAGCGATTATATATATCTCGGTATATATTCAGAGAGATGACAAGGGGATCTTCTGAAATATGAAAGGTAATAAATACCCCTAAGTGCTAATGTAAAATAAACAAATTTCCTTATGCAAGGCACAACGACCAACGCGCATTACTCTTTCGTGTTCGCCTTTCACGACTTTATGATTTACGCGAACTTGGCGAGACTTTTTCGCACACTAAAAAATATTTTTGGGACCGCAGGTAGCTCAATTTATAAAGGGAAGACACACCCGACTTCGGAAGAATGATAGAATCCCCAACAGGAACAAAGTATATTTTATAAAAAAAATTGTCGTGATATCCGTAATAAAATATATTATTTTTAATTTGTAAATTATATTATAATAAAAAGTCCTTTGTTTTGCAAAAGTTTATAAATGAGCGACCACGAACAACACTCCACTGGTTTTCGTCGGATCAAACAATGATCTAAATGGTTCGCAGATTAAGAAATAAGTAGAATGAAGAATAACCAATACGACGTAGAATTATACGGATTTAATGTAGCACAATATTGCACTCGCAGAACCCCCCCAATTAGTTTCACCCATCCGTATTTACTTTGCCAATACATTGTGCAGAGTTATAAAACAACATTCATATATATGTATGTATTTCTTACATTTGTACCAGGTCAGAGAAAGGTACTAATTTATAATTTAAATTTCTTCAGGGAAATTATGGGTTATCCAACCATTTTTTTTGGGGGGTGGTCATTTTCAATGAAAATATTGGAGGTGGGGTACTTGTGAATTTTACAGAATTATTAATATATTTTGTGTATGGTTTTGGTATTCTTTATGAGGGTGGGGGAGGGAAAGTAGGGTTATGCAGGTTATATGTTTATAAAGACTACCTAGGTTATACTGATTTGTTTCATTTCCACCCCTTTCCTTAGAGTTGAAGTCTAGTATTTCTTTACAGTAACAATATTTGCAATAAATACAACAAAATGTACTTCTTTATTATCCAATACATGCAGGCTTGAACCCATTATTTGTGCCTCAGGCCAACAAGAGAATGTACATGATTTCATGCCTTCCTTTATAAATATAATTAGCTATCCCATGGAGCTTTTGAACTTTTCAGTTGTGATAATATTGGAAGTAAATTAAAGGCTGCATTGATTATGACAATACCACATACAGGGGGGCAGGTTATTTATTCAGATTACGTCATATTTTTATGACTCCCCCCAGAATAAACTGCTTATTTAAATAATTTTAGCAACCCCCCTCCATCGTTTCAAAAATGTAATACACCGCCGCCCCTAGCCCTCTCCCTAGTCCATTTCCATAATTATGCAAACTAGCATTATTTAACAAGCATAATGTTACAGAACTGTCATTTCGGGCCGTGAAACTCGGTTTAATACTACAATATGTAGAAAAGCTAAGAATAAACCATAAAATTAACTGTTATTAACTACCACTACTTTGGTGTCTGTAAAAAAGTATTTGTTGCTGCATGGTATTCCAAAACTACACAAGAATATATTGTCCTTTAATTGATATAAAACATCATTAATGCTTTACATCAGGCATTCCTAGCTGCATGCAACCTTAAGAAAAAGTGTTCTGGGGGGCGGGGGGGGGGGGGGACTGGGAAGGTTTTTAGATTTTAGATTATTGCAAGTGCATTCTCCTGCATTTCTTAAGCTAGCTCTATTTAGTGCATTAATTAGCCATTCTGTGCACCTACCATTTTAAGTGTATATATACATAGGTCTTTGTTTGACAAACATTTAAAAAAAATACATTAATCCACCCAACCTTTCATAAATAAATTTTAAGATTCCCCCTTCTATAAAAGCCTATTAAAACAAATTGGGATTCCCTTAAAAATCACCTGCCCCCCTCCCCCTGTCAGGTATACATATTATGAATACAGCCTAAAGGAATAAAAAGAACCCTGTAATTATTGGGTTCCAATTTTGTTCCAATTGTTTTATCAGAAAACCTAACACAGTATTTTTCAAGTGTTTAGAAGCAGTGTGAATTAAGGCTATACCAATTATTTGTAATTGTTGCCATTTACATAAAATTATATATATACTAGCACACTAGTTGTTATATAAAAGCTAGCTCAGAATTAAAGCCTGTTAAAACAAATTGGGATTCCCTTAAAAATCACCTGCCCCCCTCCCCCTGTCAGGTATACATATTATGAATACAGCCTAAAGGAATAAAAAGAACCCTGTAATTCTTGGGTTCCAATTTTGTTCCAATTGTTTTATCAGAAAACCTAACACAGTATTTTTCAAGTGTTTAGAAGCAGTGTGAATTAAGGCTATACCAATTATTTGTAATTGTTGCCATTTACATAAAATTATATATATACTAGCACACTAGTTAATTGTTATATAAAAGCTAGCTCAGAATTATGCTTGTACATGCATTTTTATTCGCTTATGAAACACTCACATTTACAATAATATTTTGGCTGTGTTTAAAGGTTTTTTCTACAATAAACAGCTAGTGCACAACCTTCCGATTAATTAGTCAATTAAGCTTTAATAAATAATAGTGTTATCAGAGTATATAATTGATCATTATTATTTAACACAACTTTTAAATTTAAAATGCATGTAAGTGTGTGCTCAGTATATTATAATATGATATATAAATGGGCAATATACATGCATGACTGGTCTACTACTGACACTTGAAAAATACTGTGTTTTAATAGTTAATATGTTTTCTGACAATTACAATATTACAGTATTACAGCTAGGGTTTTTTATTTCTTTAATCCACCTAATTTACCTTTTACATGTACTTCAAATTCCAATATCACAACTAGAAAAGTTCAAAAGCTCCAAGGGGTAGCTTATTTATGAAGGAGGTCATGAGGTCATGACTACATCCTCTTGTTGGCTGGCACAAAATAATGGGTTCAAGCCTGTGTTGGTTAATAATTAAAGTAAGTACATTTTATTATATTTATTGTAATTATATTGTTACTCAGTAAAGAAATATGAGACTTAGGAAAGGGGTTGAACTGAAACAAATCAGAATACCTAGGAAGGGATAGGGTAGGGTTAGGATTAAGTGCAATTGTTAAAGTCACCCAAAATTACAATCAAAATACCCTTACTCTTTCTCTACCAGGTACAAATGTAACAATGTATACATAGTACATATATATGATTTTTTTAAATATAACTCTGCATAAAGTATTGGAAAAGTAAAATAAAATTATAAGAACTAAGGGGGGTGCTATACTTTTTAAAATTATATAAATTATATTTAATATACAAATTAAAAATAATATTTCTTATGAAATTACGACAAAATGTTTACTGTTTTTTAACATTCACTTTGTTTTAATACCACTTATAATTAGGGTATTTATTACCTTTCATATTTGAGAAGATCCTATTGATCCCTCTGAAGAGAATAATCGCTTTGCACAATCAGGAAAAGAATCATAAGTAATTAAAGATTACAATTAAAGGTCTTACAATTTTTAATAAGGAAACTTAAAATTCTCACCTTTCATCAACTTGCAGCTTTTCTAATATATGTCCGGAAACTACGCAAAAATGTCTCAAAGGTATAAACGCTTACGAGCAAGTACTGAATTGCACTTACTTTCGTGATCACCGTTCAGGAAACAAGAGTAGTCGAGATTTTTCAAACCCTTATTCGGCTCCGGCGGTTAGAAAAATCCAGGTTTAATAGTATTAAAGAATACTGAAAATCCCACGATCCCGCACAAAAGCCGGTGCCGAATTCGTAATCTTCCGTGAAAATGAAACGCCGCCAGCCACCCACTGCGTATTATTTCTTACTGACCCACTCCTCCCTTTATTATGGCAACATCACGTGGTTTCTTGAATACGTCACGCAGTTGTCAAAATTTTACTACCACCACCCCGAGAACAATTTCCTTTCCCCAAGTCCGCCATCTTTGTCCGCCATCTTGGATTGGGCGCGCAAGGCCTCATGGTAAAGTTGTTTATTGATCTGAACTGGGGCCCAAAAAAAAATTTTGCCCGGGCCGGTACAACCATTGCCTTAGGCGACATTTACTCGCGTCTATGAGATATGAATAATTATGATACGCCTTATTAGATATTCAGCAAAGCGCTTGTGATTGGCTGCTAGGGAATCCTTCTGGGAATACCTCATTCCCATACTTGCTCTTGGGCCTGTCAATCACTGTCATCTATCTTGTCATGGGACTAACTGAAATCCCAAAGCTTTTTTAGAGATTTCAATAGACCTTGCGTAAATAAGTAAACTCGTTACAGTAAAAGATCACTGCGTGGCTACTTGGGTTATAAGTTTTGTCGCGCGAAGTTTCCAAACCTATTTCGTTTGCGTTCGAGGTTTGACTCATGTCAACATTAAAATGGAGTATAATGTCTGCATTTAGAGCTTATTCGAAAAGCCTAAGTCAAATTCAGCAAGCTTTATTTTAGTGCCATATTTGTGAAACTATAGTTAAATAAAAGTGAACCTCGGCATTGTTCGCACGAGCTATCCAAGCGAAAGATTTCAAACTCCATACAAGCTATAAAAGCTAGTTTTTTAAACTCTTGACCAAAGCAATTTATTAAACACGAAAAGTCATGATCACTCACTTTAAGAGCGCACCATAAAAATGTGTGGAAATAGTTATGTAATTTTGTAGCTTTAAAATAAAAATACGAGTTGGTTCAGATCACAGCACTTTACTAAACATAAAATAACGATCATATTCAGAAGTTCGCATCACTGACCTAAAGGTTTAGAAACAGATTTCTGTACTTTTGTAGCTTTAAAATAAGATATCATTGAAGCTTATCTCACCACTAGAAGCCGGTCTAGATATCAGTAAAAGAATCAATCAGTAAAGCCGAAAATTATTTTTCGGGACAGTTCGTTTCTTAGCCTGATTTTTGTGAACTTGTTTTCAGTCTTCGTTTAAGTTTTGTCATTTCACAAAGCGCGTTGGTTTTATACCAAAGGCAAAGTGCCGCTTAACTATAATACAGATCAGAAGCTGGTCCTCAGTAAAGCCGAAGATTCATTTTCGGATAACTCTGATTCTAGGCCACACATAACCGTGTATGCTTTCGGGGCACGGACTCGTTCACTACCTGAAGATTCGCTCGCAAAACACAAATTCGCTCGCAAAAAAAAACCAGTTCGCTCGAAAAACACGGATTCAATCAACTTATAAACTATCAGAAATTCGACTGCAAAGTCGCTTTTAGTGCGTGTTTATTTTGTGATGCAGCTCCAATGGCCATGCATTTATCTTTGTTCACTCCTTCCGCGCAGATAATAACTTTCAAAGCCCGGCGCTACCCTAACATAGTTAACCGACTCATTAGACTTATTATGTTGTGCCTAACACAATTACTCTTTTCATTGCCGTCCTTTGTTTCGGTATCTTCTGTTATAATTCAGGAGGCGGAGCTTAGGATTGCCCGCGGGAGTTCTGAAAGTTAATAAATATGCAAGCATCCAAGGCGATTTTACTAATGCAAAAACATTCAAGTTTCATGGTAGAAATACTTCTAAGATTTCGATAAGAAAACACTCGATAACAGATTAATAATCAAATAATCTTTTCCCGGTGTTACAAATTTTGGATACTTAAGATTTCGCGAGAAAATAAGTGTTGAATAGCTAATGAAAACACTTTCCATATGTTTTCTGTCTGCAAAGACTCAAACTTCACCCTGTTTTTCATGGCACAGAAGTTCACTTAATTTACCTCCAAATTAGCGGTATTTACAGCGTAATATCTCTTCTTTAAAATCCGCTGTTACATTTTTTGTTTTAGTTTTTGTTTTAACTAAAAATCGACAATATATTCGGCATGTAGCCGAGTTTTGGCCAGTTTTCTTTGTAATTTGGCATGTGCGCTCGAGCAGAAATTTGAATCAAGCGCGTGAAACCGTGTCACGTGACCCAGAAAATGTCGCCGGATTCTGCCCGATGAGAAAGTTTCGAAACAAAATTGCACTTTTAACTGCAGAGTTACCATACCAAGCATATGCCGTATACAAGCACTGATGTTTGTGTGTTTTGTGTACTTTAGATTTATCAGTGTGTACTAGGTCACATTAATTCAGTTTGTCAGTCACTTTGCAATTCATTACTCTGCCCCTGAGCGGAATATGTCATCAGTTCACTAGTCACGCGGAACAAGTCATAAACAACTCTTTCCGAACCTAAGTAGTAATAAGTTAGCTCCAGAGACTACTAACCAAACCACACACATATTTATACACGAGATATACCACATCTTCATTATAACCGAGTCTCTAAACTTAATATATTTACTTACTCCAGACAACTGATCAATTGTTCGTGCCATCTTTCTGAATCCGATGTGCTATCAGTACAACCTAAAACATGCTTACGAAGCAAAATAGTTTAGTTCAGTTTCGGACAACCTGAGTTCAGGTTCTCAAGAACAGGACGAGAAAGAAAGTTTTTCCCTTTCCCTATTCTTCCTCCAAATGGTGTATTTTGAGGATTGGTGGATGGTTGGATTGGAGGAACGGAGGAATTATAACAACAACATAATAATTATGATAATGCCATTAATATCGTTGTTCATGATATTATTTCAGTTTCGTTAATGGTAGCCGTGAATAACAAGACAGAACAAAATGTTGACGTCTCGATTGTATTCCAAGTATTCCCATTCAATACCTCGAACACAGCGCACGCCATTTTTAGTCGCACAAACGGTAAGAAAACAAAGGCAATCACGACTGTTTCTAATTTAGGAATGCATGTGAAACGTTTCGCCTAAAAAAAGCTACTTAGCCTAAGACTTTAACAGCTGGTCAACACGATCGTCAGCGATCTTATGAGCACCAGCCTTGTCTTGATTTGTAATTCACTGCAGTGGAAACTTCAATCTCGTCAGTTTGAAGGCTCTCCGGAGTCTAGATCTAACGCCATCGTTCTTTCGTCTAGCGGAACAGAACGATTTTCCGCGGTGTTTTTTTTTGCGCAATATTAAATACATCGTGTGTCCGTCATAACTTCTACTAACTGAGTTTGTTTTACCGCCGAAAACTCGTTATTTGAATTAGCTAGTCGGGTGTAAATATCACACATGATTTCAATGTAGTGCGAACGTTTGGATATATTTGTCACTTCTCAGATTTGACTCAACAAAACACGTGGAAGATATTGCCCGGGGATATTGCCTTAGTGCGGAATATCAAGCCACATCTCTCGATTTTCGTCGTCGTTGAGTTAGCCACAATATATTGTCTTTGTTTCTTTGTTTACTCTAATAAACACTAACACCGTATATACGCAAGCTATTGAAAATAAGTAGCTCACAAATTCGCTGCTTGCAGGATAATAAAATCACCTCATTAAAAGGAGAAAGTTTTGTTCAAAATAATCACCTAACTCTATGGATGTATTAGTCGATTTCTAGTCCGGTCATATTATGAGGCAGTAATTTAGTTAGATACAGTACTGATAATCATTGGTTTGTTGTTCACGGCAAAAAGGAAGTTATTTTGTGCCATCCAGCTGAGCGAGTCTTGAGTGGGAGTCAGGAGTTATTTAGTTGAGCGGAGTTGAAATTGGTCGAGTGGACATGCATGAACTGACAATATATATAGTACATGAAACACTTACCGAATGCGTCTCGTCTGCGGATTTTCTTAGCTTTTGCTATTAACTTTCATTAATAAATTAATATTTTCAATAAAATGTCACTAAACTGTCAAAGAAGGCTTTCCCGAAAATCTTTCACTCGAAGGCATGTTATGCCGGCTCGAGGAAGGCGGGTTGGTTGGCGTTTTTGAGGAGAGACTAAACAGGTGAATGAGTCTAACTAAAATAAAAATAAAATATAGGCAAAAGGCAAAGGTACAACGCTAGACGCTAAAATTAGTAAAAGAAAAAATATATATTTAGTACTAGGAAACAATAAATTATTACAAAAAGAGAGATTGGTCTCAACATGAAAGAAGCATGATTATTGTACTAAATTAAAAGATCCAAACAGAAAATACTAGTGCCTGCAACAGGCTAATCACCTCTACATTCTAGTCCCTCATCGTTTCCTCGATTGACAACTTGAGCTTTTTTTCAGTCTTGTAGCGGGAGTAACACAGCCAGATCACTGCAATTATCGCGAGTCCCACAACCGCTGTATAGACCACGATCAAGTTTGGCTCACTTTCCTGCAGTATTTTTTCTTCACACATACACTGGCGTAACAACTTTAGGAGAAATAAAATTTCCCCAGTGCTGGTGTCATTAAGTTGTTTTTTACACATTTTTGATCAAATTTATTAGTAAGAGCGATCGCGACGCCGTGCTATCTCTCTCTCTACTTCTATCAAATGCTGCTCCTTCAGCGGTTGGAATACGCTGTGCTAATTAAATTGAATTTGAATCAACATGAAACGGCGACTGCCCCGGAAAAGGTGAAGCAGCCATGCACGTCAAACACAAAGGAGGCCAATACAACGGTGATGAAATATTCATTTGGCTTCCAACGGCCACGTTGGTCTGTTGCTATGTAAATATAAAGTTTGTATTATAAAATCTGGTAACGTAATGAATTACAATAGTAAAACCTATTAAATAAAATCTAAATACAGGATATCTACATAGCAGTTACTTAATCAATAAGAAACCTTATTTTAATGAATAAAATATACGTGGTATTAAGTTAATGTACACCTGCTTATCTAATGATGAAAGAAATGGAAAGAAAGTTTCGAAACAAACAAACAACGAAACAAACTGCCACTGGTAGAGTTACCATACCAAGCATATGCCGTATACAAGCGCTGACGTTTGTGTGTTTTGTACATTAATTCAGTTTGCCAGTCACTTTGCAATTCATTGCTCTGCCCCTGAGCGGAATATGTCATCAGTTCACTAGTCACGCGGAACAAGTCATAAACAACTCTTTCCGAACCTAAGTAGTAATAAGTTAGCTCCAGAGACTACTAACCAAACCACACACATATTTATACACGAGATATACCACATCTTCATTATAACCGAGTCTCTATATAAACTTAATATATTTACTGACTCCAGACAACTGATCAATTGTTCGTGCCATCTTTCTGAATCCGATGTGCTATCAGTACAACCTAAAACATGCTTACGAAGCAAAATAGTTTAGTTCAGTTTCGGACAACCTGAGTTCAGGTTCTCAAGAACAAGACGAGAAAGAAAGTTTTTCCCTTTCCCTATTCTTCCTCCAAATGGTGTATTTTGAGGATTGGTGGATCGCGAGTAGTACTAGGGGTCAGTATAGAACATTTCCCCCCTCCTGATTGGTCGAGAGCAATTCTGTGACGTCACAGGTTTGGGTGACATCACAGGCCCCGCATCCTCAGTTATAGAACAAATACAGGCTGCTGATTGGCTGCCGCTATTATAGAACAAATACAGGCTCGGGATTGGCCGAGATTTATAGACCAAATACAGGCTCGTGATTGGTCGGGATTATAGATCAAATACGGGCTCGGGATTGGTCGGAAATTTATAGACCCAATATAGGCTCGGGATTGGGTGGGAATATAGAACAAATCCAGGACGGGGATTGGCGAACCGGGGAACTACCCGAGGCGTATAAAAAAGTAACCCTCCCTTGTAAATTTCAATGTGAACGATGCCCCCTACTTGCTTTTGTGGGTGTTACGCCAAAGTCGTAAAAGGATTGGCCGGGACGCCAGAGTGTGTGTACAAGTGTGGACAAACAGCAAACTACAAGTCGAAACCCCAAGTTTTACCGTGTAGTTTCTATTTTACGGAGCAAGAACTTCCTTTGGTGAAAGCGGTCATCCCGTACGGAACTTTATATAACACGTTTCCCAAGTGTGGCCACAATTTGTGGATGAAAGTGGGCATAAGCCGAAGCGAGAAAAATCCGAACCGCGTGTTCTTCACGTGCACGGCCCCGGCACCCAACCCGAAGTATGAGTGGCCTCTTGGATTTATGTGGGCTGACCCAACCGCACAACCTGCCGCGAACGGACCCCCGCCCCCCAAGAAAGCTCAATTCCACGCTTCGCCATGGACGTCACAGGCCCCCCAAGGTCCGCCACCCGTCGCTTGGACCAGTCCCCACGCCACTATGCCCTATACGGTTCCACTCGCGGAGATACCACCGGGCCCCCCACCGGGACCCCCACCGGGCCCCCCACCGGGGACACCCCTGGGGGCACCCCTGGGGGTACCCCTAGAGACTACACCGACACCCCTGATTCCCTACGGACACCCTGTTGGTACAGCGGGCGTGGGTCCCCCGCCCTCCCCACCCCCTATAAACATCCCGACAGCACTCCGACCTCCCTACTACCAAGCAGTATGACGTCAGAGAGTGAAGAAGACCTAGATTTGGAGGACATGTCGGACAACCGGGATTTACCCACCCTAAAAGCCGGATGGGCTTTGTACAAAACGCTCTACGTCATGGCGTGCATCCGGGAAAGCATGAGAGAACGTGGTCGGAACTGTGAGGGTTGTATTCATAGTACCCAGGGACAGTACCATTCCTGTTTATGGTCTTTCTCCGAGGAAAGTTTTACCGCGTGCGTGACGGAGCACCGGTCACATATTACCCTAGAGGCTCTACGGGCTACGGGTCTACGGGCTTTGCAGAGTTTACACCTCACGGGGATTATTGCTCCCCTTACTTATACCGTGTTTGAGCGGCTGCAAAAATTAAAGGAGGCCGAAATTTACAAGTACTATAAACTGTATTATTCTGAAGAATACGAAGACCCCCTCATTACTTACAAGAATCGAATTTGGCACGCGTTGGGACAAGCTTTGATTTACGAAGACAATCCCCAGGCCTATATGGAAACCGGAGTGTTGTCCCTTTTGGCTTTATATGTAAGAATCTTGAGACAATAAAAGAGGCATGTGTTTGGTAAAAACAACTTTGTTTCAATCTTTCAACATAAACTATTTACATGGTATTTACAAAGAGGCCCTATTTCGGGGCCCCGCAGAGAGAGAGAGAAATTACATGGGTAAAATGTCGTGCCATCGCACTATTATTATATAAAAATTACATGAAGTGGGGCCATCGCCCTATTATTTTGAAAAGTTGAATTTTTTTTAAAAAATGAGCAAATTGCTCTAATGTATGAAAAATATGAAAAATAGAAAAAGGAAATTGCCATGGAGAAAAATGTTAAATCATATGGTAGTGGGTAGCGTGACATTTTTGTAGGGGTAAAGTGATGATTCCAAAAGTATCCATGTGATTAAATAAAATAACGGAGCCTGCCCTCAGAAAAAAAGAATGTTCAATTCGACTCAAACAACAGTAGTAGAGAGGAATCCTATCGTATTTCAATGACCTTGCCACAAATTTGATGAAGCAAGGGGTACATACTTACTCCCCGCAACACGGTAGTGGTGGTAACTGTTTATTTGGGAGATCCTCACAGATAAGACACTATAAAAATAAAAAAAGATTGGCTAGGATAATACATTTTTCTCCATGGCAATAGAACTCCCCTACTTCCGAGCTTTCAGCGGGAAACGTAAATGTAATACTCTACGAATTTGTGTGTTAAGGGCAAATGAAAACTTGCCAAAGTGGCACAATGTCTAAATATAATAACGCTCCCCGAGCGAATAAAAAAAGAATGTCTCATGTTCTGGAAACATACACCGCAACGAGGATGTACACTATCTCTCAACGCCTCGGCGATAATCAAAATAAAGCAGGACTTGCAATAGGTGCTCCCGCAACAGGGCATGGGTGGCAAGTTAATCGTGTCGATACTTCCATCGCACCACAAACACTATAAAAATAAAAAATAGAAAAATAGAAAAATTATAAAGTAACATGGAAGTATAACTTTTCCCACTGAAAGCGCCCCCAGCCATCCCAGTCTCCCAGTTCAAAATAAACTGGGTGGTGAGGGCAACGGAAGTAGGCGAGTCCCTCCCGACAATGCATACGAACGACAGTCTTATTAGACCTACAATAGCTACACCAATTAAAACTATATTCAGTTATGGGCTCCATGTGCATGGCCGCGTAGGGGCCAGTGCACGCCATAAAATTTCTGTTGAATTGCATCGTTTGGCGCGAGTTGCCCCAAGAATAGGTCCCCCGGATACCCGTCGCCACATACTTCAGTAAGAACAGGCTTGGATCGAGTTGTTTTTTGTGCTTAGCTTTCCTACAGTCAATCCTTTGTTGGGTGCAGACATACTGACCAATTTTAAACAAAATCTCGGGCGGGAGCCCGGTCTGCCGTAGCACCATCGCGTGGCTGTAAAAATGTTGTTTGACTCTAGACTGGTTTGGGAAAAAAAATAAAAAATTAAAAATTAAAAAATTAAAAAAATAAAATTAAAAAGAGGTACGCCATGAATAATGCTTTAGAGGAATTTGTTTCTGTGTGTAGGCGCTCTTACCGAGAGCGGGCAGGTCCCGAGAGGACCTCCAAGAAAACCTATAAAAAAAAAATAATCAAATTATTGTGCGTCGGGGGATTTTTGCCAATAAAAATGAACGGTCCTGTTAAGCAGAGTCCGTCCGCTACACACTGTCTTTTAGGGGGACGGGACGGAGAAGAACTTACAGGATCCATATTGATTACGTCGACTCCGTGTACATTCTATAAAAAACAAAAACAAAAAGTTAGTGGTTGTGTCCCAAGATAAAAATCAATTCAGCAGGTACGTACTTCTCTTTCCCTGTGGGGCCCACGGTATGCCATCCTCAGCTTCTTTTCTTGTTTGTGTTCTGTAAGCTGTAGAAATAAAAAGGAAACCAAAGGAAAAAAAAGATTAGTACCAAAGCGTGTTGAATTTCAAGAGCGAATTCCGTGTACACTTACCTTCTCGAGTGGCTAGTGGCAAAGGCACCGAACTTCATTCAACCCTTATCATTTATAGAACATATACTGGGTCCTGATTGGTGCACTTTCTCGGGTTTTGATTGGCACGTTTTACGCAACGTGCTCTAGGAGTGGTGGACTTTCGATCCGGTTTTGACGTTTTTTCTAAGCCCCTAAGAAGCTCAAATTCTACCCTAAAACATTGTGGAAATTTGCTATTGTTTTCTGGAGGTCTTCTTCCCAAGCCCCTCTTAGTTTTCCACGTTTTTTCCCCTTCATTCGACCCAGGAAAGGTATTTTTGGAGCCCCGAAACCTGTATGACCTTTGGGAAACCAGTTGAAAGTTACCTGATTTTTGATGGACCAATCACAAGGCGTTACATAGTTTGTTTACGCGCCCTTTTCTTACTTCGGGTCAAGGTTGTTTACCAGAATTTTAGGGGGAAGTCCAAGAAGCTCAAATTCATCCTGAAAACATCGGTGAAATTTTTTAAAATTTTCTACAGGCCTTCTTCTCACGGCCCTCTTAGTTTCCCCCCCTTTTTTTTTTTTTCCCTTTCACACTTTCCGGGCAAGGGTTCCTAAACCGTCTGAAACCCCAACGCCTCCCTCGGGAAACCAGTTGAATGTTGGCGCGAACCTAAAAGGAGCCTAAACCCTCCAATCACAAGCCGAGGCTTATACGCCGTCCATATTTGCGTGCCCTTTTCTTACTCCGGGTCAACTTTGTTTACGTTGTTTCGGAGGGACGGTTTTGGGAAGGCTTTTTCGCTAGTTTCCTTGGCGCGAAAGGGAGGGCGGTTTGAAGAGGACTGTAGAGGGAGGTCTCCCGGGGGAGGGCCCACAAAAATTCGGAAGAATAAGTGGTGGGGTGGGGGTGTTTGGGGGACTTCTTTTACAAAAAATAATAAAGAGAGTCGAGCTAGAACCAAAAACGGATCGAAATCCACCAATCATGAGGGGTGTTCATTCTAGTGGAACCAATCACAGACCGATAAAAATGTACCAATCAGAGAGAAGTGAAAAAAATATAAAAGCGAGTGACGGCTTTTGGTTTGGATTAGTTTCACCACGATGTCCACCTTAAACTACCTAGATGAGGAAGGCGTGGAAGTCACCATTACAATTGAAGAAGAAAAAGTGGACAATCCCTATGCCTTATCATTACAGACCACACCGCCCCTCTCCCCCGTGGAGTCGGAGGAAATTCTCCCGCCCACCGCTTCGGTGCCCGTGGAGGAAATAGCCGTAGAAGAGAACGAGTGGCCAACGTACGAAGAAGTGAACCCTTGGTACAATGAAGACGCTACGTACGCGTTCCTCGAAGACACGGATTTCCCCCCGGACTACCCGACATCCTCTTAAGATACATTTACCATCCCCGAGGGGGAGTCGCTAGAGTGGGACACATTAACCGAAGAGGACGTCGAGGAACTAATCGCGGCGTGGCCCCTCCCCACCGAGCTACCAGAAATTAGCGACCAAGATCTTGCCGAAGTTTTTCCCGAGGAGACCGATAACATCTGGGATGCAGACGCCTGGCTAAACGAAATGTTTCCCTCCACAAATCGGAAACGCACGGCAGAACAACGAGGTGGCGGTACGAATAAAAAGACAAAAACAATCGCCCCAGAAAGTCAAGAAAGTGAAGAAGAAGAAGGAGACGAAGAAAAATTTGAGCTGATACAAACAAGATCGAGAGCCTGTAAAAAATTCAAAACAACGTGTAAGGACTATGAACTGAAAATCAAGACAAGGTCCCGCGCGACTCTGGCTGAGGTAAGTCGAAAGCAAGACTACACTAATTTTGATGTGCTGTCATGACCGCGCGCGCGGTGGCGCATGGCTCTAATGCTCCTGTTTGGAATCTCAAAGGAGAGGAGTGGCTTCAAACCCCCGCGCGTGGAAATATTTTTTCTTTTTTTTTATAATTGTTTTTCTTTCTTTCTCTCGCATCCCTTACTACAGAGAGCCTCAATTTTTTATTCATTTATATAAAAATAAAAAATAAAAAATATTTATTTATATTTTTTTATTTTTTTATTTTTTTTTATTTTTTTTTTTATTTTAAATTTATTTATTTATGATTTTTTTTTTATGTACAGGCTCTTCAAGACGTGACCACCGTTATAGAGAGGGTCCTGGACACCACTCTTGGGACCGCAAACCCGCAAGACCGAGTTAGGCTTACCTTAGACGCCCCACACTTGGACTACCCCCTTTCCTTTCCTTACCTGATGAGGTCTACCCTCACCCCCGCCCTGGTCATGGCCAGAATTGGAGAGCTCACACAATCCAACCAAGAGTTCATCATGCAGGGCAACTTCCATGTCCACGTGTTTCACGTGGAAATACCGAGTGCGGGAAGAGGTCGTGCGGCCCGCTGTTCCACTACCGACTTGGAGAAATTCAAGAAAATTAAAGAAGTATTTTGAGGATACGAAATGAAGACGAATTGTGTATGGCCAGAGGATTGGTCACGGCCCTAGCCAAGGCACAACAACATCCACAGTTCCAAACCATAAGACAGGGGAGGCCCGTGCAACGGAATCTAGCCGTGGAACTCCATCATCAGGCGGGGGTCCCTATTCAACCGTGTGGAATACCAGAGCTCAAGCAATTCCAGGCGTTCTTGGGGCCTCAAGGTGTAGAAGTAAATCTGGTCTCCCGTGAACACATGAACAGTATTATCTACTCAGGCCACCTCCCCGAGGCACAACACCGTCTTTACCTGTACCAAACAGCGGACCACCACTATGACGTCATCACCAACATGTGTGGGTTGTTGAACGCCAAGTACTTTTGCCCCCTCTGTAAGAAGACCTACAAAGTCCCTATACAGCACGTCTGTGACACGACCTGTGTTTGTTGCGGCGTCAAGAATTGTTCACCCCTCCCCCCTGGAGAGAAAAGGGATTGGAAAAAGTGTGACCATTGCCATCGGTGGTTCAAGAGTGAAGGATGCTACGAGAACCACTGCCGTCGCCAACCCCACCGGACGGGTCAAGGGATCCTGTACACAAGAGAATGGAGCTCTTGCGAGCGGTACACCCGTTGTGTCCAGTGTGGGGCGACCGTGGACCATCTGAGCCGGAGCCGTCAACAACCAGGGGTCCACGTGTGTGGGGAATACCGTTGCCGTAGTTGCAAAACTATTGTCCCCCCGGACCATCTGTGCTACATGCAAGTGGCTGATCAGAAAGACCCCAGGATAGAAACAGAAGAAGAAGAAGAAGGAGGAGGAGAAGATGCCTACACGGCACTCCTGGCGGAAGAAGAGGAGACGGAGAGAGCCGCTGCGGAAGACGAGGGGAACGAGGACAAGTTCCGGTACCTCTTCTTCGACTTCGAAGCCATGCCCCTGGAGGCTAAGCATGTGGTCAACTTTGCGGGAGTCTCCAAAGTGTGTGAGCTCTGTGTGTCCACAGACTGGACCACCTGTACTCAATGCGGTACAAGGAAAATAGAATTCAAAGGTCCCACGGCCCTCACACAATTCTGCGATTGGCTCTTCTCGGGGGACCATGAAAACTACGTGTGCCTGGCCCACAACGCCATGGGGTACGACTCCTACCCTATCCTGGAGTACTTGTTTAAGAATGCCGTCAAGCCTAAAGTGCTCTTCCGCGGCGGTAAGGCTATGGTGGTGACCATCCCCGACTACAAGCTCGTCATCAAGGACTCTCTGCTCTTCATCCCACTAGCCCTCAAACAATTCCCCGTCACGTTCGGTTTCCAAGCAGAAAACCTCAACAAGCTGGATTTCCCCATCTTTTTTAACAAACCAGAACACCAACAGTATGTGGGACCGCTACCAGACCTTCATTATTACGAACCGGATTCACTGAGTCCCCAAGGCAAACAAGAACTAGTGGCCTGGCACGCGACCGAACGGGGCAAGGGGACGGTGTTTGATTTCCAGAAAGAACTGGCCCTCTACTGTCACCGGGATGTGGCCATCTTACAACGGGCCTGTTTAGCGTTCCGGGCTATCATGATGAAAGCGGCGGAGATAGATCCCTTTACCAGGACCGTGACGCTCGCCTCTATGTGCAACCTGGTTTTTCGAAAGAAATTCCTACGCCCTAACACCATTGCGGTCTTGCCACGGCTCGGCTACCGCCCCAAGGATGTGCAGTCGGCGTTGGCCCTCCAATGGTTGGCACACGTGGAGCGGCGGGACGGGATTAGGCTCCAACACGCGGGTAACGAAGGAGAGAAGCGTGTGGGGCCTTACAAACTGGATGGGTACCACGCCGCCACCCACACGGCCTACGAAATCCAAGGTTGCTTTTGGCATGGATGTGATCGTTGCACCCCCCAAGACAGAGTTCATCCCCTACTTCATTGTACCATGAGAACGTTGGCCGACCGTACCCGGGACAAAGTCGCGTACTTGAAACAACAAGGGTACCGCGTGGTCCAGACCAGAGAGTGCGAAATCAGAGTGGCCATGGCCTTGGACCCTACCATCGCCGCCCTCGCGCCCATCCCTCAAGCCCAGCTTCCGCTCGATCCCAAGAAGGCCTTCTTTGGGGGTCGTACGAACGGGATTAAGACCTACTGGGAAGCCCAGGGGGGAGAATGGTTGGAGGCTCTGGATGTGTGCTCCCTGTACCCCTGGGTGCAAAAGACGAAACGGTTCCCGCTGGGCCATCCAGAAATCCTCACCGAGAATTTAGACCCCACCCTACCCTACGAGGGGTTAATCCACCTCAAGATCGTACCGCCACGCCGATTGTTTTTCCCCGTCCTCCCTACGCACGTGGGTGAAAAACTTCTGTTTGCCCTCTGCCGGACCTGCGCAGAAGAAAAGAACCAGGAACCCTGTACGCACGATGACGAGGCCAGGGCTTTGACAGGGACCTGGGTAAGCCACGAACTCCACGTGGCCCTGCGACACGGCTACCGGGTGTTAGAAGTCTACCGTGTGTGGCATTATTCAGAGTCGGAACAATACGATCCCGCCACCGACACCAAGGGATTGTTCACCGACTACGTGAACACCTTTCTTAAGATGAAGCAAGAGGCGAGCGGCTGGCCGCCCGGCTGCCACACCGACGCCGAGAAAGCGGCTTTTATAGAGAGCTATCGGGTGAACACGGGGATCTTGCTGGAGTGGGATAAGATCGTTTTCAACCCTGGCCTGCGGGCCCTGGCGAAATGGATCCTAAACACCTTGTGGGGCAAATTTGGTCAGAAACAGAACCCTCGGCAGACGGAGTACGTCACAGAACTGGACCGCTACTTTGAGCTCATGATGAGCGAAGAGAAGGAAGTCCAAGACATTCTGTTCGTCCACGAGGATATGGTGCAGGTTCACTACAACGCGACGCCGCAGCACATCGACTCTAACCCCCATACCAACGTCGTGTTTGCCGCCTACACTACAGCCCACGCACGCCTGAAATTGTATTCGTACCTCGATCTCTTGAAGGACCGTATCTACTACACGCGGAAAGTGGGTCAAGAGGCGCCCCCGATCGGCCGATTTCTAGGCGACATGACGAATGAATTGAAAGAAGGGGAACACATTGTCCGTTTTGCCTGTACCGGGCCCAAGAGTTACGGGTATGAAACGAGTCAGGGTCGCACAGTCTGCAAAGTGAAAGGACTACGCCTCAATGTGCGAAATCGGGCGATCGTAAACCTCGAGACCATGGTGGCCATGGTGCAAGGCCAAGGGGAGCCCACACGGACGGTGGTGACGCCGCACGCCATCCACCGCAACACCCAAGACCGGACGTTGCACACCCGCCCAGAGACCAAGACCTTCAAGGTAGTCTACGACAAGAGGGTTCTCCACGGATACCAGAGCTACCCTTACGGTTACTAAAAAACAAAGAGACTCGACTCTAGAAGAAATCCTTTTTTATTGTAATAAATGGTTCAGTTCCTTTGAGCTGTGATACCAAAGTCTCAGTCTTTTATTTAGTGGAACTCCATCTTGTAAGGCTTGAGTCTTGGATGCTTGCGCAGAAATCCTTCCCAAATACAAATATGATAGACCAACTCCACATAGAATCCATAATAGGTTCCTTCGCAGTCGCTCAGCACATACTGCTTCCTTTCGCCTTCGCTCAGGTATTCTTCCATCCAGTTACCAAACGTAGAATAGCACATGTGGCACTCGCCAACATTGACATCGCCGCCTCCATGAGCTCCATAGAAAGTAATATCTAGACCCATGACGTTCACAGCTTGAAGAGCAACGAGTAATGATAGAGAATTGTAAAAGCCTTTTTTTCTTTAAGTCTTTTTCTTCAGGTGTTTGACGTTCCACCGGCTGATACTCTTGCCTTTGCGCTTGCCCGAAGTGGTCGTCGTTCGGATCGTTGTTTCGGTACGGCCGTCTTTCGATTTGCGACTCGTGATCTTGCGCACGGTTTGCGTTCCCCCTGACTTCCTCCTTTTCTTCCTCAATCGGTTCGCTTGGGCGACACGGCGTTGCCAGAGCGCTTGTCCCAATCCCGCGGGTCTCGTTAGGGTTCGTACCATGGCGACAATGAAGGGGGGTTTAAAAAGGACGCCAATTTAAAGGCGGTTTTTGGGCGGAGCCTGTGCCAAAAGAGAGGCGGCGGCTGCCCCCACGGGGGAAGGCTTTGTAGGGGGTCCTGGAGAACGGTGTTTCCTCTCGGCGGGGCGGGAGATCTTTGTAAGGGGCGGGTAGTAGGGGTTCTTGAAGCGCAGCGGATCGTTTAGGCCGGGGCGTGTACTCTTTCTTCTTGGAGATCAGATCCCGGGGGTGGCGGACGAGATCTTTAGGAATTTTTTCTTCCGCTAGAAATTGCATGAAATCACGGTAGCCGGGCGATGTGCGGGTGGAAGAAGGATGCACCGCTTCTTTAATCAGATCGGCGATTTGGCTGCCCGGTAGGGTTTGCCCGTAGAGTTTCACTTCCCCTTGCGCATTCCAGGAAATTTTCTGTCCCCCTTTCAGTTTCAACAGATTGACCAGCACCGACGCTAAAGGTTTGCTGGAGGGGGGTACTTTTCGCAAAGCGCCCCTTTGGCTCTGGGTTAACACTTTTGCCGCCACGGCCATGAAGGGACTAGGCTCAATGGTTTCACGACGCCAGACGTATTTCTGGAGTAAATCTTGAAACTGGTCGGCACTTGCCGGTTTATCTGGGGTTTCTAGGATCTGCGCCATGGCCTTTTGGTACTGACTGAGCACTTTAACCCCTTTGGTCGTGTCCACGCGAAGCTGTTGTTCCAACCACCGCATGGACTCTTCCGGCACCAAGACCATGCGCATAGGGTTCTTTCCCGTGGCGGCCGCCTCGGCCTCTTTCATCGCTTTTTTCGTTTGTGTCGCTTCACGGACCATCGCGTCACCGAAATTCCTACTGGGGCTGCTGGAGGATGGTGTGGGGCCCGCTTCCTTTTCCCTGTCTGGGATTTCTTCATGGGCGGTAGCGTCTTATACTTTCTTCGGATTTGCTTCGCCGCACGCACGGTCCTGCTGACTTTTTTACCCGGCACGGTTTGGCGCTGTCTTTTTCGCAGGCGGGCTAAAAACAACTGCCACCGGGCCGGATCCATACCCTCGGGCGCCGGCAAGTTGCGGATTGGTTGGACCATTCAGGACCAGATATAAGGTTGACTCAGTTCTTGGGCGTACTCTTCCGGGGAAGGGTATTTTGTCGACGGATAGCCTGGAGCCCTGTACTCTCCGGCTTGCTCCAGCTCTTTCTTGACCCTTAAACTTAGCCCTCTACGGAACAACGACCCATCTGGCGCAACGAACCCTCCGGCTTGCTCCAGAGCTTTCTTGACTCCGTAGCCTACCCCTCCACTGATGGCACCAGCGGCCACGGCTTTGCCAGCAAGAACGGCGGCGGCAATGAGGGCAGCGGTCGTGAAAATGAACCCTCCTCGCTGGCCCACGGCCTTTTTAAGCTTGGCTTTCTGCAACGCTGTCGAGGAGGAGAGCAGAATCCTTTTCCTCACGGCCGGCGACAGGGCTTTGTTGGCTATTTTTCGAAGTTTCGCCTTGATGGGGGCAAAAATTTTCTTCGCACGGGCGCCTATCGGAAAAGTCCCGAGCAAGGCGTTGTGCACCACTTCGCTGACGGCGTTGATTTGATGTTGGCTCGCGACCCGGATAAGTTTCTTTTTCTGACTGAGATCCGCTTTGGCAAATTGACGGAGGAACGTGGCGCTGCGTTGAAGCAAGGGGGAGGCCATCACCACAACTGAACGGATTCCCAGGGGGGCTTAGCCTATAAAGTTATTCCAATCCACTTTGTTCCCCTTCGCCACTCAGGACCTTGAAAAAGGGGGGATGGAAGGTTGTTTTGCTGTTGGGTTTCTTCCACACCGCCCCACGAAGTGATTGGGATGGGGCGCGACCCTTTGCTTTTTTCACTCTTTTGACCGTCTTCTTCTTCTTGGAGCCTCCTAGTTGTTGTATCGTTTTGGCAGCCCTGGTTAAAAAACGGGTTTTTCTTCGTTGTCGGTACAGCACGTTGGTGATGCTGCCCAGGGCGTCCACCTTACGGATTGCCTTGGGTGTTAACAATGTCTTTTTCACTAATGGCCACGTCATTTTCAGTGCCGCCCAAAGTCCTGCCCCTTTTTGATCCTCCTCCAGCACGTAGGCGTGATGCTGTTTTCCCTCCTCGGAGAAAATGTTCGTGCGCAATCGGATTTGGGGTGGGGTCCGGGGGTGCAGGTCGAAGAGGAGGTAGCCAAAGGGGCGTTGGGTCGCGTCCTGGTAGGCCCGCATCACTGCCGGCACTTGCCCCGGAAAGGCCTGCTCGGCCAATTTCCGGACTTGCAACGAATCCCGAGCGTTTTTAAAAGCCACCAGGTAGTGGGCGTTGATGGAAATGGTGCGCGCGTACTTGCCTGGCGGGAAAATGTCCTGGGTCAGGTACAGCACCGTAATGTTGCGGTGGTGCGAGCCTTTGGTGAACAGGTCCACTACCCGCTCGTCCTTGGAGCCTTCTTTCATCAAATCGTCCAGGATCAAGAGACCCGGCTTGCCGCGAAAGGGGGCGTACGAGTCGTCGGGAAGCCCCTCCACAAATTTCACCCCCAATTGTTTTTGCATGACTGTGAAACGGGGTTGCCAGGCGCTGCCATAGCAGTACACGATCGTGAGGGGCTGCTGGGTGAAAAGGGATTTCACATGATGCAGAAGTCTTTCGGTGAACACCGTTTTCTCCGATTGACTCTGACCCGTGATCAAGATATTGCAGGGCGCTTGGAAACGGACATCCATTGCGCCTCACACCCTTCCCAAGAATAACAAGACATGGAGGTGGGGAACTTGTTTTATTTTATTTTTTTAGTGTCTCTCAAACTGATAACACATTGATCGTGAAGAAAACTGTCTTGCTGCTGCTGCCACCGCGCCACACTCCGGCGCTGGTACTGGCGCTGCCAGGCTTGGAGGGCCCGGTCCCTGGTTGAGTGATGCGAAGTGATGCGAAGGCGCCCATCATGGCGGCCATGTTTTTATACGTTCTCTTAATTTATCAATCATTTTTCACCTTTTCTACCGCTTTTAAAGCCCAAAACTCCAGACATGGATATCATAACAGTCAAGAATCACTTTATAGGGATACAAGCTCTCAAATTATCCCGTATGGACCGGCAAAATCAATAATTTCGTTGCGACTTTGCTCTACCGGATTCAGCCGAGCAAGAAATGCACTACTCAAATGGTCGAAACATGGAGCCACAGTCTTAGTTATTCCAGGACATGACCCTCCAGTAGACATTACCATCTTTATGGACATCTTATCGAATCCTGGACCAAACTTCAGCGAAGAAAGCCTAGTTGAAAGAGAAGCTCAGTCACCTGAAAAACCTCAAATTAGTTACACGAGTGCTAGCTTACGACACCTACGACGCCAATTTCGCTGTTTCGTCGTCCCTTCCATACTTCGTGTATTGAAGTCCAATGGCCTACTAAGATACCGAGGATGCAGAGGAGGAGCTCAGCGGAAGATTCCTGTACGACTAACTAAGCATTTTGCTAACCATACTTCTGGGTTTTATCGCCAGCGCAACATCCAAAATTTGACTTATATCAAGTCCACGGCACCTACACCTCAACCTCAGGAAAACCAAACTGTGTTTACTCCTTCACTAATTGTGTCTAATGTCATGTCCTTGGCCCCCAAAATAGATGAAATATCTCATGTTATCGTTTCACGAAATCCCGATATTGCCTGTTTTACCGAGACCTGGCTGAGAGACTGTGTCGACAGTAATGTTATCAACATACCAAATTACACGATTATCCGTAAGGACAGATCATACGCACAGCATGGGGGAGTTTGCTTATACGTAAGAGATTCCATTAAATTTGAAGAACTTAAAAACCTTGAAGATCCGGATGGTACTGAAGTTCTCTGGTGCAAACTAAATCCTCATCGTCTTCCCCGCGGAATTCCGAGCATAATCATCGGCGTTGTTTACCATCCACCAAGCGCAGACGATAACTATATGATCAACTATTTACTAGACACTTTGGGAAAAATCGAAAGCTCTTATCCAAATGCGGGCATCATAATAACTGGCGACTTTAATCGTCTAGATATTTCTCAAATAACGAATCATTACCGCCTTAAACAGCTGGTAAAATTTGCGACCAGAGGAGAGCGAACTTTAGACCTTGTTTTAACAAATCTCAAGGACTACTACAGCGAGCCAACCAAGTTAGCACCTTTCGGTCTGTCCGACCATTGTACGGTATCTCTTTTCCCTCAGTCACGAACAAAAGGCACTACAACAAAGAAGACAGTGTTGATTAGAGATATGCGGCCAAGTTCAAAAGATGCCCTCGGGAGATATTTTAGTACAATTGACTGGTCCGCCATAGATACTTTGAATAATGCACAAGATAAACTAGAATTGTTTAATTCTATGATCGGCATAGGTTTGAACACTATTATGCCAACAAAGGCTGTGAAGCTACATACCAATGATGCACCTTGGATGACTGGTCAACTGAAATGGTTAATCAGAAAGCGCCAAGAAGCTCTTAATCAATCAAATTCCACGCTTTTTCGATTTTACAGAAACCGAGTAAACAAAGAACGCAAATTATGCAAATCGAAATTTTACCAATCGAAGATAAAAGAGCTAAATAACTCTAACCCCAAACAATGGTGGAAAGAATGCAAGCGCCTATGTGGCATGACGAAGAAAGCTAATAACCTTATAGCGACCATGCTCTCAAGAGATTCCCCCAGTTCACAGGAAATATCCGACTTGGCGAATCAAATAAACAATGCTTTCCTAGAGCCCCAACAGTCTTATCAACCTTTAGTCGCAGACACACGGTTCGACTCAAGCGATGCTGTCCAGCCTTTAGTATCCCTTGAGTCAGTAACAGCCCAGTTAAATAGAATCTGTGCTGGCAAAGCGAATGGCCCAGATGATATCCCGAACTGGATCTTAAAGGAGTATTCATATATATTGACCGTACCGGTGACATCAATTATTAATTCCACCCTTAGAGAGGAAAAACTGCCCCTTTTATGGAAAAGTGCGAATATCACTCCGCTCCCGAAAGTAACACATGTTAAAGATATCACAAAAGACCTAAGGCCTATTTCGTTAACACCAACTCTATCTAAAGTGGCTGAAGATTTTGTAGTGCAGGCTCACGTAAAACCGGCGGTGCTCAAGCACATCGGTCCTGACCAGTTTGGGTGTATCCCTAACCTGTCAACCAGTCACGCCTTGATAAGCATGATACACCATTGGTCCAAAGCAACCGATGGGTCAGGGAATGATGTCAGAGTTTTTGCCTTAGATTATCGGAAAGCTTTTGACCTGATCGACCACACCCTATTAATTAATAAGCTCGCCAACTACGGTATAAACCCGCATATTCTGAACTGGATTTGCGATTTTCTATCGAATAGGCGCCAACGTGTTAAGCTTGCAAGTGATTGCTTCTCAGAGTGGGAGTCAGTGTCGGCAGGGGTACCTCAGGGTACCAAATTAGGCCCCTGGCTATTCATAGTTATGATCAATGATCTGAATGCCCCATCCGCAAATGGTATTTTCAAATATGTAGACGATACCACGATTCACGAAGTAATAAAAAAGAACGAATGCAGCCACGCACAGGAGATAATTAATCGTGTAGATCAGTGGTCTAAACAGAACAGATTTGAATTGCATCCAAAGAAATGTAAAGAACTCAAAATCTCGTTCTCTAGAACACCGAGAATTTACGACACCGTTACGGTAGGGGAGGCAACTCTTGGTGAAGTGGACGAAATAAAAATTCTAGGTGTAACATTACAGAATAATCTTAAATGGAACTCTCATATTTCGGACACCATCAAAAAAGCGTCAAAGAGACTATACTTCCTAGTTCAGCTTAAGCGCGCTAATGTTTCTGCAGACGAACTTGTCCAATTTTATACTGCCTGTATTCAATCTGTGTTGTTATATGCCAGCCCGGTATTTCATTATAGTCTCCCAGATTATCTTAGCTGTTCACTTGAACGAATACAAAAACGAGCCCTACGCATTATATATGGATACGATCTTTCGTACTCTGACCAGCTTAACTTTTCTGGTCTATGTAGCCTTGCGGACCGTAGGTCACAACTCTGCCAGAGTTTATTTCGGAGGATACTGTCGCATCCAGAGGGAAATCTATATGGCCTCCTACCGTTTAATACAACGCGCCCAACTGTTACCTTAAGGAGTAGAAATCCTATGTGTATACCATCATGTAGAACTAATAGATATAGAAACACCTTTATAATATCGGGCGCAAATGATTACAATAACAATCGTAAGTAACTACAATCGATGTATTTAGAAATTTTTAATTGTAATATAGCATTAGTTCAATTAGAGCAGTATATAGTATATCCTTCTTAAAACTTAGTTAACTTATCTAGAACCATATTAATGTAAACCTCCGTAATTCAGTTTTTGCTGTAAGTGAGAAATATTTGTAATAAACGATCTATCTCTTGTCTTGGTCTTCCACTGCTGGAGGTTCTGCAGGACCTCCGCCAGGAACTGGCCGTGGGCTCGGCGCAGGAGGTAGTACAGGCAATAACTGCCGCACACGTTGGACTTGTTCCCTTGCAACATCACGTTGTTTTCCCTATGCTGGGCGTTCCCCTGCCTCACGTACTCTTGCAACCCGTAATAAGAGGCGGGAAAGCCATAACTGTCGAAGAATTCATTCAGGCCTTGGCGCGGAAAATAAAAGGCCAACCAATGGGTGCCTGGTCCGTCGGCGTTGTCGGTATTGAGAATGAACGAGGCGGGGCGGGTCACGCGGCGGGGCCGTAGGTCCATGGGAAACACGCCCCGAAACGAGGCGTGGAGCCACCAATCGTGACGGGCCAAGACCGCCAATTGCGACGTGTAGGTGGTCATCTTACAACTTTTTCACTTCTCGGCTGCTGTTGATTTCGTACGCGGCGTCAAACTCGCAGTTCACGTACACGGATAGGGTCTCGGTGACGCCTGCCTCAAACTGAAGCCGGATGCCCACCGTCCCGTACTGTTGTATGTTCATGTGCGAGGCGCTGCCACTGCCGTCCGGGGTGAAGTCAAAACACAGGATGGCGTAGCCCTTGTCCCAATCGGTCCGGGTAACATCAATCCCATGGTTGGCGTTCATGGCGCCTTGGGCCAGGAACAAGGTATTGTAACCGTCCAGGGTTTTCCCGGTCGCAAATTCGAGGCGGGAGAAGGGGGTGGGTGTGCCGTCGACCGTGACCGTCGCGCGGGTCATCCCAAACCTTTGGAAATTGAAGGGGTTCTTTTTCAGAGCTCCCAAACTGTTCGCACTCCCCATCAAGGCAATGCGCATGCGTCGGGGGATGCGTCCGCCCAGGAAATCCGTTTTCTCAAAGGTGGTGTCCCCCAGGGAAATGGTGAACATCCGTTCTTCTTCGCTGTTGTAAGGGTAGAGGACGGGCTGGGACACGAGTTTCATTTCGACGCTCTTCATGAAGTCCTTGTTGCAGACACTGACGCGGCGGAAGAAAGTGACCCGCTTCAGCACGATTTTGGCGGCGGCCACTTCCGCCGCCGCACTGTCCCCCATGAGGGCGAAGGCGTTGCTGGCGGGGGTGAGTCGGAATTCTAGGGGCACTCCGTTGAGGAGTAGTTTGTTGGTGAAGGCTGCGTCAATGTAAAACATCCCGGTCAGTTCCACCACTTTGCTGTCCCCCGTGTAGCCCGCCCGCGTAGTCAACCCTACGTTGTACCCGGCGATGTCGAAAGCATCCATGGACCCGGCCACGTCTTTGTAGTACAGCCCCGCGGTCAGGTAGGATTTCTTGGCGTCTGGAGTATAGTTGAGCAGGGTGCTGAGGTAGGCTTTGTAGGGGTAGGTTTTGGTGCTCATGGTCATCCATTCCCCGTTCAAGGCCATGTCTATTTGCGACCAGAGGGAATGAAACCAATTGTTGACGGGACCCAGCTTCAAATCGGCGGTCAAATTCCCGCCGTTGGCTTTCACGAGGTTGGCCGTCACCTTGAAGTAACTTCTAGGCAGCACGGTGTAATAGGGACTGGCCGGGAGGTAAAATTCCATGGGCGACCCGGGCAAAAGGGCCGATTTGGGAGCGTGCTCCGACCAATAGCCTCGTTCTTCAACCGCTTGAGCCAATTCCTTGCCGAAAAAATCCAAATGTGTGTTGTAGCCGCCCAACATGTTGGGCAGGGGCGGTTTGCCCATGCCAGCGACCGTAGCCATCAATAATCAACGTCAAAGATATCTCTCGCAACACGTGCACGCTTGACGGCCTTCGAAGGAATGAGAGGGAGAGCCTGTTTTTTCTTTCTTTTATTCTTGTTGGCCGCGGGCCGTGCCGCGGGCCGCTTCGCCGGCTTCTTCGTCTTTTTCTTTTTCGGCGCCATCCCGGCTATCTTTTCTAGGCCTTGGATCAACTTTTTACTGGTTTTCTTGCCGAGCACACGGGCCGCCCCTTGACTCGTGTCCTTCACGATTTGCTTCACCACCCTCTTGCCAAATTTCTTTTTCAGATGAGCGAGAATCTTTTGTCCTCCTTTTTTAGCCACCGCTCCCGCGACGGTACCGGCCAGCGCTTTGCCCGCCATGGCGGCCAAAGGGGCTAGCGCTAAGGGCAAGAGCCCACCCTTTTGATTCTTGACCGGGCCGTAACCGCCGAGTTCATTCCAGCGGATAGGGATGAGCCCCCCGCCGCCTTGCTGCCCCCGACCCCCCTGGAAGACAGGAATGGAGGTGGGCGTGCGTTGAGGGCTGGAGGCGTGGGCGGGGAGCGCATGGAACACAGGTATCGAAGACCCTCCGCCAACCACGTCCCCCATAGATGGCACCGGTGCCATAGTCCCCGTAGACGGTCCATAATTCATCCTTTCCTTTTCAGAGCACGCTTCACAAATTCCAATGTCGCCACCACGGTCGCTGCGGAGGTGAATGAGATGCGTTGGCCGGACTCGTCGGTTATAAGGATTTCCAGCGTGTCAAACACCGTTTTGGCGAGCGGAAAGTACCGCATGACCGGAAAGTCTCGTTCCACCACCTCGTTGTACGGGACCTGGGCCGCCACGACCCTCAGCAAGGGCGCTTTCACATCCCCCACGATATGCGGCTCAATCAGATCGCAGTACACGTACAAACTGCGCACGGGTTGGTGTTTAAAATCGCGATTGAGCAGGTAGCGTTTGGTCGTTGAGAATTTCAGGCCGGAATAATAGGTGGACCAGCACTCGGGCTGATACCCCATCAGGGGTCGTAGATTCTTGACTATGTTCTCGGTCTGCGAAAAGGTATTGGGACGTGTGCCCGTCGCCAAACCCCAACAGCTTGGCCAGCCAAGGGCTCATAACAAGATGCACGTCCGCCTGAACGAGTCGAAGGGTCAGCCTTAAGGACCCTTTGGGGAGGTTGGGGAGCCAATTCCATACCACAGGAGGGGAGAAGTTCGGAAGGGCCACTACGACAGCTTTGGCGTTCGCGTAATTACCTGTCGGTAACACAAAGGTGGATTTGATCTTGTGATGCTTGTACAACGCGATAGTACCGTATTCCCTGGTTGCGGTACCCAGGTAGTACACGGTTCGGTCTTTCACCGAGACCGACGCTGGGATCATGATGGCTTTGTCCGAGATCACCGAGCCCGTGCAGACCCCAACGAAACTGGACATCAAGGGGGTGGAGGGACCCGGTTTTTTCATCATGTATTGGGGATGCGCTGCGGCCTTTTTGGGATCTTCCTCCAAACCGATCATGTAGGCCAGTGGAGGGGGCAGGGCTAAAATGTACCCGTCCGTTGAGGTTTGTTTCAATTCCAGGGTGGTCTTGGCCTTTGTTTTATCGAGGCGTTCCGGTAGGACGTTAAATGTTTTGGGGATCGCTTGGAACCCTCCTTGCACCAAAGCCCGGCGCAGAGCATAGACCAGTTCTGTGACCGTTTCGAAATGTTGAGAATCAAAGGTGAGGGTGGTCGAGGTCTCTTCTTCTTGGCGAAGTTTTTCTTGGATCAGTATAAATTGGCGGTCTTGCTCTTGAGGGAACAATTCATCCCAGGCGCGTGGAAATTGCAGGTGGCAGAGTGCCATTTCCCACCGTCGGTCCAAGACCATCATCTCCGGCAGACGGATACGAAAATGGGATCCCATGTTATTGGGAAAGGTAGCCCGGCTGGCCACGCTAGGCAATGTCATCCAGATGCGGTCGGGGTCCATTCTTTCCGAAAATGGAGAGTCGCTTCCACCTTAGAGGTTTGTGGAAATGAAACAAGTTTCCCGTGCTCGTCGGTTATAAGGATTTCATAATCCTCAAACACCGTCTTGGCCAGTTGCCTGTAGAACAGGGGAGCAAAGTTGCGTTCTTGGACCGTGCCGTTTTCGTCGCTGGTCCCTGAAAAAAGGACTCTCAACAAGGGGGCTTTCGTATCCCCCACAATACTGGGTTCCACCAAATCACAGTACATGTAAAGCGTCTTCTTCTTCTGGGGCCTGGGGAAGATCAGTTGCGTGACCGCCATTTCCCAGGCCGGAGACAACTCGTGCATTTCTTGGAGATGGATACGGAACCGGGACGGGACATTGGTGTAGACGGTGGTACTCGTCCCGTTGGTTATGGTAATGTAAAATTCCTCTACCTCCTGCATCCTCTCTCTCTTTCTCCCCACTCAAACACAAATGAATCAGGCAAGCGGGACAACAAACTCTTTTATTTCTTTTTTCACCCGTACGTTTGGGTCTGGAGCTGAGTGACCGGAACCCAGCTGTTAAATTTGGTGGGGTACCCTTCCCATTTCACCAAGACTTCTTCCTGGTTCTTCTTCTTGCCGGGGCGGCGTTGCAACACCTTTTCGATGATAAAGAGACTTTCTTTTTCCACGGCCACCGGCGTCATCTCGCTTTCGTAAAACGTTCCCCGCAACGCCTCCCCGCTCAGGTCCTCCAACCGGTAGACGGGAGGGGTGCGGTAGTCCAACCGTTTTATCACCGTGAACACTTCCTCCGACCAGTTGGCCAGATAGCTTTTTTCAAAATGACCTTTGGTTTTGCTAATCCGTACCGTGTCGCCGGAACGGTACAGCGGTCTCTTCGGCTTCCTCTTTAGTGGCGTCGGCTTCTTTTCCCGGTACAAGACGGCCCGCACCTCGTGGTCGTTGAAGGGCGTGACGGTGATGGGGGCGCGTCGAATGCTGCTGTGGACGGCTCGGTTGTACCCGAGCACCAATTGTGGGAGGACTTTCAAATACTCTTTCTTCCCGGTGGCCGTGAAATATTTGTACATGCGTCCCTTGAGCGTCCGGTTGAACCGCTCGGCAATCTGGGCTTTTGTCTCGTTGTACGTGACGAAAAAGGCCACGTCATTCTTTTTTAAAAAGGCCTGGAACTTGCGGTTGGTAAATTCTGTCCCAGCATCGGTCTGCAACCGCAACGGTTTCCGTTCGCGGAACACTTGGGTAAAGGCGCGCACCAATTCCTCTCCCATCTTGTTCTTCAGGGGGACCGCCCACGCGTACTTGGACAACACATCGATGATGGTCAAAATGTGTTTATAGCCCTTGTTGAAGGCACTCGTGGCTTGCATGTCCACCAGATCCGCCTGCCACTGCTCGTCGAGGGCTAGCACGCGCACGGTCGGTGCAACGTAAAGGTCAATTGTTTTTTCAGCCACGCTAAAGTTGTGGTGCGCGTCACCCCCACTTCGCTAGCCGCTTTCACCAGACGGGCAGCACCCCCAAAGGCAACAGGGCTGCTGGGGTCGTAATACAACGCCTCGAGCAGCGCGGAAGGATTCTTTTTCTTCGCCTTCTTGCGCCCCATAATCCTCAAAATGAGAGCCCTGAATAATCACTTTTCCTCCGCAACACGCCAAGAGACAACGGACACGTTTCAAAATGCCGTGGCACTTGAGGGACGGACCTCCTCCTCCGCCGCAGGGCATTCTGTACTCTCCCCGAGTCTAGCGCGCGGCACCTCCCTTATACTTTTTTCCCACCTAGAAAAGACAGACACCATCTTTTTTGCCTGGATATTTTATTGTTTTTTGTTTTTTTACAGAAAAAACTAGAAGCCGAAGCTAAGAGGGCCCACGGGGACGTCGTCTTCGATGGCTTCTTGAGTCGTGGCGTGCTTGCTCTCGAACGAAACCGTCCTCCCACTGTCTTCATACAGTTTGTAGGTGTAGGTTGGGGGGTTGGTGAACACGACAGCCGCTTGCTGGATCACGCAGATCCCTTGGTCTACATCCAAGTGGACCTTCCTCAAGGCCTTCGTCAATAGCTCTAGCGCAAAGTTAGGGCCCCGCTTCTTGTCTTGTCCCTCCGCCTCGAAGAGACCCCACGCAAAACTGTGGGCCACCGTGTTGAGGTAAGGGAAGAGCCCGTCCGTCATGGGGGTCGACTCGCACAACAGGGCTTCCATGGTTTCCTCGGGGTACGTGTCGTGAATGCCGGTAACGTAATGCATCCCAAAACGCCTCACTTTGTCGTAGAGGGGATTGTCCCTATCCGAGATCCTCCGTTTCCGGAATAGGTGGGTGATCAGGTTGGAGACCAACTCCTCCTGCACAGCGTAGTAGGTGCCTTGCACATGCGCCTTGTAGTTCGTTTCCATGATCTCTACCCAAGTCTTCCTCCCTGGTTCTGTGGCCATGATCAAGTCGTCCAGGCTAGCCTTGCTGCCTTGGGTCATCGCGAAATGCGGGTCAAAATCATTGACCCCACGCTTCTGCAGCATATGGAAGGTCAACCGGTCCACAAAGTACCGCACCGCCGTCACGAACCACTGCAGAATTTCTTTGGGCCTCTTCAACTCCCTCTTCTCGTCCATCCTATCGTCATACGCCTCCTGTTCTTCCAACCTCTTGTCTCTCTTGGCTCTCTTGGAACTCTTTGTAGCGTCGTCCTCTTCTTCTTCCTCTTCCTCCATGGCTTCGCTGTTCAACATCATCCTCCTATACCCTGCCCTCTGGGCGGTCTCTTCATCTTCTTTTCGATCGTCGGAGTATTCATTATCTCCCTCCACTTTATACTTCCCTAGGGCTGTGATCAAGTGATCCCTCAAGCCACTGCAGGACCTCCTCGCGGGGGTCAGCCGGTCCACCTCATACGTCACAGGAAGGACACAGGCACGCACTTTGCGACGGTTCAGGCTCGTGGTGACCATAGAATGGCTGAGGTGGTAGGCCGAGCGGTACAGGCGATCGTTTTGCCAGGACTGGGTTCGCCTTCCCTGAACGTAGTGATACAACTCAAACTCCGAATAGTCATAGAGTTGGTACAACAGCATGGTGGTGCAGTGGTCCCAGATAGGCAACAAAATATCGTACTCTTCGTTCAGGATTTTGGTCGTGACGTGGGGGCATAACTCCTTGAGTGTTTTCTCGTGATACTTCCTCACCTGGGTCTGGCATTCGTCAAAACTCAGACCGAGGTTGTGGGTGTCGTTCCAGTGCAGGGTGGCCCGGCTGTACCGTTCACACAAATGGTAGTACAGGTAAGCGAGGAAGTGCTGATACTCTACTATGATGGCGTACTCTCTCTTGTACCGGGTTTCTTGCGCTGGGTAGTAGGGTTCCGGGAGTAGTTCGCCGAAGCTTTTGTCGAAATGGGACTGGCACGCCGACTCTATCCTCATGTAGCGGGAAGAGATGATACTACGGACCACCCTCATCTCCGCATCGTAGGATTCGGCTCTCCCCAGACCAAGTCTTCACGCATTCGCGTCTCGCACAACTCGGCCCATGTCAACTTCAGGCTCTCCTTCAGGGGAAACCAGCGGAACAAGAAGTTCGTCATCTCCCTCAGGAAATTGTTACGCAAGGAGCAACTGGACCATTTGGCGCCCACTCCCAGATGGTGGCCCACGGCCTCCTCGTTCATGGTGTTGAATTCCATCAGGACCATCTCGTACATCATCGCATACAGCGCCTCCCGATCTTCGTAGTACACATCTATGCTGAGCCAGTAATGCACGCACCCCGCCAGCATGTGTTGCAGTTCCTTCAAATACCGCACCTCCAGCAACTTCTTCACGACAGAAAACTCCTTCTTCACCGTCTCTTCTACCGACTGCCGGTCCCAGATCTCTCTCTCGCTCATCAGGTCTTCATAGAATTTGGCCAAGAGGGCCCGGCACACACTCCTCATGTCCTCCTTGTACGTGAACACGAGTACTTTGTTATCGTCGTATTTGAACAGCCACGCGTCCTCCGCGTTATAGCCACGTGGAGGAATCTTCAAGGTCAAGGCTTTGCGTTTGCCCTCCCGTTGGGCCACTTGCTGCACCCGCTGAAAACAATCCCCGTTCGCGTAGGAGACCACCGCCATGTACAGGGAGGCCAACGTGACGTGCATCGGACTCATGGGAGGGAGGTCGGTATGCCTCGTCTCGGTGTTCATGAGGCGTATCTTCTGCAGAAATCCTCCAAACAATTTGGCCATGTCGTCCGTCCCCTTTTCCCACAGTTTGCCTTGCCACGTTTGCAAAATGACATACGCTTGGTCGGTCGTGAGCTGTTTCAGGCTGTCCATCACCTCGTCCCTCATCTCTAGCGTGACGAGTAACGCACACATCTGCCCAAAATAGGGCAGGAACTCGTTCAGGTGTTCCGGCGAAAAACCTTGGCGAGCTTTCTCCCAATTCTCGGCGAATCCCTCTTTCGGCCGAATTATTTTCCATTGCGAAATGTCGGCGGTCACCAAAGCCACGTACAAATGCTGGGTCAATGCTTTAAATTGTTCACGGCTCGCTTTCTCCACTTCGTCTACCGATAGGAATTTCATCGTGTTGATCATCTTCCCAAAGAGTCCACACTTTATGGTACTCTCGATAGAGCATACCCTTACAAAAATGAACACTATCTTTTTGCTATCTGAAAACTAGTTATTATCACTATCTAATGGCTAACTTTTTCCTATCTTTTTCCTATCTATATACTAGCTAATAACTATCTAATTTTAGCTATCTAATTCCTATCTTTTTCCTATCTATACCCTATCCATACCCTATCTATTTGGAACCATGCAGATAGCCTATCCACATACTATCCGAAAATATGTTTTTTAGATAGGGGAAAATATAGCTTTTAGTTAGGAATTAGTTAGAATAAAACTAGAAAACAGATAGCATTGAGCTAGAAAATAGATAGCATTTAACTAGATATTAGATAGCATTTAACTAGATATTAGATAGCATTTAACTAGAGATCAGATAGCATTTAACTAGATATTAGATAGCATTCAACTAGATATTAGATAGCATTTAACTAGATATTAGATAGCATTTAACTAGATATTAGATAGCATTTAACTAGAGATCAGATAGCATTTAACTAGAGATCAGATAGCATTTAACTAGAGATCAGATAGCATTTAACTAGATATTAGATAGCATTTAACTAGATATTAGATAGCATTCAACTATATATTAGATAGCATTTAACTATATATTAGATAGCATTTAACTAGATATTAGATAGCATTTAACTAGATATTAGATAGCATTTAACTAGATATTAGATAGTATTTAACTAGAGATCAGATAGCATTTAACTAGATATTAGATAGCATTTAACTAGATATCAGATAGCATTTAACTAGATATTAGATAGCATTTAACTAGAGATCAGATAGCATTTAACTAGATATTAGATAGCATTTAACTAGATATTGGATAGCATTTAACTAGATATTAGATAGCATTTAACTAGATATTAGATAGCATTTAACTAGATATTAGATAGCATTTAACTAGATATTAGATAGCATTTAACTAGATATTAGATAGCATTTAACTAGATATTAGATAGCATTTAACTAGATATTAGATAGCATTTAACTAGATATTAGATAGCATTTAACTAGATATTAGATAGCATTTAACTAGATATTAGATAGTATTTAACTAGAGATCAGATAGCATTTAACTAGATATTAGATAGCATTTAACTAGAAATCAGATAGCATTTAACTAGATATTAGATAGCATTTAACTAGAGATCAGATAGCATTTAACTAGATATTAGATAGCATTTAACTAGATATTAGATAGCATTGAGCTAGAAAATAGATAGCATTTAACTAGATATTAGATAGCATTTAACTAGATATTAGATAGCATTTAACTAGATATTAGATAGCATTTAACTAGATATTAGATAGCATTGAGCTAGAAAATAGATAGCATTTAACTAGAGATAAGATAGCATTAAACTAGAAATTAGATAGCATTAAAAACAATACATGTACAGCATATATATTTTATGTTTACGAGTTTAAATAATTACTACATGCCAAACATGAAACAGTATATAAGCTACATGTATATATAGTATTGCATGGAGAATATATGAAAACACAATATAACATTTCATAAAAGTTCAATCTTGTTTATTTTTTAAAAGTACAAAATTGGAAACTCAAAAGATAATTTAAAAGCAATATTTACATTTTTTTGTGATTTGCTATATTTCAATTGACAGTACAAATATACTACACAAGGAGCTATACCTGTTGGTAGTAGAGATTGCAGAATACCCAGACACTACACTATAGCTAATTCATTATTCATTTTCGAAGTGTCCAATATGCCAAGAAACAATGAACCTTAAATCCTTATACCATAAAATTCTGATTATTGCCTCCCCCTTGACCCCTCCTCTGGTTATACAGGCTGATCGATCTGGTAATGCACCTCACAACCACTGTTTGGGTAACAAAAAAAAGTTTTTTAATGGGACCTGCAACTACAATAGGTGCTGATCAAAGCCAGGACTAGGCTATTAACCAGAGTCAGAATTTGAATTTAGCGTGTTTGTTTTTTTGGACGGAGGAAAACCGGATAACCCGAAGAAAAACCTTCGGAGCAAGGGTGAGATTACAACAAACTCAGCCATGAACTAGACTGAATTGTACCTGGATCATAAACATGAGAAGCATAGCTTAGTGCTTACCACTGCGCCACCCTGGCTCCCCTGCATGGATGCATGTTATAATTAGATCACACTAGACTTACAAAATTGGGTTATGTTGAAGAGAAAATGGAGCCCAAAAAAAAAAATGTGGTCTCTGTGAGGCCTCTAAAATTAAAAAAATCCTCGTTGTAATGTAATCTTTGGATATAACTGGATCTACATGTATGCAGCAATCCTACTCCTAGCCAATTAACATTCTTGTAGAAGTATTCAGGACCAAACAAACCCTTGTAAAATCTCATCTGGTTTTTAGCTCCCCTTGCCCTCAAAAAACAATACCAATAAGTCTTAGTCACTTTCAAGTGAACTGAGGTATTCTGCAATCAGGTCAATTAAATTAAGGTTTAATTTTCACTCAGCTGCACTAGTAATCTCCTTTGTTAGGACTTCTTAACCTCCACTCTTTCTCTATTGCTTCCTAATGCCCTACAAGAAAACAGCAACATACAAGAATATAGTCACTTTCGTGTATACATACTGCCAAGTAATTAGAAAACCTATTAAAAGCAAAGAGAAAAAACCAATGGGAAAAGGGCGATCGAGATACATGTACAACGACTGGAAAATATTAAAACTGGCTGGCATGGCCAATCACAAAAAGCGGTCAAAGAATGTATGTATCAAATAAGTACGTCGAATGAAACGTGCTCTCACTTGTTTATCATGGTTTTGAGGTACTGAATCAAATAATTTAGTGTTCTTTCGTATTCTAAATACTGCAGACTTCGGGAACTTGTGTTCCCGATCAGAAGTGGCTAAATTTGTATGTAAATTTGCGCGGTGCACGCACACTGAAAGCGCTTGTAACGTCGTAATCGACATACTTTTCTGAGCGAAATTGACAATGCTGCACTTACCTTCGATTCTCGAGGAATCCTGAAAATTGTTATTAAAGAAATAGAGTTTGATAATGCTAAAAACCATAGCAGTAGACAGAGAATTTGTAGCAAACAGTCCAAGTCCAACGACGGTTGATGAGAAATATTATACGTATGTACTTTGAGCGCCAAATTAATTGAAAGCGTGCGCCCGTGCGATGGGATTGGTTACCGAACATGAACCTGGTATTCTCCGCGACGTGATTGGTTGAAAGTATATCACAATACCCGGATATTGCGAAAGGTTTATAATCAGTTAGTGATAAACAAGCTCAGGTCACGTTCGCATCCGCCATATTAAACGCGATGGAGAAAGCGGGTCCATTTGCGTTGCTTTCTTTTAAAAACTTGGCTTCAAGATGCATGCATGGCGATCAGTTGAAACCCAAAGCTACTAAATGGTGAAAAAAAGGCAGAAATCTCCAAACAAAACTTCCCGGAGTCGGAGGATTTGTGAGCTAGGACTAGGAGCTTGAAGTTCTCTTTATAGGAGATCGACGAACAGTTCCTGTACTCTGTAGTCATATATTGGTTGACGTTCCTGATAAAGCGAACCTTTGAACATTATTGGTTGGCCGAGAGACAATTCAAACTTCCTTGCAACAGTGAACTCGTCAGAGCTGTAAAATCACCGAAACAACACGGTTATTATACATGTAGTTCCTGAGCAGTGTCCCAGTCCAGTTGAACTGCAGTGAACTCAGACGAAAAAACGATGAAACATACAATGGCATGGGTCAATGGGAATTCTCAGGTACGAATAAGAACGTAATTAATAGGTATTTGTACCTTTGCATAAAAGTTGGGTTAAGTTTAATTTTGTATAAATCAGCTAAAATCAAAGTTGAACTGCATGTACATAAAATGCACAAGACACGTGTATGATATCAGTCTTGTATGATTGTCACATACATAATTTCAAAGTTATTACATGTGCACAGTGTAATGCAGGCTGGGCTAGATTATAGTAGCATATGTCTACTGAGAAAACGAAACGTAATATTAACAAACAATCAATTGCTACATCTCAAAATTAAATGACATGCTAGCCGTGGTTTGGTTATAGCGAAAATTGGCTGCCACAGTGAGGGTATATATAATTAATGTATATCCAGCAACTTATAGACCGGTTTCACTAACATGCAAATTAGCCGAAATGGAGGACAAAACAAAATAAATTTACTCTTCTGCAGAAATTGAAACACAACTCATGTAGGAAATTCTCATTGTTTTGCCCTTCATGCACCAGTTTGGTGTAATTTGCATTTTGGTGAAACCGGTCTATCGACTTTTTAAAACCTTAATTAACTTAAAGCCAGACTGGCCTGGTAAATATATTGTTGTACAATTATACATACATGACCAGGATCCTGGTATCTTGAAGTCAAGCTGATATTCCAGTTTGACAATTTTTCACACAATTTTGATATGTTTCATTGCCAAGCATGTCCCCGTGCAGTAATGTTCGAAGCTTGATTAATGTTAATCCAGGATTAAATGTTAACCAAGGATTCTGGTCCCTTAACTTGTAATATCTGGGATTATTACAAATAGAAAGGTACTGCTCATTCCTCGTCTATCTATAAGTTTTTAACCAAAAATCTGCATTCATCAATAAAATTTTAAGCCAATTTAATCAGGCTTTGACAAACCGGTTGCATGATCTTATGATACTTAAACCATATTGACATAAAAATACTTACTTTATGTATGTATTTCAATGGTTGTTTTTTGAATTATATTGCAGAATTGTGGTATGATTTTATAATTTTTGAAAATGATGGTTCAAACAGCTGCCTATCATGAACCCACGTTAAATTATGAGGAACAACAGGATGAATCCAAAGAACGTCCCACATTCTATGAAGATCAGAAACACATGTATATTGAATTTTATTTAAATGACAGCATAACCAAAGATTAACTGACCCTAATACCTGCATCCAGAACCTGCTACATACACTATAATTTATTTTTTGTACATGTACATGTACCTGATGGCCATCAGGTGCACAAATTCCATCTGGAGAAAACTTGTTGTCATGAGACACAAGTTATCACGTACTGATGCCTATAGACTGAAGACCGATTAGAAACAGTTCTGTCGTCATTGCATCATCACTGAGAAAACAATTATTGATTGGAGTTCTATCAAACTGGAGGTGTATGTTTCCTCTGGGACACCACATGGATCTGTCAGGTGCTGTACGTGGAAACAACTTTGAAAGAGACTTAGGGTGTTCAGGGATATTAATATATATAACTATCATACAATGTAAATGCAGATAGTTTCTGGATTAGTTTGTGTTCTTGCAAATGAAGGGCTGTGTGCAAAAAGGGCGTAAGTGACTCTTGATCATATTCTAAATTCTCCTTCAATTTCTTTGTTTTCTAAGGGAGAATTTAGAAAATGATCAAGAATCTGCACTTACGCCCTTTTTGCACACAGCCCTTCAAATACAATGTAGGTTTCAGGTAAGCTAGTTTTTAATATCCGTATTTTTATCATTTACAGATAGGTTTCGTTCGGTTAGGTTTGCTTTCTTGAAGATAGGTTTCAGATAGGCTAGTTTTTTACTATCCACATTTTTTTATTATTTTCAGATAGTTTTCGGATAGGCTAGTTTTCTACTAATCTTATGTGCAGATAGTTTTCGGATAGGTTTGGGTTTTGCAGATAGGTTTCAGATAGGCTAGTTTTTTACTATCCGTATTTTTTAATATTTTCAGATAGTTTTCGGATAGGCTAGTTTTCTACTATCTTACATGCAGATAGTTTTCGGATAGGTTTGTGTTCTTGCAGATAGGTTTCAGATAGGCTAGTTTTTTACTATCCGTATTTTTTAATATTTTCAGATAGTTTTCGGATAGGCTAGTTTTCTACTATCTTACATGCAGATAGTTTTCGGATAGGTTTGGGTTTTGCAGATAGGTTTCAGATAGGCTAGTTTTTTACTATCCGTATTTTTTAATATTTTCAGATAGTTTTCGGATAGGCTAGTTTTCTACTATCTTACATGCAGATAGTTTTCGGATAGGTTTGTGTTCTTGCAGATAGGTTTCAGATAGGCTAGTTTTTTACTATCCGTATTTTTTAATATTTTCAGAGAGTTTTCGGATAGGCTAGTTTTCTACTATCTTACGTGCAGATAGTTTTCGGATAGGTTTGTGTTTTGCAGATAGGATTCAGATAGGCTAGTTTTTAACTATCCGTAATGTAGATAGATTTTAGATAGCCTATCTATTAACTATCTTTCTAACAGATAGTTATTAACTAGCCAAAAGATAGTGAAAAGATAACAGTGGACTATCCGATAAACTGCTCAGATAGTAAAAAGATAGTAAATTTGTGCCATCAACTAGGAATTAGATAGCAATAACTAGCATGCGGATAGGAAATAGCTAGGAAATAGATATGTTCATTTTTGTAAGGGTAGACACCACGGCAAAGAACCAAAACAACATAAATGCCTTCTCCCCAAGGGTTCACTTTTTTATACGTCCCGGGTAGTTCCCCGGTCCGCCAATCCCCGCCCTGGATTTGATCTATAATCCCGGCCAATCCCGAGCCTATATTGGGTCTATAAATTTCCGACCAATCCCGAGCCCGTATTTGATCTATAATCCCGACCAATCACGAGCCTGTATTTGGTCTATAAATATCGGCCAATCCCGAGCCTGTATTTGTTCTATAATAGCGGCAGCCAATCAGCAGCCTGTATTTGTTCTATAACTGAGGAGGCGGGGCCTGTGATGTCACCCAAACCTGTGACGTCACAGAATTGCTCTCGACCAATCAGGAGGGGGGAAATGTTCTATACTGACCCCTAGTACTACTATCGCGGATGGTTGGATTGGAGGAACGGCGGAATAACAACAACATAATAATTATTATAATGCCATTAATATCGTTGTTCATGATATTATTATCAGTTTCTTTAATGGATAGCAGTGAACAACAAGACAGAACAAAATGTTGACGTCTCGATTGTATTCCAAGTTTTCCCGTTCAATACCTCGAGCACTAGCGCACGCCATTTTTAGTCGGCCAAACGGTAAGAAAACAAAGGCAATCACGACTGTTTCTAATTTAGGAATGCATGTGAAACGTTTCGCCTAAAAAAAGCTACTTAGCCTAAGACTTTAACAGCTGGTCAACACGATCGTCAGCGATCATATGAGCACCAGCCTTTTCTTGATTTGTAATTCACTGCAGTGGAAACTTCAATCTCGTCAGTTTGAAGGCTCTCCGGACTCTAGATCTAAAGCCATCGTTCTTTCGTCTAGCGGAACAGAACGATTTTCCGCGGTGTTTTTTTTCGCGCAATATTAAATACATCGTGTGTCCGTCATAACTTCTACTAACTGAGTTTTTTTTACCGCCGAAAACTCGTTATTTGAATTAGTCGGGTGTAAATATTACACATGATTTCAATGTAGTGCGAACGTTTGGATATTTTTGTCATTCGACAGACATCTCTCGAGCTTGCATGTAACCACTGCTCAGATTTGACTCAACAAAACACGTGGAAGATATTGCCTTAGTGAGGAATATCAAGCCACATCTCTCGATTTTCGTCGTCGTTGAGTTAGCCACAATATATTGTCTTTGTTTTTTTTGTTTCTTTGTTTACTCTCAGGCGGCGGGTGATAGACACTAACACCGTACGCAAGCTATTGAAAATAAGTAGCTCACAAATTCGCTGCTTGCAGGATAATAAAATCACCTCATTAAAAGGAGAAAGTTTTGTTCAAAATAATCAGCAAACTCTGATGGATGTATTAGTCGATTTCTAGTCCGGTCATATTATGAGGCAGTAATTTAGTAAGATACAGTACTGATAATCTTTGGTTTGTTGTTCACGGCAAAAAGGAAGTTATTTTGTGCCATCCAGCTGAGCGAGTCTCGAGTGGGAGTCAGGAGTTATTTAGTTGAGCGGAGTTGAAATTGGTCGAGTGGACATGCATGAACTGACAATATATATAGTACATGAAACACTTACCGAATGCGTCTCGTCTGCGGATTTTCTTAGCTTTTGCAGCTAATTTAACTTTCATTAATAAATTAATATTTTCAATAAAATGTCACTAAACTGTCAAAGAAGGCTTTCCCGAAAATCTTTCACTCGAAGGCATGTTATTATTGTCCAAGTTTGCCGGCTCGAGGAAGGCGGGTTGGTTGGCGTTTTTGAGGAGAGACTAAACAGGTGAATGAGTCTAACTAAAATAAAAATAAAATATAGGCAAAAGGCAAAAGGCAAAGGTACAACGCTAGACGCTAAAATTAGTGAAAGAAAATATATATATTTAGTACTAGGAAACAATAAATTATTACAAAAAGAGAGATTGGTCTCAACATGAAAGCAGCATGATTATTGTACTAAATTAAAAGATCCAAACAGAAAATACTAGTGCCTGCAACAGGCTAATCACCTCTACATTAGTCCCTCATCGTTTCCTCGATTGACAACTTGAGCTTTTTTTCAGTCTTGTAGCGGGAGTAACACAGCCAGATCACTGCAATTATCGCGAGTCCCACAACCGCTGTATAGACCACGATCAAGTTTGGCTCACTTTCCTGCAGTATTTTTTCTTCACACATACGCTGGCGTAACAACTTTAGGAGAAATAAAATGTCCCCAGTGCTGGTGTCATTAAGTTGTTTTTTACACATTTTTGATCAAATTTATTAGTAAGAGCGATCGCGACGCCGTGCTATCTCTCTCTCTCTACTTCTATCAAATGCTGCTCCTTCAGCAGTTGGAATACGCTGTGCTAAATAAATTGAATTTGAATCAACATGAAACGGCGACTGCCCCGAAAAAGGTGAAGCAGCCATGTACGTCAAACACAAAGGAGGCCATGCCAATACAACGGTGATGAAATATTCATTTTGCTTCCAACGGCCACTTTGGTCTGTTGCTATATAAATCTTAAGTTTGTATTATAAAATCTGGTATAATAATGAACTACAATAGTAAAACCTATTAAATAAAATCTAAATACACGATATCTACACAGCAGTTACTTATTAATCTACATTAATCAATAAGAAACCTTATTTTAACAAGAGGCCCTGAGTGGCCTTAACTCGGGCCATCTAGCAATAGGTGAATACATGTAGTTCATGGTGTTCTGGCATATTGTTGTGTCATATGGTTTGTGCCAGGGAAGCCGGATAATAGATCTAGTCAGCTTGCCTGTTTGTTGTCCTATTTCAGACCACGTGGTAGCTTTGTTTTCAATTATAGAAGTAACTGGTACATGTACATTTCCCCTTGGGATACAGAAAAACAAACAAATATTACTGAATAGTAAAGTCTGGTGGTCTGAAATGGGACAACAAACTGGCAAGCTGACTAGGTCTATTGATTCACTATTCATGCTCATTTATATATTAATGGAATGGACCTTTTGCAGGAATGCAATCACGTGGTTGTACTAGCTGGCATACGAATCTTAATTCGTATAGCAATGTTTTGTGTATTGCCATCTATTGTCATTAATGTGCCAACCAGAGATCCATTGGTTCCTAGCACAAAGCAGGCTTTACAAATTATGGTTGGCAGATTAGCATAACAATGTTTATCAACACGAAACATCACTATATTTAAAGGCACTTGTATGAGATCGGCCCGAGTAATAATGGCATGTTTCTGAAGACATTTAAGACATACAAAATTTAAATTTAAACTTTCTCATATTTTTGGATTAGCATGCTTCAAAGGTGTGTGCAGTCTGTAGTTGGGCCAATGTTTATCACTAGTCTAGTCATAGGCATTTCTGGCTTGGCAAATTTTGTGATTGGGTTGAAGACATCCCTGTTGTGTGCACTGGTTTGTGATAAGCTGTGATATCAGAAACCAGTACAAACCACTGGGATTTCTGAACATAATCAGAAAAAAACCCAGCAACAATACGCGGGACTAGGCTTAGGTGTCACATGTATTAGCAAAGTTATAAACGAAAAAATAATTGGGTCTGAGTACAAATGTATGTGAAATATTATTTAATTAAATTTTAAAAAAATCCACCATACAAAAGATCACATCAAAATTAGTATGCTGACTCACTCATGACTTTGAAGCAAACATTTTCTAATGATTATTTACCGCCTTAGCTTAAACATCCATGTATGTATACATGTATGTGGTTCTATTTAGAGGAGTTCTGTAGTTACATTTTATCACGTCTATAAACTTTCCTTTCAATAATAGTTCTTCTTTCAGAAAATTGATGATCATAAACTTAGGTGTTGTTGAAGCAGGTGAATGGTTGTCCTAGAGTACAGCTGTCAGTCACTATTTGTATATTTTATTTTACCTGGGTCCTTCCATTCACAGTTCTTTTTTCAGAGTCTATTAGATTCTTTCCATGTCATTGGAAACATGCAGTTATTTAGCTGTCAATTACACCAACTACTTCCATTGTCAACTGCTGAGTGATGTAGCTTTGCTCCTGATGAACTGATATAAAGTTCTGTGCTGAACTGGTAATATGATGTGCCTTGATGGTAATTTTCCTGGACTTGCTGATACAGCTTTGAAGTTCATTAGGCCTATAGCATGATAAAGGGAAGTACAGTACAATTTCCCTTTCATGTCATTGAGAACAGTTATTTAGCCGTAAATTAGCAACTACTTCCACTATTAACTGCATCTATGTACCATCTCCAAATAGGTGCTTTCATATCCAGCATCTTGGTGAAGACTGGAGACATAGCATTGATATAGATGTGTATAAATAATGGTTGTCCTGCGATGTTCAAAATTTGGAGCAACATTTGCTCAGTGCATTGGTACAAAGTTCTATGGTTAACTGGTAATAATGATGAGCCTTGTATGTGGACATACATGTATGTAATCTGCATGCTGGTCATTTTTCTGGACTGAATCAGCTTTTTGGAGAACACTAACAGGAGTTAACTAGGCCAGCCTCACTGGGAAGTATTAACAGCAGTAGGATAATTATTATGTATGCCTGCAAATATAAAAATATGGGTGTAAATATATTGTTTAAACACTTTAAAAAGCCATTGTTTAAAAACCTTGTTTAAACACACTTATCAAACTCATTAATAATTCATGAATCAACAACAAAGGAATTAAATCACTGACCGATAAGTGATCTTTGATGCTACTAGAGATTTTGTCCTGATTTACATAAGCTTTTGCTTCTATTTTCTCGGCCAACATAAGTTGTATCGCCAAAAATGACTGAAAACATGACTGATCTAGACGTTTGATAAGTCTGATAAAGAATTTGTGTGCATGCTTTATGGGACTCTCCCTTTCAGCCTGAGTTTGTAAATCCCATACAGCATGGTCACTCATTGTTTATCTATTATATATAAAATATAACCCTCCCTCTCCCTACATTCCCTATTGAAAACCTACCTTTGTTATAAGCTCCTGGAAGCTCCATATGTGGATCCTGAGGCAATATGGCTAATCTGGTAACATATTGTGTGCGTTATTGACATATGTAATCTGCAGGTTGGTTATTTTTCTGGACTGAATCAGCTTTATTGGAGAACACTAACAGGAGTTCACTAGTCCAACATCACAAGGAAGTACAACATGTAGGAATAATTATGCCTACAAAAAATAAAAATGTAGGCATGAATATATTATGCTATTTGACATGAGGCAAACCTATAGTTAACATATTTTTTTTATAGAGAAAAAATGGCACCCTTAATTCCCTCCCCCCTACATTCCCTGTTGAAAACTTACCTTTGTTATGAGCTTCTGGAAGCTCCATGTGTGGGCCCTGAGGTCATAATATTATAATTTATTACACTATTATTAAATGATAGGTACTGTACATGTATGTCATATTATTAAAAATGTTTTTTGATAAACTGATTTGCAACTATCTCTAATAATAGTAATAATTAGTCATTAAAGGAATAACCAACAGGAAAATTAATTAAGAGCAAATGTTGAGTGTCCAGTCTACTTAATGCTACAATGTATGCACATGTACAGTAAGTGTATGTGATAACATTAATATTGGAGAACAGTAATGTTAATAAATGACATTGTGTTAATAAGATTTTATACTTGTAAATTTACTTTAACAGCTTCATGATCAGAATAGTAAACACTTATCACTGAATTTTGAATTGTTTTGAATTGTTGTGGTTTGATGTAAACATGGTCTAACAAACTTCCTGCTGATACAAATGTTGGGCTTTCTACAATTTGTTGATAACCAACATGTTCCATCACTGTTTTTAAATGGCTGGATTCTTTATCATCAAAGTAGTTGATGTTGAAATCTCCAAGTATCATGTCAACAGAAGTGTGATCAAGGATATGATTAATGGCATCACAAAATTGTTGTATATTAGAGTTGTGTTTTCTATAAAGTAAAAGAAATGTAATTTGTTGCTGGTAAGTTTTGGAAAAAGCAATTAGTTTAAGTCCATTTATTGAAGGAAAGTATTCTTTTTCAGATATCAAAATAGTGTTTCTGTAGCATACAGCTAAGCTTGAGTATTTATCTTGATTATCTTGCCTATATAATGAAAGAGGATGAAGAATATTTTTTATGTCATTGTCTAAATCACATAATTGAAGCTGTGTTTCTGTTAGAAGTAAGATATCACAATTACAGATGTTAAGGTCAGACTTGATATCAATGCTGTGCTTTCTTAATGATCTTATATTTAAAAGAGCAACTGACACCAGGTTTTTTTCATGTTGAATTTCAGACTCTACATGTATAACCATTGATGACGTGTTTACATTTTGTAGTCTCTGGTATTCTGCATGCACTCTTGGATCTGACCGTACATGTTTGTTCTCAATTTTCCCAAGAACATGAATGCCTTCCAGACAAGTGGCTCGACTCAAAGCAACGTATATCTGCCCAGAGTTGAATGACCTTTGTTTAAATAACTCAAAACTAATAACAATGTTGTTCAATGTTAATCCTTGAACTTTGTGAACAGTGCAAGCCCACGCCAAGCTCAGTGGAAATTGGATTCTCTGTATTTCTGGAGATGAAGGTTTACCTTGCCTCAATTTTATTTTAGCAAGTACTGGTGAAATAGGCACAAGTTTGTTCTCTTTAGCAAAAGCATCGCTGCATTTCTCCATTAAGATATTCCCAGCTTTTTCATCATCAAATTTAATGTAGAGAATAGTGGGCTTCTGGGTAATTTGATTAATAGAGATTCTAGTAACAGTGCCCATTTGGCCATTAATAAGCCTGTCAGAAATATCGATATTTGTAGTAAGCATCACACGTGCAGTTTCTTTGATAAGGATCTCAAAATCAAGTCCACCAGTATCAGAGCGACCTCTTGACAATACCCTGTCAATATCTTGTTTAGTAACATTTGGTGGATATTGATCAATAGCTTGAAGTACATACAATGGGAAAGGAATTTGTTGTAGATATTTGTTGTTGTGTTCTGTAACTGGTTTATTTTCAGCCCATACATGCAATGCATCTGAAGGATAACCATTATGCTCATCTATTCGAGTTACTGATCTCGCCTGAATAATTTGTATGTCTTCTTCAGTCTGCTGAGCAATTCTAAATCTGTTTAGGAGCTCAGTAAATTTATGATCATCCTTTTGTCTCATTATTTGAGTAAGTTCTATCATTTTGAATTCTTGCCATGGATGACATAAATTATATGTTTCATTTTTGTAACTGGAAAATATAGGCTTTTGACGAATTGGTGGCAACTGATATAAATCACCAACAGCAATAATACTTATACCAGCAAACAACTGAGAGATGGGAGTACCAAAAATTTCTTTCAGTCTTTGATGTATATGGAGAAACCTAGTGTTTGAAACCATAGAAATTTCATCAATTATAATAAGCTTAAGTTCAGATAATGACATTCTAAGTAATGTTTTCTTCTGATCTGATAATGCAGGTAAATTATCTCCAATTTCTTTTGGGATGGCCAACGCAGTGTTGATAGTTGTACCATTTATATTAATAGCAGCAACACCTGTGGGTGCCATTAAGAGAACTGTAGGTAACTCAGGATTTAGCGGTCCATATTTGAATGTTTTCACTGCAGTGTGATAAATTGCTCTTATCAGATGACTTTTGCCAGCACCGGCACCTCCTGTGACAAATAAGTTTATAGGCTTCACTTCCTCTGGCTTCAAGCAATTTAAGTTCTTAACTTTATTTCTACACCATGAGAGAACAATATCATATGCAGAACGCTGTTCAGCATTCAAAGATCTAACACACTCATGTAATAAATCATCAGTGATACCTGATGGCTGGGTCTGAGTTAGAAGTGCTGGTATTCTTTGTTGTGTTTCTGAACCTGGGGCTAAATGATCAGGCGACTGTTCATTAAATGGATTATCAGGTGTTACATCATTGTCCATTTGAGACTGTAAATCTTGATTTTCTTGATCATTGATAGAATCATATGTGTGAAGGTTTCTAACTGGGTTGTCTCTCAGCATTTGTAGTGCATCATTTACGTCTTGTGCATTAGGTTCAAATATTGCTCTGTTCTTTTCCACCAGAGCTTGCACTGAAGGTTCATGAAATTTCATCATATAAGTTTGATCTAATCCAATGAGATCAGTAGACTCATCTCGCCATGGAAAATATAGCATGAGTAAATGATGAAAAAACCTCTCGGGCTGCTTATTTTTGCTTGGTGTGTGGAATCGTATTACAGCCCTAACTTTTCTACACTTCATAATTTCATTGGTATTTAGCAATTTAATCTTATGAGGAAGTGCTGATTCATTATTATTATTATTTGCATGCTGTGATTCAATGACATCATCAGAAAGCACATCTGGCTGATCATCATTGATTTCATCAGGATTAGCTTTGTAATCTTTGTAGTAGTTGGCAGCAAACTCAGCTAAGCATAATTGATCAACAGTGGAGTTGAACTTAGGTCTGTTACAGTATCGTTCAATGATATTTGATTGATAAATATCAGTACTGTCATTATCAAGTGCTTCCAAATCTTCTTGGCTTTTTCGCATGCGTAATCTATTTTCTGGCAAATCAGTGCTGACATAGATTGTTCCTGGAAATGTTTTTCTCAACCAAAGTTCAGGCATGCATCTATAAACACACTCTTGTGCACTAACTTCTCGAGAGGAGAGAAAAGTGGCACCAACGTTTTTCAAGCTCTCTCTGACATTCAAGTTAAGTTCCCTTGCTTCCTTTGCTGCATTTGTAATGGCCTGCGAGCATTCAGTTTCATCTTTGGAGAAATAGGAACAAACGTAAGTTATGCATTTATAATGATTGTAAACAGGTTGCAAATCTACATTTGCTCTAAACCCTTTTATTCCAGCAACAAAGTAGTTATTTATAAAGCAACTATCAAGTGACCTCTTTAGATGCAAGTCATAATGAGAATCAGCAGAAATAGATAAGGCCCAGTAATACTGTTCTTCAGAAACACCAGAAGAGGCCAGAACTTCTGCAGTAGTCCTTTTTGGATCATAATCTGATGTGCTTGGATTTAAAGTATCATTTATTTTCTTTTTTACAGAAGTGAGAATTTCATTTCTTCTGTTTATTATGTTCACTCTTTCATTATCAGCAACATCATCCGACACTGGTTTTGCAACAACTGTTTGATCTGTAAAGAACTGACCAAAGTTAAACCTACATGGAATATTCTTATACTTTCTACAAGTTTTAGAATGATTGTGTTTTTGATAGGTTTTCACTAGATGATGCAATTCTGGTTCAGTTTCTTCATTTGGTAGGTTTGCTTGTAAATGCTGATCTATGAACTTTATGTAGGCCTCTTCATTATCAGCTGTTAGTGCTGGACAGTCAGAAGTCCAAATTAATGAATGCAGATGTGGTGACCCTCTCATTTGAAACTCAATTCGAAAAGCATAATAGATTATCTTGCCAATGGGGTTAGCACTGCTCAGTAAAACATCTTTGAAGAATGTTTCAACTCTATATTGGAAGTGCTTAGCAACAATAACAGGATTAAGATTAAGCAAAGAACACTTATCATTATAAGAAAGCGCTTCAACTTCATCATCTGTCATATTTATTCCCTTCGTACGAGCAATAATATGAAAAAGTTCAGGCCACCTAAGATCAGCACATGATAAGGTCATAAACCATGTGGGAATACCAAGCTGCTGTACCATCGATACTACTTCGTACATAAATTTCTGCCAGTAAGGTGGAGAGCCTGGAATTTGCCTCAAGAACAAATATGCCTGGTCCTTAGAAATAAGATTCTGAAGGGAGTTTTCATTTGTTCTAACCTGAGATGCTGTGAATGACTGTCCATGAACTTTTTTCAATGCAATATTAATACTGTCTGACACTTTTTTTTGTTCGATAATAAACTGTGCAAAAAAAAGGTACTCTGGATTTGTAGCAAATCTACCACTATAATGCAATAACCGTGCATTGAAATATTTAACTGGTGTTAGTTTTATATCTCTCTCTGCTTTATATCCAAATCTGCCCTTTGGGAAAAGTGATGGAAATGCTAATTCTTCACAGTGTTTGTCAGTCATTAATGAGACAGGGTGTTTATTTTGTCCTGGAGCAATATTATAAATTTCATTTCCAGCTGATGAAGAGTCATGATTTTCTTGCTGAACAAGTATAGGGTAATCTGGAATTACAGGTCTCACTAGTTGCTGCTCTGTGTTCATCAAGAGGATCTTCTATTTCAGGAATATTTTCTTGCTCACAGTTTCTCTCAACAGCTATGTCATCTTCACAAGCATTAGAAGAGTCTAAACCTGGATTTTCTTGATATGGATCAAGAGTCTGAAGTTGTTTATCAATGTTTTGAATGTTAACAGTTATGCTGCTATACAATGTATTATTTAATTTCAGCCAATTCAGAGCATTAAGTATTAGTTGTGGGCGAACTGCTTGAAAATAGACATGACCTCTAAACTCCAGTTTTCGTTTTAGCTTCAGCATTATGATTCCAGAACTTTCAGATGGACGTGGCAATATATTACATACTTGTTCACAGCTAACTGGCACATTACAAATTGCACCCTTGATCTTTCTTTGTTGGCCTTTGGGCATTACTACTATTTTCTCAAAAACTATTCGTTGAGCTATCAATATCTGCTCCAGTTTTTCTAATAAGGAAAGTTCAGTAGGAACCTCATCAACACCAAGATTATTGTACACAGCCTGGCAAGGAATCACACCTTTCTTAATCTTCAAATGACAGGTTTGGCAAATGTATTCTTTACTATCAAATGACTTAGTATTAGTAAAAATGTGTTTAGTGCCATATTTGTTCCTTTTTAACTCTACTACAGATTTCCTGTAAAGTATTCTATTACACACTGAGCAAATATAATAAGGACCTTCCCTTATAGATTTATTAAACACTGTAATGTAATAGTCTAAATTCTGTGATGACTTTGCAGAGTTCCTTCTGTTATGAAATGTTTCTCTTTGTTTTACAAGCAATAGTTTTTTTTTCTCTAGATCCATTGACCTGTATTTTTCAGCATTTTTGGCAAAAAGTTCTATCTTTTGATCAGGATCCATTGACCTGTATTTTTCAGCATTTTTAGAAAGCAATTCTTTCTTTTGATCAGGTTCCATTGACCTGTACATCTGTTTGTACTTTTCAGTATTTTTGGTAATGAGTTCTACCTTTTTCTCAGGATCCATTGACCTGTATTTTTCAGTATTTTTAGAAAGCAATTTGTTCTTTTCATCAGGATCCATTGACTGATACTTTTTAGCTGTGATATCTAGGTGCTGTATTTTCTTTACTGGCTCTATTGTAGCATAACGTTCCTGCCGGCGTTTAACTATTAATTCCTTTTGTGATTTGGATTTATGTTTCCTCACTATTGCCTGTCTTTCTGTATTTGTCAGATTGCATGTGCACTTGATAAACTGTATTTGAAATAAGTTGTGATCAAGCTGAACATTCTTTACAAGGACTTCATAAAGGATGTCAATCAGGTTGTTAATATCCTTGATAATATTAAAGGTACATGTTTTCTGTTCACTATTGTTAAATGCAAACACAGCATACTTACATTTGCTTTTTAATTGGTGTTGAAAAATACAACTGACCCAGTAACTGGAAATCCACAGTAAGAAACCTGTATTTTGGCTCTGGTTATCAGAAATTAACTTCTGCAGTATTAGCTTACTGGAAAATGAAGTTGAGGTAATTATTCCTTGACTTTTGCAATTAAACACAATATCCACATTAGCATTACATATTGCAAGGCTGCTTGGTAAATCAGAAATAGTGCAATGCCTATCCAAGTTTAACTTGTGATAGAACTTGGTCCCATTCTCTATGACTGCATCTAGTGTATCAGAATTCCAATAGGCAATGGCCTTTATGGTAGAGAAGCAAATAGAATAAAAAGAAATGGCACAACACTGTTTGCAAGAGCAAAGCCGTTCATTAGCATGTGCAGTCTCAGATTGTATGGTTATTTGGTAACACCTATCCTGGTTTTCAGCATTGTTTTTGCCTGTCATTCTACATATGGGTTGATCCGGAATACTATACACAGTAGAAACATAATGAACTTCATCTACATGGCCTATATAGATTATTCTAGTTGTTGCAAGTGGAGCAACTGGCTGTATAATAGTTGTCTCTGCAAAATGTTCAGCAGATTCTGTTATATGAATTGTACAGTTTAGAGCATTAGCTACAGCCTGAACAATAATACCATCACACCATGTACCTTGTCTCGACATATTAAGAACATATTGTAACCATGACTGATCAGTATTACTTTCAATAAATTGTTCTGGATGAGATATAATGTACTGAATGCCTGCAGAACGTACTCGTGAATGATAAATAGCATCTTGATACATTTGATGGGACACAGCTTTAAAGAAACAATCTCCACCACCACCAACATCTAATGGTTTTAATCCCAAGCGAGATAGTCTGACTGTTAACCTAAACATATCAGGACTTATTATTGAATCAAAAGGACCTGGATTAAGTTCAATGTCATTAGACAACAACATTTTGCAGTGATTCTTTTTATGATTCAGATTTTTAAAAAGGACTGCTCGGGTATGTGAATTGTTTGGAGATATTATATTGTACATGTATCATTAAATTTACAATTTACAATGGTTAACTTTGGTTTGTAGTTACAGACTTTTCGCCGTGTTTTTACAAACAAATTCTTTCTCCATCTGAATTGTACTCTTCTGAATTGTACTTGCATGCTGATCATGACGAGTAGTGAACTTGTGTGAACATCTAATGCCATTTCTAATTACATGTAGGTTTTCTTTTCGAAAACAATTTATTTTGGAGTAGCGATGAACTTTCGATGACTGTGGAACACTTTTACGTATGTATTTTCGAACGACTCGCCTCACTTTTCTGCTCTTTCCTAAAATACGTCTAAGTTGTTTGACAGGAATTCTACTTGGTTCGCGTGAACGATTGCGACTCGTTTTATGACGATGAGAATTTATACTTTTAGTACAAACAAATATGTCATGGCGAGATCTGCAAAGGGGCACTTCAGTTAAAGAAACGTCTTTGTGATTATTATTCATGTCCAGTTCTTCATTACAACAGTTATCTTCTACATGTACGTCTGTATCTTTCCAGAGATTTGCGAATAAAATCATAATCACAAGAATAACAATGGACATCATTAGACTTAATAACATTAAAAACATATACTGACTACAAGTATGACGATTTGCTTGCGTATCGCAAAAAATCCACAGACAAATGCAAATTATATAAACACACAGTAATTTAAAGCTCACCAGCTTCATCATTGATAGATTAATTCTGCAAGGCCAAGGGTCAATCAGTTTCACTTTCAGCTTTTGCGACTCTTGGGTTGAGCTCGGCTTCAGTTGGTTTGACTGGCTTAGTCACAGTTGATTTGTATCTCAGCTGAGATGATTTGTGCCAACAGGCGAGTTATTTATTGTATTGTCTTGAGTTAGCTTAGCGTTTTGATTGCTTTTTGTGTTTTATATATGACAGACCAAGGCTCGACGTCGAAAACTGCTCGTAAACAGATTTTAGTGTAAGCCTTGGGACTATCGGTCGTAGCTACGACTGTATGAATGACAGTGTATAGTATGTATGATGTGTAAGTACTGAGCACAATTTGCAAAGACACCAAAAACATACACGACTTACACGACTTACCTTAACTCCTTCAGGTTAACTTTCGACTGTCCAAAGCGAAGAGAAGAAAGATCGTAGCTTCGCAGTCAGCTCAGAAACAGAGAAAGAGCGGTTCGACGGGAAATAACACGCACATGGCGATACATGCCGTATTCACGTGAACAGTGCAATCGGATTGGTTGACGCATGGCGATCACGTGCCGTATTCACGTGAACACTGCAATCGGATTGGTTTGGCGGTTGGCGGCGACTTCCGGGTCGACACAAAAAATAAAAAATAAAAAAGACTTGCGAAACTTGACTCGTGCCTCGGCCGAAGGCCTGGCCCGAGTAATGAATAAAATATACGTAGTATTAAGTTAGTGTACACCTGCTCATCTAATGATGAAACAAAGGGCCGGTACAACCATTGCCTTAGGCGACATTTACTCGCGTCTATGAGATATGAATAATTATGATACGCCTTATTAGATATTCAGCAAAGCGCTTGTGATTGGCTGCTAGGGAATCCTTCTGGGAATACCTCATTCCCATACTTGCTCTTGGGCCTGTCAATCACTGTCATCTATCTTGTCATGGGAATAACTGAAATCCCAAAGCTTTTTTAGAGATTTCAATAGACCTTGCGTAAATAAGTAAACTCGTTACAGTAAAAGATCACTGCGTGGCTACTTGGGTTATAAGTTTTGTCGCGCGAAGTTTCCAAACCTATTTCGTTTGCGTTCGAGGTTTGACTCATGTCAACATTAAAATGGAGTATAATGTCTGCATTTAGAGCTTATTCGAAAAGCCTAAGTCAAATTCAGCAAGCTTTATTTTAGTGCCATATTTGTGAAACTATAGTTAAATAAAAGTGAACCTCGGCATTGTTCGCACGAGCTATCCAAGCGAAAGATTTCAAACTCCATACAAGCTATAAAAGCTAGTTTTTTAAACTCTTGACCAAAGCAATTTATTAAACACGAAAAGTCATGATCACTCACTTTAAGAGCGCACCATAAAAATGTGTGGAAATAGTTATGTAATTTTGTAGCTTTAAAATAAAAATACGAGTTGGTTCAGATCACAGCACTTTACTAAACATAAAATAACGATCATATTCAGAAGTTCGCATCACTGACCTAAAGGTTTAGAAACAGATTTCTGTACTTTTGTAGCTTTAAAATAAGATATCATTGAAGCTTATCTGACCACTAGAAGCCGGTCTAGATATCAGTAAAAGAATCAACCAGTAAAGCCGAAAATTATTTTTCGGAACAGTTCGTTTCTTAGCCTGATTTTTGTGAACTTGTTTTCAGTCTTCGTTTAAGTTTTGTCATTTCACAAAGCGCGTTGGTTTTATACCAAAGGCAAAGTGCCGCTTAACTATAATACAGATCAGAAGCTGGTCCTCAGTAAAGCCGAAGATTCATTTTCGGATAACTCTGATTCTAGGCCACACATAACCGTGTATGCTTTCGGGGCACGGACTCGTTCACTACCTGAAGATTCGCTCGCAAAACACAAATTCGCTCGCAAAAAAAAAACAGTTCGCTCGAAAAATACGGATTCAATCAACTTATAAACTATCAGAAATTCGACTGCAAAGTCGCTTTTAGTGCGTGTTTATTTTGTGATGCAGCTCCAATGGCCATGCATTTATCTTTGTTCACTCCTTCCGCGCAGATAATAACTTTCAAAGCCCGGCGCTACCCTAACATAGTTAACCGACTCATTAGACTTATTATGTTGTGCCTAACACAATTACTCTTTTCATTGCCGTCCTTTGTTTCGGTATATTCTGTTATAATTCAGGAGGCGGAGCTTAGGATTGCCCGCGGGAGTTCTGAAAGTTAATAAATATGCAAGCATCCAAGGCGATTTGACTAATGCAAAAACATTCAAGTTTCATGGTAGAAATCTTTCTACGATTTCGATAAGAAAACACTCGATAACAGATTAATAATCAAATAATCTTTTCCCGGTGTTACAATTTTTGGATACTTAAGATTTCGCGAGAAAATAAGTGTTGAATAGCTAATGAAAACACTTTCCATATGTTTTCTGTCTGCAAAGACTCAAACTTCACCCTGTTTTTCATGGCACAGAAGTTCACTTAATTTACCTCCAAATTAGCGGTATTTACAGCGTAATATCTCTTCTTTAAAATCCCGCTGTTACATTTTTTGTTTTAGTTTTTGTTTTAACTAAAAATCGACAATATATTCGGCATGTAGCCGAGTTTTGGCCAGTTTTCTTTGTAATTTGGCATGTGCGCTCGGGCAGAAATTTGAATCAAGCGCGTGAACCCGTGTCACGTGACCCAGAAAGTGTCGCCGGATTCTGCCCGATGAGAAAGTTTCGAAACAAAATTGCACTTTTAACTGCCACTGGCAGAGTTACCATACCAAGCATATGCCGTATACAAGCACTTATGTAAGTGTGTTTTGTGTACTTTAGATTTATCAGTGTGTACTAGGTCACATTAATTCAGTTTGTCAGTCACTTTGCAATTCATTACTCTGCCCCTGAGCGGAATATGTCATCAGTTCACTAGTCACGCGGAACAAGGCATAAACAACTCTTTCCGAACCTAAGTAGTAATAAGTTAGCTCCAGAGACTACTAACCAAACCACACACATATTTATACACGAGATATACCACATCTTCATTATAACCGAGTCTCTAAACTTAATATATTTACTGACTCCAGCCAACTGATCAATTGTTCGTGCCATCTTTCTGAATCCGATGTACTATCAGTACAACCTAAAACATGCTTACGAAGCAAAATAGTTTAGTTCAGTTTCGGACAACCTGAGTTCAGGTTCTCAAGAACAGGACGAGAAAGAAAGTTTTTACCTTTCCCTATTCTTCCTCCAAATGGTGTATTTTGAGGATTGGTGGATGGTTGGATTGGAGGAACGGCGGAATTATAACAACAACATAATAATTATGATAATGCCATTAACATCGTTGTTCATGATATTATTTCAGTTTTTTTAATGGTAGCCGTGAATAACAAGACAGAACAAAATGTTGACGTCTCGATTGTATTCCAAGTATTCCCGTTCAATACCTCGAACACTAGTAGCGCACGCCATTTTTAGTCGCACAAACGGTAAGAAAACAAAGGCAATCACGACTGTTTCTAATTTAGGAATGCATGTGAAACGTTTCGCCTAAAAAAAGCTACTTAGCCTAAGACTTTAACAGCTGGTCAACACGATCGTCAGCGATCTTATGAGCACCAGCCTTGTCTTGATTTGTAATTCACTGCAGTGGAAACTTCAATCTCGTCAGTTTGAAGGCTCTCCGGAGTCTAGATCTAAAGCCATCGTTCTTTCGTCTAGCGGAACAGAACGATTTTCCGCGATGTTTTTTTCCGCGCAATATTAAATACATCGTGTGTCCGTCATAACTTCTACTAACTGAGTTTTTTTTACCGCCGAAAACTCGTTATTTGAATTAGTCGGGTGTAAATATTACACATGATTTCAATGTAGTGCGAACGTTTGGATATTTTTGTCATTCGACAGACATCTCTCGACGGTAGCTTGCATGTAACCACTGCTCAGATTTGACTCAACAAAACACGTGGAAGATATTGCCTTAGTGCGGAATATCAAGCCACATCTCTCGATTTTCGTCGTCGTTGAGTTAGCCACAATATATTGTCTTTGTTTTTTTTGTTTCTTTGTTTACTCTAATAAACACTAACACCGTATATACGCAAGCTATTGAAAATAAGTAGCTCACAAATTCGCTGCTTGCAGGATAATAAAATCACCTCATTAAAAGGAGAAAGTTTTGTTCAAAATCATCACCAAACTCTATGGATGTATTAGTCGATTTCTAGTCCGGTCATATTATGAGGCAGTAATTTAGTAAGATACAGTACTGATAATCATTGGTTTGTTGTTCACGGCAAAAAGGAAGTTATTTTGTGCCATCCAGCTGAGCGAGTCTTGAGTGGGAGTCAGGAGTTATTTAGTTGAGCGGAGTTGAAATTGGTCGAGTGGACATGCATGAACTGACAATATATATAGTACATGAAACACTTACCGAATGCGTCTCGTCTGCGGATTTTCTTAGCTTTTGCAGCTTAACTTTCATTAATAAATTAATATTTTCAATAAAATGTCACTAAACTGTCAAAGAAGGGTTTCCCGAAAATCTTTCACTCGAAGGCATGTTATTATTGTCCAAGTTTGCCGGCTCGAGGAAGGCGGGTTGGTTGGCGTTTTTGAGGAGAGACTAAACAGGTGAATGAGTCTTACTAAAATAAAAATAAAATATAGGCAAAAGGCAAAGGTACAACGCTAGACGCTAAAATTAGTAAAAGAAAATATATATATTTAGTACTAGGAAACAATAAATTATTACAAAAAGAGAGATTGGTCTCAACATGAAAGCAGCATGATTATTGTACTAAATTAAAAGATCCAAACAGAAAATACTAGTGCCTGCAACAGGCTACTCACCTCTACATTCTAGTCCCTCATCGTTTCCTCGATTGACAACTTGAGCTTTTTTTCAGTCTTGTAGCGGGAGTAACACAGCCAGATCACTGCAATTATCGCGAGTCCCACAACCGCTGTATAGACCACGATCAAGTTTGGCTCACTTTCCTGCAGTATTTTTTCTTCACACATACGCTGGCGTAACAACTTTAGGAGAAATAAAATTTCCCCAGTGCTGGTGTCATTAAGTTGTTTTTTACACATTTTTGATCAAATTTATTAGTAAGAGCGATCGCGACGCCGTGCTATCTCTCTCTCTACTTCTATCAAATGCTGCTCCTTCAGCGGTTGGAATACGCTGTGCTAATTAAATTGAATTTGAATCAACATGAAACGGCGACTGCCCCGGAAAAGGTGAAGCAGCCATGCACGTCAAACACAAAGGAGGCCAATACAACGGTGATGAAATATTCATTTGGCTTCCAACGGCCACGTTGGTCTGTTGCTATATATGTAAATATAAAGTTTGTATTATAAAATCTGGTATAGTAATGAATTACAATTATAGTAAAACCTATTAAATAAAATCTAAATACACGATATCTACACAACAGTTACTTATTAATCTACATTAATCAATAAGAAACCTTATTTTAATGAATAAAATATACGTAGTATTAAGTTAATGTACACCTGCTCATCTAATGATGAAAGAAATGGAAAGAAAGTTTCGAAACAAAATTGCACCTTTAACTGCCACTGGTAGAGTTACCATCCCAAGCATATGCCGTATACAAGCGCTGATGTTTGTGTATTTTGTGTATCAGTGTGTACTAGGTAACATTAATTCAGTTTGTCAGTCACTTTGCAATTCATTGCTCTGCCCCTGAGCGGAATATGTCATCAGTTCACTAGTCACGCGGAACAAGTCATAAACAACTCTTTCCGAACCTAAGTATAGTAATAAGTTAGCTCCAGAGACTACTAACCAAACCACACACATATTTATACACGAGGTATACCACATCTTCATTATAACCGAGTCTCTAAACTTAATATATTTACTGACTCCAGCCAACTGATCAATTGTTCGTGCCATCTTTCTGAATCCGATGTGCTATCAGTACAACCTAAAACATGCTTACGAAGCAAAATAGTTTAGTTCAGTTTCGGACAACCTGAGTTCAGGTTCTCAAGAACAGGACGAGAAAGAAAGTTTTTCCCTTTGAATTCCCTATTCTTCCTCCAAATGGTGTATTTTGAGGATTGGATTGGAGGAACGGCGGAATAACAACAACATAATAATTATTATAATGCCATTAATATCGTTGTTCATGATATTATTTCAGTTTCTTTAATGGATAGCCGTGAATAACAAGACAGAACAAAATGTTGACGTCTCGATTGTATTCCAAGTTTTCCCGTTCAATACCTCGAGCACTAGCGCACGCCATTTTTAGTCGGCCAAACGGTAAGAAAATAAAGGCAATCACGACTGTTTCTAATTTAGGAATGCATGTGAAACGTTTCGCCTAAAAAAAGCTACTTAGCGTAAGACTTTAACAGCTGGTCAACACGATCGTCAGCGATCATATGAGCACCAGCCTTTTCTTGATTTGTAATTCACTGCAGTGGAAAATTCAATCTCGTCAGTTTGAAGGCTCTCTAGATCTAAAGCCATCGTTCTTTCGTCTAGCGGGAACAGAACGATTTTTCGCGGTGTTTTTTTTTTCGCGCAATATTAAATACATCGTGCGTCCGTCATAACTTCTGCTAACTGAGTTTTTTTTTACCGCCAAAACTCGTTATTTGAATTAGTCGGGTGTAATTATTACACAAAATTTCAATGTAGTGCGAACGTTTGGATATTTTTGTCGTTCGACAGACATCTCTCCACGGTAGCTTGCATGTAACCAGAGAAACCAATTGGCATGTTATTGGCCATACTGCTCCGATTTGACTCAACAAAACACGTGGACGATTTTGCCTTAGTGCGGAATATCAAGCCACATCTCTCGATTTTCGTCGACGTTGGGTTAGCCACAATATATTGTCTTTGTTTTTTGTTTTGTTTCTTTGTTTACTCTAATAGACACTAACACCGTACGCAAGCTATTGAAAATAAATAGCTCAAAAATTCGCTGCTTGCAGGATAATAAAATCACCTCATTAAAAGGAGAAAGTTTTGTTCAAAATAATAAGCAAACTCTGATGGATGTATTAGTCGATTTCTAGGCAGGTCATATTATGAGGGAGTAATGCAGTAAGATACAGTACTGATAATCATTGGTTTGTTGTTCACGGCAAAAAGAAAGTTATTTTGTGCCATCCAGCTGAGCGAGTCTTGAGTGGGAGTCAGGAGTTATTTAGTTGAGCGGAGTTGAAATTGGTCGAGTGGACATGCATGAACTGACAATATATATAGTACATGAAACACTCACCGACTGCGTCTCGTCTGCGGATTTTCTTAGCTTTTGCAGCTAATTTAACTTTCATTAATAAATTAATATTTTCAATAAAATGTCACTAAACTGTCAAAGAAGGCTTTCCCGAAAATCTTTCACTCGAAGGCATGTTATTATTGTCCAAGTTTGCCGGCTCGAGGAAGGCGGGTTGGTTGGCGTTTTTGAGGAGATACTAAACAGGTGAATGAGTCTAACTAAAATAAAACTAAAATGTAGGCAAAAGGCAAAGGTACAATGCTAGACGCTAAAATTAGTGAAAGAAAATATATAAATAAAGTACTAGGAAACAATAAATTATTACAAAAAGAGAGATTGGTCTCAACATGAAAGCAGCATGATTATTGTACTAAATTAAAAGATCCAAACAGAAAATACTAGTGCCTGCAACAGGCTACTCACCTCTACATTAGTCCCTCATCGTTTCCTCGATTGACAACTTAAGCTTTTTTTCAGTCTTATAGCGGGAGTAACACAGCCAGATCACTGCAATTATCGCGAGTCCCACAACCGCTGTACATGTATAGACCACGATCAAGTTTGGCTCACTTTCCTGCAGTATTTTTTCTTCACACATACGCTGGCGTAACAACTTTAGGAGAAATAAAATTTCCCCAGTGCTGGTTTTTTATACATTTTTGATCAAATTTGTTAGTAAGAGCGATCGCGACGCCGTGCTATCTCTCTCTCTACTTCTATCAAATACTGCTCCTTCAGCAGTTGGAATACGCTGTGCTAAATAAATTGAATTTGAACCAACATGAAACGGCGACTGCCCCGAAAAAGATGAAGCAGCCATGCACGTCAAACACAAAGGAGGCCAATACAACGGTGATGAAATATTCATTTGGCTTCCAACGGCCACTTTGGTCTGTTGCTATGTAAATATAAAGTTTGTATTATAAAATCTGGTATAATAATGAATTACAACAGTAAAACCTATTAAATAAAATCTAAATACAGGATATCTACACAGCAGTTACTTATTAATCTACATTGATCAATAAGAAACCTTATTTTAATGAATAAAATATACGTAATATTAAGTTAATGTACACTTGCTCATCTAATGATGAAAGAAATGGAAAGAAAGTTTCGAAACAAAATTGCACTTTTAACTGCCACTGGTAGAGTTACCATCCCAAGCATATGCCGTATACAAGCACTTATGTTTGTGTGTTTTGTGTACTTTAGTTTTATCAGTGTATACTAGGACGTCACGTTAATTCAGTTTGTCTTGAGCAACGCCTCCTTGTTTGCTTAGGACAAGAATTGGTAAGTACAAAGATAGCTAATTTTGGAATAACTTAATATTCCAAATTGAATATATTAGTCAGTACATAAAAAAATAAAATAAGAAACGTGCATGAGATCTTAGCCGAGAAAAAAAATTGCTGCACAGCAAACTGGAGTTAAAAAAAATTCATGCAGCTTGAGAATCCCCCCCAGTAACGTTTCTAATGGTCCGTCCCTTATATCTGAATCCATTACGCGGGACTGTCATAATTTGTAACTACAGTCAAACCTGTATTAAGCGGCGGTCACTTTACTTATCAAATTCCGGATTTCGCTTCTCTTTATTACACGTTTAGTTCAGATTTCCTTGGTTTTTGGCTTTTCGCCACACGTATTGACGTGTGAGCCGATAACCAAGCATTTCTGTTGCTCGAAACTAGATGCTTTTTAGCTCAGTCCGGGTCGATGGTGCAGTGGTACCGAAGCCTGCGTACTGTTTGCTATGCCATACTGACGAGTTCTAATAAGAACGAAACAGCTGTCTATGGCTGCAATCTGGTCCGAGCGCTTTTCGTGTCAGGCCTAGCTAACCGTAGTGCTTTGTGTTAGATTTTTACGTTGTATATCAGCTTTGCTGTAGTCTTCGGACTTTTCATTCGTTATTGTTTATATTTTTGGCTGCATAGGTCCTCACTTCGGATCCAACGTATTTTAACTGGATTTTTGTCCACGGTATTTGCTTATGGTAACAAAAAGAGCAGGGGCCTGAAACCGATTCAGTAAAACTAATCCAATTAATAAATTGTGAAAGTGAGCATTATTTTCCAAAAGAACATATCAAACTTAGCTAGTCTGGAAAGTTTGGTGAACTTTGGCTCACTATTGACGACGCTAGAAGGCATCAAATATGTCAATTTTCCCATACAAACTCTCTTATTTTTTAACGTTGTCCCTCCAAACCATATATACATTAACTACGTAATGTGACTAACAAACCTGCTCTTCCATCTGGCTCTTTCCGATGCGGGAAAAACTGTGCCACTTGTCCTTACATTAATCATGGCCTCGTTAGCTACACTTTTTCTTCCACCGGGGAAACCCGTTTCATTAAGTCACACATCACTTGTAACACCAGTAACGTTATCTACATGGTACAATGCAATCGCTGCCGCTTACAATACATCGGTGAAACTAAACGACGGCTCAAAGACCGATTTAATGAACACAGACGAGCAGTTGACAAATTTAATATTAAATCTAAACCTACCACAGTTTCTGAACATTTCCTTTCCTGCTCTAACCATTCTAATACTGACATGCACCGTATCCCCTTAGAAATAATTTATTCTTCGCGAGACTCTATTCGTAAAGCCAGAGAGTCATATCTTATCGACATAGCTAAAACTCTCGAACCTCTCGGCATGAACAAACGTGATGAAACTTAATATGTTATCTCAAATCCATATTTTTACTTACGTCATTTCCTTTTTCCTCTTAGATTGTGTAATCACCTTGATATTTATACTTGCCATTGTGAAATATTCATTTGTAAGATCTACCTGAAGAAGGCTGGTTTGGCCAGCCGAAATATCGTAGAATTCTCAGTATATACGTTGTTCGATCAGCTTTTCTGTTGTCCTTGGACTTGTTTACTTATTAGTATTTTTGGCTGATCAGATCTCTCCGCAAGATCCAACGTACCACCGACAGAATTGTCGTATACGGTTTTTGCATTTTTTTATTATTCGTTATATATACATTCATTGTAAAATTTTGGAGGGACAAAGAAATTTCAATTGCTTATATTTGAGACAAGATTCATTTGAATCACGTCAAACTTGGCACACATTTTAGAATTAGAGTAATTCTGATAAACTCGGTCCCAGTCCCCTGCTCGTTTTGTTACCGGCCAATTTAGTGTACACTTGACCTCTATTAAGCGGACGCGGTCACCTTTTGGAAGTCACAATGGTCTAAGTTTATTACTCGGGCTGCCTGTGGCAGCGCCGAGTCTTAAAATGCAAGTCGTTATTGTTATTATTTATTTTTATTTCATGTCAGACGGCTTCTGCGCATGCGTTAAAGGTCAAATTCCAACCAATCAGATTTCAATGTGCTGGTCACGCAACAATCGCCAGGTTAAATGTATTTACATAAGTGAATACAGTAAATCAAAATGGTCGACCCGCGAGGGCGAAAGCCTTCCAACAGGCTCAGGATATTTCAACTGGCGCTCTTGTTGACCATAAAAATACATGAACAACCAGGAGCCGTAATACATTCGATCAGCGCTGTTTGGACAGATCCAATGTACATTTAGAAACGTAAGCGAAATACAATATCCAAACACGTTTGGATATCAACGGGTATCGTATTATAATCAAAGGTTAGATCTCGTCAGGCGCGCTCAGATAAGAAAGTTCAAAGCTCTCAGACGAGGCGAGACAAGGAGATATCACTTTCAATGAGTCATTGTCAGAAATCTATTCCATCGTGGGCGGTCTTGTACAGCTAAGGCATGTTTTACGACAGAATAACCAGAGTCTTTCTACTGGATTGAGAGCTCGAGACATTATACATGTCGGCTAATATGGGGAAAACTGAAACAAAAAATGAACTTTGACGGCAGAAACCCTCAATTGAGCCAAGCGGAATATTTACATGATCCGCTAAGATTGTTACAAATCTTAGTTAAGCAGATGTTTTCAGTGTATGCCAACTGAAATGCGGCAACTACACGAACAAGAAGCATGAACTGCCAGCAACGTTAACGAGAGAGGAAAAATTATTTGAAATGCACAGCGCTAGCTGAAATAGGGCATATATATAATATCTGAGACGTTAAATTACGTTACTGTGAAGAGGATCAAAATTCAAGTTTTGTAGCTTGAGACTGTCTTCTGCCGTGACTCGTGAGAGAAATTGGAAAAGATCTAGCTGTTTCATTCAGATCCACTGGCAAATTTATTGAAAGCTACGGGCTTACTTTATGAGATTATTATTCATTGTGGAATGAAAGGAAACAGGTTAGCTGAAAGTTAAGTTCGAGGTAGGCTTCGACTTTCATTCCGATTCAGTGCATATGTGCACGAAGGTGGGTGCCTGTCAACAACACTACCAAAAGATCCAAAACGAAAGTTCAGTTACGTAAGTACTGTAAGTAAACTCTTTTTGATTTGAATAAATTTCCTCTCAGTTTGTCTGTTAATGTACTTTTCTTCTAATTATCGCTTTATTTAACATCTGTGATTTAGAGTATGCGTACCTCAGAATAAATTATTTGAAAGGTCAACTGAATTCTTGTGTCGATAAGCGCAAATGTGTTTTGTGAAACAGTCTGTGTATATGAGAAGCGGCTTAATAGAAGAGCTTTCTCATTTATAGGAATTACAATTTTTTTCTTGCTATGAAATTTATGTTTCATTTCACATTTATTCATACAGTTTTAGCCGGACATTTCCCCGAGTTTTTGATCTATTTTCAATCAAATTCAAAGTCTGAATATGTCATTGTATTGCATTTATACACTTGAATTGCCAGTATTCTGTTGTTCGAATCCTGCGTTATCATAGTCATGCCATAAAAGCAATTAATAGACCAGTCTGTTTTTTTGACGTTCTCACTTGCGAATTAAAGCACGACTCGTGTGGCCCGAGTGAAAGCCCAGATGGGCTCTTGTTACCTATTTTTTTGCTCAAAAACAAGAAAAATAGATGGTTTCTAGGTCTTAGGTTTCTAGTTGTATTTAACCTGTATTAAACGGTCACCTATGACACCTTGCTTTTTATCACTTTATGTACAGTTTCTTTCAACACCTCGCTAAAGAACCATTTATAGTTATGCACTAGTCAATTGAAACCCCGGCCCCCCGACCCCCGGGACATAGTGGGGCATTAACGGGGACATGGCCGTGGAATAACGCACATTTAACGCTGCATTTTTCCGGTGGAACGGGGAAAGTAACGATTTGCAAAATTTGCGGGGATTTTAGCGGTGGTTGTAACGCCAGCCACGACAGAGCGGGACTGGGCCCGAGCATCAACAACGTGTATCAAACATGGCGGAAGCATGCGTCACGGCAAAATATAACATTAAGTCAGTAATGATTCGTGTAACAAGTACGACACCGAACGGCATTCAGATGGCAAGGTGTTAATTTTGTATTGTGAAAATTCTTGATCTGAAAGGTTGAAACATGAAAATCGCCTTAAAGGTTAGGAAGACGTTTAATTTCCTCCAATTTTTCAAACTATTAAAACTACGATTTGCACTGCGGTTCCAAATGTCGTTTGTAAAGCAAATCGTATGTTCGGAACCTTATCAATCGTGCCTGTTTCGTAGCTATTGTTTTTGGCTGTTCCTATTGGTTGGAAGATAATTTGTTCATAAAAATAGAATGAAACTAAGACTTCATACTACTTTTATTTCAGAATAATCATAATTATCATAATTATCACCCATTGTTTTCGTAGTCTAAAACACAGACAAATCACATGTGAGGGAGGCTCAATGCCACGTACATAATGGATTTTGTCGTACTTTTTACACGGATCATTACTTAAGTATATTTAAACGCAGCTGCATGACATTTCCTTTATATTCCTTTGTCGCATTGTTGTTTTTTGTTGACAGACAACGGTTTCTGATAAACAAGACAATGGTCGAGACTGTAAAAGTGCGGAAAGCATCTTTGGTAATAGAACAGGGGCGGATCCATGATTTTGTGAAATGGGGGTTTGCAAAAGGATTTTTTTTTTAATCTAGAGATTTAAAATTGAATTTACAGTGATTTACAGGAATCATAGTGGGTCTTGCAACCCCCGAAACCCCTCCCCTGGATCCTAGGCATTTATAGATTGTGCTCAAAAATTTCGAAAAAGTTGCTCAAAAAAAGGGTTAAAAGTTGCTCAAAAAGTTGCCCAAAAAGGAGAAAAGTTGCTTCAATAATTCAAGAAGTTGCTTTACAATATAAACCGCTTTATTGAAGTAAAAGCTTTAAACAACACTTTGTAAAGTTTTTTTACACTATGTACAACGTTTAACTTGCCAATGAGTACATTTAACCGAGATGCTTGTGTATTGTTCAGTTATTACTGCTACCTCAAAATTTCGAACCGCTGACCATAAAGAGCGTACAGTTTGCGAACAGCCGCTGACCACATGGAGGTAATCGAGGGCACATAATAAACTGCTTTCTTTTCGTAAGGATTGTTCAGGGTGTTTTCTGCCGTATTTACACAGATCTTGTATTTTAAAACTCTAAAATTTTATTTGTGGCTCAATTTTTTTTACAAATTGCTCAAAAGTTGCTCAAAACTCCAAAAAATGCTTACAGTTGCGTAAACTTCAAAAAGTTGCTCCAGACTCCAAAAGTTGCCCAAAAGTTGCCGAGCACAATCTATAAATGCCTACTGGATCCACTAGTGATGTGCTTCAGAAAATGTATTTTTTTCAAATAATGGAGCAACAGATTGAAGCTTATGTAGTTCAATTTATCAATGTCTCCTTCCAATTGAAAATTCTGAAGCACATACCGGGCAGGAGCCCATTACCAGGAGCGTCCATCTTCCCCACTGTGTCTGTACCCCAGCACAGAGGTAGATGAGGCTATTTTTAGCATTGCGTTTCGCGCGAAAAAGAACAAAGGTAGGCTATTCTTAGCCAATCAGATAGCTAACGTCACTTCTCATTATCATTCTTCTCACTTTCAACGCGGGAATTCGAATTGCTGGTTTTCACTCAATCCCCAGAGATTCAAATGTTGGTGCCCCAACAAAAGAAGCTAACGAGGAATCTATTGTTTAAGGGCACCAACATGGCGGCAACCTCTTTTCGCGGGAATTTCGAATCTAAAAATAGCCTCATCTACTCCTGTGCTGGGGACCCAACCCATAACAGAGGAACGCTCCTGGTAATGGGCTCCTGTACCGGGGCCATAGGGGCGGGTATTGTAACAGCCAACTGTCCCCGATGGGCGGAGAAAAGGTCAAAATGTAACACTGTATAAATGTTACATTCCCCGCTATGTCCCGGGGGTCGGGGGGCCGGAGTTTCAATTGACTAGTGCATTACAGTGTGATATGAATGTTATTATGCGTCCAGATCGCGATGTGTGGACCTTTCACGTTGCACAAATAACTGCTCTTTATCTAGCTTCCCTCTGAGCCAGCTTCAAGGAAAACTGTCACCTTTGATACAGACAAGAAACCTCTAAACCGTAGCCACCACCTCCTGTTCTTTTAACAATAAATGTATATACATTGTGATCAAACAGGGCATTTAGTGCAGTTTTCATCACGTTTTATGTGTTTTCGGTAAACTGTATCAAGCGGTCAACCTGTATTAAGCGGTCACCTTTGCTATTCCCCGAGGGTGACCGCTTAATACAGGTTTGACTGTAGATCTGATAATTATATTTGCCCCCTCGGGATCAAATAGGGGGAGAGTGTCGGAGCGGAAGTTGTGTGACGTTTGTAGTTTTCTGGGACTCGTACGTCATGTCAATCAAGCAAAAGTACGGGACGTGTGCAAGGAGGTGAGAGAGGTCAGCGAGCGAGGAAGATCTGAAGGGATATTTCCTGTTGTTGAAATAAAACTGTGATTTAAAACTTTGCCGTGGGAACATCGCGACAGCCGTGCTTTTCGTCTTTACAAGCCTTTTTCTCTTTGAAGGCAGTTTAAGTTTTTCTGTGGGTGACCGCTACATTAATTAAATCAGCAAATCCACAAAGCCCCAGCTTTTCATACAGTTTTGCTGCAATTTTTGTCGATTCCTCGACTTGCGAGAATCGGTTTGGACTGCTTCTTGTTTCGGTCGAGCGCCAAAACATCATTTCTCGTGAAAACGGAAAATAAGAAAGATAATTTTCACATTCTTTGACTAACGTTAACTTTGTGAATATCCTGGTTTGGAATTTTAACATGATTTCGATGTTCGCGATGATAACTGATTAAAAATAACAAAATATTTATGCACGGGCAGCTTTTCAAACCATTGAATACCACCAAGTATGCTTTTCGAAATGGGACAATACATCAATATTGGTATTGGGCTCCTGGTATATATAATATACAACTAAAATTGAAACCTTTTTCAGAAATGTTTTGTCGTCATTTTGCTTTTTATATTTCCTCGGCCCCATCAACAAGCCTCTGGTTTTCCATTTTCACGACGAAACTTTCGCGCGCTCCGCACTTCCGTTCAGGAAATTGCCTACAAGCACTCGTAATTTACGTGCGCTAAATGCGCAACGGCGTCAGCTCTGGGAACTAATGTTCACTGACTGGTTAGGGTAATATGTTTTATGGTTAGGGTTAGGGTTTTAGTTAAGTAATGATCCGTGTAAGAAGTTCGGCAAATCAATAGGGGCTGCGGCAATTCAGCTTTCCCGATAATACGATGTTTCTGTGTTTTAGACTACAGAAACACTGAGTGATAATTATGAATATTTTGAAATAACAGTAGTAGAAAGTCTTAGTTTCATTCCATTTTTATGAGCAAATTCTGTTCCAACCAATAGGAACAGCCAAAAACAATAGCTACGAAACAGGCACGATTGATAAGGTTCCAAACATACGATTTCCTTTATAAGCGATATTTGGAACCGCAATGCAAATCGTACTTTAATTAATATAATTGGAGGAAATTAGACGTCTTCATTACCTTAATAGGACAATTTTCATGTCTCAACCAATGAGATCAAGAATTGTCACAATACAAAATTAACACCTTGCGCCATCTTTATGCCGTTCATGATCAGTGCCGTACTTCTAAAACGAATCGTTACATGCAGTGGAACCTCGATTTAACGAACCTCTATATAACGAAGTCCTCGGTATAACGAACGATATTCTTCAGCCCGGCAAAATTACAAGTAAAATGTATGTAACAGAACCTCGATATAACGAAATCCTCGGCGTTATAACGAACACAATCCGACAGCCCAAACGTAAAATCTACCCCGATATAACGAATAAATGTCAACACGCGAAAAAAGATGAATGCGGTACAGACCTAGTCTCCCTCGCAGCCGTTCTTAGTGGGGAGGGGGGACAGGAAGCCCGACACTAAGAACGGCTGCGAGGGAGACTAGTACAGACCAACAGCGATGAAAATCCTTTAATCCTGTAACAAGAGAACAACCTCTCAGTCAATAGGTCATTAGATGTGTATATACAGTACAGACACTTGCACTATCGAGACATCTACAGATCCGCTTTATCCACTTTGTCTCTTATTAGTTCTATTAACTTCGTTACAAAACAATTATTAACTAACCTCGATATAACGAACATTTTGGGCAAATTCGTGATAACGAGGTTTTCGATTTAACGAACCCTCGATATAACGAACCAATTTCCCCATTCCCTTGGCACTTCGTTAAATCGAGGTTCCACTGTGCTTCATTTATATGGTCAGAGGTCAGAACCATTCCTGTAATTAGCCGTGAAGTGATGGCAGTATTCTACTGAATCGCTTGTTGAACTCCGCGGTCCCCAAAAGAGTAATAACCATGAGCGGGATAACTATATACACAAGAGTCCAACAATACTCTTAATTACAAACAATAGAAACAATGCTCACATAAAACATACCTGCATGTAGTAATTAATGAGTAGTAGAGCCGCTTCATATCTTCGTCACGGAATTCTATTCGGGCTCGACATAAAGTGAAATTTCACTCGCATTTGAAACCCCATAGAATCCAATGACTCGGATATGAAACATTACTTCAATGTAAATAGCCGGCACATGAATGTAAACAGTGAGCTTTTCAAACTATTCATAAATCCACCAAATAAGTTCGCAAAACAAGCACGCATATCCTCTTGTGAAGCAAATCGAGTACAACCCCCACCCCCTGAGGACACAAAACTTGTACTTTACATGGCGTGAACGCGATGGTAAATAACTGATAAAATAAGTAAGCACGAACATAATATGAGGTAGTTCAGTTATCAAGAGTTAGAAGCAGGCAGGTACTTATTGGTTATTTTGTTCCCTAATGACGAGTTAGTCATGTAGGTATTTAGCTGTTCCTTTGCTGCATGGGTATTATCCCTGCAGTGAAACCCTCTCTATGGCGTGAAATTTTCTGTGTAGACTTTTATCATCTATCTCTAGAATATATACAAAGAGCTTTGTACGAATTATAGTTTAAATTTAGATTTGTTTTTATGACGTCACATGCAAACCAAGAACATGTTTTGGGACCGTTCATTTTTATCTGGAGATGGAGGTGCGTGGTGGTGGTGGATTTGAAGGGGGGTTACCTAAACAAATTGGAGTTCAAAGGGGGGAGGGAGTCAGCCAAAACAAATATGGCCAAATGGTTGGTTTATATAGCAAACCATAGGAGTTTATGGGGTGGGGCCAACCATAAAAAGTGAAGGGGAGGTTACACAATTTTTCGACAACAAAGACCTCAAATCAACCGCCCCCTCCCCATAAAAAATGAAAGGTTCCTTAGCTAAGCACTGAAATCTCTAAAAATACGAAGTCCTATGCCGTCATAATTTACGGACGGCTCCTTCTTCAAAACGAATAAATTTAAACTTTATTGTGTTTCTTCTAAGCCTGTGTACAGCCGCTGGTTCGTAAGTTTATTATGTATTGTCTGGGATGGCCGAGCGAAATTTCAAGTGGGGGTCGGCGGGGGGGGGGGGGGGGGGGGGGGGGGGTGGGTTTAAAAATTGTCATTGAGCCGTTATAACCAAACTATAGTTTTAACTGACTGAGAGGTAACTAGGCAAAATATTTTTTGGGCAAAAAAAGTGCAGTCACTGATCGTTCGGTCGATAAAGTGGTAAATTGTGCGGACAATATGCCATGCTACGAAAATACCAAAGGCTGGGAACAGGGGGGGGGGGGTGGAATTATGGAGGTGGGGATTCGGCATAAAGTACCCCAGGGGGGTGTGGTTTTTCTTACATTTGGGATTTTTTTCAAATCAAATCCCCACGGCTAGTCCCGGGGCGGGGGGTTGGGGTTTCAAGTGCCGGCATTAAGAACACCCCATAGACTATGGATCCGTGTTTTCTGTGAATGCCTTCTAAAGTGGCGTTCTGTGCTCTATCACTGCGTTCCTTCGCACAGAAAACGTTTATATAGTATATTCTACGTAACAGACACGGTGTATAGGAGAGACGTATACCAGTTACGTTTATTGGAGACGATTAATAGAGATGATTACATAATTTAGAAGTTTCAAGATTAATATCTATGTTGTACAAGTTTTATAGTAATTATGCATTGTAATACTGAATATAATTAGGCCTGGTAGCAGAACCGGTAATGTAAACTGGTAAGGTCAAGTGAATTCGTAATGTGATTACATGCTTATATATTCCAAGGGGAGGTCCTTCGGGAATGCGCAAAGCGCTGATTACGAATGCCCAGCTATTCCAATGATAAGTCCTTTATGGGAGAAATAAATTAAGCCCCTCTTGACTGATTTGGGGAATAACGAAGCCTGTTTTGGGACGAAACTTAGGGAGCATTCTGTACTTTTCAATCCCATGGGACAAGCAGGCTATATTCAGCATACATGTAGGGCTGGAAATTACTGTACAACTACCAATGCAATGTTAAAATTTAGGCTTAGCTAACCGTTTTTTTTAGACAACTGAATACCTAGCAGCCATATTAAAGAACTTTGTACACCTGGCTGTCAGATGGCAAATAAGGAAACAATCCTCAGCCCTGAGACCTGCTGCGCATGTCCAGTGGACTGTGTAGACTTACATTTAGGTCTTAACTGCTCTCATACCACTGCAGTGAGTGCTTCCCAGCCAGACTCATCTAACAAATCCCCCTTTAACTTACTGAAAGCTTCAAGTAATAATGAGTTCCTTGTAAGTCCTTTCAGGTTGTCAAAACTAGAAGTGGACAAATATCGACACGTTTTCTATTCTGATTGATGTAAGCGGGTGTTTATTGATGCCTCCCCCCCCCCCCCCCACCCTCCCCTTTCCGAGTCTTTGGCTTTGACAAATATTTTCGGTAAACCCCCCCTAATTATACTGGAGAAAGTGGCTGCCCCTCCCCTCCAAATCCCCATAGCCCCCCCCCCCCCCCCCCCACCAGATAAATTATGAATGCTCCCTAAGCTGCAATGAGTTGTTACGAGACCGAGAATCACCTTCTTGAAAATGAGGAAAGTCAGGCGGAATGCAAAGGGTACTCATACTGTCACAAAACCAATGGTGCCGTAGTGAGCTGCGATACAACTTTTGTTATAGACAATTACTGTAGTACAGGGGCGGATTTAAGGGGGTGGGTTGGGTGGCTAGCCATCCCCTTTAGACTCTAGAATGTCAGATTTCCTGGCCTTTCTAGAGCAGCTCTTCAAGCTCGTACGATATTTACTTTACTTACTTACGTTATTCATACGTATTTACCATTTTGTTTCGGTTTTATTTTTATGGAACTGTATTTATGTAATAGTTGTATTATTCTGACCTTCATAAATTAAAACCTCCCCACCCTCAAAAAATCCTAGATCCGCCCCTGTAGTATCATGTTACACTACTGAGAACAGGACCACTGTACTATCGATCATATCTATACTAATTTGCCCGAGTCAAAAATAAATTCACACATTTCTCAGATCATAAATCAACCTGTGCATTAATTAAATATTTTCTGCAATCACAAACTTCACTTCCGACCAAAACAGCAAACATTTTGGGCCGAGATGCCTGAAATCACTGTTATGTAATTATTGTGCTACTTGAACCTATAGAATTACAATTAATTATTATTTGAATATAACTGACTATGTACAATGTAGTTGCAGTTTTTACTTGGAAAAGTGTCTTCATTTCCTTGACTTTATATATTTTGAAAACAGGTTAGTTTAATTGTTTTTCTTTCTACTTTGCCTCCCTTTTCGAACCACTCATTCATTTGGAGAAAGTTATTAAATGTCAACTTTACCTTACTCTGAAATGTATTGAGAATTTTATTTTTCTCTCCAGATTATTTTACAGCCATCTGTATCATACTTGGGATTCAAAGCTTTGCATTAACCTACGGCAAAGCATATGCAAGTAATTGCTAACAATATAATAGCTCAGTCCAAATTGGTATACTGGTATATTGGTGCCAAGCAGTGGTGCAACAAGTAATGTGTTACACTCCAAGACTAAGGACTTACAAAAATCACAGTCATTACTCTAACGGCGCTTTCCATTTACACGAACTGACTGGTCTGACCGGCCAGATTTTAAATGGAACGAGTCAGTTCTAGGAACTGACTGGACCAGTCAGTTCGTGTAAATAGAAAGCGCCCTAAGTGTGTTAATATATATCTTGTCTGGCTCTGCGGGAAAGTTAATGTTCAAATACATGAGAGAATATTACAGACATTCTTTTAGATCCTCAGATCTTAAATCGTTATCACACTTCTCGTTTACATTGTAGAGCGGTTTTCGATTGAGTGTCGAAAATAATAGGCGATTGTTTTGCTTTTGCGTTTCTTTTGCTTTTCTATTGGCTGTGAGAAATGTTTTCTAGTTATCAGCCAATCAAGTTCTAAACTAAAATAAAACCAAACGCAATCACGCAATCAGGTTTTGTTTTAGCGACAGTATCGACGATCGCGTTTACTTTGCCTCGTGATTGGTTCAAGTAAAACCAATGGTGAATTACTTCAGTTCGTGATTGGCTCATTGTGTTTTCACTTGCTCCTGTGATTGGCTATGTAATTACTTTGGTTTTGGTTTTACTACACTCAACTGAAAACTGCTCTATACCTGTTATTCGTCATTCTATTGGGTTCAACATGCTAACCTGTTGTGAAACGGCGGTAAATACTTGGTGTACCTCACGATACACTAAAACTAGCATCGTATCTTGCATCGTGTTATTTATGTTACACGTGGTACAACAGTTATTATAAACATCAGTGTCTAGTACTAGTTACTAGTTAGTGGTATGCCTTTTTCTTCTTCTTCTTCTTCTTTCAGTCCTTTGTTGGCATTCAACAAATCTTAAGTCTCCAGCTATACACAGCTAAGAGTCAAACTCACTCAGCGACATCGGCTGAAAGAGAAAATTAAAAATATATTAGCATAAACCACAGTTCGCGATATCAATCCAACCTGAAACGAGCCGGTAGGACCTGTCGTACAGTACGCAAGTACTTGGTTGAGCATAATATCCACTCCACCCCACCACCTCCCTAAAGGACCATAACTATATTCCCAATCTACGATAACAATTTTCGCAATCGTCTGGTTTAATTTTGGTACGGTGTAGCTAACGAGTAATATTTCACAAATTTTACCACAATTTTATAAGCCATCAAGGCGACTGCAATTTGGAAATGATGAAATAGTTCAAGCGACCTTTTTGGTTTATTGCTTTAAAAAAGGCTTTTTGTTACGCATGCGCATACCTAACCCTCAAATGGTCCTTTTGCAGCATTCACGTGATTGTATGGGATTGTACTGGATGGCAAAGAATATTTCTATTTTTCACCTCCAATGTCCGACTGTCGATCTTTCTAAAACAGCGTTTTTAAAAATGGCTTGCTATCCAGCATCCATGGCAATGTCTTTCCCATGGTAATTACGAGCTCAATTAATTCGTTAACGACTGAAGTATTATATCAGCACGTGACTGTTAGCTGCAAAAGGTCTATTGCAAAAGGTCTATTGCTCAGCCGATCTCCTCGGGATACTACCTAGTCAACGTTTCCGGATCCATATAAACAATTAAACTAACAGCATTTAACAAACTGGACATCATAGAAAACACTAGTCGAGTTCCAGTAGCTATCATTAGGCAGTAAGGGTGTTCCAGTCTTCCGACTATATAGCGGTTTAGTATAAACAAACCATTGTACTTATTCTAAACAGTCTCTATGAACTATTACGGCAACATTAAACAGTTATTGGCCATACTGCTCAGATTTGACTCAACAAAACACGTGGAAGATATTGCCTTAGTGCGAAATATCAAGGGCACCCAACGAGTACTTTTTGAAATTCGTTTGAAACCAGTTGTCTGCAGCTTATCTAACCATTTTAAGGCGCCTACTATGTCTTTAGACGTATTCTAGAAAGCTAGCTATTAGCTGTTCGGATTTTCTAGGTGGAAATCGCGTCAACCGAAAATACTATAGCAAAATATTCCCGCCCTACGAATTTGTTAGTACGCTAGTACAGAAACAAGAATGTTCTAGCCCAAGTAACTTCATGTTGCAAAGTTTTGTGGAGGTACGAATTTTTTAGGGATTCTTTTTTCCTTTAGGCAATTCTTAGGGAATGAAAATGTGTTGTTCTGACCCTATTGATCAGACCAATTGGGACGTACGAATATTTTAGGGGAAAGCTTTCAGTCTCCCTTTTCTTGGCTATAATTTTCTAAGGATTGAAAACAAAATTTTCTAGCCATTATTTCAGAAAACTATTTTCTAGAGACAATTTTTTCAATTTTTTTAAAAAAAATTCAATTTTTTCAAATTTTTCAAATTTTTCAAATTCAACTTTTTCACATTTTTAACCGAAAACTTCGTTGGGTGCCCTTGAAATATCAAGCCACATCTCTCGATTTTCGTCGTCGTTGGGTTTGCCACAATATATATATTGTCTTTGTTTCTTTCATTTACTCTAATAGACACTGACACCGTACGCAAGCTATTGAAAATAAATAGCTCAAAAATTCGCTGCTTGCATGATGATAAAATCACCTCATTAAAAGGAGAAAGTTTTGTTCAAAATAATCAGCAAACTCTGATGGATGTATTAGTCGATTTCTAGTCAGGTCATATTATGAGGCAGTAATGCAGTAAGATACAGTACTGATAATCATTGGTTTGATGTTCACGGCAAAAAGGAAGTTATTTTGTGACCATCCAGCTGAGCGAGTCTTGAGCGAGAGTGGAGCAATTATTTAGTTGAGCGGAGTTTCAATTGATCAAGTGGATCAATTTTAGTTAAATTTATGCCATGCATGTCATGCATGAACGGTACAACCAAATACTCGTTAAAAATCTCATACAAACCCTTATAATTTAAAACACAAATAGAGCTTCGGTTTGCTGTGGCATTAAGTGACACTATATATAGTTCATGAAACACCGACTGCGTCTCGTCGGATCTAATCTGTGGATTTTCTTAGCTTTTGCAGCTAATTTAACTTTCATTAATAAATTAATATTTTCAATAAAATTTCACTAAACTGTCAAAGAAAGCTTTCCCGAAAATCTTTCACTCGAAGGCATGTTATTATTGTCCAAGTTTGCCGGCTCGAGGAAGGCGGGTAGGTTTGCGTAATTGACAGACAACTGTTGAGGAGACACTAAACCGGTGAATGAGTCCTCCAAATAAAACTAAAATATAGGCAAAAGGCAAAGGTACAATGCTAGACGCTAAAATTAGTGAAAGAAAATATATAAATAAAGTAGGAAACAATAAATTATTACAATCTCAACATGAACGCAACATGATTATCGTACTAAATCAAAAGATCCAAACAGAAAATACTAGTGCCTGCAAAAGGCTACTCACCTCTACATTAGTTCCTCATCGTTTCCTCGATTGACAACTTGATCTTTTTTTCGGTCTTGTAGCGGGAGTAGCACAGCCATATTACTGCAAGTATCGCGAGTCCCGCAAACGCTGTATAGACCACGACCCAGTTTGGCTCACTTTCCTGCAGTATTTTTTCTTCACACATACGCTGGCGTAACAACTTTAGGAGAAATGAAATTTCCCCAGTGCTGGTGTCATTAAGTTGTTTTTTACACATTTTTGATCAAATTTGTTAGTAAGAGCGATCGCGACGCCGTGCTATCTCTCTCTCTATTTCTATCAAATGCTCTACTACATCAGGTACGTTTGAATACGCTATGCTAAATTATTTAAATTTCGACCAACATGGAACGCGACTGCCACGGCTGCGGAGTAGAAGGGTAGGTCAATTATAAGCAGCCATGCACGACAAACACAAAGGAGGCCAATACAACGGTGATGAATATTCATTTGGCTTCCAACGGCCAAGTGGATCCGGTTGCTATATAAATATAAAGTTTGTATAAAATCTGGTATGTATAGACCACGACCCAGTTTGGCTCACTTTCCTGCAGTATTTTTTCTTCACACATACGCTGGCGTAACAACTTTAGGAGAAATGAAATTTCCCCAGTGCTGGTGTCATTAAGTTGTTTTTTTACACATTTTTGATCAAATTTGTTAGTAAGAGCGATCGCGACGCCGTGCTATCTCTCTCTCTATTTCTATCAAATGCTCTACTACATCAGGTACGTTTGAATACGCTATGCTAAATTATTTAAATTTCGACCAACATGGAACGCGACTGCCACGGCTGCGGAGTAGAAGGGTAGGTCAAGCAGCCATGCACGACAAACACAAAGGAGGCCAATACAACGGTGATGAATATTCATTTGGCTTCCAACGGCCAAGTGGATCCGGTTGCTATATAAATATAAAGTTTGTATTATAAAATCTGGTATAATAATGAATTACAATAGTAAAACCTATTAATTAAAATCTAAATACACGATATCTACACAGCAGTTACTTATTAATCTACATTAATCAATAAGAAACCTTATTTTAATGAATAAAATATACGTAATATTAAATTAATGTACACTTGCTCATCTAATGATGAAAGAAAGGGAAAGAAAGTTTCGAAACAAAATTACACTTTTAACTGCCACTGGTAGAGTTACCGTCCCAAGCATATGCCGAATACAAGCACTGATGTTTGTGTGTTTTGTGTACTTTAGATTTATCAGTGTGTACTAGGTTACGTTAATTCAGTTTGTCAGTCAATTTGCAATTCATTGCTCTGCCCCTGAGCGGAATATGTCATCAGTTCACTAGTCACGCGGAACAAGTCATAAACAACTCCTTCCGAACCTAAGTAGTAATAAGTTAGCTCCAGAGACTACTAACCAAACCACACACATATTTATACACGAGGTATACCACATCTTCATTATAACCGAGTCTCTAAACTTAATATATTTACTGACTCCAGACAACTGATCAATTGTTCGTGCCATCTTTCTGAATCCGATATGCTATCAGTATAACCTAAAACATGCTTACGAAGCATAATAGTTTAGTTCAGTTTCGGACAACCTGAGTTCAGGTTCTCAAGAACAGGACGAGAAAGCAAGTTTTCCCTTTCCCTATTCTTCCTCCAAATGGTGTATTTTGAGGATTGGTGGATGGTTGGATTGGAGGAACGGCGGAATAACAACAACATAATAATTATGATAATGCCATTAATATCGTTGTTCATGATATTATTATCAGTTTCTTTAATGGATAGCAGTGAATAACAAGACAGAACAAAATGTTGACGTCTCGATTGTATTCCAAGTATTCCCATTCAATACCTCGAACACAGCGCACGCCATTTTTAGTCGCACAAACGGTAAGAAAACCGCAAAGGCAATCACGACTGTTTCTAATTTAGGAATGCATGTGAAACGTTTCGCCTAAAAAAAGCTACTTAGCCTAAGACTTTAACAGCTGGTCAACACGATCGTCAGCGATCATATGAGCACCAGCCTTTTCTTGATTTGTAATTCACTGCAGTGGAAACTTCAATCTTGTCAGTTTGAAGGCTCTCTACTCTCTACATCGTTCTTTCGTCTAGCGGAACAGAACGATATTAAATACATCGTGTGTCCGTCATAACTTCTACTAACTGAGTTTTTTTTACCGCCGAAAACTCGTTATTTGAATTAGTCGGGTGTAAATATTACACATGATTTCAATGTAGTGCGAACGTTTGGATATTTTTGTCATTCGACAGACATCTCTCGACGGTAGCTTGCATGTAACCAGAGAAACCAAATGGCATGTTATTGGCCATACTGCTCAGATTTGACTCAACAAAACACGTGGAAGATATTGCCTTAGTGCGGAATATCAAGCCACATCTCTCGATTTTCGTCGTCGTTGAGTTAGCCACAATATATTGTCTTTATTTTTTTTGTTTCTTTGTTTACTCTAATAGACACTAACACCGTACGCAAGCTATTGAAAATAAATAGCTCAAAAATTCGCTGCTTGCAGGATAATAAAATCACCTCATTAAAAGGAGAAAGTTTTGTTCAAAATAATCAGCAAACTCTGATGGATGTATTAGTAGATTTCTAGTCCGGTCATATTATGAGGCAGTAATTTAGTAAGATACAGTACTGATAATCATTGGTTTGTTGTTCACGGCAAAAAGGAAGTTATTTTGTGCCATCCAGCTGAGCGAGTCTTGAGCGAGAGTGGAGCAATTATTTAGTTGAGCGGAGTTTCAATTGATCAAGTGGATCAATTTTAGTTAAATTTATGCCATGCATGTCATGCATGAACGGTACAACCAAATACTCGTTAAAAATCTCATACAAACCCTTATAATTTAAAACACAAATAGAGCTTCGGTTTCCTGTGGCATTAAGTGACACTATATATAGTTCATGAAACACCGACTGCGTCTCGTCGGATCTAATCTGTGGATTTTCTTAGCTTTTGCAGCTAATTTAACTTTCATTAATAAATTAATATTTTCAATAAAATTTCACTAAACTGTCAAAGAAAGCTTTCCCGAAAATCTTTCACTCGAAGGCATGTTATTATTGTCCAAGTTTGCCGGCTCGAGGAAGGCGGGTAGGTTTGCGTAATTGACAGACAACTGTTGAGGAGACACTAAACCGGTGAATGAGTCCTCCAAATAAAACTAAAATATAGGCAAAAGGCAAAGGTACAATGCTAGACGCTAAAATTAGTGAAAGAAAATATATAAATAAAGTAGGAAACAATAAATTATTACAATCTCAACATGAACGCAACATGATTATCGTACTAAATCAAAAGATCCAAACAGAAAATACTAGTGCCTGCAAAAGGCTACTCACCTCTACATTAGTTCCTCATCGTTTCCTCGATTGACAACTTGATCTTTTTTTCGGTCTTGTAGCGGGAGTAGCACAGCCATATTACTGCAAGTATCGCGAGTCCCGCAAACGCTGTATAGACCACGACCCAGTTTGGCTCACTTTCCTGCAGTATTTTTTCTTCACACATACGCTGGCGTAACAACTTTAGGAGAAATGAAATTTCCCCAGTGCTGGTGTCATTAAGTTGTTTTTTACACATTTTTGATCAAATTTGTTAGTAAGAGCGATCGCGACGCCGTGCTATCTCTCTCTCTATTTCTATCAAATGCTCTACTACATCAGGTACGTTTGAATACGCTATGCTAAATTATTTAAATTTCGACCAACATGGAACGCGACTGCCACGGCTGCGGAGTAGAAGGGTAGGTCAATTATAAGCAGCCATGCACGACAAACACAAAGGAGGCCAATACAACGGTGATGAATATTCATTTGGCTTCCAACGGCCAAGTGGATCCGGTTGCTATATAAATATAAAGTTTGTATAAAATCTGGTATGTATAGACCACGACCCAGTTTGGCTCACTTTCCTGCAGTATTTTTTCTTCACACATACGCTGGCGTAACAACTTTAGGAGAAATGAAATTTCCCCAGTGCTGGTGTCATTAAGTTGTTTTTTTACACATTTTTGATCAAATTTGTTAGTAAGAGCGATCGCGACGCCGTGCTATCTCTCTCTCTATTTCTATCAAATGCTCTACTACATCAGGTACGTTTGAATACGCTATGCTAAATTATTTAAATTTCGACCAACATGGAACGCGACTGCCACGGCTGCGGAGTAGAAGGGTAGGTCAAGCAGCCATGCACGACAAACACAAAGGAGGCCAATACAACGGTGATGAATATTCATTTGGCTTCCAACGGCCAAGTGGATCCGGTTGCTATATAAATATAAAGTTTGTATTATAAAATCTGGTATAATAATGAATTACAATAGTAAAACCTATTAATTAAAATCTAAATACACGATATCTACACAGCAGTTACTTATTAATCTACATTAATCAATAAGAAACCTTATTTTAATGAATAAAATATACGTAATATTAAATTAATGTACACTTGCTCATCTAATGATGAAAGAAAGGGAAAGAAAGTTTCGAAACAAAATTACACTTTTAACTGCCACTGGTAGAGTTACCGTCCCAAGCATATGCCGAATACAAGCACTGATGTTTGTGTGTTTTGTGTACTTTAGATTTATCAGTGTGTACTAGGTTACGTTAATTCAGTTTGTCAGTCAATTTGCAATTCATTGCTCTGCCCCTGAGCGGAATATGTCATCAGTTCACTAGTCACGCGGAACAAGTCATAAACAACTCCTTCCGAACCTAAGTAGTAATAAGTTAGCTCCAGAGACTACTAACCAAACCACACACATATTTATACACGAGGTATACCACATCTTCATTATAACCGAGTCTCTAAACTTAATATATTTACTGACTCCAGACAACTGATCAATTGTTCGTGCCATCTTTCTGAATCCGATATGCTATCAGTATAACCTAAAACATGCTTACGAAGCATAATAGTTTAGTTCAGTTTCGGACAACCTGAGTTCAGGTTCTCAAGAACAGGACGAGAAAGCAAGTTTTCCCTTTCCCTATTCTTCCTCCAAATGGTGTATTTTGAGGATTGGTGGATGGTTGGATTGGAGGAACGGCGGAATAACAACAACATAATAATTATGATAATGCCATTAATATCGTTGTTCATGATATTATTATCAGTTTCTTTAATGGATAGCAGTGAATAACAAGACAGAACAAAATGTTGACGTCTCGATTGTATTCCAAGTATTCCCATTCAATACCTCGAACACAGCGCACGCCATTTTTAGTCGCACAAACGGTAAGAAAACCGCAAAGGCAATCACGACTGTTTCTAATTTAGGAATGCATGTGAAACGTTTCGCCTAAAAAAAGCTACTTAGCCTAAGACTTTAACAGCTGGTCAACACGATCGTCAGCGATCATATGAGCACCAGCCTTTTCTTGATTTGTAATTCACTGCAGTGGAAACTTCAATCTTGTCAGTTTGAAGGCTCTCTACTCTCTACATCGTTCTTTCGTCTAGCGGAACAGAACGATATTAAATACATCGTGTGTCCGTCATAACTTCTACTAACTGAGTTTTTTTTACCGCCGAAAACTCGTTATTTGAATTAGTCGGGTGTAAATATTACACATGATTTCAATGTAGTGCGAACGTTTGGATATTTTTGTCATTCGACAGACATCTCTCGACGGTAGCTTGCATGTAACCAGAGAAACCAAATGGCATGTTATTGGCCATACTGCTCAGATTTGACTCAACAAAACACGTGGAAGATATTGCCTTAGTGCGGAATATCAAGCCACATCTCTCGATTTTCGTCGTCGTTGAGTTAGCCACAATATATTGTCTTTATTTTTTTTGTTTCTTTGTTTACTCTAATAGACACTAACACCGTACGCAAGCTATTGAAAATAAATAGCTCAAAAATTCGCTGCTTGCAGGATAATAAAATCACCTCATTAAAAGGAGAAAGTTTTGTTCAAAATAATCAGCAAACTCTGATGGATGTATTAGTAGATTTCTAGTCCGGTCATATTATGAGGCAGTAATTTAGTAAGATACAGTACTGATAATCATTGGTTTGTTGTTCACGGCAAAAAGGAAGTTATTTTGTGCCATCCAGCTGAGCGAGTCTCGAGTGGGAGTCAGGAGTTATTGTTGAAATTGGTCGAGTGGACATGCATGAACTGACAATATATATAGTACATGAAACACTTACCGAATGCGTCTCGTCTGCAGATTTTCTTAGCTTTTGCAGCTAATTTAACTTTCATTAATAAATTAATATTTTCAATAAAATGTCACTAAACTGTCAAAGAAGGCTTTCCCGAAAATCTTTCACTCGAAGGCATGTTATTATTGTCCAAGTTTGCCGGCTCGAGGAAGGCGTGTTGGTTGGCGTTTTTGAGGAGAGACTAAACAGGTGAATCAGTCTAACTAAAATAAAAATAAAATATAGGCAAAAGGCAAAGGTACAATGCTAGACACTAAAATTAGTGAAAGAAAATATATAAATAAAGTACTAGGAAACAATAAATTATTACAAAAAGAGAGATTGGTCGCAACATGAAAGCAGCATGATTATTGTACTAAATTAAAAGATCGAAACAGAAAATACTAGTGCCTGCAACAGGCTACTCACCTCTACATTAGTCCCTCATCGTTTCCTCGATTGACAACTTGAGCTTTTTTTCAGACTTATAGCGGGAATAACACAGCCATATCACTGCAATTATCGCGAGTCCCACAACCGCTGTATAGACCACGATCAAGTTTGGCTCACTTTCCTGGAGTAGTTTTTCTTAACACATACGCTGGCGTAACAACTTTAGGAGAAATGAAATTTCCCCAGTGCTGGTGTCATTAAGTTGTTTTTTACACATTTTTGATCAAATTTGTTAGTAAGAGCGATCGCGACGCCGTGCTATCTCTCTCTACTTCTATCAAATGCTGCTCCTTCAGCAGTTGGAATACGCTGTGCTAAATAAATTGAATTTGAATCAACATGAAACGGCGACTGCCCCGAAAAAGGTGAAGCAGCCATGTACGTCAAACACAAAGGAGGCCATGCCAATACAACGGTGATGAAATATTCATTTAGCTTCCAACGGCCACGTTGGTCTGTTGCTATGTAAATATAAAGTTTGTATTATAACTCTGGTATAATAATGAATTACAATAGTAAAACCTATTAAATAAAATCTAAATACAGGATATCTACATAGCAGTTACTTAATCAATAAGAAACCTTATTTTAATGAATAAAATATACGTGGTATTAAGTTAATGTACACCTGCTTATCTATATAATGATCAAAGAAATGGAAAGAAAGTTTCGAAACAAACAAACAACGAAACAAACTGCCACTGGTAGAGTTACCATACCAAGCATATGCCGTATACAAGCGCTGACGTTTGTGTGTTTTGTACATTAATTCAGTTTGCCAGTCACTTTGCAATTCATTGCTCTGCCCCTGAGCGGAATATGTCATCAGTTCACTAGTCACGGGGAACAAGTCATAAACAACTCTTTCCGAACCTAAGTAGTAATAAGTTAGCTCCAGAGACTACTAACCAAACCACACACATATTTATACACGAGATATACCACATCTTCATTATAACCGAGTCTCTAAACTTAATATATTTACTGACTCCAGACAACTGATCAATTGTTCGTGCCATCGGTAGGATCTGGTAAATGGTTGTAGGGATATTTGTGGGTATTAGTGATAAAAAAACAGACTAGGGTCTGATGTGTGTATCTGTGTATACATACGGATGCAAACATGTACAGTCACACTGACATGTGAATTATGTCAAGCCAGCAAAAATAAACGTAAATACAAATATATAAACACACATAGAGAAAAAGTGTATACCTGAACGTGAAGATATATACATACATACATACATGTACATGTAAAAGTATGGATGTGTATCAACATAGATGGTGCTCGGATTGGGGTTTGATGTCTAGGGATCTAGGAGATCTTGGATAGCTTTCCCCGTATTGTGATTAAGTTTTTGTTTTGGAGCGGGTATTCGCACCCAGACATCAAATAGGGAGGGTGAGGGAGTAGGGATGAGAGGGGGGGGGGTAAAAGTTTTTGTGTTGGAGCGGGTATTCGCACCCAGACATCAAATAGGGAGGGTGAGGGAGTAGGGATGGGAGAGGGGGTAAAAATTATCACAGTTGTACATGTAGTTTTGTTTTTGTGTCAGTTTGGGTATTCGAACAGGAAAGGTGGGGGTGAAGGAATAGGGATGAGAGAAGGGGGTAGAGAGGGTAAAGTTGTGACAGTTGTTGTTTTTGTGTTCAAGTGCCGGTATTGATATCCGGACGTCAAGCAGGAAGGGTGAGGGAATGGGGATAAGAGAGGAGGGTGGAGGGTAATATTGTTGAAGAAACCATAGATGGAAAACTATGTGGAAAATTGAGGCATGGTGGAAGTTAGGGGATAAGTGGATTGAAAAAATGCAATAAATGATGGTTAAAGGAGTAAAATATGTTTTTGTATATAGGAAGGAGGACTATCAAGAAGCGGAAGGACTGGACATCCCAGGGCAGGGTGAACACTGGGTACACTGTGTGAATTACATAATTGGTAGAGAAAACATGCAGAGTGAGCCTGGACTAAAGGAAAAGCCATGAAAATGAGGAAATTGAAGGAGGAGAAGCATGGAAGCAGTGAGCCCGGAGGAAAAATAGATAACTAATTGAATGAAAGCAGTGTATCTTGGTGTTATTGAAAACAGGGTAATAAGTGGAAAAAATTATAAATTAAGATAAAATTTGTAGGTAACACAGAGGAAAAAATGAATAAAGTGACGTTTATGATCAAAGGTAAATGTGTAGTAGGACATAAAAGTGGAAATGTATCCGTAGTATAACAGAAGGGGAGAATAAACCAATGAGGGGTTGCCTAGGCCTGGGGAGAGGAGGAGCTTTGATTGTTGTGGAGGAATGTGGAATTGAGAAATGCCAAATATACTGAAGGGACGGGCCGGTTACGGGATTGCTCAATATGTAAAGTCGTACTTATGTGGGAGAATATTAAGGGAATATATCGGAAGAAAACGGTCGTATAAAACGTAGATGAAAGCGGAATGAAAGGAGTGGGGAAGGCAAACTATGTGTAATTAGTTCGGGGTCGTAAAATGACGAAAAATGACGAAGGTGGCTAGCGGTAGATAACAATCCAAGACTGTGAACCGGGAAGGGGGCATGAATATAATATAATAAATAGATACATAAATAAATAGATAACGAAGATATTGATAGCTAAGGGATGGGGACCCTAGTGAGCTCATAGGGGATAGAGCAAGTCCAATGTGTGTCCACCATATCCTGTATAGCAATCTCTTCAGGGGCGGGATGCTATACAGAAAACACTGCAGCTTGGAGGGGAAGCCGAGTAAACTGAGGGAATATGTATGATGAACCGAGGGGAGTAGTAGACGGGAGGAAGGGGGATGTGTAGAACGGAAAAAGTGCCGTGGAGAGGATTGCTGCAGGGTTTAACGTGTTTCGAAATGCTTATAGACCGGTCTTGAGCATTCTCGCCCGACACGTGATAGAGTGGGCATTGGACTGCTCGTTCTGACAGCTAAGCGCGGGATCGACAAGAAGAAAAACAACAAATATGGTTACCTGGAGGCCAGTAAGGGGTGAAGAGTCCCAGGGATTTGGCCAGTGTTCTGGTTGTGTTTTTTGCCTTGGCGTAATACATTTCAATCTGTAGCTGTCGACGTTGAGCGGAGTAAGGGAAGGAATCTCGCGGTGAGGGCAAATAAAACTAGCACATATTGATGTGTGATTGGATGTTAAATTGTGATGGTGTGATGAATGTGACAGTTCTCACTGCGTTAAAGACCAGATCGAGAGGGTGCGGGAGCGGGGGCGGGGCACAAAGCGGCAAAACGGTATGCTCCGCTGGCCAAAATAACGAAGGCTCTGCTATGAAATACAAATAACCGAGGGCGATAACTTTTGTGGTAAATAATTTTTTAACTTGGTAAACTCAAAGAGAATTACAAATAAAGAAAACTGGAACCTGTAAAAGTCTTAGGCTGATCTTTTAAGTAGTGATCTTATTTTTTGACAAAACGGTTCACTTCAAGCAGAAATCACGGTATGTGCCTGTTGTTTCATTTCAGTTTACGCGGGAAACTGGGGGCGGCCGCACGCCGACAAGAAATAGCAAATACGGATGCGCGTGACGTTTTATCGCGGTTTGCGGGGGCGGCGAAGGGTTGTCCGAGTGAACTCTACACGGGTTGCCTGTGGTAGATCGTGGGGGCCTGGAACGGTTTCAAGAGCGACGGCCATCTTGTAAATTAAAAGGAAGAAATACGACGGGTTCTCCAAGTTAGTATTTACATCTCTTGAGTCTTGGGAGAGATGACGCCACAAAAAGTCGAGTATGGTTAAGTGGTAATGCGCCGGGAGACGAACTCCTATGGTATGTAGTGTGGTTTATTGTTGTATAGTACGTAGGTACATGTACTTCACTACTGGTGTATAGGTGCATAGTATGTGTGTGGAAATGCTGCCAAAATGAGGCCGGTGTGTGGAATGAAAACATAGGAGGTGGTGGCCCTGAACAAAAAATTGAGGGAATTGGATGTATCTTTATTTGACTATTCTGGATGGACTTATATTTTATAAATTAATTTGACTATAACTGCAATGGTTGGTGTGGAAAATGTGTAGATGTAGTAAATGATATGTACCAATATACCCACCCCACGATCCCGGGTATACCGATGTATTTATTGATTAAATTGTAATTGTAATGGTAGGTAATGTGGAATTAATGTATATGTGGTATATTTTGGTCTAGACTGTTGCAGCATGTGAGGACAAAAGTCGGAAATGAATCAAGCAATTGATAGAAGTTAGTGTACATAAAAAGGCGGTCCGTGCGGGTGGGTAGTTGTTTTGATGTAATTGTCGGTTTCGTACATGGTTTGGAATTGTGTTTGTTGTTGGGTAGTCATGAGGACGGTGTGTGGGAACGGAAAAGGGTATTGCGGTGCAAAAATCTGGGGTGGTAGGGGACTTTGAGGTCGAGTAGGCTGGGGATCTTGTTGTTTCTCTTAGGGAGTGGGTCAGTTTGTGTAGTGCGGGCTGGGGGGATGAAATCGAGTAGGCTGGGGATGTTGCCGTTAGTGTTGTCGGGGGGGGTGCAGTGTTGTTGGCGGCGGGAGGGTGTGGGGTAGTGTGTTTTGCTGGGACTGGGTGATGTTGTAGAGGTGCTGCCTGTCTTTTGCGGCTGAAATGTAGGAGTGTTTCTGTGTTGATGTCATGGTGGTTTGAGGGTATATGTGGGTGGGTATTGTGTACTCCGATAGTGTGTGGTAATAGTAGGGAGAGTTGTTGTGTGATAGTGGCAAGTTCGTCCTTGTGGTGTTGTAGTTTGACTCGGGTGAGTTTGGTGCCGGCCTAGTTTATAATGTCTGTGAACTGTTTGTGTATATTGGGTGGTGTGGAAGTAGGGATAGGAACAAGGCGGGTGAATTCGTGGGGTATTAGGTTGGAGTCCAGGTGTTGTGTGAGGTGGTCAATCTGTTGTGAGTGTTGTGTGTGTAGACGGAGAAGTCTGTCCATGTTGGGGTGTTGTGGGTTTGGGTGTGGATGGTGACGCATGGTGGGAGGTCTTGGTAGGGGAGCTCTCTTGTTTGTGGATGTGGTATTGTTGGCAGGGTGTGTGGAGTGCAGTTGGGAGGGCTTGCTCTGGGGGTTTGATGGTGGGTGGTATGGGGTTTGAGGGGGGTAAGGTGGTTTGGTTATCTGGGGATTTGTGTTAGTTCTGGTTTGACGGCTTCGTGTAGGGTCAGGTAGAAGGGGCTGTTTATGGGTCGTGGATGGTTTGTAGTCTGTGGTTGGTTTGGTAGGGGGGGTAGGGTGGGAGTGGCTGTTCGTGATTTTGTGCACTTGTGTCAGTCGTGGGGGTATGTGTGGGGCTGGATTCAGGGAGGTCAGGTAAGGGAGTGTTTTTGCTTGGTGGTGGGGAAGTGTCATGGTCGGTGCATGCATGAGGGGTAGGTGAGGTTATGGTGGCTGTGTGGCAGGTTGCTGTATATGAGGTGGTATGCGGGTGGAGGGGTGCAGTGAGGGAGATTTCCTCTTCCTCTGTGAGGTCTATGTCTGTGTAAGGGAAGTTGTCTTCGAAAAGGTCTAAGTCCATGTCTAGTAGGTATTCGTCTGTAGGAGAGGGTGGATCTGTGGTATCATGGGAGGGGAGGGTGGGTAGGATTTGAGGGTTCTTTGTGGGTGATAAGGGTGGATTGTTGGGGAGGATGGCTGTCTTCTGGCAAAACAAGGGTACATTCATAGTGGATTGGTCAATTAGCATTGTAGGGTGTGAGGTTGCAGGTAGGGAGAGAGATGTTTTTGTGTTGGAGCGGGTATTCGCACCCAGACATCAAATAGGGAGGGTGAGGGAGTAGGGATGAGAGAGGGGGTAAAAACTATCACAGTTGTACATGCAGTTTTGTTTTTGTGTCGGTGTGGGTATTCGCACAGGGAGGGTGGGGGTGAAGGAATAGGGATGAGAGAGAAGGGGTAGAGAGGGTAAAATTGTGTCAGTTGTTGTTTTTGTGTTTAAGTGTTTGTGTTTGTTCCCTTTTGTTCCCTCACCCTTCCTGCTTGACGTCTGGATATCAATACCGGCACTTGAACACAAAAACAACAACTGTCACAATTTTACCCTCTCTACCCCCTTCTCTCATCCCTCTTCCTTCACCCCCACCCTTCCTGTGCGAATACCCAAACTGACACAAAAACAACACTACATGTACAACTGTGATAATTTTTACCCCCTCTCTCATCCTACTCCCTCACCCTCCCTATTTGATGTCTGGGTGCGAATACCCGCTCGAACACAAAAACTTAATCACAATACGGGGAAAGCTATCCAAGATCTCCTAGATCCCTAGACATCAAACCCCAATACGAGCACCATCTATGTTGATACACATCCATACTTTTACATGTACATGTATGTACGTATATATCTTCACGTTCAGGTATACACTTTTTCTCTATGTGTGTTTATATATTTGTATTTACGTTCAATTTTGCTGGCTTAACATAATTCACATGTCAGTGTGACTGTACATGTTTGCATCCGTATGTATACACAGATACACGCATCAGTCACCCTAGTCTGTTTTTTTTATTACTAATACCCACAAATATCCCTACAACCATTTACCAGATCCTACCGAATCCTATTTGTGATATTTTCACACACCCCCATCCCTTCACCCACCCCCTTGACACCCAAACTATACCGACACTTAAACACAAAAACAACAACTGACACAATTTTACCCTCTCTACCCCTTCTCTCTCATCCCTATTCCTTCACCCCCACCCTTCCTGTGCGAATACCCACACTGACACAAAAACAAAACTACATGTACAACTGTGATAATTTTTACCCCCTCCCTCATCCCTACTCCCTCACCCTCCCTATTTGATGTCTGGGTGCGAATACCCGCTCGAACACAAAAACTGTGATAATTTTCACCCCCTCTCTCATCGCTACTCCCTCACCCTCCCTATTTGATGTCTGGGTGCGAATACCCGCTCCAACACAAAAACCCGCACTAACACAAAATCAAAACAATACCGGCACTTCAACACAAACACAACTGTCACAAAGTTACCCTCTACCCCTTCTCTCATCCCTACTCCTTCACCCCCACCCTTCCCGTGCGAATACCCAAACTGACACAAAAACAAAACTACATGTACAACTGTGATAATTTTTACCCCCTCTCTCATCGCTACTCCCTCACCCTCCCTATTTGATGTCTGGGTGCGAATACCCGCTCCAACACAAAAACCCGCACTAACACAAAAACAAAACAATACCGGCACTTCAACACAAAAACAACTGTCACAATGTTACCCTCTACCCCCTTCTCTCATCCCTACTCCTTCACCCCCACCCTTCCTGTGCGAATACCCAAACTGACACAAAAACAAAACTACATGTACAACTGTGATAATTTTTACCCCCTCTCTCATCGCTACTCCCTCACCCTCCCTATTTGATGTCTGGGTGCGAATACCCGCTCCAACACAAAAACCCCCAGTCTGATGTTTTATTACTAATGCCCACAAATATCCCTATAACCATTTACCAGATCCTACCAAATCCTATTTGTGATATTTTCACACACCCCCCATCCCTTCACCTACCCCCTTGACACCCAAACCATACCGGCACTTGAACACAAAAACAACAACTGTCACAATTTTACCCTCTCTACCCCCTTCTCTCATCCCTATTTCTTCACCCCCACCCTTCCTGTGCGAATACCCACACTGACAAAAACAAAACTACATGTACAACTGTGATAATTTTTACCTCCTTTCTCCCATCGCTATTCCCTCACCCTCCCTGTTTGATGTCTGGGTGCGAATACCCGCACTAACACAAAAACAAAACAACAACTGCATGTGACAATTTTACCCTCTCTACCCCCTTCCTGTTTGATATCCGGGTACATATACCCGCACCAACACAAAAACAACAACTGTGACAATTTCACCCTCTCTACCCTCTTCTCTCAACTCTATTCCCTCACCCTTCCTGTTTGATGTCCGGGGCCGTTTACCCGCACCAACAGTGCTACATATTCTGGCAGTGAGTTCCATTCTTTCACAGTTTCTTTACTAACATTCAATATTAGATTGTATAGTTATCACAGTATGTTCACACAGGTTCCTGGGCCACAATATTGTATCCATTGTTAATCACCACATTTTACACGCACCCTCCTTGGTTTTTCGGAAGTTTTCATTACACACACCGGCCTCATTTTGACAGCATTCCCACACACATACAATGCACCTTAACCCCCAATACACCAGTAGTGAAGTACATGTACCTTCGTACTATACAACAATAAACAACATACCATAGGAGTGCGTTTCCCGGCGCATTACCACTAAACCATACTCGACTTTTGGTGGCGTCATCTCTCCCACGGACACTCCACTACAAACCCTTCGCCTTTCTCCCCTACTTAGTTAGCATTTACATCTCCTCGTGCTTCTTCATTTCAATTTACAAGATGGCCGTCGCTCTTGAGACCGTTCCAGGCCCCCACGATCTACCACAGGCAACCCGTGTAGAGTTCACTCGGACCAAACGTCACGCGCACTCGTATTTGCTATTTCTTGTCGGCGCGCCCCCAGTTTCCCGCGAAAACAGGCATATACCGTGATTTCTGCTTCAAGTGAAGTGTTTTGTCTAAAAATAAGATAACTACTTAAAAGATTAGCCTTAGACTTTTACAGGTTTAAGTTTTCTTTATTTGTATTTCTCTTCGAGTTTACTTAGTTATTAAATTATTTACTAAAAAAGTTATAGCCCTCGGTTATTTGCATTTCATAGCAGAGCCTTCGTTCATTTGGCCAGCGGAGCATACTGTTTTGCCGCTTTGTGCCCCACCTCCGCGCCCGCACCCTCTCGATCTGGTCTTTAACGAAGTGAGAACTGTCACATCCATCACACGTACCCTCACAATATGACATCCAATCACACATCAATATGTGCTAGTTTTATTTGCCCTCACCGCGAGATCCCTTCCCTTTCTTCGCTCAACATCGACAGTTAAACACCAATGTATAACGCCAAGGCAAAAAAAACCACCAGAACACTGGCCAAATGAATGGGACTCTTCGCCCCTTACCGGCCTCCAGGTAAACATATTTGTTGTTTTTCTTCTTGTCGGTCCCGCGCTTAGTTGTCAGAACGAGCAGTCCAATGTCCACTCTATCACGTGTCGGGCGAGAATGCTCAAGACCGGTCTATAAGCATTTCGAAACACGTTAAACCCTGCAGCAATCCTCTCCACGGCACTTTTTCCGTTCTACACATCCCCCTTCCTCCCCTCTACTACTCCCCTCGGTTCATTATACATATTCCCTCAGTTTACTCGGCTTCCCCTCCAAGCTGCAGTGTTTTCTGTATAGCATCCCGCCCCTGAAGAGATTGCTATACAGGATATGGTGGACTCACATTGGACTTGCTCTATCCCCTATGAGCTCACTAGGGTCCCCATCCCCTTAGCTATCAATATCTTCGTTATCTATTTATTTATGTATCTATTTATTATATTATATTCATGCCCCCTTCCCGGTTCACAGTCTTGGATTGTTATCTACCGCTAGCCACCTTCGTCATTTTTCGTCATTTTACGACACCGAACTAATTACACATAGTTTTCCTTCCCCACTCCTTTCATTCCGCTTTCATCTACGTTTTATACGACCGTTTTCTTCCGATATATTCCCTTAATATTCTCCCACATAAGTACGACTTTACATATTGAGCAATCCCGTAACCGGCCCGTCCCTTCAGTATATTTGGCATTTCTCAATTCCACATTCCTCCACAACAATCAAAGCTCCTCCTCTCCCCAGGCCTAGGCAACCCCTCATTGGTTTATTCTCCCCTTCTGTTATACTACGGATACATTTCCACTTTTAGGTCCAAATACACATTTACCTTTGATCATAAACGTCACTTTATTCATTTTTTCCTCTGTGTTACCTACAAATTTTATCTTAATTTATAATTTTTTCCACTTATTACCCTGTTTTCAATAACACCAAGATACACTGCTTTCATTTAATTAGTTATCTATTTTTCCTCCGGGCTCACTGCTTCCATGCTTCTCCTCCTTCAATTTCCTCATTTTCATGGCTTTTCCTTTAGTCCAGGCTCACTCTGCATGTTTTCTCTACCAATTATGTTATTCATAATTCACACAGTGTACCCAGTGTTCACCCTGTCCTGGGATATCCAGTCCTTCCGCTTCTTGATAGTCCTCCTTTCTTTATACAAAAACATATTTTACTCCCTTCACCATCATTTATTGCATTTTTTCAATCCACTTATCCCCTAATTTCCACCATGCCTCAATTTTCCACATAGTTTTCCACCTATGGTTTCTTCAACAATATTACCCTCCACCCTCCTCTCCTATCCCCATTCCCTCACCCTTCCTGCTTGACGTCTGGATATCAATACCGGCACTTGAACACAAAAACAACAACTGTCACAATTTTACCCTCTCTACCCCCTTCTCTCATCCCTCTTCCTTCACCCCCACCCTTCCTGTGCGAATACCCAAACTGACACAAAAACAACACTACATGTACAACTGTGATAATTTTTACCCCCTCTCTCATCCTACTCCCTCACCCTCCCTATTTGATGTCTGGGTGCGAATACCCGCTCGAACACAAAAACTTAATCACAATACGGGGAAAGCTATCCAAGATCTCCTAGATCCCTAGACATCAAACCCCAATCCGAGCACCATCTATGTTGATACACATCCATACTTTTACATGTACATGTATGTACGTATATATCTTCACGTTCAGGTATACACTTTTTCTCTATGTGTGTTTATATATTTGTATTTACGTTCAATTTTGCTGGCTTAACATAATTCACATGTCAGTGTGACTGTACATGTTTGCATCCGTATGTATACACAGATACACGCATCAGTCACCCTAGTCTGTTTTTTTATTACTAATACCCACAAATATCCCTACAACCATTTACCAGATCCTACCGAATCCTATTTGTGATATTTTCACACACCCCCATCCCTTCACCCACCCCCTTGACACCCAAACTATACCGACACTTAAACACAAAAACAACAACTGACACAATTTTACCCTCTCTACCCCTTCTCTCTCATCCCTATTCCTTCACCCCCACCCTTCCTGTGCGAATACCCACACTGACACAAAAACAAAACTACATGTACAACTGTGATAATTTTTACCCCCTCCCTCATCCCTACTCCCTCACCCTCCCTATTTGATGTCTGGGTGCGAATACCCGCTCGAACACAAAAACTGTGATAATTTTCACCCCCTCTCTCATCGCTACTCCCTCACCCTCCCTATTTGATGTCTGGGTGCGAATACCCGCTCCAACACAAAAACCCGCACTAACACAAAAACAAAACAATACCGGCACTTCAACACAAACACAACTGTCACAAAGTTACCCTCTACCCCTTCTCTCATCCCTACTCCTTCACCCCCACCCTTCCCGTGCGAATACCCAAACTGACACAAAAACAAAACTACATGTACAACTGTGATAATTTTTACCCCCTCTCTCATCGCTACTCCCTCACCCTCCCTATTTGATGTCTGGGTGCGAATACCCGCTCCAACACAAAAACCCGCACTAACACAAAAACAAAACAATACCGGCACTTCAACACAAACACAACTGTCACAAAGTTACCCTCTACCCCTTCTCTCATCCCTACTCCTTCACCCCCACCCTTCCCGTGCGAATACCCAAACTGACACAAAAACAAAACTACATGTACAACTGTGATAATTTTTACCCCCTCTCTCATCGCTACTCCCTCACCCTCCCTATTTGATGTCTGGGTGCGAATACCCGCTCCAACACAAAAACCCCCAGTCTGATGTTTTATTACTAATGCCCACAAATATCCCTATAACCATTTACCAGATCCTACCAAATCCTATTTGTGATATTTTCACACACCCCCCATCCCTTCACCTACCCCCTTGACACCCAAACCATACCGGCACTTGAACACAAAAACAACAACTGTCACAATTTTACCCTCTCTACCCCCTTCTCTCATCCCTATTTCTTCACCCCCACCCTTCCTGTGCGAATACCCACACTGACAAAAACAAAACTACATGTACAACTGTGATAATTTTTACCTCCTTTCTCCCATCGCTATTCCCTCACCCTCCCTGTTTGATGTCTGGGTGCGAATACCCGCACTAACACAAAAACAAAACAACAACTGCATGTGACAATTTTACCCTCTCTACCCCCTTCCTGTTTGATATCCGGGTACATATACCCGCACCAACACAAAAACAACAACTGTGACAATTTCACCCTCTCTACCCTCTTCTCTCAACTCTATTCCCTCACCCTTCCTGTTTGATGTCCGGGGCCGTTTACCCGCACCAACAGTGCTACATATTCTGGCAGTGAGTTCCATTCTTTCACAGTTTCTTTACTAACATTCAATATTAGATTGTATAGTTATCACAGTATGTTCACACAGGTTCCTGGGCCACAATATTGTATCCATTGTTAATCACCACATTTTACACGCACCCTCCTTGGTTTTTCGGAAGTTTTCATTACACACACCGGCCTCATTTTGACAGCATTCCCACACACATACAATGCACCTTAACCCCCAATACACCAGTAGTGAAGTACATGTACCTTCGTACTATACAACAATAAACAACATACCATAGGAGTGCGTTTCCCGGCGCATTACCACTAAACCATACTCGACTTTTGGTGGCGTCATCTCTCCCACGGACACTCCACTACAAACCCTTCGCCTTTCTCCCCTACTTAGTTAGCATTTACATCTCCTCGTGCTTCTTCATTTCAATTTACAAGATGGCCGTCGCTCTTGAGACCGTTCCAGGCCCCCACGATCTACCACAGGCAACCCGTGTAGAGTTCACTCGGACCAAACGTCACGCGCACTCGTATTTGCTATTTCTTGTCGGCGCGCCCCCAGTTTCCCGCGAAAACAGGCATATACCGTGATTTCTGCTTCAAGTGAAGTGTTTTGTCTAAAAATAAGATAACTACTTAAAAGATTAGCCTTAGACTTTTACAGGTTTAAGTTTTCTTTATTTGTATTTCTCTTCGAGTTTACTTAGTTATTAAATTATTTACTAAAAAAGTTATAGCCCTCGGTTATTTGCATTTCATAGCAGAGCCTTCGTTCATTTGGCCAGCGGAGCATACTGTTTTGCCGCTTTGTGCCCCGCCTCCGCGCCCGCACCCTCTCGATCTGGTCTTTAACGAAGTGAGAACTGTCACATCCATCACACGTACCCTCACAATATGACATCCAATCACACATCAATATGTGCTAGTTTTATTTGCCCTCACCGCGAGATCCCTTCCCTTTCTTCGCTCAACATCGACAGTTAAACACCAATGTATAACGCCAAGGCAAAAAACCCCACCAGAACACTGGCCAAATGAATGGGACTCTTCGCCCCTTACCGGCCTCCAGGTAAACATATTTGTTGTTTTTCTTCTTGTCGGTCCCGCGCTTAGTTGTCAGAACGAGCAGTCCAATGTCCACTCTATCACGTGTCGGGCGAGAATGCTCAAGACCGGTCTATAAGCATTTCGAAACACGTTAAACCCTGCAGCAATCCTCTCCACGGCACTTTTTCCGTTCTACACATCCCCCTTCCTCCCCTCTACTACTCCCCTCGGTTCATTATACATATTCCCTCAGTTTACTCGGCTTCCCCTCCAAGCTGCAGTGTTTTCTGTATAGCATCCCGCCCCTGAAGAGATTGCTATACAGGATATGGTGGACTCACATTGGACTTGCTCTATCCCCTATGAGCTCACTAGGGTCCCCATCCCCTTAGCTATCAATATCTTCGTTATCTATTTATTTATGTATCTATTTATTATATTATATTCATGCCCCCTTCCCGGTTCACAGTCTTGGATTGTTATCTACCGCTAGCCACCTTCGTCATTTTTCGTCATTTTACGACCCCGAACTAATTACACATAGTTTTCCTTCCCCACTCCTTTCATTCCGCTTTCATCTACGTTTTATACGACCGTTTTCTTCCGATATATTCCCTTAATATTCTCCCACATAAGTACGACTTTACATATTGAGCAATCCCGTAACCGGCCCGTCCCTTCAGTATATTTGGCATTTCTCAATTCCACATTCCTCCACAACAATCAAAGCTCCTCCTCTCCCCAGGCCTAGGCAACCCCTCATTGGTTTATTCTCCCCTTCTGTTATACTACGGATACATTTCCACTTTTATGTCCAAATACACATTTACCTTTGATCATAAACGTCACTTTATTCATTTTTTCCTCTGTGTTACCTACAAATTTTATCTTAATTTATAATTTTTTCCACTTATTACCCTGTTTTCAATAACACCAAGATACACTGCTTTCATTTAATTAGTTATCTATTTTTCCTCCGGGCTCACTGCTTCCATGCTTCTCCTCCTTCAATTTCCTCATTTTCATGGCTTTTCCTTTAGTCCAGGCTCACTCTGCATGTTTTCTCTACCAATTATGTTATTCATAATTCACACAGTGTACCCAGTGTTCACCCTGTCCTGGGATATCCAGTCCTTCCGCTTCTTGATAGTCCTCCTTCCTTTATACAAAAACATATTTTACTCCCTTCACCATCATTTATTGCATTTTTTCAATCCACTTATCCCCTAATTTCCACCATGCCTCAATTTTCCACATAGTTTTCCACCTATGGTTTCTTCAACAATATTACCCTCCACCCTCCTCTCCTATCCCCATTCCCTCACCCTTCCTGCTTGACGTCTGGATATCAATACCGGCACTTGAACACAAAAACAACAACTGTCACAATTTTACCCTCTCTACCCCCTTCTCTCATCCCTCTTCCTTCACCCCCACCCTTCCTGTGCGAATACCCAAACTGACACAAAAACAACACTACATGTACAACTGTGATAATTTTTACCCCCTCTCTCATCCTACTCCCTCACCCTCCCTATTTGATGTCTGGGTGCGAATACCCGCTCGAACACAAAAACTTAATCACAATACGGGGAAAGCTATCCAAGATCTCCTAGATCCCTAGACATCAAACCCCAATCCGAGCACCATCTATGTTGATACACATCCATACTTTTACATGTACATGTATGTACGTATATATCTTCACGTTCAGGTATACACTTTTTCTCTATGTGTGTTTATATATTTGTATTTACGTTCAATTTTGCTGGCTTAACATAATTCACATGTCAGTGTGACTGTACATGTTTGCATCCGTATGTATACACAGATACACGCATCAGTCACCCTAGTCTGTTTTTTTATTACTAATACCCACAAATATCCCTACAACCATTTACCAGATCCTACCGAATCCTATTTGTGATATTTTCACACACCCCCATCCCTTCACCCACCCCCTTGACACCCAAACTATACCGACACTTAAACACAAAAACAACAACTGACACAATTTTACCCTCTCTACCCCTTCTCTCTCATCCCTATTCCTTCACCCCCACCCTTCCTGTGCGAATACCCACACTGACACAAAAACAAAACTACATGTACAACTGTGATAATTTTTACCCCCTCCCTCATCCCTACTCCCTCACCCTCCCTATTTGATGTCTGGGTGCGAATACCCGCTCGAACACAAAAACTGTGATAATTTTCACCCCCTCTCTCATCGCTACTCCCTCACCCTCCCTATTTGATGTCTGGGTGCGAATACCCGCTCCAACACAAAAACCCGCACTAACACAAAAACAAAACAATACCGGCACTTCAACACAAACACAACTGTCACAAAGTTACCCTCTACCCCTTCTCTCATCCCTACTCCTTCACCCCCACCCTTCCCGTGCGAATACCCAAACTGACACAAAAACAAAACTACATGTACAACTGTGATAATTTTTACCCCCTCTCTCATCGCTACTCCCTCACCCTCCCTATTTGATGTCTGGGTGCGAATACCCGCTCCAACACAAAAACCCGCACTAACACAAAAACAACACAATACCGGCACTTCAACACAAACACAACTGTCACAAAGTTACCCTCTACCCCTTCTCTCATCCCTACTCCTTCACCCCCACCCTTCCCGTGCGAATACCCAAACTGACACAAAAACAAAACTACATGTACAACTGTGATAATTTTTACCCCCTCTCTCATCGCTACTCCCTCACCCTCCCTATTTGATGTCTGGGTGCGAATACCCGCTCCAACACAAAAACCCGCACTAACACAAAAACAAAACAATACCGGCACTTCAACACAAAAACAACTGTCACAATGTTACCCTCTACCCCCTTCTCTCATCCCTACTCCTTCACCCCCACCCTTCCTGTGCGAATACCCAAACTGACACAAAAACAAAACTACATGTACAACTGTGATAATTTTTACCCCCTCTCTCATCGCTACTCCCTCACCCTCCCTATTTGATGTCTGGGTGCGAATACCCGCTCCAACACAAAAACCCCCAGTCTGATGTTTTATTACTAATGCCCACAAATATCCCTATAACCATTTACCAGATCCTACCAAATCCTATTTGTGATATTTTCACACACCCCCCATCCCTTCACCTACCCCCTTGACACCCAAACCATACCGGCACTTGAACACAAAAACAACAACTGTCACAATTTTACCCTCTCTACCCCCTTCTCTCATCCCTATTTCTTCACCCCCACCCTTCCTGTGCGAATACCCACACTGACAAAAACAAAACTACATGTACAACTGTGATAATTTTTACCTCCTTTCTCCCATCGCTATTCCCTCACCCTCCCTGTTTGATGTCTGGGTGCGAATACCCGCACTAACACAAAAACAAAACAACAACTGCATGTGACAATTTTACCCTCTCTACCCCCTTCCTGTTTGATATCCGGGTACATATACCCGCACCAACACAAAAACAACAACTGTGACAATTTCACCCTCTCTACCCTCTTCTCTCAACTCTATTCCCTCACCCTTCCTGTTTGATGTCCGGGGCCGTTTACCCGCACCAACAGTGCTACATATTCTGGCAGTGAGTTCCATTCTTTCACAGTTTCTTTACTAACATTCAATATTAGATTGTATAGTTATCACAGTATGTTCACACAGGTTCCTGGGCCACAATATTGTATCCATTGTTAATCACCACATTTTACACGCACCCTCCTTGGTTTTTCGGAAGTTTTCATTACACACACCGGCCTCATTTTGACAGCATTCCCACACACATACAATGCACCTTAACCCCCAATACACCAGTAGTGAAGTACATGTACCTTCGTACTATACAACAATAAACAACATACCATAGGAGTGCGTTTCCCGGCGCATTACCACTAAACCATACTCGACTTTTGGTGGCGTCATCTCTCCCACGGACACTCCACTACAAACCCTTCGCCTTTCTCCCCTACTTAGTTAGCATTTACATCTCCTCGTGCTTCTTCATTTCAATTTACAAGATGGCCGTCGCTCTTGAGACCGTTCCAGGCCCCCACGATCTACCACAGGCAACCCGTGTAGAGTTCACTCGGACCAAACGTCACGCGCACTCGTATTTGCTATTTCTTGTCGGCGCGCCCCCAGTTTCCCGCGAAAACAGGCATATACCGTGATTTCTGCTTCAAGTGAAGTGTTTTGTCTAAAAATATGATAACTACTTAAAAGATTAGGCTTAGACTTTTACAGGTTTAAGTTTTCTTTATTTGTATTTCTCTTCGAGTTTACTTAGTTATTAAATTATTTACTAAAAAAGTTATAGCCCTCGGTTATTTGCATTTCATAGCAGAGCCTTCGTTCATTTGGCCAGCGGAGCATACTGTTTTGCCGCTTTGTGCCCCGCCTCCGCGCCCGCACCCTCTCGATCTGGTCTTTAACGAAGTGAGAACTGTCACATCCATCACACGTACCCTCACAATATGACATCCAATCACACATCAATATGTGCTAGTTTTATTTGCCCTCACCGCGAGATCCCTTCCCTTTCTTCGCTCAACATCGACAGTTAAACACCAATGTATAACGCCAAGGCAAAAAAAACCACCAGAACACTGGCCAAATGAATGGGACTCTTCGCCCCTTACCGGCCTCCAGGTAAACATATTTGTTGTTTTTCTTCTTGTCGGTCCCGCGCTTAGTTGTCAGAACGAGCAGTCCAATGTCCACTCTATCACGTGTCGGGCGAGAATGCTCAAGACCGGTCTATAAGCATTTCGAAACACGTTAAACCCTGCAGCAATCCTCTCCACGGCACTTTTTCCGTTCTACACATCCCCCTTCCTCCCCTCTACTACTCCCCTCGGTTCATTATACATATTCCCTCAGTTTACTCGGCTTCCCCTCCAAGCTGCAGTGTTTTCTGTATAGCATCCCGCCCCTGAAGAGATTGCTATACAGGATATGGTGGACTCACATTGGACTTGCTCTATCCCCTATGAGCTCACTAGGGTCCCCATCCCCTTAGCTATCAATATCTTCGTTATCTATTTATTTATGTATCTATTTATTATATTATATTCATGCCCCCTTCCCGGTTCACAGTCTTGGATTGTTATCTACCGCTAGCCACCTTCGTCATTTTTCGTCATTTTACGACCCCGAACTAATTACACATAGTTTTCCTTCCCCACTCCTTTCATTCCGCTTTCATCTACGTTTTATACGACCGTTTTCTTCCGATATATTCCCTTAATATTCTCCCACATAAGTACGACTTTACATATTGAGCAATCCCGTAACCGGCCCGTCCCTTCAGTATATTTGGCATTTCTCAATTCCACATTCCTCCACAACAATCAAAGCTCCTCCTCTCCCCAGGCCTAGGCAACCCCTCATTGGTTTATTCTCCCCTTCTGTTATACTACGGATACATTTCCACTTTTATGTCCAAATACACATTTACCTTTGATCATAAACGTCACTTTATTCATTTTTTCCTCTGTGTTACCTACAAATTTTATCTTAATTTATAATTTTTTCCACTTATTACCCTGTTTTCAATAACACCAAGATACACTGCTTTCATTTAATTAGTTATCTATTTTTCCTCCGGGCTCACTGCTTCCATGCTTCTCCTCCTTCAATTTCCTCATTTTCATGGCTTTTCCTTTAGTCCAGGCTCACTCTGCATGTTTTCTCTACCAATTATGTTATTCATAATTCACACAGTGTACCCAGTGTTCACCCTGTCCTGGGATATCCAGTCCTTCCGCTTCTTGATAGTCCTCCTTCCTTTATACAAAAACATATTTTACTCCCTTCACCATCATTTATTGCATTTTTTCAATCCACTTATCCCCTAATTTCCACCATGCCTCAATTTTCCACATAGTTTTCCACCTATGGTTTCTTCAACAATATTACCCTCCACCCTCCTCTCCTATCCCCATTCCCTCACCCTTCCTGCTTGACGTCTGGATATCAATACCGGCACTTGAACACAAAAACAACAACTGTCACAATTTTACCCTCTCTACCCCCTTCTCTCATCCCTCTTCCTTCACCCCCACCCTTCCTGTGCGAATACCCAAACTGACACAAAAACAACACTACATGTACAACTGTGATAATTTTTACCCCCTCTCTCATCCTACTCCCTCACCCTCCCTATTTGATGTCTGGGTGCGAATACCCGCTCGAACACAAAAACTTAATCACAATACGGGGAAAGCTATCCAAGATCTCCTAGATCCCTAGACATCAAACCCCAATCCGAGCACCATCTATGTTGATACACATCCATACTTTTACATGTACATGTATGTACGTATATATCTTCACGTTCAGGTATACACTTTTTCTCTATGTGTGTTTATATATTTGTATTTACGTTCAATTTTGCTGGCTTAACATAATTCACATGTCAGTGTGACTGTACATGTTTGCATCCGTATGTATACCCAGATACACGCATCAGTCACCCTAGTCTGTTTTTTTATTACTAATACCCACAAATATCCCTACAACCATTTACCAGATCCTACCGAATCCTATTTGTGATATTTTCACACACCCCCATCCCTTCACCCACCCCCTTGACACCCAAACTATACCGACACTTAAACACAAAAACAACAACTGACACAATTTTACCCTCTCTACCCCTTCTCTCTCATCCCTATTCCTTCACCCCCACCCTTCCTGTGCGAATACCCACACTGACACAAAAACAAAACTACATGTACAACTGTGATAATTTTTACCCCCTCCATCATCCCTACTCCCTCACCCTCCCTATTTGATGTCTGGGTGCGAATACCCGCTCGAACACAAAAACTGTGATAATTTTCACCCCCTCTCTCATCGCTACTCCCTCACCCTCCCTATTTGATGTCTGGGTGCGAATACCCGCTCCAACACAAAAACCCGCACTAACACAAAAACAAAACAATACCGGCACTTCAACACAAACACAACTGTCACAAAGTTACCCTCTACCCCTTCTCTCATCCCTACTCCTTCACCCCCACCCTTCCCGTGCGAATACCCAAACTGACACAAAAACAAAACTACATGTACAACTGTGATAATTTTTACCCCCTCTCTCATCGCTACTCCCTCACCCTCCCTATTTGATGTCTGGGTGCGAATACCCGCTCCAACACAAAAACCCGCACTAACACAAAAACAAAACAATACCGGCACTTCAACACAAACACAACTGTCACAAAGTTACCCTCTACCCCTTCTCTCATCCCTACTCCTTCACCCCCACCCTTCCCGTGCGAATACCCAAACTGACACAAAAACAAAACTACATGTACAACTGTGATAATTTTTACCCCCTCTCTCATCGCTACTCCCTCACCCTCCCTATTTGATGTCTGGGTGCGAATACCTGCTCCAACACAAAAACCCGCACTAACACAAAAACAAAACAATACCGGCACTTCAACACAAAAACAACTGTCACAATGTTACCCTCTACCCCCTTCTCTCATCCCTACTCCTTCACCCCCACCCTTCCTGTGCGAATACCCAAACTGACACAAAAACAAAACTACATGTACAACTGTGATAATTTTTACCCCCTCTCTCATCGCTACTCCCTCACCCTCCCTATTTGATGTCTGGGTGCGAATACCCGCTCCAACACAAAAACCCCCAGTCTGATGTTTTATTACTAATGCCCACAAATATCCCTATAACGATTTACCAGATCCTACCAAATCCTATTTGTGATATTTTCACACACCCCCCATCCCTTCACCTACCCCCTTGACACCCAAACCATACCGGCACTTGAACACAAAAACAACAACTGTCACAATTTTACCCTCTCTACCCCCTTCTCTCATCCCTATTTCTTCACCCCCACCCTTCCTGTGCGAATACCCACACTGACAAAAACAAAACTACATGTACAACTGTGATAATTTTTACCTCCTTTCTCCCATCGCTATTCCCTCACCCTCCCTGTTTGATGTCTGGGTGCGAATACCCGCACTAACACAAAAACAAAACAACAACTGCATGTGACAATTTTACCCTCTCTACCCCCTTCCTGTTTGATATCCGGGTACATATACCCGCACCAACACAAAAACAACAACTGTGACAATTTCACCCTCTCTACCCTCTTCTCTCAACTCTATTCCCTCACCCTTCCTGTTTGATGTCCGGGGCCGTTTACCCGCACCAACAGTGCTACATATTCTGGCAGTGAGTTCCATTCTTTCACAGTTTCTTTACTAACATTCAATATTAGATTGTATAGTTATCACAGTATGTTCACACAGGTTCCTGGGCCACAATATTGTATCCATTGTTAATCACCACATTTTACACGCACCCTCCTTGGTTTTTCGGAAGTTTTCATTACACACACCGGCCTCATTTTGACAGCATTCCCACACACATACAATGCACCTTAACCCCCAATACACCAGTAGTGAAGTACATGTACCTTCGTACTATACAACAATAAACAACATACCATAGGAGTGCGTTTCCCGGCGCATTACCACTAAACCATACTCGACTTTTGGTGGCGTCATCTCTCCCACGGACACTCCACTACAAACCCTTCGCCTTTCTCCCCTACTTAGTTAGCATTTACATCTCCTCGTGCTTCTTCATTTCAATTTACAAGATGGCCGTCGCTCTTGAGACCGTTCCAGGCCCCCACGATCTACCACAGGCAACCCGTGTAGAGTTCACTCGGACCAAACGTCACGCGCACTCGTATTTGCTATTTCTTGTCGGCGCGCCCCCAGTTTCCCGCGAAAACAGGCATATACCGTGATTTCTGCTTCAAGTGAAGTGTTTTGTCTAAAAATATGATAACTACTTAAAAGATTAGGCTTAGACTTTTACAGGTTTAAGTTTTCTTTATTTGTATTTCTCTTCGAGTTTACTTAGTTATTAAATTATTTACTAAAAAGTTATAGCCCTCGGTTATTTGCATTTCATAGCAGAGCCTTCGTTCATTTGGCCAGCGGAGCATACTGTTTTGCCGCTTTGTGCCCCGCCTCCGCGCCCGCACCCTCTCGATCTGGTCTTTAACGAAGTGAGAACTGTCACATCCATCACACGTACCCTCACAATATGACATCCAATCACACATCAATATGTGCTAGTTTTATTTGCCCTCACCGCGAGATCCCTTCCCTTTCTTCGCTCAACATCGACAGTTAAACACCAATGTATAACGCCAAGGCAAAAAAAACCACCAGAACACTGGCCAAATGAATGGGACTCTTCGCCCCTTACCGGCCTCCAGGTAAACATATTTGTTGTTTTTCTTCTTGTCGGTCCCGCGCTTAGTTGTCAGAACGAGCAGTCCAATGTCCACTCTATCACGTGTCGGGCGAGAATGCTCAAGACCGGTCTATAAGCATTTCGAAACACGTTAAACCCTGCAGCAATCCTCTCCACGGCACTTTTTCCGTTCTACACATCCCCCTTCCTCCCCTCTACTACTCCCCTCGGTTCATTATACATATTCCCTCAGTTTACTCGGCTTCCCCTCCAAGCTGCAGTGTTTTCTGTATAGCATCCCGCCCCTGAAGAGATTGCTATACAGGATATGGTGGACTCACATTGGACTTGCTCTATCCCCTATGAGCTCACTAGGGTCCCCATCCCCTTAGCTATCAATATCTTCGTTATCTATTTATTTATGTATCTATTTATTATATTATATTCATGCCCCCTTCCCGGTTCACAGTCTTGGATTGTTATCTACCGCTAGCCACCTTCGTCATTTTTCGTCATTTTACGACCCCGAACTAATTACACATAGTTTTCCTTCCCCACTCCTTTCATTCCGCTTTCATCTACGTTTTATACGACCGTTTTCTTCCGATATATTCCCTTAATATTCTCCCACATAAGTACGACTTTACATATTGAGCAATCCCGTAACCGGCCCGTCCCTTCAGTATATTTGGCATTTCTCAATTCCACATTCCTCCACAACAATCAAAGCTCCTCCTCTCCCCAGGCCTAGGCAACCCCTCATTGGTTTATTCTCCCCTTCTGTTATACTACGGATACATTTCCACTTTTATGTCCAAATACACATTTACCTTTGATCATAAACGTCACTTTATTCATTTTTTCCTCTGTGTTACCTACAAATTTTATCTTAATTTATAATTTTTTCCACTTATTACCCTGTTTTCAATAACACCAAGATACACTGCTTTCATTTAATTAGTTATCTATTTTTCCTCCGGGCTCACTGCTTCCATGCTTCTCCTCCTTCAATTTCCTCATTTTCATGGCTTTTCCTTTAGTCCAGGCTCACTCTGCATGTTTTCTCTACCAATTATGTTATTCATAATTCACACAGTGTACCCAGTGTTCACCCTGTCCTGGGATATCCAGTCCTTCCGCTTCTTGATAGTCCTCCTTCCTTTATACAAAAACATATTTTACTCCCTTCACCATCATTTATTGCATTTTTTCAATCCACTTATCCCCTAATTTCCACCATGCCTCAATTTTCCACATAGTTTTCCACCTATGGTTTCTTCAACAATATTACCCTCCACCCTCCTCTCCTATCCCCATTCCCTCACCCTTCCTGCTTGACGTCTGGATATCAATACCGGCACTTGAACACAAAAACAACAACTGTCACAATTTTACCCTCTCTACCCCCTTCTCTCATCCCTCTTCCTTCACCCCCACCCTTCCTGTGCGAATACCCAAACTGACACAAAAACAACACTACATGTACAACTGTGATAATTTTTACCCCCTCTCTCATCCTACTCCCTCACCCTCCCTATTTGATGTCTGGGTGCGAATACCCGCTCGAACACAAAAACTTAATCACAATACGGGGAAAGCTATCCAAGATCTCCTAGATCCCTAGACATCAAACCCCAATCCGAGCACCATCTATGTTGATACACATCCATACTTTTACATGTACATGTATGTACGTATATATCTTCACGTTCAGGTATACACTTTTTCTCTATGTGTGTTTATATATTTGTATTTACGTTCAATTTTGCTGGCTTAACATAATTCACATGTCAGTGTGACTGTACATGTTTGCATCCGTATGTATACCCAGATACACGCATCAGTCACCCTAGTCTGTTTTTTTATTACTAATACCCACAAATATCCCTACAACCATTTACCAGATCCTACCGAATCCTATTTGTGATATTTTCACACACCCCCATCCCTTCACCCACCCCCTTGACACCCAAACTATACCGACACTTAAACACAAAAACAACAACTGACACAATTTTACCCTCTCTACCCCTTCTCTCTCATCCCTATTCCTTCACCCCCACCCTTCCTGTGCGAATACCCACACTGACACAAAAACAAAACTACATGTACAACTGTGATAATTTTTACCCCCTCCATCATCCCTACTCCCTCACCCTCCCTATTTGATGTCTGGGTGCGAATACCCGCTCGAACACAAAAACTGTGATAATTTTCACCCCCTCTCTCATCGCTACTCCCTCACCCTCCCTATTTGATGTCTGGGTGCGAATACCCGCTCCAACACAAAAACCCGCACTAACACAAAAACAAAACAATACCGGCACTTCAACACAAACACAACTGTCACAAAGTTACCCTCTACCCCTTCTCTCATCCCTACTCCTTCACCCCCACCCTTCCCGTGCGAATACCCAAACTGACACAAAAACAAAACTACATGTACAACTGTGATAATTTTTACCCCCTCTCTCATCGCTACTCCCTCACCCTCCCTATTTGATGTCTGGGTGCGAATACCCGCTCCAACACAAAAACCCGCACTAACACAAAAACAAAACAATACCGGCACTTCAACACAAACACAACTGTCACAAAGTTACCCTCTACCCCTTCTCTCATCCCTACTCCTTCACCCCCACCCTTCCCGTGCGAATACCCAAACTGACACAAAAACAAAACTACATGTACAACTGTGATAATTTTTACCCCCTCTCTCATCGCTACTCCCTCACCCTCCCTATTTGATGTCTGGGTGCGAATACCTGCTCCAACACAAAAACCCGCACTAACACAAAAACAAAACAATACCGGCACTTCAACACAAAAACAACTGTCACAATGTTACCCTCTACCCCCTTCTCTCATCCCTACTCCTTCACCCCCACCCTTCCTGTGCGAATACCCAAACTGACACAAAAACAAAACTACATGTACAACTGTGATAATTTTTACCCCCTCTCTCATCGCTACTCCCTCACCCTCCCTATTTGATGTCTGGGTGCGAATACCCGCTCCAACACAAAAACCCCCAGTCTGATGTTTTATTACTAATGCCCACAAATATCCCTATAACGATTTACCAGATCCTACCAAATCCTATTTGTGATATTTTCACACACCCCCCATCCCTTCACCTACCCCCTTGACACCCAAACCATACCGGCACTTGAACACAAAAACAACAACTGTCACAATTTTACCCTCTCTACCCCCTTCTCTCATCCCTATTTCTTCACCCCCACCCTTCCTGTGCGAATACCCACACTGACAAAAACAAAACTACATGTACAACTGTGATAATTTTTACCTCCTTTCTCCCATCGCTATTCCCTCACCCTCCCTGTTTGATGTCTGGGTGCGAATACCCGCACTAACACAAAAACAAAACAACAACTGCATGTGACAATTTTACCCTCTCTACCCCCTTCCTGTTTGATATCCGGGTACATATACCCGCACCAACACAAAAACAACAACTGTGACAATTTCACCCTCTCTACCCTCTTCTCTCAACTCTATTCCCTCACCCTTCCTGTTTGATGTCCGGGGCCGTTTACCCGCACCAACAGTGCTACATATTCTGGCAGTGAGTTCCATTCTTTCACAGTTTCTTTACTAACATTCAATATTAGATTGTATAGTTATCACAGTATGTTCACACAGGTTCCTGGGCCACAATATTGTATCCATTGTTAATCACCACATTTTACACGCACCCTCCTTGGTTTTTCGGAAGTTTTCATTACACACACCGGCCTCATTTTGACAGCATTCCCACACACATACAATGCACCTTAACCCCCAATACACCAGTAGTGAAGTACATGTACCTTCGTACTATACAACAATAAACAACATACCATAGGAGTGCGTTTCCCGGCGCATTACCACTAAACCATACTCGACTTTTGGTGGCGTCATCTCTCCCACGGACACTCCACTACAAACCCTTCGCCTTTCTCCCCTACTTAGTTAGCATTTACATCTCCTCGTGCTTCTTCATTTCAATTTACAAGATGGCCGTCGCTCTTGAGACCGTTCCAGGCCCCCACGATCTACCACAGGCAACCCGTGTAGAGTTCACTCGGACCAAACGTCACGCGCACTCGTATTTGCTATTTCTTGTCGGCGCGCCCCCAGTTTCCCGCGAAAACAGGCATATACCGTGATTTCTGCTTCAAGTGAAGTGTTTTGTCTAAAAATAAGATAACTACTTAAAAGATTAGCCTTAGACTTTTACAGGTTTAAGTTTTCTTTATTTGTATTTCTCTGCGAGTTTACTTAGTTATTAAATTATTTACTAAAAAAGTTATAGCCCTCGGTTATTTGCATTTCATAGCAGAGCCTTCGTTCATTTGGCCAGCGGAGCATACTGTTTTGCCGCTTTGTGCCCCGCCTCCGCGCCCGCACCCTCTCGATCTGGTCTTTAACGAAGTGAGAACTGTCACATCCATCACACGTACCCTCACAATATGACATCCAATCACACATCAATATGTGCTAGTTTTATTTGCCCTCACCGCGAGATCCCTTCCCTTTCTTCGCTCAACATCGACAGTTAAACACCAATGTATAACGCCAAGGCAAAAAACCCCACCAGAACACTGGCCAAATGAATGGGACTCTTCGCCCCTTACCGGCCTCCAGGTAAACATATTTGTTGTTTTTCTTCTTGTCGGTCCCGCGCTTAGTTGTCAGAACGAGCAGTCCAATGTCCACTCTATCACGTGTCGGGCGAGAATGCTCAAGACCGGTCTATAAGCATTTCGAAACACGTTAAACCCTGCAGCAATCCTCTCCACGGCACTTTTTCCGTTCTACACATCCCCCTTCCTCCCCTCTACTACTCCCCTCGGTTCATTATACATATTCCCTCAGTTTACTCGGCTTCCCCTCCAAGCTGCAGTGTTTTCTGTATAGCATCCCGCCCCTGAAGAGATTGCTATACAGGATATGGTGGACTCACATTGGACTTGCTCTATCCCCTATGAGCTCACTAGGGTCCCCATCCCCTTAGCTATCAATATCTTCGTTATCTATTTATTTATGTATCTATTTATTATATTATATTCATGCCCCCTTCCCGGTTCACAGTCTTGGACTGTTATCTACCGCTAGCCACCTTCGTCATTTTTCGTCATTTTACGACCCCGAACTAATTACACATAGTTTTCCTTCCCCACTCCTTTCATTCCGCTTTCATCTACGTTTTATACGACCGTTTTCTTCCGATATATTCCCTTAATATTCTCCCACATAAGTACGACTTTACATATTGAGCAATCCCGTAACCGGCCCGTCCCTTCAGTATATTTGGCATTTCTCAATTCCACATTCCTCCACAACAATCAAAGCTCCTCCTCTCCCCAGGCCTAGGCAACCCCTCATTGGTTTATTCTCCCCTTCTGTTATACTACGGATACATTTCCACTTTTATGTCCAAATACACATTTACCTTTGATCATAAACGTCACTTTATTCATTTTTTCCTCTGTGTTACCTACAAATTTTATCTTAATTTATATTTTTTTCCACTTATTACCCTGTTTTCAATAACACCAAGATACACTGCTTTCATTTAATTAGTTATCTATTTTTCCTCCGGGCTCACTGCTTCCATGCTTCTCCTCCTTCAATTTCCTCATTTTCATGGCTTTTCCTTTAGTCCAGGCTCACTCTGCATGTTTTCTCTACCAATTATGTTATTCATAATTCACACAGTGTACCCAGTGTTCACCCTGTCCTGGGATATCCAGTCCTTCCGCTTCTTGATAGTCCTCCTTCCTTTATACAAAAACATATTTTACTCCCTTCACCATCATTTATTGCATTTTTTCAATCCACTTATCCCCTAATTTCCACCATGCCTCAATTTTCCACATAGTTTTCCACCTATGGTTTCTTCAACAATATTACCCTCCACCCTCCTCTCCTATCCCCATTCCCTCACCCTTCCTGCTTGACGTCTGGATATCAATACCGGCACTTGAACACAAAAACAACAACTGTCACAATTTTACCCTCTCTACCCCCTTCTCTCATCCCTCTTCCTTCACCCCCACCCTTCCTGTGCGAATACCCAAACTGACACAAAAACAACACTACATGTACAACTGTGATAATTTTTACCCCCTCTCTCATCCTACTCCCTCACCCTCCCTATTTGATGTCTGGGTGCGAATACCCGCTCGAACACAAAAAAAAAAAAAAAAAAAAAAAAAAAAAAAAAAAAAAAAATAATAATATCACTACTTAAAAGATCAGCCTAAGACTTTTACAGGTTCCAGTTTTCTTTATTTGTAATTCTCTTTGAGTTTACCAAGTTAAAAAATTATTTACCACAAAAGTTATCGCCCTCGGTTATTTGTATTTCATAGCAGAGCCTTCGTTATTTTGGCCAGCGGAGCATACCGTTTTGCCGCTTTGTGCCCCGCCCCCGCTCCCGCACCCTCTCGATCTGGTCTTTAACGCAGTGAGAACTGTCACATTCATCACACCATCACAATTTAACATCCAATCACACATCAATATGTGCTAGTTTTATTTGCCCTCACCGCGAGATTCCTTCCCTTACTCCGCTCAACGTCGACAGCTACAGATTGAAATGTATTACGCCAAGGCAAAAAACACAACCAGAACACTGGCCAAATCCCTGGGACTCTTCACCCCTTACTGGCCTCCAGGTAACCATATTTGTTGTTTTTCTTCTTGTCGATCCCGCGCTTAGCTGTCAGAACGAGCAGTCCAATGCCCACTCTATCACGTGTCGGGCGAGAATGCTCAAGACCGGTCTATAAGCATTTCGAAACACGTTAAACCCTGCAGCAATCCTCTCCACGGCACTTTTTCCGTTCTACACATCCCCCTTCCTCCCCTCTACTACTCCCCTCGGTTCATTATACCTATTCCCTCAGTTTACTCGGCTTCCCCTCCAAGCTGCAGTGTTTTCTGTATAGCATCCCGCCCCTGAAGAGATTGCTATACAGGATATGGTGGACTCACATTGGACTTGCTCTATCCCCTATGAGCTCACTAGGGTCCCCATCCCCTTAGCTATCAATATCTTCGTTATCTATTTATTTATGTATCTATTTATTATATTATATTCATGCCCCCTTCCCGGTTCACAGTCTTGGATTGTTATCTACCGCTAGCCACCTTCGTCATTTTTTCGTCATTTTACGACTCCGAACTAATTACACATACATGTAGTTTGCCTTCCCCACTCCTTTCATTCCGCTTTCATCTACGTTTTATACGATCGTTTTCTTCCGATATATTACCTTATATTCTCCCACATAAGTACGACTTTACATATTGAGCAATCCCGTAACGGGCCCGTCCCTTCAGTATATTTGGCATTTCTCAATTCCCACATTCCTCCACAACAATCAAAGCTCCTCCTCTCCCCAGGCCTAGGCAACCCCTCATTGGTTTATTCTCCCCTTCTGTTATACTACGGATACATTTCCACTTTTATGTCCAACTACACATTTACCTTTGATCATAAACGTCACTTTATTCATTTTTTCCTCTGTGTTACCTACAAATTTTATCTTAATTTATCATTTTTTCCACTTATTACCCTGTTTTCAATAACACCAAGATACACTGCTTTCATTTAATTAGTTATCTATTTTTCCTCCGGGCTCACTGCTTCCATGCTTCTCCTCCTTCAATTTCCTCTACCGATTGTGTTATTCATAATTCACACAGTGTACCCAGTGTACCCAGTGTTCACCCTGCCCTGGGATATCCAGTCCTTCCGCTTCTTGATAGTCCTCCTTCCTTTATACAAAAACATATTTTACTCCTTTCACCATCATTTATTGCATTTTTTCAATCCACTTATCCCCTAATTTCCACCATGCCTCAATTTTCCACATAGTTTTCCACCTATGGTTTCTTCAACAATATTACCCTCCACCCTCCTCTCCTATCCCCATTCCCTCACCCTTCCTGCTTGACGTCTGGATATCAATACCGGCATTTGAACACAAAAACAACAACTGTCACAATTTTACCCTCTCTACCCCCTTCTCTCATCCCTCTTCCTTCACCCCCACCCTTCCTGTGCGAATACCCAAACTGACACAAAAACAACACTACATGTACAACTGTGATCATTTTTACCCCCTCTCTCATCCTACTCCCTCACCCTCCCTATTTGATGTCTGGGTGCGAATAACCGCTCCAACACAAAAACTTAATCACAATACGGGGAAAGCTATCCAAGATCTCCTAGATCCCTAGACATCAAACCCCAATCCGAGCACCATCTATGTTGATACACATCCATACTTTTACATGTACATGTATGTACGTATATATCTTCACGTTCAGGTATACACTTTTTCTCTATGTGTGTTTATATATTTGTATTTACGTTCAATTTTGCTGGCTTAACATAATTCACATGTCAGTGTGACTGTACATGTTTGCATCCGTATGTATACACAGATACACGCATCAGTCACCCTAGTCTGTTTTATTATTACTAATACCCACAAATATCCCTACAACCATTTACCAGATCCTACCGAATCCTATTTGTGATATTTTCACACACCCCCATCCCTTCACCCACCCCCTTGACACCCAAACTATACCGACACTTAAACACAAAAACAACAACTGACACAATTTTACCCTCTCTACCCCTTCTCTCTCATCCCTATTCCTTCACCCCCACCCTTCCTGTGCGAATACCCACACTGACACAAAAACAAAACTACATGTACAACTGTGATAATTTTTACCCCCTCCCTCATCCCTACTCCCTCACCCTCCCTATTTGATGTCTGGGTGCGAATACCCGCTCGAACACAAAAACTGTGATAATTTTCACCCCCTCTCTCATCGCTACTCCCTCACCCTCCCTATTTGATGTCTGGGTGCGAATACCCGCTCCAACACAAAAACCCGCACTAACACAAAAACAAAACAATACCGGCACTTCAACACAAACACAACTGTCACAAAGTTACCCTCTACCCCTTCTCTCATCCCTACTCCTTCACCCCCACCCTTCCCGTGCGAATACCCAAACTGACACAAAAACAAAACTAAATGTACAACTGTGATAATTTTTACCCCCTCTCTCATCGCTACTCCCTCACCCTCCCTATTTGATGTCTGGGTGCGAATACCCGCTCCAACACAAAAACCCGCACTAACACAAAAACAAAACAATACCGGCACTTCAACACAAACACAACTGTCACAAAGTTACCCTCTACCCCTTCTCTCATCCCTACTCCTTCACCCCCACCCTTCCCGTGCGAATACCCAAACTGACACAAAAACAAAACTACATGTACAACTGTGATAATTTTTACCCCCTCTCTCATCGCTACTCCCTCACCCTCCCTATTTGATGTCTGGGTGCGAATACCCGCTCCAACACAAAAACCCGCACTAACACAAAAACAAAACAATACCGGCACTTCAACACAAAAACAACTGTCACAATGTTACCCTCTACCCCCTTCTCTCATCCCTACTCCTTCACCCCCACCCTTCCTGTGCGAATACCCAAACTGACACAAAAACAAAACTACATGTACAACTGTGATAATGTTTACCCCCTCTCTCATCGCTACTCCCTCACCCTCCCTATTTGATGTCTGGGTGCGAATACCCGCTCCAACACAAAAACCCCCAGTCTGATGTTTTATTACTAATGCCCACAAATATCCCTATAACCATTTACCAGATCCTACCAAATCCTATTTGTGATATTTTCACACACCCCCCATCCCTTCACCTACCCCCTTGACACCCAAACCATACCGGCACTTGAACACAAAAACAACAACTGTCACAATTTTACCCTCTCTACCCCCTTCTCTCATCCCTATTTCTTCACCCCCACCCTTCCTGTGCGAATACCCACACTGACAAAAACAAAACTACATGTACAACTGTGATAATTTTTACCTCCTTTCTCCCATCGCTATTCCCTCACCCTCCCTGTTTGATGTCTGGGTGCGAATACCCGCACTAACACAAAAACAAAACAACAACTGCATGTGACAATTTTACCCTCTCTACCCCCTTCCTGTTTGATATCCGGGTACATATACCCGCACCAACACAAAAACAACAACTGTGACAATTTCACCCTCTCTACCCTCTTCTCTCAACTCTATTCCCTCACCCTTCCTGTTTGATGTCCGGGGCCGTTTACCCGCACCAACAGTGCTACATATTCTGGCAGTGAGTTCCATTCTTTCACAGTTTCTTTACTAACATTCAATATTAGATTGTATTGTTATCACAGTATGTTCACACAGGTTCCTGGGCCACAATATTGTATCCATTGTTAATCACCACATTTTACACGCACCCTCCTTGGTTTTTCGGAAGTTTTCATTACACACACCGGCCTCATTTTGACAGCATTCCCACACACATACAATGCACCTTAACCCCCAATACACCAGTAGTGAAGTACATGTACCTTCGTACTATACAACAATAAACAACATACCATAGGAGTGCGTTTCCCGGCGCATTACCACTAAACCATACTCGACTTTTGGTGGCGTCATCTCTCCCACGGACACTCCACTACAAACCCTTCGCCTTTCTCCCCTACTTAGTTAGCATTTACATCTCCTCGTGCTTCTTCATTTCAATTTACAAGATGGCCGTCGCTCTTGAGACCGTTCCAGGCCCCCACGATCTACCACAGGCAACCCGTGTAGAGTTCACTCGGACCAAACGTCACGCGCACTCGTATTTGCTATTTCTTGTCGGCGCGCCCCCAGTTTCCCGCGAAAACAGGCATATACCGTGATTTCTGCTTCAAGTGAAGTGTTTTGTCTAAAAATAAGATAACTACTTAAAAGATTAGCCTTAGACTTTTACAGGTTTAAGTTTTCTTTATTTGTATTTCTCTTCGAGTTTACTTAGTTATTAAATTATTTACTAAAAAAGTTATAGCCCTCGGTTATTTGCATTTCATAGCAGAGCCTTCGTTCATTTGGCCAGCGGAGCATACTGTTTTGCCGCTTTGTGCCCCGCCTCCGAGCCCGCACCCTCTCGATCTGGTCTTTAACGAAGTGAGAACTGTCACATCCATCACACGTACCCTCACAATATGACATCCAATCACACATCAATATGTGCTAGTTTTATTTGCCCTCACCGCGAGATCCCTTCCCTTTCTTCGCTCAACATCGACAGTTAAACACCAATGTATAACGCCAAGGCAAAAAAACCCACCAGAACACTGGCCAAATGAATGGGACTCTTCGCCCCTTACCGGCCTCCAGGTAAACATATTTGTTGTTTTTCTTCTTGTCGGTCCCGCGCTTAGTTGTCAGAACGAGCAGTCCAATGTCCACTCTATCACGTGTCGGGCGAGAATGCTCAAGACCGGTCTATAAGCATTTCGAAACACGTTAAACCCTGCAGCAATCCTCTCCACGGCACTTTTTCCGTTCTACACATCCCCCTTCCTCCCCTCTACTACTCCCCTCGGTTCATTATACATATTCCCTCAGTTTACTCGGCTTCCCCTCCAAGCTGCAGTGTTTTCTGTATAGCATCCCGCCCCTGAAGAGATTGCTATACAGGATATGGTGGACTCACATTGGACTTGCTCTATCCCCTATGAGCTCACTAGGGTCCCCATCCCCTTAGCTATCAATATCTTCGTTATCTATTTATTTATGTATCTATTTATTATATTATATTCATGCCCCCTTCCCGGTTCACAGTCTTGGATTGTTATCTACCGCTAGCCACCTTCGTCATTTTTCGTCATTTTACGACCCCGAACTAATTACACATAGTTTTCCTTCCCCACTCCTTTCATTCCGCTTTCATCTACGTTTTATACGACCGTTTTCTTCCGATATATTCCCTTAATATTCTCCCACATAAGTACGACTTTACATATTGAGCAATCCCGTAACCGGCCCGTCCCTTCAGTATATTTGGCATTTCTCAATTCCACATTCCTCCACAACAATCAAAGCTCCTCCTCTCCCCAGGCCTAGGCAACCCCTCATTGGTTTATTCTCCCCTTCTGTTATACTACGGATACATTTCCACTTTTATGTCCAAATACACATTTACCTTTGATCATAAACGTCACTTTATTCATTTTTTCCTCTGTGTTACCTACAAATTTTATCTTAATTTATAATTTTTTCCACTTATTACCCTGTTTTCAATAACACCAAGATACACTGCTTTCATTTAATTAGTTATCTATTTTTCCTCCGGGCTCACTGCTTCCATGCTTCTCCTCCTTCAATTTCCTCATTTTCATGGCTTTTCCTTTAGTCCAGGCTCACTCTGCATGTTTTCTCTACCAATTATGTTATTCATAATTCACACAGTGTACCCATGCAGTGTTCACCCTGTCCTGGGATATCCAGTCCTTCCGCTTCTTGATAGTCCTCCTTCCTTTATACAAAAACATATTTTACTCCCTTCACCATCATTTATTGCATTTTTTCAATCCACTTATCCCCTAATTTCCACCATGCCTCAATTTTCCACATAGTTTTCCACCTATGGTTTCTTCAACAATATTACCCTCCACCCTCCTCTCCTATCCCCATTCCCTCACCCTTCCTGCTTGACGTCTGGATATCAATACCGGCACTTGAACACAAAAACAACAACTGTCACAATTTTACCCTCTCTACCCCCTTCTCTCATCCCTCTTCCTTCACCCCCACCCTTCCTGTGCGAATACCCAAACTGACACAAAAACAACACTACATGTACAACTGTGATAATTTTTACCCCCTCTCTCATCCTACTCCCTCACCCTCCCTATTTGATGTCTGGGTGCGAATACCCGCTCGAACACAAAAACTTAATCACAATACGGGGAAAGCTATCCAAGATCTCCTAGATCCCTAGACATCAAACCCCAATCCGAGCACCATCTATGTTGATACACATCCATACTTTTACATGTACATGTATGTACGTATATATCTTCACGTTCAGGTATACACTTTTTCTCTATGTGTGTTTATATATTTGTATTTACGTTCAATTTTGCTGGCTTAACATAATTCACATGTCAGTGTGACTGTACATGTTTGCATCCGTATGTATACACAGATACACGCATCAGTCACCCTAGTCTGTTTTTTTATTACTAATACCCACAAATATCCCTACAACCATTTACCAGATCCTACCGAATCCTATTTGTGATATTTTCACACACCCCCATCCCTTCACCCACCCCCTTGACACCCAAACTATACCGACACTTAAACACAAAAACAACAACTGACACAATTTTACCCTCTCTACCCCTTCTCTCTCATCCCTATTCCTTCACCCCCACCCTTCCTGTGCGAATACCCACACTGACACAAAAACAAAACTACATGTACAACTGTGATAATTTTTACCCCCTCTCTCATCGCTACTCCCTCACCCTCCCTATTTGATGTCTGGGTGCGAATACCCGCTCCAACACAAAAACCCGCACTAACACAAAAACAAAACAATACCGGCACTTCAACACAAAAACAACTGTCACAATGTTACCCTCTACCCCCTTCTCTCATCCCTACTCCTTCACCCCCACCCTTCCTGTGCGAATACCCAAACTGACACAAAAACAAAACTACATGTACAACTGTGATAATGTTTACCCCCTCTCTCATCGCTACTCCCTCACCCTCCCTATTTGATGTCTGGGTGCGAATACCCGCTCCAACACAAAAACCCCCAGTCTGATGTTTTATTACTAATGCCCACAAATATCCCTATAACCATTTACCAGATCCTACCAAATCCTATTTGTGATATTTTCACACACCCCCCATCCCTTTACCTACCCCCTTGACACCCAAACCATACCGGCACTTGAACACAAAAACAACAACTGTCACAATTTTACCCTCTCTACCCCCTTCTCTCATCCCTATTTCTTCACCCCCACCCTTCCTGTGCGAATACCCACACTGACAAAAACAAAACTACATGTACAACTGTGATAATTTTTACCTCCTTTCTCCCATCGCTATTCCCTCACCCTCCCTGTTTGATGTCTGGGTGCGAATACCCGCACTAACACAAAAACAAAACAACAACTGCATGTGACAATTTTACCCTCTCTACCCCCTTCCTGTTTGATATCCGGGTACATATACCCGCACCAACACAAAAACAACAACTGTGACAATTTCACCCTCTCTACCCTCTTCTCTCAACTCTATTCCCTCACCCTTCCTGTTTGATGTCCGGGGCCGTTTACCCGCACCAACAGTGCTACATATTCTGGCAGTGAGTTCCATTCTTTCACAGTTTCTTTACTAACATTCAATATTAGATTGTATAGTTATCACAGTATGTTCACACAGGTTCCTGGGCCACAATATTGTATCCATTGTTAATCACCACATTTTACACGCACCCTCCTTGGTTTTTCGGAAGTTTTCATTACACACACCGGCCTCATTTTGACAGCATTCCCACACACATACAATGCACCTTAACCCCCAATACACCAGTAGTGAAGTACATGTACCTTCGTACTAACTACTATACAACAATAAACAACATACCATAGGAGTGCGTTTCCCGGCGCATTACCACTAAACCATACTCGACTTTTGGTGGCGTCATCTCTCCCACGGACACTCCACTACAAACCCTTCGCCTTTCTCCCCTACTTAGTTAGCATTTACATCTCCTCGTGCTTCTTCATTTCAATTTACAAGATGGCCGTCGCTCTTGAGACCGTTCCAGGCCCCCACGATCTACCACAGGCAACCCGTGTAGAGTTCACTCGGACCAAACGTCACGCGCACTCGTATTTGCTATTTCTTGTCGGCGCGCCCCCAGTTTCCCGCGAAAACAGGCATATACCGTGATTTCTGCTTCAAGTGAAGTGTTTTGTCTAAAAATAAGATAACTACTTAAAAGATTAGCCTTAGACTTTTACAGGTTTAAGTTTTCTTTATTTGTATTTCTCTTCGAGTTTACTTAGTTATTAAATTATTTACTAAAAAAGTTATAGCCCTCGGTTATTTGCATTTCATAGCAGAGCCTTCGTTCATTTGGCCAGCGGAGCATACTGTTTTGCCGCTTTGTGCCCCGCCTCCGCGCCCGCACCCTCTCGATCTGGTCTTTAACGAAGTGAGAACTGTCACATCCATCACACGTACCCTCACAATATGACATCCAATCACACATCAATATGTGCTAGTTTTATTTGCCCTCACCGCGAGATCCCTTCCCTTTCTTCGCTCAACATCGACAGTTAAACGCCAATGTATAACGCCAAGGCAAAAAAACCCACCAGAACACTGGCCAAATGAATGGGACTCTTCGCCCCTTACCGGCCTCCAGGTAAACATATTTGTTGTTTTTCTTCTTGTCGGTCCCGCGCTTAGTTGTCAGAACGAGCAGTCCAATGTCCACTCTATCACGTGTCGGGCGAGAATGCTCAAGACCGGTCTATAAGCATTTCGAAACACGTTAAACCCTGCAGCAATCCTCTCCACGGCACTTTTTCCGTTCTACACATCCCCCTTCCTCCCCTCTACTACTCCCCTCGGTTCATTATACATATTCCCTCAGTTTACTCGGCTTCCCCTCCAAGCTGCAGTGTTTTCTGTATAGCATCCCGCCCCTGAAGAGATTGCTATACAGGATATGGTGGACTCACATTGGACTTGCTCTATCCCCTATGAGCTCACTAGGGTCCCCATCCCCTTAGCTATCAATATCTTCGTTATCTATTTATTTATGTATCTATTTATTATATTATATTCATGCCCCCTTCCCGGTTCACAGTCTTGGACTGTTATCTACCGCTAGCCACCTTCGTCATTTTTCGTCATTTTACGACCCCGAACTAATTACACATAGTTTTCCTTCCCCACTCCTTTCATTCCGCTTTCATCTACGTTTTATACGACCGTTTTCTTCCGATATATTCCCTTAATATTCTCCCACATAAGTACGACTTTACATATTGAGCAATCCCGTAACCGGCCCGTCCCTTCAGTATATTTGGCATTTCTCAATTCCACATTCCTCCACAACAATCAAAGCTCCTCCTCTCCCCAGGCCTAGGCAACCCCTCATTGGTTTATTCTCCCCTTCTGTTATACTACGGATACATTTCCACTTTTATGTCCAAATACACATTTACCTTTGATCATAAACGTCACTTTATTCATTTTTTCCTCTGTGTTACCTACAAATTTTATCTTAATTTATAATTTTTTCCATTTATTACCCTGTTTTCAATAACACCAAGATACACTGCTTTCATTTAATTAGTTATCTATTTTTCCTCCGGGCTCACTGCTTCCATGCTTCTCCTCCTTCAATTTCCTCATTTTCATGGCTTTTCCTTTAGTCCAGGCTCACTCTGCATGTTTTCTCTACCAATTATGTTATTCATAATTCACACAGTGTACCCAGTGTTCACCCTGTCCTGGGATATCCAGTCCTTCCGCTTCTTGATAGTCCTCCTTCCTTTATACAAAAACATATTTTACTCCCTTCACCATCATTTATTGCATTTTTTCAATCCACTTATCCCCTAATTTCCACCATGCCTCAATTTTCCACATAGTTTTCCACCTATGGTTTCTTCAACAATATTACCCTCCACCCTCCTCTCCTATCCCCATTCCCTCACCCTTCCTGCTTGACGTCTGGATATCAATACCGGCACTTGAACACAAAAACAACAACTGTCACAATTTTACCCTCTCTACCCCCTTCTCTCATCCCTCTTCCTTCACCCCCACCCTTCCTGTGCGAATACCCAAACTGACACAAAAACAACACTACATGTACAACTGTGATAATTTTTACCCCCTCTCTCATCCTACTCCCTCACCCTCCCTATTTGATGTCTGGGTGCGAATACCCGCTCGAACACAAAAAAATAAAAAAATAAAAATAAATAAAAAATAAAAAAAATAAGATCACTACTTAAAAGATCAGCCTAAGACTTTTACAGGTTCCAGTTTTCTTTATTTGTAATTCTCTTTGAGTTTACCAAGTTAAAAAATTATTTACCACAAAAGTTATCGCCCTCGGTTATTTGTATTTCATAGCAGAGCCTTCGTTATTTTGGCCAGCGGAGCATACCGTTTTGCCGCTTTGTGCCCCGCCCCCGCTCCCGCACCCTCTCGATCTGGTCTTTAACGCAGTGAGAACTGTCACATTCATCACACCATCACAATTTAACATCCAATCACACATCAATATGTGCTAGTTTTATTTGCCCTCACCGCGAGATTCCTTCCCTTACTCCGCTCAACGTCGACAGCTACAGATTGAAATGTATTACGCCAAGGCAAAAAACACAACCAGAACACTGGCCAAATCCCTGGGACTCTTCACCCCTTACTGGCCTCCAGGTAACCATATTTGTTGTTTTTCTTCTTGTCGATCCCGCGCTTAGCTGTCAGAACGAGCAGTCCAATGCCCACTCTATCACGTGTCGGGCGAGAATGCTCAAGACCGGTCTATAAGCATTTCGAAACACGTTAAACCCTGCAGCAATCCTCTCCACGGCACTTTTTCCGTTCTACACATCCCCCTTCCTCCCCTCTACTACTCCCCTCGGTTCATTATACCTATTCCCTCAGTTTACTCGGCTTCCCCTCCAAGCTGCAGTGTTTTCTGTATAGCATCCCGCCCCTGAAGAGATTGCTATACAGGATATGGTGGACTCACATTGGACTTGCTCTATCCCCTATGAGCTCACTAGGGTCCCCATCCCCTTAGCTATCAATATCTTCGTTATCTATTTATTTATGTATCTATTTATTATATTATATTCATGCCCCCTTCCCGGTTCACAGTCTTGGATTGTTATCTACCGCTAGCCACCTTCGTCATTTTTTCGTCATTTTACGACTCCGAACTAATTACACATACATGTAGTTTGCCTTCCCCACTCCTTTCATTCCGCTTTCATCTACGTTTTATACGATCGTTTTCTTCCGATATATTACCTTATATTCTCCCACATAAGTACGACTTTACATATTGAGCAATCCCGTAACTGGCCCGTCCCTTCAGTATATTTGGCATTTCTCAATTCCCACATTCCTCCACAACAATCAAAGCTCCTCCTCTCCCCAGGCCTAGGCAACCCCTCATTGGTTTATTCTCCCCTTCTGTTATACTACGGATACATTTCCACTTTTATGTCCAACTACACATTTACCTTTGATCATAAACGTCACTTTATTCATTTTTTCCTCTGTGTTACCTACAAATTTTATCTTAATTTATCATTTTTTCCACTTATTACCCTGTTTTCAATAACACCAAGATACACTGCTTTCATTTAATTAGTTATCTATTTTTCCTCCGGGCTCACTGCTTCCATGCTTCTCCTCCTTCAATTTCCTCTACCGATTGTGTTATTCATAATTCACACAGTGTACCCAGTGTTCACCCTGCCCTGGGATATCCAGTCCTTCCGCTTCTTGATAGTCCTCCTTCCTTTATACAAAAACATATTTTACTCCTTTCACCATCATTTATTGCATTTTTTCAATCCACTTATCCCCTAATTTCCACCATGCCTCAATTTTCCACATAGTTTTCCACCTATGGTTTCTTCAACAATATTACCCTCCACCCTCCTCTCCTATCCCCATTCCCTCACCCTTCCTGCTTGACGTCCGGATATCAATACCGGCACTTGAACACAAAAAAAACAACTGTCACAATTTTACCCTCCCCACCCCCTTCTCTCATCCCTATTCCTTCACCCCCACCCTTCCTGTGCGAATACCCAAACTGACACAAAAACAAAACTACATGTACAACTGTGATAATTTTTACCCCCTCTCTCATCCCTACTCCCTCACCCTCCCTATTTGATGTCTGGGTGCGAATACCCGCTCCAAAACAAAAACTTAATCACAATACGGGGAAAGCTATCCAAGATCTCCTAGATCCCTAGACATCAAACCCCAATCCGAGCACCATCTATGTTGATACACATCCATACTTTTACATGTACATGTATGTATGTATATATCTTCACGTTCAGGTATACACTTTTTATCTATGTGTGTTTATATATTTGTATTTACGTTTATTTTTGCTGGCTTGACATAATTCACATGTCAGTGTGACTGTACATGTTTGCATCCGTATGTATACACAGATACACACATCAGACCCTAGTCTGTTTTATTACTAATACCCACAAATATCCCTACAACCATTTACCAGATCCTACCGAATCCTATTTGTGATATTTTCACACACCCCCCATCCCTTCACCCACCCCCTTGACACCCAAACTATACCGACACTTAAACACAAAAACAACAACTGACATAATTTTACCCTCTCTACCCCTTCTCTCTCATCCCTATTCCTTCACCCCCACCCTCCCTGTGCGAATACCCACACCGACACAAAAACAAAACTGCATGTACAACTGTGATAATTTTTACCCCCTCTCTCATCCCTACTCCCTCACCCTCCCTATTTGATGTCTGGGTGCGAATACCCGCTCCAACACAAAAACATACGCTGGCGTAACAACTTTAGGAGAAATGAAATTTCCCCAGTGCTGGTGTCATTAAGTTGTTTTTTACACATTTTTGATCAAATTTGTTAGTAAGATCGATCGCGACGCCGTGCTATCTCTCTCTCTATTTCTATCAAATGCTCTACTACATCAGGTACGTTTGAATACGCTATGCTAAATTATTTAAATTTCGACCAACATGGAACGCGACTGCCACGGCTGCGGAGTAGAAGGGTAGGTCAATTATAAGCAGCCATGCACGACAAACACAAAGGAGGCCAATACAACGGTGATGAATATTCATTTGGCTTCCAACGGCCAAGTGGATCCGGTTGCTATATAAATATAAAGTTTGTATAAAATCTGGTATGTATAGACCACGACCCAGTTTGGCTCACTTTCCTGCAGTATTTTTTCTTCACACATACGCTGGCGTAACAACTTTAGGAGAAATGAAATTTCCCCAGTGCTGGTGTCATTAAGTTGTTTTTTTACACATTTTTGATCAAATTTGTTAGTAAGAGCGATCGCGACGCCGTGCTATCTCTCTCTCTATTTCTATCAAATGCCCTACTACATCAGGTACGTTTGAATACGCTATGCTAAATTATTTAAATTTCGACCAACATGGAACGCGACTGCCACGGCTGCGGAGTAGAAGGGTAGGTCAGGCAGCCATGCACGACAAACACAAAGGAGGCCAATACAACGGTGATGAATATTCATTTGGCTTCCAACGGCCAAGTGGATCCGGTTGCTATATAAATATAAAGTTTGTATTATAAAATCTGGTATAATAATGAATTACAATAGTAAAACCTATTAATTAAAATCTAAATACACGATATCTACACAGCAGTTACTTATTAATCTACATTAATCAATAAGAAACCTTATTTTAATGAATAAAATATACGTAATATTAAATTAATGTACACTTGCTCATCTAATGATGAAAGAAAGGGAAAGAAAGTTTCGAAACAAAATTGCACTTTTAACTGCCACTGGTAGAGTTACCGTTCCAAGCATATGCCGAATACAAGCACTGATGTTTGTGTGTTTTGTGTACTTTAGATTTATCAGTGTGTACTAGGTTACGTTAATTCAGTTTGTCAGTCAATTTGCAATTCATTGCTCTGCCCCTGAGCGGAATATGTCATCAGTTCACTAGTCACGCGGAACAAGTCATAAACAACTCCTTCCGAACCTAAGTAGTAATAAGTTAGCTCCAGAGACTACTAACCAAACCACACACATATTTATACACGAGGTATACCACATCTTCATTATAACCGAGTCTCTAAACTTAATATATTTACTGACTCCAGACAACTGATCAATTGTTCGTGCCATCTTTCTGAATCCGATATGCTATCAGTATAACCTAAAACATGCTTACGAAGCATAATAGTTTAGTTCAGTTTCGGACAACCTGAGTTCAGGTTCTCAAGAACAGGACGAGAAAGCAAGTTTTCCCTTTCCCTATTCTTCCTCCAAATGGTGTATTTTGAGGATTGGTGGATGGTTGGATTGGAGGAACGGCGGAATAACAACAACATAATAATTATGATAATGCCATTAATATCGTTGTTCATGATATTATTATCAGTTTCTTTAATGGATAGCAGTGAATAACAAGACAGAACAAAATGTTGACGTCTCGATTGTATTCCAAGTATTCCCATTCAATACCTCGAACACAGCGCACGCCATTTTTAGTCGCACAAACGGTAAGAAAACCGCAAAGGCAATCACGACTGTTTCTAATTTAGGAATGCATGTGAAACGTTTCGCCTAAAAAAAGCTACTTAGCCTAAGACTTTAACAGCTGGTCAACACGATCGTCAGCGATCATATGAGCACCAGCCTTTTCTTGATTTGTAATTCACTGCAGTGGAAACTTCAATCTTGTCAGTTTGAAGGCTCTCTACTCTCTACATCGTTCTTTCGTCTAGCGGAACAGAACGATATTAAATACATCGTGTGTCCGTCATAACTTCTACTAACTGAGTTTTTTTTACCGCCGAAAACTCGTTATTTGAATTAGTCGGGTGTAAATATTACACATGATTTCAATGTAGTGCGAACGTTTGGATATTTTTGTCATTCGACAGACATCTCTCGACGGTAGCTTGCATGTAACCAGATAAACCAAATGGCATGTTATTGGCCATACTGCTCAGATTTGACTCAACAAAACACGTGGAAGATATTGCCTTAGTGCGGAATATCAAGCCACATCTCTCGATTTTCGTCGTCGTTGAGTTAGCCACAATATATTGTCTTTATTTTTTTTGTTTCTTTGTTTACTCTAATAGACACTAACACCGTACGCAAGCTATTGAAAATAAATAGCTCAAAAATTCGCTGCTTGCAGGATAATAAAATCACCTCATTAAAAGGAGAAAGTTTTGTTCAAAATAATCAGCAAACTCTGATGGATGTATTAGTAGATTTCTAGTCCGGTCATATTATGAGGCAGTAATTTAGTAAGATACAGTACTGATAATCATTGGTTTGTTGTTCACGGCAAAAAGGAAGTTATTTTGTGCCATCCAGCTGAGCGAGTCTCGAGTGGGAGTCAGGAGTTATTGTTGAAATTGGTCGAGTGGACATGCATGAACTGACAATATATATAGTACATGAAACACTTACCGAATGCGTCTCGTCTGCAGATTTTCTTAGCTTTTGCAGCTAATTTAACTTTCATTAATACATTAATATTTTCAATAAAATGTCACTAAACTGTCAAAGAAGGCTTTCCCGAAAATCTTTCACTCGAAGGCATGTTATTATTGTCCAAGTTTGCCGGCTCGAGGAAGGCGTGTTGGTTGGCGTTTTTGAGGAGAGACTAAACAGGTGAATCAGTCTAACTAAAATAAAAATAAAATATAGGCAAAAGGCAAAGGTACAATGCTAGACACTAAAATTAGTGAAAGAAAATATATAAATAAAGTACTAGGAAACAATAAATTATTACAAAAAGAGAGATTGGTCGCAACATGAAAGCAGCATGATTATTGTACTAAATTAAAAGATCGAAACAGAAAATACTAGTGCCTGCAACAGGCTACTCACCTCTACATTAGTCCCTCATCGTTTCCTCGATTGACAACTTGAGCTTTTTTTCAGACTTATAGCGGGAATAACACAGCCAGATCACTGCAATTATCGCGAGTCCCACAACCGCTGTATAGACCACGATCAAGTTTGGCTCACTTTCCTGGAGTAGTTTTTCTTAACACATACGCTGGCGTAACAACTTTAGGAGAAATGAAATTTCCCCAGTGCTGGTGTCATTAAGTTGTTTTTTACACATTTTTGATCAAATTTGTTAGTAAGAGCGATCGCGACGCCGTGCTATCTCTCTCTACTTCTATCAAATGCTGCTCCTTCAGCAGTTGGAATACGCTGTGCTAAATAAATTGAATTTGAATCAACATGAAACGGCGACTGCCCCGAAAAAGGTGAAGCAGCCATGTACGTCAAACACAAAGGAGGCCATGCCAATACAACGGTGATGAAATATTCATTTGGCTTCCAACGGCCACGTTGGTCTGTTGCTATGTAAATATAAAGTTTGTATTATAACTCTGGTATAATAATGAATTACAATAGTAAAACCTATTAAATAAAATCTAAATACAGGATATCTACATAGCAGTTACTTAATCAATAAGAAACCTTATTTTAATGAATAAAATATACGTGGTATTAAGTTAATGTACACCTGCTTATCTATATAATGATCAAAGAAATGGAAAGAAAGTTTCGAAACAAACAAACAACGAAACAAACTGCCACTGGTAGAGTTACCATACCAAGCATATGCCGTATACAAGCGCTGACGTTTGTGTGTTTTGTACATTAATTCAGTTTGCCAGTCACTTTGCAATTCATTGCTCTGCCCCTGAGCGGAATATGTCATCAGTTCACTAGTCACGCGGAACAAGTCATAAACAACTCTTTCCGAACCTAAGTAGTAATAAGTTAGCTCCAGAGACTACTAACCAAACCACACACATATTTATACACGAGATATACCACATCTTCATTATAACCGAGTCTCTAAACTTAATATATTTACTGACTCCAGACAACTGATCAATTGTTCGTGCCATCTTTCTGAATCCGATGTGCTATCAGTACAACCTAAAACATGCTTACGAAGCAAAATAGTTTAGTTCAGTTTCGGACAACCTGAGTTCAGGTTCTCAAGAACAGGACGAGAAAGAAAGTTTTTTCCCTTTCCCTATTCTTCCTCCAAATGGTGTATTTTGAGGATTGGTGGATCGCGGATGGTTGGATTGGAGGAACGGCGGAATAACAACAACATAATAATTATTATAATGCCATTAATATCGTTGTTCATGATATTATTATCAGTTTCTTTAATGGATAGCAGTGAATAACAAGACAGAACAAAATGTTGACGTCTCGATTGTATTCCAAGTTTTCCCGTTCAATACCTCGAGCACTAGCGCACGCCATTTTTAGTCGGCCAAACGGTAAGAAAACAAAGGCAATCACGACTGTTTCTAATTTAGGAATGCATGTGAAACGTTTCGCCTAAAAAAAGCTACTTAGCCTAAGACTTTAACAGCTGGTCAACACGATCGTCAGCGATCATATGAGCACCAGCCTTTTCTTGATTTGTAATTCACTGCAGTGGAAACTTCAATCTCGTCAGTTTGAAGGCTCTCCGGACTTTAGATCTAAAGCCATCGTTCTTTCGTCTAGCGGAACAGAACGATTTTCCGCGGTGTTTTTTTTCGCGCAATATTAAATACATCGTGTGTCCGTCATAACTTCTACTAACTGAGTTTTTTTTACCGCCGAAAACTCGTTATTTGAATTAGTCGGGTGTAAATATTACACATGATTTCAATGTAGTGCGAACGTTTGGATATTTTTGTCATTCGACAGACATCTCTCGACGGTAGCTTGCATGTAACCACTGCTCAGATTTGACTCAACAAAACACGTGGAAGATATTGCCTTAGTGCGGAATATCAAGCCACATCTCTCGATTTTCGTCGTCGTTGAGTTAGCCACAATATATTGTCTTTGTTTTTTTTGTTTCTTTGTTTACTCTCAGGCGGCGGGTGATAGACACTAACACCGTACGCAAGCTATTGAAAATAAGTAGCTCACAAATTCGCTGCTTGCAGGATAATAAAATCACCTCATTAAAAGGAGAAAGTTTTGTTCAAAATAATCAGCAAACTCTGATGGATGTATTAGTAGATTTCTAGTCCGGTCATATTATGAGGCAGTAATTTAGTAAGATACAGTACTGATAATCATTGGTTTGTTGTTCACGGCAAAAAGGAAGTTATTTTGTGCCATCCAGCTGAGCGAGTCTCGAGTGGGAGTCAGGAGTTATTTAGTTGAGCGGAGTTGAAATTGGTCGAGTGGACATGCATGAACTGACAATATATATAGTACATGAAACACTTACCGAATGCGTCTCGTCTGCGGATTTTCTTAGCTTTTGCAGCTAATTTAACTTTCATTAATAAATTAATATTTTCAATAAAATGTCACTAAACTGTCATAGAAGGCTTTCCCGAAAATCTTTCACTCGAAGGCATGTTATTATTGTCCAAGTTTGCCGGCTCGAGGAAGGCGGGTTGGTTGGCGTTTTTGAGGAGAGACTAAACAGGTGAATGAGTCTAACTAAAATAAAAATAAAATATAGGCAAAAGGCAAAGGTACAACGCTAGACGCTAAAATTAGTGAAAGAAAATATATATATTTAGTACTAGGAAACAATAAATTATTACAAAAAGAGAGATTGGTCTCAACATGAAAGCAGCATGATTATTGTACTAAATTAAAAGATCCAAACAGAAAATACTAGTGCCTTCAACAGGCTAATCACCTCTACATTAGTCCCTCATCGTTTCCTCGATTGACAACTTGAGCTTTTTTTCAGTCTTGTAGCGGGAGTAACACAGCCAGATCACTGCAATTATCGCGAGTCCCACAACCTCTGTATAGACCACGATCAAGTTTGGCTCACTTTCCTGCAGTATTTTTTCTTCACACATACGCTGGCGTAACAACTTTAGGAGAAATAAAATGTCCCCAGTGCTGGTGTCATTAAGTTGTTTTTTACACATTTTTGATCAAATGTATTAGTAAGAGCGATCGCGACGCCGTGCTATGTCTCTCTCTCTACTTCTATCAAATGCTGCTCCTTCAGCAGTTGGAATACGCTGTGCTAAATAAATTGAATTTGAATCAAGATGAAACGGCGACTGCCCCGAAAAAGGTGAAGCAGCCATGTACGTCAAACGCAAAGGAGGCCATGCCAATACAACGGTGATGAAATATTCATTTGGCTTCCAACGGCCACGTTGGTCTGTTGCTATATAAATCTTAAGTTTGTATTATAAAATCTGGTATAATAATGAACTACAATAGTAAAACCTATTAAATAAAATCTAAATACACGATATCTACACAGCAGTTACTTATTAATCTACATTAATCAATAAGAAACCTTATTTTAACAAGAGGCCCTGAGTGGCCTTAACTCGGGCCATCTAGCAATAGGTGAATACATGTAGTTCATGGTGTTCTGGCATATTGTTGTGTCATATGGTTTGTGCCAGGGAAGCCGGATAATAGATCTAGTCAGCTTGCCTGTTTGTTGCCCTATTTCAGACCACGTGGTAGCTTTGTTTTCAATTATAGAAGTAACTGGTACATGTACATTTCCCCTTGGGATACAGAAAAACAAACAAATATTACTGAAGAGTAAAGTCTGGTGGTCTGAAATGGGACAACAAACAGGCAAGCTGACTAGGTCTATTGATTCACTATTCATGCTCATTTATATATTAATGGAATGGACCTTTTGCAGGAATGCAATCACGTGGTTGTACTAGCTGGCATACGAATCTTAATTCGTATAGCAATGTTTTGTGTATTGCCATCTATTGTCATTAATGTGCCAACCAGAGATCCATTGGTTCCTAGCACAAAGCAGGCTTTACAAATTATGGTTGGCAGATTAGCATAACAATGTTTATCAACACGAAACATCACTATATTTAAAGGCACTTGTATGAGATCGGCCCGAGTAATAATGGCATGTTTCTGAAGACATTTAAGACATACAAAATTTAAATTTAAACTTTCTCATATTTTTGGATTAGCATGCTTCAAAGGTGTGTGCAGTCTGTAGTTGGGCCAATGTTTATCACTAGTCTAGTCATAGGCATTTCTGGCTTGGCAAATTTTGTGATTGGGTTGAAGACATCCCTGTTGTGTGCACTGGTTTGTGATAAGCTGTGATATCAGAAACCAGTACAAACCACTGGGATTTCTGAACATAATCAGAAAAAAACCCAGCAACAATACGCGGGACTAGGCTTAGGTGTCACATGTATTAGCAAAGTTATAAACGAAAAAATAATTGGGTCTGAGTACAAATGTATGTGAAATATTATTTAATTAAATTTAAAAATATTCCACCATACAAAAGATCACATAAAAATTAGTATGCTGACTCACTCATGACTTTGAAGCAAACATTTTCTAATGATTATTTACCGCCTTAGCTTAAACATCCATGTATGTATACATGTATGTGGTTCTATTTAGAGGAGTTCTGTAGTTACATTTTATCATGTCTATAAACTTTCCTTTCAATAATAGTTCTTCTTTCAGAAAATTGATGATCATAAACTTAGGTGTTGTTGAAGCAGGTGAATGGTTGTCCTAGAGTACAGCTGTCAGTCACTATTTGTGTATTTTATTTTACCTGGGTCCTTCCATTCACAGTTTTTTTTTCAGAGTCTATTAGATTATTTCCATGTCATTGGAAACATGCAGTTATTTAGCTGTCAATTACACCAACTACTTCCATTGTCAACTGCTGAGTGATGTAGCTTTGCTCCTGATGAACTGATATAAAGTTCTGTGCTGAACTGGTAATATGATGTGCCTTGATGGTAATTTTCCTGGACTTGCTGATACAGCTTTGAAGTTCATTAGGCCTATAGCATGATAAAGGGAAGTACAGTACAATTTCCCTTTCATGTCATTGAGAACAGTTATTTAGCCGTAAATTAGCAACTACTTCCACTATTAACTGCATCTATGTACCATCTCCAAATAGGTGCTTTCATATCCAGCATCTTGGTGAAGACTGGAGACATAGCATTGATGTAGATGTGTATAAATAATGGTTGTCCTGCGATGTTCAAAATTTGGAGCAACATTTGCTCAGTGCATTGGTACAAAGTTCTATGGTTAACTGGTAATAATGATGAGCCTTGTATGTGGACATACATGTATGTAATCTGCATGCTGGTAATTTTTCTGGACTGAATCAGCTTTTTGGAGAACACTAACAGGAGTTAACTAGGCCAGCCTCACTGGGAAGTATTAACAGCAGTAGGATAATTATTATGTATGCCTGCAAATATAAAAATATGGGTGTAAATATATTGTTTAAACACTTTAAAAAGCCATTGTTTAAAAACCTTGTTTAAACACACTTATCAAACTCATTAATAATTCATGAAGCAACAACAAAGGAATTAAATCACTGACCGATAAGTGATCTTTGATGCTACTAGAGATTTTGTCCTGATTTACATAAGCTTTTGCTTCTATTTTCTCGGCCAACATAAGTTGTATCGCCAAAAATGACTGAAAACATGACTGATCTAGACGTTTGATAAGTCTGATAAAGAATTTGTGTGCGTACTTTATGGGACTCTCCCTTTCAGCCTGAGTTTGTAAATCCCATACAGCATGGTCACTCATTGTTTATCTATTATATAGAAAATATAACCCTCCCTCTCCCTACATTCCCTATTGAAAACCTACCTTATTGTTATAAGCTCCTGGAAGCTCCATATGTGGATCCTGAGGCAATATGGCTAATCTGGTAACATATTGTGTGCGTTATTGACATATGTAATCTGCAGGTTGGTTATTTTTCTGGACTGAATCAGCTTTATTGGAGAACACTAACAGGAGTTCACTAGTCCAACATCACAAGGAAGTACAACATGTAGGAATAATTATGCCTGCAAAAAATAAAAATGTAGGCATGAATATATTATGCTATTTGACATGAGGCAAACCTATAGTTAACATATTTTTTTTTATAGAGAAAAAATGACATCCCTTAATTCCCTCCCCCCTACATTCCCTGTTGAAAACTTACCTTTGTTATGAGCTTCTGGAAGCTCCATGTGTGGGCCCTGAGGTCATAATATTATAATTTATTACACTATTATTAAATGATAGGTACTGTACATGTATGTCATATTATTAAAAATGTTTTTTGATAAACTGATTTGCAACTATCTCTAATAATAGTAATAATTAGTCATTAAAGGAATAACCAACAGGAAAATTAATTAAGAGCAAATGTTGAGTGTCCAGTCTACTTAATGCTACAATGTATGCACATGTACAGTAAGTGTATGTGATAACATTAATATTGGAGAACAGTAATGTTAATAAATGACATTGTGTTAATAAGATTTTATACTTGTAAATTTACTTTAACAGCTTCATGATCAGAATAGTAAACACTTATCACTGAATTTTGAATTGTTTTGAATTGTTGTGGTTTGATGTAAACATGGTCTAACAAACTTCCTGCTGATACAAATGTTGGGCTTTCTACAATTTGTTGATAACCAACATGTTCCATCACTGTTTTTAAATGGCTGGATTCTTTATCATCAAAGTAGTTGATGTTGAAATCTCCAAGTATCATGTCAACAGAAGTGTGATCAAGGATATGATTAATGGCATCACAAAATTGTTGTATATTAGAGTTGTGTTTTCTATAAAGTAAAAGAAATGTAATTTGTTGCTGGTAAGTTTTGGAAAAAGCAATTAGTTTAAGTCCATTTATTGAAGGAAAGTATTCTTTTTCAGATATCAAAATAGTGTTTCTGTAGCATACAGCTAAGCTTGAGTATTTATCTTGATTATCTTGCCTATATAATGAAAGAGGTCATTGTCTAAATCACATAATTGAAGCTGTGTTTCTGTTAGAAGTAAGATATCACAATTACAGATGTTAAGGTCAGACTTGATATCAATGCTGTGCTTTCTTAATGATCTTATATTTAAAAGAGCAACTGACACCAGGTTTTTTTCATATTGAATTTCAGACTCTACATGTATAACCATTGATGACGTGTTTACATTTTGTAGTCTCTGGTATTCTGCATGCACTCTTGGATCTGACCGTACATGTTTGTTCTCAATTTTCCCAAGAACATGAATGCCTTCCAGACAAGTGGCTCGACTCAAAGCAACGTATATCTGCCCAGAGTTGAATGACCTTTGTTTAAATAACTCAAAACTAATAACAATGTTGTTCAATGTTAATCCTTGAACTTTGTGAACAGTGCAAGCCCACGCCAAGCTCAGTGGAAATTGGATTCTCTGTATTTCTGGAGATGAAGGTTTACCTTGCCTCAATTTTATTTTAGCAAGTACTGGTGAAATAGGCACAAGTTTGTTCTCTTTAGCAAAAGCATCGCTGCATTTCTCCATTAAGATATTCCCAGCTTTTTCATCATCAAATTTAATGTAGAGAATAGTGGGCTTCTGGGTAATTTGATTAATAGAGATTCTAGTAACAGTGCCCATTTGGCCATTAATAAGCCTGTCAGAAATATCGATATTTGTAGTAAGCATCACACGTGCAGTTTCTTTGATAAGGATCTCAAAATCAAGTCCACCAGTATCAGAGCGACCTCTTGACAATACCCTGTCAATATCTTGTTTAGTAACATTTGGTGGATATTGATCAATAGCTTGAAGTACATACAATGGGAAAGGAATTTGTTGTAGATATTTGTTGTTGTGTTCTGTAACTGGTTTATTTTCAGCCCATACATGCAATGCATCTGAAGGATAACCATTATGCTCATCTATTCGAGTTACTGATCTCGCCTGAATAATTTGTATGTCTTCTTCAGTCTGCTGAGCAATTCTAAATCTGTTTAGGAGCTCAGTAAATTTATGATCATCCTTTTGTCTCATTATTTGAGTAAGTTCTATCATTTTGAATTCTTGCCATGGATGACATAAATTATATGTTTCATTTTTGTAACTGGAAAATATAGGCTTTTGACGAATTGGTGGCAACTGATATAAATCACCAACAGCAATAATACTTATACCAGCAAACAACTGAGAGATGGGAGTACCAAAAAATTCTTTCAGTCTTTGATGTATATGGAGTAACCTAGTGTTTGAAACCATAGAAATTTCATCAATTATAATAAGCTTAAGTTCAGATAATGACATTCTAAGTAATGTTTTCTTCTGATCTGATAATGCAGGTAAATTATCTCCAATTTCTTTTGGGATGGCCAACGCAGTGTTGATAGTTGTACCATTTATATTAATAGCAGCAACACCTGTGGGTGCCATTAAGAGAACTGTAGGTAACTCAGGATTTAGCGGTCCATATTTGAATGTTTTCACTGCAGTGTGATAAATTGCTCTTATCAGATGACTTTTACCAGCACCGGCACCTCCTGTGACAAATAAGTTTATAGGCTTCACTTCCTCTGGCTTCAAGCAATTTAAGTTCTTAACTTTATTTCTACACCATGAGAGAACAATATCATATGCAGAACGCTGTTCAGCATTCAAAGATCTAACACACTCATGTAATAAATCATCAGTGATACCTGATGGCTGGGTCTGAGTTAGAAGTGCTGGTATTCTTTGTTGTGTTTCTGAACCTGGGGCTAAATGATCAGGCGACTGTTCATTAAATGGATTATCAGGTGTTACATCATTGTCCATTTGAGACTGTAAATCTTGATTTTCTTGATCATTGATAGAATCATATGTGTGAAGGTTTCTAACTGGGTTGTCTCTCAGCATTTGTAGTGCATCATTTACGTCTTGTGCATTAGGTTCAAATATTGCTCTGTTCTTTTCCACCAGAGCTTGCACTGAAGGTTCATGAAATTTCATCATATAAGTTTGATCTAATCCAATGAGATCAGTAGACTCATCTCGCCATGGAAAATATAGCATGAGTAAATGATGAAAAAACCTCTCGGGCTGCTTATTTTTGCTTGGTGTGTGGAATCGTATTACAGCCCTAACTTTTCTACACTTCATAATTTCATTGGTATTTAGCAATTTAATCTTATGAGGAAGTGCTGATTCATTATTATTATTATTTGCATGCTGTGATTCAATGACATCATCAGAAAGCACATCTGGCTGATCATCATTGATTTCATCAGGATTAGCTTTGTAATCTTTGTAGTAGTTGGCAGCAAACTCAGCTAAGCATAATTGATCAACAGTGGAGTTGAACTTAGGTCTGTTACAGTATCGTTCAATGATATTTGATTTATAAATATCAGTACTGTCATTATCAAGTGCTTCCAACTCTTCTTGGCTTTTTCGCATGCGTAATCTATTTTCTGGCAAATCAGTGCTGACATAGATTGTTCCTGGAAATGTTTTTCTCAACCAAAGTTCAGGCATGCATCTATAAACACACTCTTGTGCACTAACTTCTCGAGAGGAGAGAAAAGTGGCACCAACTTTTTTCAAGCTCTCTCTGACATTCAAGTTAAGTTCCCTTGCTTCCTTTGCTGCATTTGTAATGGCCTGCGAGCATTCAGTTTCATCTTTGGAGAAATAGGAACAAACGTAAGTTATGCATTTATAATGATTGTAAACAGGTTGCAAATCTACATTTGCTCTAAACCCTTTTATTCCAGCAACAAAGTAGTTATTTATAAAGCAACTATCAAGTGACCTCTTTAGATGCAAGTCATAATGAGAATCAGCAGAAATAGATAAGGCCCAGTAATACTGTTCTTCAGAAACACCAGAAGAGGCCAGAACTTCTGCAGTAGTCCTTTTTGGATCATAATCTGATGTGCTTGGATTTAAAGTATCATTTATTTTCTTTTTTACAGAAGTGAGAATTTCATTTCTTCTGTTTATTTTGTTCACTCTTTCATTATCAGCAACATCATCCGACACTGGTTTTGCAACAACTGTTTGATCTGTAAAGAACTGACCAAAGTTAAACCTACATGGAATATTCTTATACTTTCTACAAGTTTTAGAATGATTGTGTTTTTGATAGGTTTTCACTAGATGATGCAATTCTGGTTCAGTTTCTTCATTTGGTAGGTTTGCTTGTAAATGCTGATCTATGAACTTTATGTAGGCCTCTTCATTATCAGCTGTTAGTGCTGGACAGTCAGAAGTCCAAATTAATGAATGCAGATGTGGTGACCCTCTCATTTGAAACTCAATTCGAAAAGCATAATAGATTATCTTGCCAATGGGGTTAGCACTGCTCAGTAAAACATCTTTGAAGAATGTTTCAACTCTATATTGGAAGTGCTTAGCAACAATAACAGGATTAAGATTAAGCAAAGAACACTTATCATTATAAGAAAGCGCTTCAACTTCATCATCTGTCATATTTATTCCCTTCGTACGAGCAATAATATGAAAAAGTTCAGGCCACCTAAGATCAGCACATGATAAGGTCATAAACCATGTGGGAATACCAAGCTGCTGTACCATCGATACTACTTCATACATAAATTTCTGCCAGTAAGGTGGAGAGCCTGGAATTTGCCTCAAGAACAAATATGCCTGGTCCTTAGAAATAAGATTCTGAAGGGAGTTTTCATTTGTTCTAACCTGAGATGCTGTGAATGACTGTCCATGAACTTTTTTCAATGCAATATTAATACTGTCTGACACTTTTTTTTGTTCAAAAATAAACTGTGCAAAAAAAAGGTACTCTGGATTTGTAGCAAATCTACCACTATAATGCAATAACCGTGCATTGAAATATTTAACTGGTGTTAGTTTTATATCTCTCTCTGCTTTATATCCAAATCTGCCCTTTGGGAAAAGTGATGGAAATGCTAATTCTTCACAGTGTTTGTCAGTCATTAATGAGACAGGGTGTTTATTTTGTCCAGGAGCAATATTATAAATTTCATTTCCAGCTGATGAAGAGTCATGATTTTCTTGCTGAACAAGTATAGGGTAATCTGGAATTACAGATTGTAAACAGGTCTCACTAGTTGCTGCTCTGTGTTCATCAAGAGGATCTTCTATTTCAGGAATATTTTCTTGCTCACAGTTTCTCTCAACAGCTACAATGTATGTCATCTTCACAAGCATTAGAAGAGTCTAAACCTGGATTTTCTTGATATGGATCAAGAGTCTGAAGTTGTTTATCAATGTTTTGAATGTTAACAGTTATGCTGCTATACAATGTATTATTTAATTTCAGCCAATTCAGAGCATTAAGTATTAGTTGTGGGCGAACTGCTTGAAAATAAACATGACCTCTAAACTCCAGTTTTCGTTTTAGCTTCAGCATTATGATTCCAGAACTTTCAGATGGACGTGGCAATATATTACATACTTGTTCACAGCTAACTGGCACATTACAAATTGCACCCTTGATCTTTCTTTGTAGGCCTTTGGGCATTACTACTATTTTCTCAAAAACTTTTCGTTGAGCTATCAATATCTGCTCCAGTTTTTCTAATAAGGAAAGTTCAGTAGGAACCTCATCAACACCAAGATTATTGTACACAGCCTGGCAAGGAATCACACCTTTCTTAATCTTCAAATGACAGGTTTGGCAAATGTATTCTTTACTATCAAATGACTTAGTATTAGTAAAAAGGTGTTTAGTGCCATATTTGTTCCTTTTTAACTCTACTACAGATTTCCTGTAAAGTATTCTATTACACACTGAGCAAATATAATAAGGACCTTCCCTTATAGATTTATTAAACACTGTAATGTAATAGTCTAAATTCTGTGATGACTTTGCAGAGTTCCTTCTGTTATGAAATGTTTCTCTTTGTTTTACAGGCAATAGTTTTTTTTCCTCTAGATCCATTGACCTGTATTTTTCAGCATTTTTGGCAAAAAGTTCTATCTTTTGATCAGGATCCATTGACCTGTATTTTTCAGCATTTTTAGAAAGCAATTCTCTCTTTTGATCAGGTTCCATTGACCTGTACATCTGTTTGTACTTTTCAGTATTTTTGGTAATGAGTTCTATCTTTTTCTCAGGATCCATTGACCTGTATTTTTCAGTATTTTTAGAAAGCAATTTGTTCTTTTCATCAGGATCCATTGACTGATACTTTTTAGCTGTGATATCCAGGTGCTGTATTTTCTTTACTGGCTCTATTGTAGCATAACGTTCCTGCCGGCGTTTAACTATTAATTCCTTTTGTGATTTGGATTTATGTTTCCTCACTATTGCTTGTCTTTCTGTATTTGTCAGATTGCATGTGCACTTGATAAACTGTATTTGAAATAAGTTGTGATCAAGCTGAACATTCTTTACAAGGACTTCATAAAGGATGTCAATCAGGTTGTTAATATACTTGATAATATTAAAGGTACATGTTTTCTGTTCACTATTGTTAAATGCAAACACAGCATACTTACATTTGCTTTTTAATTGGTGTTGAAAAATACAACTGACCCAGTAACTGGAAATCCACAGTAAGAAACCTGTATTTTGGCTCTGGTTATCAGAAATTAACTTCTGCAGTATTAGCTTACTGGAAAATGAAGTTGAGGTAATTATTCCTTGACTTTTGCAATTAAACACAATATCCACATTAGCATTACATATTGCAAGGCTGCTTGGTAAATCAGAAATAGTGCAATGCCTATCCAAGTTTAACTTGTGATAGAACTTGGTCCCATTCTCTATGACTGCATCTAGTGTATCAGAATTCCAATAGCCAATGGCCTTTATGGTAGAGAAGCAAATAGAATAAAAAGAAATGGCACAACACTGTTTGCAAGAGCAAAGCCGTTCATTAGCATGTGCAGTCTCAGATTGTATGGTTATTTGGTAACACCTATCCTGGTTTTCAGCATTGTTTTTGCCTGTCATTCTACATATGGGTTGATCCGGAATACTAGCTATACACAGTAGAAACATAATGAACTTCATCTACATGGCCTATATAGATTATTCTAGTTGTTGCAAGTGGAGCAACTGGCTGTATAATAGTTGTCTCTGCAAAATGTTCAGCAGATTCTGTTATATGAATTGTACAGTTTAGAGCATTAGCTACAGCCTGAACAATAATACCATCACACCATGTACCTTGTCTCGACATATTAAGAACATATTGTAACCATGACTGATCAGTATTACTTTCAATAAATTGTTCTGGATGAGATATAATGTACTGAATGCCTGCAGAACGTACTCGTGAATGATAAATAGCATCTTGATACATTTGATGGGACACAGCTTTAAAGAAACAATCTCCACCACCACCAACATCTAATGGTTTTAATCCCAAGCGAGATAGTCTGACTGTTAACCTAAACATATCAGGACTTATTATTGAATCAAAAGGACCTGGATTAAGTTCAATGTCATTAGACAACAACATTTTGCAGTGATTATTTTTATGATTCAGATTTTTAAAAAGGACTCAGCTCGGGTATGTGAATTGTTTGGAGATATTGTACATGTATCATTAAATTTACAATTTACAATGGTTAACTTTGGTTTGTAGTTACAGACTTTTCGCCGTGTTTTTACAAACAAATTCTTTCTCCATTTGTTTTCTCTCCTCTTCTGAATTGTACTTGCATGCTGATCATGACGAGTAGTGAACTTGTGTGAACATCTAATGCCATTTCTAATTACATGTAGGTTTTCTTTTCGAAAACAATTTATTTTGGTGTAGCGATGAACATTCGATGACTGTGGAACACTTTTACGTATGTATTTTCGAACGACTCGCCTCACTTTTCTGCTCTTTCCTAAAATACGTCTAAGTTGTTTGACAGGAATTCTACTTGGTTCGCGTGAACGATTGCGACTCGTTTTATGACGATGAGAATTTATACTTTTAGTACAAACAAATATGTCATGGCGAGATCTGCAAAGGGGCACTTCAGTTAAAGAAACGTCTTTGTGATTATTATTCATGTCCAGTTCTTCATTACAACAGTTATCTTCTACATGTACGTCTGTATCTTTCCAGAGATTTGCGAATAAAATCATAATCACAAGAATAACAATGGACATCATTAGACTTAATAACATTAAAAACATATACTGACTACAAGTATGACGATTTGCTTGCGTATCGCAAAAAATCCACAGACAAATGCAAATTATATAAACACACAGTAATTTAAAGCTCACCAGCTTCATCATTGATAGATTAATTCTGCAAGGCCAAGGGTCAATCAGTTTCACTTTCAGCTTTTGCGACTCTTGGGTTGAGCTCGGCTTCAGTTGGTTTGACTGGCTTAGTCACAGTTGATTTGTATCTCAGCTGAGATGATTTGTGCCAACAGGCGAGTTATTTATTGTATTGTTTTGAGTTAGCTTAGCGTTTTGATTGCTTTTTGTGTTTTATATATGACAGACCAAGGCTCGACGTCGAAAACTGCTCGTAAACAGATTTTCGTGTAAGCCTTGGGACTATCGGTCGTAGCTACGACTGTATGAATGACAGTGTATAGTATGTATGATGTGTAAGTACTGAGCACAATTTGCAAAGACACCAAAAACATACACGACTTACCTTAACTCCTTCAGGTTAACTTTCGACTGTCCAAAGCGAAGAGAAGAAAGATCGTAGCTTCGCAGTCAGCTCAGAAACAGAGAAAGAGCGGTTCGACGGGAAATAACACGCACATGGCGATACATGCCGTATTCACGTGAACAGTGCAATCGGATTGGTTGACGCATGGCGATCACGTGCCGTATTCACGTGAACACTGCAATCGGATTGGTTTGGCGGTTGGCGGCGACTTCCGGGTCGACACAAAAAATAAAAAAATAAAAAAAAGACTTGCGAAACTTGACTCGTGCCTCGGCCGAAGGCCTGGCCCGAGTAATGAATAAAATATACGTAGTATTAAGTTAGTGTACACCTGCTCATCTAATGATGAAACAAAGGGCCGGTACAACCATTGCCTTAGGCGACATTTACTCGCGTCTATGAGATATGAATAATTATGATACGCCTTATTAGATATTCAGCAAAGCGCTTGTGATTGGCTGCTAGGGAATCCTTCTGGGAATACCTCATTCCCATACTTGCTCTTGGGCCTGTCAATCACTGTCATCTATCTTGTCATGGGACTAACTGAAATCCCAAAGCTTTTTTAGAGATTTCAATAGACCTTGGGTAAATAAGTAAACTCGTTACAGTAAAAGATCACTGCGTGGCTACTTGGGTTATAAGTTTTGTCGCGCGAAGTTTCCAAACCTATTTCGTTTGCGTTCGAGGTTTGACTCATGTCAACATTAAAATGGAGTATAATGTCTGCATTTAGAGCTTATTCGAAAAGCCTAAGTCAAATTCAGCAAGCTTTATTTTAGTGCCATATTTGTGAAACTAGTTAAATAAAAGTGAACCTCGGCATTGTTCGCACGAGCTATCCAAGCGAAAGATTTCAAACTCCATACAAGCTATAAAAGCTAGTTTTTTAAACTCTTGACCAAAGCAATTTATTAAACACGAAAAGTCATGATCACTCACTTTAAGAGCGCACCATAAAAATGTGTGGAAATAGTTATGTAATTTTGTAGCTTTAAAATAAAAATACGAGTTGGTTCAGATCACAGCACTTTACTAAACATAAAATAACGATCATATTCAGAAGTTCGCATCACTGACCTAAAGGTTTAGAAACAGATTTCTGTACTTTTGTAGCTTTAAAATAAGATATCATTGAAGCTTATATATCTGACCACTAGAAGCCGGTCTAGATATCAGTAAAAGAATCAATCAGTAAAGCCGAAAATTATTTTTCGGAACAGTTCGTTTCTTAGCCTGATTTTTGTGAACTTGTTTTCTTCGTTTAAGTTTTGTCATTTCACAAAGCGCGTTGGTTTTATACCAAAGGCAAAGTGCCGCTTAACTATAATACAGATCAGAAGCTGGTCCTCAGTAAAGCCGAAGATTCATTTTCGGATAACTCTGATTCTAGGCCACACATAACCGTGTATGCTTTCGGGGCACGGACTCGTTCACTACCTGAAGATTCGCTCGCAAAACACAAATTCGCTCGCAAAAAAAAAACAGTTCGCTCGAAAAATACGGATTCAATCAACTTATAAACTATCAGAAATTCGACTGCAAAGTCGCTTTTAGTGCGTGTTTATTTTGTGATGCAGCTCCAATGGCCATGCATTTATCTTTGTTCACTCCTTCCGCGCAGATAATAACTTTCAAAGCCCGGCGCTACCCTAACATAGTTAACCGACTCATTAGACTTATTATGTTGTGCCTAACACAATTACTCTTTTCATTGCCGTCCTTTGTTTCGGTATATTCTGTTATAATTCAGGAGGCGGAGCTTAGGATTGCCCGCGGGAGTTCTGAAAGTTAATAAATATGCAAGCATCCAAGGCGATTTGACTAATGCAAAAACATTCAAGTTTCATTGTAGAAATCTTTCTACGATTTCGATAAGAAAACACTCGATAACAGATTAATAATCAAATAATCTTTTCCCGGTGTTACAAATTTTGGATACTTAAGATTTCGCGAGAAAATAAGTGTTGAATAGCTAATGAAAACACTTTCCATATGTTTTCTGTCTGCAAAGACTCAAACTTCACCCTGTTTTTCATGGCACAGAAGTTCACTTAATTTACCTCCAAATTAGCGGTATTTACAGCGTAATATCTCTTCTTTAAAATCCCGCTGTTACATTTTTTGTTTTAGTTTTTGTTTTAACTAAAAATCGACAATATATTCGGCATGTAGCCGAGTTTTGGCCAGTTTTCTTTGTAATTTGGCATGTGTGCTCGAGCAGAAATTTGAATCAAGCGCGTGAAACCGTGTCACGTGACCCAGAAAATGTCGCCGGATTCTGCCCGATGAGAAAGTTTCGAAACAAAATTGCACTTTTAACTGCCACTGGTAGAGTTACCATACCAAGCATATGCCGTATACAAGCACTGATGTTTGTGTGTTTTGTGTACTTTAGATTTATCAGTGTGTACTAGGTCACATTAATTCAGTTTGTCAGTCACTTTGCAATTCATTGCTCTGCTCCTGAGCGGAATATGTCATCATGGTTCACTAGTCACGCGGAACAAGTCATAAACAACTCTTTCCGAACCTAAGTAGTAATAAGTTAGCTCCAGAGACTACTAACCAAACCACACACATATTTATACACGAGATATACCACATCTTCATTATAACCGAGTCTATAAACTTAATATATTTACTGACTCCAGACAACTGATCAATTGTTCGTGCCATCTTTCTGAATCCCTCCGATGTGCTATCAGTATAACCTAAAACATGCTTACGAAGCAAAATAGTTTAGTTCAGTTTCGGACAACCTGAGTTCAGGTTCTCAAGAACAGGACGAGAAAGATAGTTTTTCCCTTTCCCTATTCTTCCTCCAAATGGTGTATTTTGAGGATTGGCGGATGGTTGGATGGTTGGATTGGAGGAACGGCGGAATAACAACAACATAATAATTATTATAATGCCATTAATATCGTTGTTCATAATATTATTTCAGTTTCTTTAATGGATAGCCGTGAAAACAAGACAGGACAAAATGTTGACGTCTCGATTGTATTCCAGGTATTCCCGTTCAATACCTCGAACAGTAGCGCACGCCATTACGGAAAGAAAACAAAGGCAATCACGACTGTTTCTAATTTAGGAATGCATGTGAAACGTTTCGCCTAAAACAAGCTACTTAGCCTAAGACTTTAACAGGTTTAAGTTTTCTTAATTTGTAATTCACTGCAGTGAAAACTTCAATCTCTTCAGTTTGAAGGCTCTCCGGACTCTAGTTCTAAAGCCATCGTTCTTTCGTCTAGCGGAACAGAACGATTTTCCGCGGTGTTTTTTTTCCCGCGCAATATTAAACTATGACATCGTGCGTCCGTCATAACTTCTACTAACTGATTTTTTTTTACCGCCGAAAACTCGTTATTTGAATTAGTCGAGTATAAATATTACACATGATTTCAATGCAGTGCGAACGTTTCGATATTTTTGTCATTCGACAGCCATCTCTCGACGGTAGCTTGCATGTAACCAGAGAAACCAAATGGCATGTGTATAACCTTAAAATTTCGTTATTCCCGGTTGTTTTTTCCTGAAGAAATCAAGCTACAAAGCTTTAATAAAATCAAAGTGTCATTACGTGCTAGAAAACCATGCTTTCCTCGCGTTCTGGAGATCAGAATGCCGACCGCCAATGTCAAATTGGGGCATCATCCCCATTCTAAAATAGGTTATGGCGTCTCTCGCACACAATGAAATTCACGGCGGTAAGTTTGATATTTCGTTTTCCTTTGAATGTATCACAACCAAACTTGCTGTGCTGCTATAAAAATACTATAGAAGAATCAAATACGATTTTTTATAGGATCTGAGCGAATTTAAGGCTTTATATTTTGGTTGTGCCGATCTCGAGGAATACTAATTGCCAAATTGGTACACAAACATTCTAAACGCTTTAAGATTCACTCGTATAAATCTTCTTATGCTATCTTTGCATCAGCACAGAAAGTTTGGTTGCATGGGATAAAGTTGAACTGGAAATGGAAAAAAGATCAAACATACCGTGACTGGCGAACTCGGCATTTCCTTTGGATCTTCTGAAGGTTGCCAATGACACTTTTGACTTTGACTTTTATTATAATAACCTTATAGCTGGCAGTTATGATTTCATATAAACTTAAAATTGTGATTCATGGGACTGAGGACTTAGCAATGTTCGCGAAGGGTCTCGGCTTGCACACTGAATGGAAGAACATAGGACTAAGGCCATAGAAAAGGTTACAGAGAAAAGTATACCCAAAAATCACTTTCGCTTTCTGAATCCCCATCACTTGCTCGAGTGCTTGTAAAAGATTGTTTACAAGTAGCACATCCGCCAAATGTGTTTTACTCGTCCACGCTTTCGCTTTCGTCCGACCTGTGGAAAGTCTGTCTCCTCGCAACTTCAATTGTCAAACTCGCCAAAACGGCTCGGTAAATATCAACAACTATTCACCTCCACTTCGGTGAATAATTGTTAAATATACTGGATGTGAGCAGAGGTAGATCAAACAGTTGTAGACAGAGAGAGTCCGATGCGATCCCAGCCGAACGATGCTCTATGGATTATTGGACTAAAAAAGGGTTTGTGTTACGCATGCGCATACCTAACCCTCAAATGGTCCTTTTGCAGCATTCACGTGATTGTACGGGATTGTACTGGATGGCAAAAAAATATTTGACTTCATTTATTTAGAAGCCTTGTAAGAGATCGGTATTGTTATTAGCAAAACCTGTTTGTAAATGCTAGTTTTCACCTCCAATTGATTGTCGATCTTTCTAAAACAGCGTTTTTAAAAATGGCTTGCTCTCCAGCTCCATGGCAACGCCTTTCCCATGGGGATCACGAGCTCAATTGATTCGTTAACGAAGTATTATATCAGCACGTGACTGTTAGCTGCAAAAGGTATATTGCATGCAGTGGAGTAACCGGAAATTGGGCTGTAGGAACAACTTGCTCAGTCGATCTCCTCGGGAGTACTCAGTAGTCAACGTTTCCGGAACCATATAAACAATTAAACTAACAGCATTTAACAAACTGGACATCATAGAAAAGACTAGTCGAGTTCCAGTAGCTATCATTAGGCAGTAAGAGTCTTCCAGTCTTCGGACTATTTAGCGGTTTAGTATAAACAAACCATTGTACTTATTCTAAATAGTCTCTATGAACTATTACGGCAACATTAAACAGTTATTGGCGATACTGCTCAGATTTGACTCAACAAAAAACGTGGAAGATATTGCCTTAGTGCGGAATATCAAGCCACGTCTCTCGATTTTCGTCGTCGTTGGGTTAGCCACAATATATTGTTTTTGTTTTCTTTTGTTTCTTTGTTTACTCTAATAGACACTAACACCGTACGCAAGCTATTGAAAAAAATAGCTAAAAAAATCGCTGCTTGCAGGATAATAAAATCACTTCATTAAAAGGAGAAAGGTTTGTTCAAAATAATCAGCAAACTCTGATGGATGTATTAATCGATTTCTAGTCAGGTCATATTATGAGGCAGTAATGCAGTAAGATACAGTACTGATAATCATTGGTTTGTTGTTCACGGCAAAACAACTGAGTGAGCTATCAGAAATAATGTTTGATCCCTTCATGTCAGCCTACCGAAAACAATATAGCTGCGAGACCACAATCGTACGAATGGTTGAAGATTGGAAGCAAGCAACTGATAATGGACAAGCTGTGGGCATTCTATCGACGGACATGAGTAAAGCCTTCGATTCGATGTACCCCCATTTATTATTATCGAAGCTTAAAGCCTATGGAGTATCGGACAGCTCTGTAACTCTCCTGCATTCATATTTTAAGGATCGCAAAAACAGAACCAGACTGGGTAACGTCACCAGTGAATGGAAAACAATAAATAGGGGTTGCCCTCAAGGATCGGCTCTTGGACCAATGTTATGGAACATTTATCAGAATGATCTATTTTACTGTGAAAAGAAATCTCAGTTATCGATGTATGCAGATGACCACCAACTCTACTTCTCGCACCATAAAGTCGAAAATGCAGTACGAACATTGCAGAATGACGGGAAAACAACATCTGAATGGTACGAATCTAATTACTTAGAGGGCAATCTAAGCAAGTGTCAAGTGATGATCATGGATAAGAGTAAACGAGATCTGTCAGACGTAGATATTGACAATCAAAGAATCAGGAATGCAGAGGAGATCAAATTACTAGGGGTCATTTTAGACAAATAACTTAATTTCACAACACACATTTCCACGATTTGCAACAAGACCAGTAGACAGATTGGCGTATTGATGAGACTAAGAAAACTAATACCAATTGAGGCAAAATTGCAAATTTATAAATCTGCAGTCTTTCCACATTTGACTTACTGTGGCCTTGTTTGGCACTTCTGCAGAGCGAGTGATCAGAAAAAACTGGAACGAGTAAACCAGAGAGGACTAAGAGCAGTATTCTGTGACTGGAACTCGACATACGATGAACTTCTAAAGCGAGCTAAGATGACGAGCCTTTACAACAAACGCTTGCAGGATATAGCAATTTTTATGTATAAGACTAAGTACAATCTGCAACCTAAAAACATTATGGAACTTTTTAAATCATCACCATCATCTTACAACCTTAGAAATTCAGACTTTTACATTCCAAGTTTTAAAACTGTAAAATATGGAAAGCATGCACTTAGGTACTTTGGCCCTTGTTTGTGGTCCAAGCTTAGCTCGAAAGAGAGAAACTTACCAACGCTACAAAGTTTCAAAAGTAATATTAGAAAAAGAGATCTAACTAGTCTGGCAGCCAGCGACTCTTGCAAGAATTGTCTTCTTTGCAATAGCTAAAATAATTACATGTTTACATAATGAGGGTGGGAAAGTGCGAGTGATCAGTGATAAGATAGTTATTTCAATCATTGACTGTAAATAGAGTATTTATAGATAACCTTGACAAATTTTAAACTTAGTTTTACATATTTATATATATACACATATGGGAGGTAATTAGCCCTTGCAGGAACCATTGTGTTATTTTAATCATTTTATCTCAAACTATCATTATGTAAGATTTTATTCTGTTTAACACTAAATCGTGCTATACTAAGCTGATCGTATTATATTTCTTACTCATATATTTGTAAATGTTAATAGCGTTCCTAGATATATATTATAGGTGTATTTTAACTAGTGTCCCCGATTAGTAGACTACTTGTGGTCAGCTATAAGATTGACACGTTAATAAAGTTATTATTATTATTATTATATTCAGCTGAGCGAGTCTTGAGTGGGAGTCAGGAGTTATTTAATTAGTTGAGCGGAGGTGGATCATACTTTTACACTTACAATTTATACCATGCATGAACTGACAATATATATAGTTCATGAAACACCGACTGCGTCTCGACGGATCTAATCTGTGGATTTTCTTAGCTTTTGCAGCTAATTTAACTTTCATTAATAAATTAATATTTTCAATAAAATGTCACTAAACTGTCAAAGAAGGCTTTCACGAAAATCTTTCACTCGAAGGCATGTTATTATTGTCCAAGTTTGCCGGCTCGAGGAAGGTGGTTTGGTTGGCGTAAATGACAGACAACTGTTAGCAGGTGAATGAGTCCTCCAAATAAAACTAAAATATAGGCAAAAGGCAAAGGTACAATGCTAGACGCTAAAATTAGTGAAAGAAAATACATAAATAAAGTAGGAAACAATAAATTATTACAGGAAAAGAGAGACTGGTCTCTACATGAACGCAGCATGATTTTGTGTGATCGAAATTGTTCTAAACCAAATGATTCAAACAGAAAATCCTACTGCCTGTAACAGCCTTCTCACCTCTATATTAGGTCCTCATCGTTTCCTCAATTGACAACTTAATTGAGCTTTTTTTCAGTCTTGTAGCGGGAGTAACACAGCCAGATCACTGCAAGTATCGCGAGTCCCGCAAACATTGTATAGACCACGACCAAGTTTGGCTCACTTTCCTGCAGTATTTTTCCTCACACATACACTGGTATAACAACTTTAGGAGAAATGAAATTTCCCCAGTGCTGGTGTCATTAAGTTGTTTTTTTTTTAGACATTTTTGATCAAATTTGTTAGTAAGAGCGATCGCGACGCTGCGTGCTATCTCTCTCTCTCTCACTACTACTTCTATCAAATGCTGCTTCTTTGGTTTACGCTGTACTAAATAAATGAGTCATGAGGCCAGAATTGAAGAAACATGGCACGCGACTGCCCCGACAGCGCGGAAGAATGGAAGGTCAATTCAAGCAGCCATGCACGTCAAACACAAAGGAGGCCAATACATTATGGATTCATTTACATAAATACAATAACTTAATTAATACAAAGACACAATTCATTATCACATCGTGGCTTTGTTTTTTACATAGCATTTCTAAAAGAGATTTGACCGCCAAGTGCCGTTACAAGTATTCATTTGGCCTCCAGCGGCCACGTGGGTCTCAGTTGCTATATAAATATAAAGTTTGTATTATATAATCTGGTATAATAATGAATTACAATAGTAAAACCTATTAATTAAAATCTAAATACACGATATCTACACAGCAGTTACTTATTAATCTACATTAATCAATAAGAAACCTTATTTTAATGAAAAAAATATACGTAATATTAAGTTAATGTACACTTGCTCATCTAATGATGAAAGAAAGGGAAAGAAAGTTTCGAAATAAAATTGCACTTTTAACTGCCACTGGTAGAGTTACCGTCCCAAGCATATGCCGTATACAAGCACTGATGTTTGTGTGTTTTGTGTACTTTAGATTTATCAGTGTGTACTAGGTCACGTTAATTCAGTTTGTCAGTCAATTTGCAATTCATTGCGCTGCCCCTGAGCGGAATATGTCATCGGTTCACTAGACACTAGCAGTCACGCGGAACACGTCATAAACAACTCTTTCCGAACCTAAGTAGTAATAAGTAAGCTCCAGAGACTACTAACCAAACCACACACATATTTATACACGAGATATGCATACCACATCTTCATTATAACCGAGTCTCTAAACCTAATACATTTACTGACTCCAGACAACTGATCAATTGTTCGTGCCATCTTTCTGAATCCGATGTGCTATCAGTATAACCTAAAACATGCTTACGAAGCATAATAGTTTAGCTCAGTTTCGGATAACTTGAGTTCAGGTTCTCAAGAACAGAACGAGAAAGAAAGTTTTTCCCTTTCCCTATTCTTCCTTCAAATGGTGTATTTTGGGATTGGCGATGGCGGATTGGTGGATGGCGGATTGGTGGATGGCGGATGGTTGGATTGGAGGAACGGCGGAATAACAAATTATGATAATTATTATAAATCCAAATTAATATCGTTGTTCATGATATTATTATCAGTTTCTTTAATGGATAGCAGTGAATAACAAGACAGAACAAAATGTTGTCGTCTCTATTGTAGTCCAAGTATTCCCGTTCAATACCTCAAACCGTCAGTAGCGCACGCCATTTTTAGTCGCCCAAACGGAAAGAAAACAACGTTTCGCCTAAAAAAAAGCTACTTAGGCATGGGTCTCACTAGGCGAGATCGTGTTTACATAAGTCGCGATTCTGTCATCACTCGACGTAAAACTAGTGCGACCCCTAGTTGCCAAACAAAAATGAAGCTGGCAAGTGAATATATTCATTTTTGATTTCAAATAGAGCTCCCACGACATCTTGGACAGCTTCGATAGATTTTCCAACATTAATAGCGGGCCCAATACTCACATACGAGTTCCCATGTGCTAGCCTGAAAAGTGTAATAGCCAGTACCTTTTCTGGTGGAATACATTGCCTGAATCGTGTGTCTTCTCAAGTGATGCGGTATCCCAGAAATCGTACAAGGGCCTGCAAAGTATCCCTGGTCATGCGAAGTTGTCGTCTAAAGAAATCGCCCGAAATATTACGGTCATGGTAATGGATCTCAAACCATGATTCTACAGGCCGTGGAAGGATCCATGACCATGGCCGATTACGCAAACGGCGCAAATTTCGTACTCTGCGTTTCTTTAACTCTTTACCGTCCGAGCCTGTAAATAGGAGACGTATAAGTCCGTTACTATAAATATTATTGCATCACATCTAGACATGCCGGAAAGACGATGTTGCGATATTATGCGAAGGGATGTATGGCTTCAAAGTCCGAGCTATAACAGGGATCACTCGACTTTTCACTATGGAGAAAAGCTCATTTGTTTTGGCGATTGTTTTGTTTCTTCGATTTTCACGAATTTTAAGGAGCTAAAAATCGGCTAAAAAAAACCTTCCCATTCGCACTTGAAATCAAGAGCAAACACAAAATAACCACTCAGTCGTTACAGTACCTTGTTTAATATTTCCAACCAGCAGGTTTGTTTTCACAAAACACACCAAGCGACGGTGAACCACGCCGATGTTTGTACTGCATTTCACTCGACCACATTTTCCTGTTCCCACCTCCAATTGTAAAAGAATGCCAACTGCAGGATTCCAAGGATTTCATTGAAGAATTTTTTCATGTGTCTCAAAGCACAAACACAACGGGAAAACACTGTGAAATCCCCTCACAAAGCCTACTAGAAGCAAGCCAAGTACTTTTCAGCCATCCTCAGAGTTAATCGGATGTCTTCAAGCTCTCTGACAGTGACATATTTCTCCAAAATTAGAGCACATTTCATTAGAAACCCTACCGAAGCAGCCATACCTACCGTCAACGAGTGAACAGAATTCTCCCAAATGGCATTGTGGTAAAAGTGTGAGCCCTCGGCTTAAAAAGTCAGCAGTATTTAACTAGCCCGGGCTAGCTAAACTTGAACTGAGGGGGAGGGTTGAGTTAGCACTCAGGATTTCACCAATTGAGCTCACACACGATCGGACGACAAAGAGTTATGGCCATAGCCATCTTAAAACAGGTTTGCTGATATTGCATGACTATATAAACTAATTGCGATTTTGAGACGCCGATACCGAATTATATTGCCGGCCAGTTGGGAGAAAATATATTTCGTATTGGGCGGAGTCGCGAATGAAGTATCGACTGTGTTCGCTTCTGGTTGGATACTTTTTCCATCAGTTGTCCCAATTTGGTTCATAGGTATTTGCTCGCTATCCTCTTCATCTGAACCAGATATCGCGATTCAACAGTTAAGTCGGGAATTGTTAAAAGAAAGAAGAGAATGAAGCACCAAACTTATTCTGAATTCAAATTCAAATTCAAATTCAAATTCCTCAAATTTACAGTCGCCAGTTTCTTGCAGATGCGGTCAAGGGGCGTCAAAAAAGAAAAATTATAAAGATTTCTGCAGCAGTTACTCCAGTGGTTGCAAATGCTATCGTTCATTTCAGTCATGCAGTCATTGCGGTTGTAACTGCTGTGCGAACCCGTACGGGAAAAACAAGAAAGAAGAAGTGGACGAATTTATGCCATTACCACGTAAGCGAAGAAAACACACCCTGCAAGATCAGAAATACACAGGCGTGGAGTACATGAATGCGAAAAAGGAAGAGGTGAAAATGCACAGCTGGACGAAAATTGAGATGTTTCTCCTCGAGATTGTTATTGACATGTTAACTGCAATGGAGATTGAAATTTCCTTGGAAATAATCGAAACAACGTACAATGAAGTTGTTTCCTTCTCAAGGTTGAACAAGATTAAGCAAGTATTTAACAAAAAGACACTGGCTGAAGTATCAAAACTAATGAAAATAATAGAGAATGAGGCCTCTTTATACAGACACTTTTTCTTAGAACAAGTTGAACAAAATTGGTTTTAATGCATGCTATTGTAGACATTACAAGGATTATATAGAGGCCTAAAGATACATCTATTCCTTATACGGAAACGGATAAGGTACATGTCTTACTTTTTACCACCTCTCATTGTTCATATATATATATATATCTATATACATGTATAGACTCTTTATTCTTTAGCGAACCTTTCGTTATTCCCAAAGTTTAAGCCCTAAATATTAATTACGCCTTGTCTATATTAATCCATTATTCCGCTTTCACCCCAATTGCAGACTAAAGCTCGATAACGTCTTTTGAAAAGTGGGAAGTAAGCATGTCCCACCCGCACCGGTATCCCGAAATCGGCTGCGGTATCTTAAGCTTAAGGTCTATTGCATGGACCAGTTCGCGGTTTTGCATTTGTCTGTTAATTTTCCTGCGGACTTTGACTAGTTCTTACAGACAAATATATGGAAAACTTAAAACACGACTGCACGCTTCCCAGGAAAGCTACATACATCAAAGTTTGATCTTAGATCGTAACATTTGATGGCGCATGATAGTGGAAGAGGGGCAGCAGGGAGGGGGGGGGGGGGGGGGGGGGGGGTTCATTCGACAGACAGACAGACATATTTTATTTGGTGTTTTGTACATGCAAGTACTTCGACATGGGTCCAATAAATTTCAGTTAAATTAGGTTATGTATATCTCTGTTAGTTGGGAACAGGCATCATTGCGTTAGAGCTTCAGCTCTGATGTTGAAGCAGTTATAAATGAATTTTGCTGAAATACTAGAAATTCTACTGTCAGGGTTCATGATTGTGCATAATAGGCTATTTTCAGATCGGTGTGCCGTATTTATATTACATTTATTCTTTAGTGAAGCATAGAATTCCTTCCTTAGGTTTTCATATTTCTTGCACTTCAAGACAAAGTGGGTTTCATCCTCAATCTCCGAGAGGCAGAAATGGCATAATCTTTCCTCGATTGGTTTGTATGGTCTTGCATACCTTCCTTTTTCGATCTCTAGTTTGTGGTTGCTTATTCTTAGCCTTGTTAGTGCTATTCTGTGCTTCACACCCGGGGCTTCACATTGTCTACTTCCTTCAAGTAATTTTCTAATTCGTAAGATTTCTTGAATATTCTGTATGTTCTTAACTTACACGACCACATCAGCAATTGTGCTGCGTTTAAATTGTGCTTTGAGCGAGAAATCGTTTTAGTTTGTGAAGCCTTGATGTGAGTGACTGCTTAGTGCTGGGTAGGTATTAAGTACCGTATCACGTACACGGCTGCCGGCAAGCAGCAGAAAGAAACTTGCTTTTTTTGGTGAATGGTTATTAAACCACTAATTGCGTTAGTAATATTTTAAAGAAATGAAATATATAAAAAGGAAACTATTGCCAATGTTCGTGAATGACTGACCTGAGTCACATAGTTATTGCAACAGATATACAAATTCCTGAGATCGAAAGTTCAAGCTAGGCCGATAAGCATCGTGTTACATCTTTATATTTCGCCTTCTCGCTCATTTATTTCAACTTTTACAACTTTCAGCGATTTGTGGTGTTCAATATAAAGAAATCTAACCATATCTTGTAACTGTTACACAGATAGAACAGTAATAAAACCCGCGATTCAAAGGTAAACGATGATTCGAAACCACATATTTCTGTTACAAATCAGTACAACAAACCGGAAGTCCATGCAGTTCGGGTAAAATGAGTAAACGTTTATGGTTGTGCTTTGAGGAAAACGTTTGAAAGTTTGGTAGTGAGTTAGTAGATGTTAATAGATCACATCGCAGTTAAAATGTCCACTTCCGCGTTTGGAATTACGAAGTGGCAGCTAACTTCTACGAGTCGAGCTGGCAGCTGCCAGCTCAATTTGAGCTGGCAGCTAACTTCAGCCCGGTACTTAATGTTCTTACGGGATACCGATTCCTTTAGATATCGTTTAACGAAGGTTCTCTGTATAATCAGTAGTTTAAGTTCAGTTTTATTTGAAGGTCCCCTATTCTCATTCCTTCTGATTATTTGAGCCTCCCTTTTCCAGAAAAATAATCAGCCTTCTCCCCCATTTCTCCTCATTTCTGCCCAATAAATAATGAGCACTCCTTAATTCCCCAGTCCATGACATGAAATATGATAGCACGTCTCCGGCGTTATTGAACTATACACAGGCAGCCCAAGCTCACAGATTGTGACTTCACTCATATACGAAACCTTGTAAAATACGAGGTCCAAAATTGTATGTCGATCCGGTCAAAATGTCAAACGGTATTTGGCCATGTACTGTATTCCTCGGCTCGGTCAGTAAATATGCATACGTCCATAGTTTATTCAAGGTGCAAGGAAAAACGTATTCACAATTAAATACGGACACGGATTCAAAATCAACGTAGAACTGATACTGTGGGAAAAAAAAGAAACACCCTGAAGGAAATCAAGAGGTTAGCCCTATGAACGATTCCCTAACAAAATTAAATCACTGACAAAAACAACCATGGTACGTAAAACAATAATACAAGGCTAAAAAGAAAAGATATATAATATATAGTTAAAATCTTAAGTGCTAACAAAGGCTGAAGTGTCTGTTGACTATTCTAAAAAGATGTAAGTCTTGCCCTAAAATGTTTATGACTTCCTGCTTCAACTATTGTACCAGGTAAGTTATTCCACTCGCTGATAGTTCTAACAAAAAATGAGTATTTGTAACAGTTACATTTGCAGATTTAATGCGTAGCTTATAGCTGTGGTTTGCTCTAGTGCGCTTTGGCGCCAGTTCAAAAAAGTCAGTAAAATCTAGTTTGTCGATATAAAAGACTGTCGTATAGCATTCAATTAAAGGGAGATATAGTCTACGTTTTTCAAGGGTTGGCCAACCCAGTATGTTGCATCGTTCCTCGTACGGCTCATTTCCCCTTTTTTCTCAGTGTCTAAGGGCGAGTCTGGGGTCTCTCCCTTTGCACTTTCTCTAGGACAGTAATGTATTTGACAATGTAGGGACACCAGACTGGTACGGCATACTCCAGTATTGGCCTCACGAGAGAATATAATATCAATTCTCTTTTACGCCTAACCCACCCAGACAATACATTGGAACCGTATGTTAGCCATTATCAGGTAGCGAAACAATGAATTGTTAGTTGAAAACGTTATTTTTCAGTAAAACCCTAATTGCCTTTTAAAATGTTACTTTTCCGATAGCATCATTAATACTTGGTTAGAAACGCTACTTTTCAGTTAGCGTCCATAAATCTCAACTGAAAACAATCATTTTGCTTTTACAATCGCGCGTTTTTCGACCGGTTTTTCTTTCTGGGGTCAGGTATACTGCTATACACGCACTATTAGGGCTACTTGGGCCAAAAGCCCTTGAAAAATTTAAATTTCAAAATCAATATGATCAAGTGGTGATAGAATTTCGTATTCTATAATTTTGGCCTTGAATACAAACAGTAATCACTCGTACGATTTCAAACGAAGTTCCTTTCCGCCACCATGTCCACTGTTACTCTATACTTAGTGTACAACTGTTCCCCTGTGCCTAGTTTTTCACTGTTCCTCTGTTCCTCTGTCTGTGCCTAGTGTTCCACACTGTTCCTCTGTGCCTAGTGTTCCTCTGTTCCACTGTTCCTCTGTGCCTAGTGTTCCACTGTTCCTCTGTGCCTAGTGTTCCACTGTTCCACTGTTCCTCTGTTCCTCTGTGCCTAGTGTTCCACACTGTTCCTCTGTGCCTAGTGTTCCTCTGTTCCACTGTTCCACTGTTCCTCTGTGCCTAGTGTTCCACTGTTCCACTGTTCCTCTGTGCCTAGTGTTCCTCTGTTCCACTGTTCCACTGTTCCTCTGTGCCTAGTGTTCCACTGTTCCACTGTTCCACTGTTCCTCTGTGCCTAGTGTTCCACTGTTCCACTGTTCCTCTGTGCCTAGTGTTCCACTGTTCCTCTGTTCCACTGTTCCACTGTTCCACTGTTCCACTGTTCCTCTGTGCCTAGTGTTCCACTGTTCCACTGTTCCACTGTTCCACTGTTCCACTGTTCCTCTGTGCCTAGTGTTCCACTGTGCCTAGTGTTCCTCTGTTCCACTGTTCCATTGTGCCTAGTGTTCCTCTGTTCCTCTGTGCCTAGTGTTCCACTGTTCCACTGTTCCTCTGTGCCTAGTGTTCCACTGTGCCTAGTGTTCCACTGTGCCTAGTGTTCCTCTGTTCCACTGTTCCTCTGTGCCTAGTGTTCCACTGTTCCTCTGTTCCACTGTTCCACTGTTCCTCTGTGCCTAGTGTTCCACTGTTCCACTGTTCCTCTGTGCCTAGTGTTCCTCTGTGCCTAGTGTTCCTCTGTTCCACTGTTCGTCTGTGCCTAGTGTTCCACACTGTTCCTCTGTGCCTAGTGTTCCTCTGTGTCTAGTGTTCCACTGTGCCTAGTGTTCCTCTGTTCCACTGTTCCTCTGTGCCTAGTGTTCCACACTGTTTCTATGTGCCTAGTGTTCCTCTGTGCCTAGTGTTCCACTGTGCCTAGTGTTCCTCTGTTCCTCTGTTCCTCTGTGCCTAGTGTTCCACTGTTCCACTGTTCCTCTGTGCCTAGTGTTCCACTGTGCCTAGTGTTCCACTGTTCCACTGTGCCTAGTGTTCCACTGTTCCTCTGTGCCTAGTGTTCCACTGTTCCTCTGTGATGTAGTAGCACTCTGTGCCTAGTGTTCCACTGTTCCTCTGTGATGTAGTAGCAAAGCTGTGACGTATCTTGTGCGGCGTACACGGGCCATAAACCCTGTGTCCCCCGAGTTGGCCCAGTTAGGCGAGCCAAAGTGTTTATATGAGAACAAGTTGGCTCACCCCCCAGGGTCACCCTACCTTGTGAACCGAGTGTCTCGGGGAGGAGGGTCATCCCCCCCCCCCCCCGAGCCAAGTTTGCGGTTTCTCATGTAGACGGTTGACTCCGTTTTATAAAGAAATATGTGAAGAGTTGGCTCGCCCAGGGTAGCTCGGGGGGAGGGTGACCCTCCCACCGAGCCAACTTTCCTTCATATAAACAGGGCCTAACTGATTTTTTTTACCGCCGAAAATATATGAATTAGTCGGGTGTAAATATTACACCTAATTTCAATGCAGTGCGAACGTTTGGATATGTTTGTGGTTCGACAGCGGACATCTCTCGACGGTATAGCTTGCATGCAACCAGAGGAACCAAATGGCATGTGAATAACCTTAAAATTTCGTTATTCCCTGTTATCTTTTCCTATTAAATCAAGCTACAAAGAAGTTTCATTACGTGCTAGAAAACCATGCTTTCCTCGCGTTCTGGAGATCAAGGACGCCGACTCAATGTCAAATAGGAGCATCATCCCAATTCTCAAATATTAGGATATGGCGTCTCTCGCACACAATGAAATTCATGGTAAGTTTGATATTTCGTTTTCCTTTGAATGTATCACAACCAAACTTCTTGTGCTGCTATACAAATACTATAAGGGAATTAAAACGTTTTTTTTACAGGATCTGAGCGAATTTTAAGGCTTTATATATTTTTGTTGTGCCGACCTCGGGGAATACTAATTGCCAAATTCATTGGTACACAAACATTCTAAACGCTTTAAAATTCACTCGTATAAATCTTCCTATGCTATCTTTGCATCAGCACAGAAAGTTTGGTTGCATGGGATAAAGTTGAACTAGAAATGGAAAAAAGATCAAACATACCGTGACTGGCGAACTCGGAGTGTAGGTTTTTGTCGAGGGTCGAGGGTCGAGTGTAAAAAGTCGAGGGTCGAGTGTAAAAAGTCGAGGGTCGAGGGTAAAAAGACGAGGGTCGAGGGTAAAAAGTCGAGGGTCCAAAAATTTGCGTAAATTTTTATGACAAATAAGTTTACCGGTAAATAATTTTGCGAGGTATTCGTCATCAATGCCCGCCCGTCCTAGCCTAAATTTCAGACGGTCAAGGTCGTCCGCTCACTTCCTCCCACTTCCCCGTGGGAAGCCCGTCCCCGCGCTTCACCGTGTGACATGTCAGTGCCCGGTCATCTGGTGGCATTTGAAATAGCAGCAGCTAAGCGGTTTCTCCGCCTTCTTTGCAGTAGGAGTATCTTCATCCTTTTCATGCGTCTTGAGTGGGATTTACTTATGTATCGTCTGAGCAGAAAAATAGCAAATCCTGCAACAAGACCGGCATCACGAAGCACTCGGAAAATTAAACTGCAGACAATCATGACCGCCTTGTCTGTATAATGATGACAGCTACGTGTACTTTTCGTTTTAATTAACATTCCAAAACAAACATACCTCTCGAATTTCGTAAATCATGATTAGATTTTACACTTTTTAAATCGTGATTTAGGTCGCCAAAATCTTAGCCAGTAAGTAGGAACTCACCAAGCCATCCGCTGCGCTCGAGACGACGAAGCACATGTCTCGAACGGAGGCTCGGCTATTCAGTCATATGATCTTGAGGCGGGGAAACAGTACAGGGGTCCCGTCGGGAACACGTTCTAAAATTTCACTCCATGGACTTTGATTGACATCGGCAAGTTCCTTTTTGGCTGTTTGGATGAACTTGGATTAGTTAACCAGGATAGTTTCTCGACTTTCTCTGTGGTTTGAGCAATTGTTACCATGGAAGAACTTGCGAAGAGAGCAGAAATGTCACGTGACTGATGACGTCATCATTGATGGACCACTGGGATGGTTTGTCCGGTCTAGAAGGTCATTGTGTCCGATTTTGGTGAATATCCGTTCAGCCATTACCGAGATAAACTTGAGAAAGTTTACTACTTTTTTAAATACTATTTTTCTACTTCAAGTTTTGGTCTACGTCACTTCCCGTTTTCGCAATTTACCACATTTATAGATCTTCTTACCTTAGAGCTCTTTACTTGTAACATCTAGTACCTGAAGAAGGCTGGTTTCAGTGGTTTGGCCAGCCGAAATATTGTAATATTCAATATAAAATCCTACGTTGTGTCAGCTTTGCCGTAGTCCTTGGCATTCGTGTTCATTACCGAGATATCAGCGGTAACGTCGTAGGGACATAAATTATAATAGTATATATAAATTGAAGCAATTTTTTTGGACCCTCGTCTTTTTACACTCGACATTTTACCCTCGACCCTCGACTTTTTACAATCGACCCTCGACCCTCGACAAAAACCTACACTCGCGAACTCGGCATTTCCTTGCTCAAATGTGTCTCAGGAGTTTTTTACCTTGATCTTCTGAAGGTTGCCAATGACACTTTTGACTTTTATTCAGTAATAACCTTATATCTGGCAGTTATGATATCATATAAGCTTAAAATTGTGATTAATGGGATTGATGACCTAGCAATAGACCAGTTCGCGGTAAATTCCGACATTTTGAAAGCCTAACATGGCGCGAAATACAGTGTTTGTATGGGAATCGATGGGAATCCGATGCCAAATAAAATCCGTAAAATCGAATTTCTGAAATTTTCTTCAGAGACAAACTTAATATACCAGGAAAAAGATTAACATATCGAAATTGGAGGGATGTAGCTGTGCTGGGAAGCGTGCAATCGTGTTTTCAGTTTTCCATACATTATGGCTTGGTATATAACGTGTTACAAGATACAATGATACGGAGATACCAAGATACAGTGATACGGTGATAACCTTGTTTAGTCTCATAGGTCAAACAAAGCAGTGATACGGTGATACGGTGATACAGTGATACGGTGATACGGTGATATGAAGATCTCAAATTTCCTTTAAAATTAAAAAAATGGGGGAAAAAATACTTTCCCACAGAAATGTAGTTTTTGCTAGCCTGAATTTCAGCCGTCTCCTCCGGTTCGTTCCTCCGAACCGGAGGAGACGGCTGAAATTCAAGCTAAGTTTTGGCAGCAATTTTTCACATACCAAAAACTGTTTTAAAGAAATCAGTACGCAAAATAAGTTTTTAACCGGAAGTAAAAAGTTTGATTGACACATGACATGTACTCACTCGCCCGTAACGAAAGCTAGCATCATGTTTATTGAGAAACGTTTTTCCAGCCCCGATCCATGGGTTGTTGGCCTTATGAGTCTTCCAAAAAGCAAGCAGGGCTAAATGCTCCAGCAGGGCTAAGCTCCAGCAGGATGTCCTTAGCGTGGAAAGAAGCAAAACAAGGCCAAACAATGCATACGAATACGAGCCTCGCAAAACCCGACAAGTTCAGACAGAGTGCCGAGTGGTCCACATCTGAACATAAAGAAGAAATGATAGGAACCAGCCGAGAGAAGATTTGTTTCCAAGAAAGCTTAGATGGAAACATATTAAAACTCTGAATCGCTTGAAACCAACACCACGATCGATCTCGCTATTTGCCGTGCTGTTTCGCTGTCACTGGCATTTAAGGCATTTGATTTCTGTGCCCTTCCTTTGTCATTTATAGGTTAGGACCTTTCGTCTTTCCCATTTTCCAAGTCATAAGAAAACTAGAACCGGCTATAAAATATTCTCGATGCGGCGCGTAGCTTTGATCGGAAATCAACATCAGTACATTTTCGGGAAATCTTGGGCTATTTTCTACGCTTTCGATTTTCAACCAAAATAGAGTTTTTAAAAAGCTCTAACTCAAGAAGAATTTATTCGATTAGTCTGATTTTTTTACACAATGTCAATTGATATCTCTGCTGCAAAACAAAAATGTGTTGGGGAATTGGGAAATTCTAAAAAGAGAGCTCTTGACGGTGTTTCCCGCATATTTACCCTTATATCTAGTCGGATTTTCACCGAAAGCATGATAAACCAAATCGAATTTTGATATTCCCCCCTGCACGGTTTTGTAATACGATTCCTCCGAAATGCGACAAAGCAAGCATAAAATATGTTTGGAGTTGGAGCTTCTGAAAGCCATCTCACTAGATCGGAGAAACGGGATCGCGGAATATTTTCAAAATCCCCCCCCCCTCCAAAAAAAATAACAAAAAACAAAAACGAGCAAGCCGAATTTGCACAGAAAATAATCGAGCGAGACAATTGCAATATCACCCAGAAAAAAAATCAAACAAGGGCGAAACTTTAAAAAAATCGTGCAAGGTTCTGATGCCAGAAAAAATTCTTGCAGCAACTGAGAAGTCGTAAAAAAATTCGAGCAAAAAAAACCGGGCCCCCTCTACATCAATTTTCGAATGGTCCGTCCCTAAATCTAGTTGCCAATGATAATAAAGCTTTCAGCGTTAATTTCGTATTTGTGTTGCAAAAACCTTTCTTCAACAAGGGCAATAAAGTGGTTCAATGTTAAATGCGTAACATTCAAAAGTTAAAATTAAATAACAAAATAGTCAGACAAAGCAGTCATGCTGAAAGATAATACCGTTAAATTAGCGTCACGCCACGGCTGCAAGAGCTCAAGTGACCCATACAACAGTCCGTTTCATACAGAAACCTGTATTTAGCGGGGCCATTTCGCGTCCGCTTAAAAAAAAACGAAATTTGACATGTTCGTATCACCGTATCACCGTATCTTGGTATCTTGTAACACGTTATATACCAAGCCTTTCAAAATGTCGGAATTTACCGCGAACTAATTAAATTACTAGGGGTATTATTATTAATATTATTGAGTGTCGAAAATAATAGGTGATTGCTTTGGTTTTGCGTTTGGTTAGCTTTTCTATTGCCTGTGAGAATTTTTTTTTTAATTATCATCCAATCAAGTTCTAAACTAAAACCAAACGCAATCTCGCAATCGGGTTTTGTTTTAGCGACAGTATCGACGAATGCGTTTACTTTGCCTCGTGATTGGTTCAAGTAAAACCAATGGTGAATTACTTCAGTTCGTGATTGGCTCATTGTGTTTTTACTCGCTCCTGTGATTGGCTATGTAATTACTTTGGTTTTGGTTTTACTACACTCAACTGAAAACTGCTCTATACCCGTTATCCGTCATTCTATTGGGTTCAACGTGCTAACCTGTTGTGCAACGGCGGTAAATACTTGGTGTACCTCACGATACACTAAAACTAGCATCGTATCTTGCATCGCGTTATTTATGTTACACGTGGTACAATAGTTATTATAAACATCAGTGTCTAGTACTAGTTAGTGGTATGCCTTTTAATTCTTCTTCTTCTTTCAGTCCTTTGTTGGCATTCAACAAATCTTAAGTCTCCAGCTATATATAGCTAAGAGTCAAACTCACTCAGCGACATCGGCTGAAAGAGAAAATTAAAAATTTATTAGCATAAACCACATGTACAGTTCGCGATATAAATAATCAATCCCCCCCCCCACCAGTCCCTAAAGGACCATAACTATATTCCCAATCTACGATAACAATTTCCGCAATCATCTGGTTTAATCTTTGGTACGGCCGGTGTAGCTAACGAGTGATATTTCACAATTTCACCAGAATGTTATAAGCCATCAAGGCGACTGCAATTTGGAAATGATGAAATAGTTCAAGCGACGTTTTTGGTTTATTGCACACAAAGAAAGCCCGAACGATGCTCTATAGATTATTGGACTAAAAAGGCTTTTTGTTACGCATGCGCAGACCTAACCTCGAATGGTCCTTTTGCAGCTTGGCATTCATGCGATTGTACGGGATTGTAATTCGTTAACGAAGTATTATATCAGCACGTGACTGTTAGCTGCAAAAGATCTATTGCATGCAGTGAAATAACCGGAAATTGGGCTGTAGGAACAACTTGCTCAGTCGATCTCCTCGGGGTACTACCTAGTCAACGTTTCCGGATCCATATAAACAATTAAACTAACAGCACTCGATGTTAAAGTTTAGCATCATAGAAAACACTAGTCGAGTTCCAGTAGCTATCATTAGGCAGTAAGGGTGTTCCAGTCTTCGGACTATTTAGCGGTTTAGTATAAACAAACCATTGTACTTATTCTAAATAGTCTCTATGAACTATTACGGCAATATTAAACACTTATTGGCCATACTGCTCAGATTTGACTCAACAAAACACGTGTAAGATTTTCCACATCTCTCGATTTTCGTCGTCGTTGGGTTAGCCACAATATATTGTTTTTGTTTTCTTTTGTTTCTTTGTTTACTCTAATAGACACTAACACCGTACGCAAGCTATTGAAAATAAATAGCTCAAAAATATCTGCTTGCAGGATAATAAAATCACCTCATTAAAAGGAGAAAGTTTTGTTCAAAATAATCAACAAACTCTGATGGATGTATTAGTCGATTTAATTCTAGTCAGGTCATATTATGAGGCAGTAATGCGTTAAGATACAGTGCTGATAATCATTGGTTTGTTGTTCACGGCAAAAAGGAAGTTGCTTTGTGGTCATTGACAGCTGAGCGAGTCTTGAGTGGATTGGAGTTTTTTTAGTTAAATTTATTCCAATTTATTCCATGCATGTCATGCATGAACTGACAATATATATAGTTCATGAAACACCGACTGCGTCTCGTCGGATCTAATCTGTGGATTTTCTTAGCTTTTGCAGCTAAGTTAACTTTCATTAATAAATTAATATTTTCAATAAAATGTCACTAAACTGTCAAAGAAGGCTTTCCCGAAAATCTTTCACTCGAAGGCATGTTATTATTGTCCAAGTTTGCCGGCTCGAGGAAGGCGTGTTGGTTGGCGTAAATGACAGACAACTGTTAACAGGTGAATGAGTCCTCCAAATAAAACTAAAATATAGGCAAAAGGCAAAGATACAATGCCAGACGCTAAAATTAGTGAAAGAAAATACATAAATAAAGTAGGAAACAATAAATTATTTTATAATATAAATTATGGGATCATCCTAAGAACGTGCGATTTGATTGGATGCTCAGCGTGCTTGATTTTGTTTTATAATATAGATACGATAGTACGCGCGCTCTGATTGGCTAAAAATCTATGTTTTATCAGAGTATATAACATGGTTAGCCGTGTTATATAGTTTTCAACTGGCGGTTTCCTTTCATCGCGCGCGTAAATCTATATTATAAAACAGATAAAGAAGCCTTAAATCCATGTTTTATACTATCATAAAACACTCTGGTCATTTGAGAACACTCTAGAAATGTTGAAAGCACGCGCCTTCGGCTTGTGCTTTAACATTTCTCTCATGTTCTCAAATGCCCATCGTGTTTTATGATAGTATAAAACATGGCTAAGGCTTCTTTATTTGTTAAATAAAGGCACGCTCAAGAAAAAATCAAGCACGCTGAGAATCCAATCAAAACAAAACGTATCGGTGATTGTTTTTCGCGAGTTTATATAGCTATCGGAGATAATTTCATAGACTGGAAAGAAAACAGGTCCGACTTTCAGTTGTTAAGGTGTGTTGAAGAAGAGGAAAATAAAAGTCGCTTCCCAAAACTAAAAGAAAATGATCGGCGAAAGAATTTAGCATCGGCTTCGTACACAAAATGGGACCACAAAATGGGATGCTAAAACGTTTGAAGTTGAGAAAAGCAATGTCCACATTCTAATACAGTGTTACTCATTGACAGTTTGATATAAAAAATGATTGAATTGATGAAAAATGTGGTTTTTCTAACAGCCTGGTGTATTATTAAAACGAGAGGAAAGTGACAACACAACAACAAGACATGACTCACCAATAACTCGACGATAACTGTAATAAGCCTGCTTTATGCTGAAACCCCGGGCTGAAACCTGAACAGTGAATTGTGAAGAATACAATGGGATTTCTCTGGTTACGTGTAGAATTTCGTTTGAGAGGTTCCTGACTGTTCCTGAATGAATAACGGGCGATAAAACGTGCAGAGTACCCAGAACTGGCAGAATTTCAAAACAGTAGATTGGCCATGCCAACGAAGAGAGCCTCAAGGGCTACGCAACACGGCCATCAGAGCAGCAGTTACAACACTGTTCCTTGGGATAAAGAAAATATCCTTCTTCAGACCACATAATCAGTAATCAGTGTCAACTATGCAGTTGTTGTAGAAAATAGTCGGCAATCCTCAACTCACGTGTCCAACTCTACTGCCGCTAAGTCGCTAACGCTTTCCCTGTGAATACGTTTCCATCAAGCATTTTCAACGCCTTGTACTATCACAATGTGCAGATAAATCTCTCCTGTGCTGACCAGAAATTGTAAAAAGAAAGTACTTTGTTTCCTGCAACAGATTTAACCAGATGACAATATTACAACCCATTTCATTTGCCGGCTCTTGCAATTTCTGTCTTTCACTTTTATCGATTCACACGTTCTATTCTTAGCAGATTACTTCATCCAATAAGAAACGAGCTTTCAGATCGTCAATGTCAAGCTGTCACAATTGAACCAATCAGCGACGAAAAAAGTTGTAAACAAGTCAAGTACATTAAAATGGGGTTTTCGCTGTCGTTAGTTTGCTTTTAGATTTTTACGCGGGTTCTAAAGATAGCTTTATTTCCTTCGTCTACATTGAAGTTTATATTATAAAACACATAAAAGATGGTTCTCCTTGTTATATAACAAAATAATGCACTTTCGAGGTCTTGAAAAGCTGCTAAATGCACTCGCGTTCCGCTCGTGCATCCGCAGTTTTTCAAGACCTCGAGCGTGCATTATTTTGTTATATAACAAGGAGAACCATCTTTTATTTGTTAAACAAAAAAGAGAGATTGGTCTCTACATGAAGAGCAGCATGATTTTGTGTGATCGAAATTGTTCTAAACCAAATGATTCAAACAAAATCCTACTGCCTGTAACATATGGTTGCCGGATTGTTGCAATATTCAGTAAACCTATTTTACATGCAGTAAACCCGATTTTATATTCAATAAACAGGTTTTATATTCAGTAAACCATTTTATATTCAGTAAAACCGATTTTATATTCAATAAACAGGTTTTATATTCAGTAAACCGATTTTATATTCATTAAACCCGATTTTATATTCAATAAACAAGTTTTATATTCAGTAAACTGGATTTATATTCAATAGAAACGATTTACGTTAAACGTTTTAGTTCAATAAATTATTGCTTAATATGTTAAATCCTCAACCCATTATTTATTCAGTAAACGCCATTTATATTCAATCCCTATTATTTTATTCAGTAAATTTCATTTATATTCAATAATTTCTGCAGTCCAATATGGTCAGCGGAAGACGAAATTCGCGCGCCATTTGTATCACGTGACTTGCTTATTGAGAACAAGATGGGGAGGGGGTGGAGAGAAGGATAAGGAGAGGAGTAGCTGCTATCAGAAGTGTTACCACTAATGATCTAACTCAGGATTCCTCGAGAAGCTTATCTTCAGGTACTGATGATGGTTCACTTAAGCTTACAAATATATATGATATAGACCGATTTCGCTATCACTGCACTATCCCTTCATCAAGAAACATAGCTGGAATGGTAGGTAACCATGGCCGGGAACGCAGTGTCTGGTTCGTTGTCGCAGGGTCCAAAGCGTCATGACAATAGTATCACTGTTCCGGAAAACAAGATGTCATTTTCCCCAAAAGGATAATCTTGAATTACCCGAGAGCTTTATTTATTTATTTCAAGATTCGCCAAAAAGGCAGGTGGGAAAACACTAGGACACGAAGTCCCCTACAAGGCTTTCACACCCAAGGGATTTCACATCCAAGGGCTGTTCCTATATCATCGTCAGCAAATTCTGATGGATCCACCTAGTCGGCACAGGCTACTTCAAGTGTCTTTTTCTCAGTTCAGGATGTTTCACCTTTGATTTGTACGCAGTGTACGTATTGGTGACCAAGTATTTCGAAAGTCTTCGACGCTTTGGACCCTGCGACAACAAACCAGACACAGCGTTCCGGCCATGTCTACCACATGTGCACGGAACAGATCACGGGAACGACCTACCATTCCAGCTATGTTACTTGATAAAGGGACATGGACTGCCAAACCTACAGAGGATAGTGTCGATAGCCAAGTCGGTCTATATCATAAATAGAAGTGAACCATCATAGTACCTGAAACTAAGCTTCTCGAGGAATCCTGAGTTAGATCATTAGTAGAAACACTTCTGACTGCAGCTACTGCTCTACTAACCCCTCTCTTCGCCACTCAGTCTTCGATCTCGTGCAAGCTTGGGTGATCACCCGCCATCTTGTTCCGAAAAGTGACCCACGAATTCCTAGGTACTTCCAGGTACTTCGTGTAACGTACCGCAAAGAGTATTGAACCCGTAGTTGACGGTTAGGTTTTTTTAAATGTAGGGGTATGGTTTGAATTAGTCTAAAGGAGCATTAAAGAAGCATTATATAAATGGCGTTTACTGAATAAATAATGGGTTGAGGATTTAACATATTAAGCAATAATTTATTGAACTAAAACGTTTAACGTAAATCGTTTCTATTGAATATAAATCCAGTTTACTGAATATAAAACTTGTTTATTGAATATAAAATCGGGTTTATTGAATATAAAATCGGTTTACTGAATATAAAATAGTTTACTGAATATAAAACCTGTTTATTGAATATAAAATCGGGTTTACTGAATGTAAAATAGGTTTACTGAATATTGCAACTATCCGGCAACCATAGTAACAGGCTTCTCACCTCTATATTAGGTCCTCGTCGTTTCCTCGATTGACAACTTGAGCTTTTTTTCAGTCTTGTAGCGGGAGTAACACAGCCAGATCACTGCAAGTATCGCGAATCCCACAAACATTGTATAGACCACGACCAAGTTTGGCTCACTTTCCTGCAGTATTTTTTCTTCACACATACGCTGGTATAACAACTTTAGGAGAAATGAAATTTCCCCAGTGCTGGTGTCATTAAGTTGTTTTTTAGACATTTTTGATCAAATTTGTTAGTAAGAGCGATCGCGACGCCGCGTGCTATCTCTCTCTCTCTCACTACTACTTCTATCAAATGCTGCTTCTTTGGTTTACGCTGTGCTAAATTAATGAGTCATGAGGCCAGAATTGAAGAAACATGGCACGCGACTGCCCCGACAGCGCGGAAGAATGGAAGGTCAAGCAGCCAGCACGTCAAACACAAAGGAGGCCAATACATTATGGATTCAGTTACATAAATACAATACCTTAATTAATACAAAGACACAATTCAGTATCACCTCATGGCTTTGTTTTTTACATAGCATTTTTAAAAGAGACTTGACCGCCAAGTGCCGTTACAGGTATTCATTTGGCCTCCAACGGCCACGTGGGTCTGTTGCTATATAAATATAAAGTTTGTATTATAAAATCTGGTATAACTGAATGAATTACAATAGTAAAACCTAAATACACGATATCTACAGAGCAGTTCGGCTTATTAATCTACATTAATCAATAAGAAACCTTATTTTAATGAATAAAATATACGTAATATTAAGTTAATGTACACTTGCTCATCTAATGATGAAAGAAAGGGAAAGAAAGTTTCGAAACAAAATTGCACTTTTAACTGCCACTGGTAGAGTTACCATACCAAGCATATGCCGTATACAAGCACTGATGTTTGTGTGTTTTGTGTATTTTAGATTTATCAGTGTGTACTAGGTCACGTTAATTCAGTTTGTCAGTCAATTTGCAATTCATTGCGCTGCTCCTGAGCGGAATATGTCATCGGTTCACTAGTCACGCGGAACACGTCATAAACAACTCTTTCCGAACCTAAGTAGTAATAAGTTAGCTCCAGAGACTACTAATTAACGAAACCACACACATATTTATACACGAGATATACCACATCTTCATTATAACCAAGTCTCTAAACTTAATATATTTACCGACTCCAGACAACTGATCAACTTTCTGAATCCGATGTGCTATCAGTACAACCTAAAACATGCTTACGAAGCATAATAGTTCAGTTTCGGATAACCTGAGTTGAGGTTCTCAAGAACAGAACGATCCTTTCTTTTTTCCCTTTCTCTATTCTTCCTCCAAATGGTTTATTTTGAGGATTGGTGGATGGCGGATGGTTGGATTGGAGGAACAGCGGAATAACAACATTATGATAATTATTATAAATTCCAATAATATCGTTGTTCATGATATTATTATCAGTTTCTTTAATGGTAGCAGTGAATAACAAGACAGAACAAAATGTTGTATTCCAAGTGATTCCCGTTCAATACCTCGAACAGTAGCGCACGCCATTTTTAGTCGCCCAAACGAAGAAAACAAAGGCAATCACGACTGTTTCTAATTTAGGAATGCATGTGAAACGTTTCGCCTAAAAAAAGCAACTTAGCCTAAGATTTTAACAGGTTTAAGTTTTATTAATTTGAAATTCACTGTAGCGGAAACTTCAATCTCGTCAGTTTGAAAGCTCTCCGGACTCTAGATCTAAAGCCATCGTTCTTTCGTCTACCGGCCGAACAGAAGGATTTTCCGCGGTGTTTTTTTCCGCGCAATATTTAAATACATCGTGCGTCAGTCATAACTTCTACTAACTTAGTTTTATTACCGCCGAAAACTCGTTATTTGAATTAGTCGGGTGTAAATTTTACACTTAATTTCAATGCAGCGCTAACGTTTGGATATTTTTGTCGTTCGACACTGACATCTCTCGACGGTAGCTTGCATGTAGCCAGGAAAACCGAAGCGGCTCGTATATTACGAACAATTTTGAAATATCACTCGCGGTATTTATGCCAAATATCACTACACATCATGCTATTACCTATACTAATAGAAAATTACTGTAGTACAGGGGTGGATTTAGGGGGTTGGATTGGGTGGCTAGCTACCTCCTTTAGGCTATAGAATGTCAGATTTCCTGGCCTTTCGAGCTTTCAAGCTCGTACGATATTTACTTTACTTACTTACCTTATTCATACGTATTTACCATATTGTTTCGGTTTTATTTTTTATGGAACTGTATTTATGTAATAGTTGTATTATTCTGACCTTCCTAAACTAAAGCCATGCAGAATATTTATTACATCCCGAAAACAAAATAATATATTCAAAATGGCGCTATGTTTGCAGCCCCCCCTCCCCCCAAGTCAAAAAACCCTAGATCCGCCCCTGTAGTATCATGTTACACTACTGAGAACAGGACCACTGTACTATCGATCATATTTATACTAATTTGGCCGAGTCAAAAATAAATGCACACATTTTAGAATCATTTCTCAGATCATAAATCAACCGTGCATTAATTAAATGTTTTCTGCAAGCACAAACTTCAATTCCTACTAAAACAGCAAACATTTTGGGCCGAGATGTCTGAAATCACTGTTATGTAATTACTGTGCTACTTGAAGCATGACAATTAATTATTATTTGAATATAACTGACAATGTACAATGTAGTTGCAGTTTTTACTTGGAAAAGTGTCTTCATTTCCTTGACTTTATATTTTTTGAAAACAGGTTAGTTTAACAGGTTAGTTTTTCTTTCTACTTTGCTTCACTTTTCGAACCACCCATTCGGAGAAAGTTATTAAATGTCAACTTTACCTTACACTGAAATGTCATTGATCATTTTATTTTTCTCTCTAGATTATAGTTTACAGCCATCTGTATCATACTTGGGATTCAAAGCTTTGCATTAACCTACGGCAAAGCATATGCAAGTAAATGCTAACAATATAATAGCTCAGTCCAAATTGGTATACTGGTATATTGGTGCCAAGCAGTGGTGCAACAAGTAATGTGTTACACTCCAAGACTAAAGACTTACAAAAATCACAGTCATTACTCTGACGGCGCTTTCCATTTACACGAACTACGTGAACTGGTCTGATCGGCCAGTTCTTTTGAGTGTGTCCATGAGAGGACCAGGCAGACGTGATACATGCCATCTCACCGATTTCAATGAAACTTTGTCAGATTAATAGGTTCATCTAAAAACTCAAGAACCCAAAATGGTTTGTGTTTCTGATATTTCCCTGGGAAGTTAGACCACCCCCTCTGGTTTTTTAGGGAGGTGACCCTAAAATACTACCAAAAAAGCAACAACAACAGACACCTGTCCTACTCACAGGATGAAGTGGTTTTCATTCTTATTTCACACAAGCAATTGTACATCCCTTGTTAGCTCACAGCAGAGTTTCTGATTAATTTGAAATTTTACCTGTCAATCAAGAGCTGTCAATCATTAACCATGTCACACAACATTCTACAATGTGGTCAAACTGCATCTTTTTAAATCCAAATAACTCCAATGAGCAACCTTGTACTTGAAAAAAACTCACACCATGATTTAGACTTACCCTTGTAGTAAGTACATCAGTGATAACATTTTTGGCATCTGTCCAATTCTTTCCACAGCATTAGTGAAAACCAAGTGCCCAACACAGGGTGCTTGATTTTTGTTTCCACCGAAAAAGAAACAAAGTATTAAATAAAGCACGATTGAAGATATTCTCACCCTCAATTCTGAGTACTCTTTGTACTATATATCCACGAAAGGCAATAGAGCGAGCTTAAAGTGATTTTCATGTCAACATATTTGAAAATTGAATGTTAATCATTTACAGAACACCTCAATATTCTCAACAAATTGATCAGTTCTCATTTCCTATCACAGTACAATTAGTCAAATCCATTAGTCATAGCTTCAAGGAAGTACTCACAAGCTCTTTCGGGGTTCATTCTGTTGTTTACACCATGTGAGTTCGAGTATTTGACCTGTACTGCTATATTGGCGGGATGTTACTCTGTCCGTTATCAACAATTCCGAGTCCATTTTGTCCCCAAAATGATTACTCAGCCTCTATCATAGTAATCTGAGTTCGAACAGTGCATCCACAATAAATTTCCTGCAGATTTGCGAAGCTTTTGCCGATAACAACAGAACATCGAGCGATAAAGTGTTCAACAACAAACGGTACAGTAATATTGCGTGACAGGTTGAGCCCCGGGTTAGGTCAGCGGCAACGGCATTACGCAATGTCTGTCACATGCACATCTTATTTCATGTACTTGGAAAGTTCTACAAGGAGCTGATTTTTTATATCCAGTGATTGCATTTGTAAACCTATGTCTGTGGATCTGTCGTGTTCGTTTGTTTCGTTCTGCAATAACAGTTGTGATGTTTCACCAAGATATCCTGGTTGCAAAGAATTCTTCCCTTTGACTTCTTGTGGCAGAGACGTCAAGTCTCATCTTAGACAAATTAACGTTGCTCAAACGTGCGTTCCTTCAGAGAAAGCTCTGATTCTTGCGCGTGCAGGTTTGTTTGATCAAGATGGCCATGACATGACCATTTGTCCTAAGCACCGGTCTGAGATGGGAGTACTGTGGAGACCCAGTAGGAAGTGTCAGCATCCTCTTCATGGCCATCGAAACGGTAAACCAGAAAGAGGAGCGAATGTTCAGATGAGCAGGGAAATAATGGCGAAGTGGAATGTACTCATTCCTGTTGGTGCAGGTACTGTATGGATGTGCAGCCTGGGTATACGTAATGTTAGGGACGCAACATTAGAAAAGTGAAAGGGGGGAGGGGGGGCTAGTCTAAAAATACAAAATCGTGCAGAGCAAAAAGTTAAGAAAAACGAAATCCTACAAAACAAAATAGCAAGAACAAAAACGTTTTGTAGGGTAAAAAAATCGAGCACACCAAGGGGTTAGGAAAAAATAACATACTTCACCTGGAAGTCCTACCCCCCCCCCCCCTTCACTTTTCTAATGGTGCGTCCCTTATTAGGGATAATTGTAAGGACAATTCTACAATATGGCCGGGGAATTTTACGCGACAAAAAAATACAATACTTATCGACATAATTAGTGAGAAAGCCCCAAGCGATAGCAGTTCAGACGTATTCTCCTCCGCGTCACAAGAATCCCTGCTTGAAGGTGAAACATCACAAGAATGGCAGCCTACTCCACAGGTACAGCAAAAGCTGCACTCTCTTAATAACTTCTTAAGTAGATCGGATGGAAGAGTCAGTCCAATACGCTCACAGCTTAGTTCTGATGCAGAAAACATCTCGTCGTCAACTAGTCGCTACTACAAGCGTAAAGCAGTGGAAGCTGTCGAGACAGTACTGGATTCCATTGCGCCGGGGCAATCCACGTGGCTTTTTCAGCAGGTCACAGAGACGTTTCGCAGCGTGACAGGAGTTAACCTGCCAGAAAATACGCTGCTTTCGAGACTTATCAAGCTGTGTGACGAGGCAACTTCCTGGTATACACGGCAGCAGATTCTTTCTATCTTCGTTGCCGACTACTCAAAGTCTGAGCTATTGAGTCTCATTCCTGGTCTGACTAAGTGGAGAATAGATGAGGCTAGAAAACACGCTTTTCTTACAAGTCCTGGTCGTCTTATTGAGCCCCCTACTCTGCAGAGAGTTCGACTGGAGCCAGCCAAAGTTGACCACTTCCTGGATTTTATTGCAAGCCCGTCGTTTCTTCAGGACGTGGCCTATGGTACAAAAACCCTAAAACTTTCTGATGGTGAGAAAGTTGAGATTCCTAACGTTGTGAGGACAGTTATAGCGTCCAGGCTTATTCAACTGTACCAATCCTACTGTGCTGAATCCGGATTTACACCCATTTGCCGATCAACATTGTTCAGTATCCTTAAGGTACATGTAAGCATAGGTTTTAATATTACGAAGTAATGCACCATACTGCACAAATAATAAGCTGAATCCGGATTTACACCCATTTGCCGATCAACATTGTTCAGTATCCTTAAGGTACATGTAAGCATAGGTTTTAATATTACGAAGTAATGCACCATACTGCACAAATAATAAACTATATAATATGCCATTTACAGGCCTTAATTTGGTCATATTTCAGGTCTGTGCTGCGTCCAAAAAGAAATCTCTTGCTGGTTTAGACAGCACACAGACAGATGGGATGTTTGCGTTTGCCACCTTAGAGGAAACAACGGATAAGCTTTGTAGACTAGGTACATGTAAGGCATACTAATTGATATATAGTGATGACATTATATGTGTCATAATGCTGAATGGCTTTGTCCAATATAATGTGTCTCTTCTGGTTCAGGATTAAATGAAAACAGATCAAAGGACGTCAAGTCTCGCCTTAAAGCTGCAAAGCAATACCTAAAGACAGATTACAAAATCCATGATTCTAAAGCCTCTCCCTGCGCTGACCATTGCAGTGTTTATTCACTGAGTACGGGGGAGCCTGAATTCCATGGCAGATGTGCACACCAACACAACGTGAGCTGTGATCGCTGCGAGGATACCAAGAATGCCATACTAGATCTGCAGCTGTCCTTAGCTTCTCCAGCAGTCAATTTCAGGTAAGGAATCTTCCGGATGCGGGGAGGGGGCACTCAAGTTTTTGACGTATTAGGGATAGCGTAGCTACTGGGACCAGCTTTGAGCCCAATGTCGCAAACCTGGTCCTGTTTTGAAACACAAATATGCTTCAATGCGGGCCTTTGTTTTATTACGGAAATATTTTGAGAAAAGAAAAGATATCTGACATTATAGCTATTATTTCGCAAACCGTAAGTTTTCTGAGCCGAGGCAGCGCATACTTACTCATTCCTTAAAGAAGTACCCCTTCCATGGGGAAAATCGTCTTGGTTTAGAGTTGAACATTTTCTTTGGCGAGAAATAATAATCAATTTTGTTTTTATTGAAGCAGTGATGACCAGCGCAATGAAATCCAGCACGATGTCGATATTGCAGTTCCTAAACTTGATGAGTGGAAGGCGCACATTCTTCGAGCAGCGCATCAAGACATGGCAAAGGGAAATATAATTGACAACCTGACCACAAGTCAAGTTCTCATAATCATGGACTGGGCCATGAAGTTTCTTCCGGCTAGTTTCCGAGAAATGCAAAGGAACTGGTTTGGAAAAAAGGGCAAATCATGGCACGTGACTGTTGCCATCACAAAAAGTGATGATGACAAAATTGAGGTACTGTACATATCCGTAAGAGACTCGATCAGTAGAAAAACATATTACGAGTTTTCCTATAGTCGGCGGTCAGACTAAAGCTGGTATATACTTCATGGTAGTGTTTCGTTCCATATAGTCTCCCTGCATAATCATTTTCTACACTGTTTTACAGTATTATGCAGGGAGACTATATGGAACGAAACACTATCATGAAGTATATGCCCAAAACATTTCCATGCTTGTTTCCGAACAAGAGTATAACATATATTAAGTAAATGAATTCCAGAGAATATTTGGTTTCTTCTGCTCCTGCCTTTATGGAAGACTGGTAGGCGCGCGCTGTAAGATTGTGGTGATACAGATCTAGTAACGAAAAGAAAAATATGACGTAATATTAGTTCATTTTCCCCAAAATAATTCTGTCATTTAATACAACTTATTTTAATCTTGTTTTTTCCCCTTTCTTCAAGGCTAGGAGCTACATCCACTTGTTCGATCAATGCACACAAAACTGGTTTGCTGTTGCCTCGATTTTGGAACACACCCTATCCACACTCAAATTGATCATGCCCAACCTCAAAGATGCCTTCTTACGATCCGATAATGCGGGCTGTTATCACTGTGCATTCCTGATATTATCCCTTCCATGTCTTGGAGAGCGTGTTGGAATAAACGTCGCGAGGTATGATTTCAGTGATCCACAGGCAGGAAAGGATGTTTGCGATCGACGCATTGCTGCTATCAAGAGCCACATGCGGCGATTCATAAATGAAGGCAATGATATACAGAATGCATGTGATATGAAGACTGCCATAGAGTCGTATGATGGCGTGAAGGGCTGTTATGCGGCCGTGGTTGAGATCCAGGCTCCCTACCAAAGCATGATAAAGCACACTATGACAGGCATCCAAGCACTCAGCAACTTCAGCTTTGAGTCTGCCGGACTGAGAGTATGGAAGGCCTACGATGTGGGACCAGGAAAGCTGCAAACCCCTGCACAATTAAGAAAGTTTGGTATTCCACAGGGGCCCACAGGTATGATTATCACGCAGCCATTTAGCAAACCAAGACAAGAAGTTGGTGTTTTTAAATCAACGACCGTGATTACATCACAAGCCCCTGATGAGCCCGGTACATCCCTAGATCGAGTACACCAGCCAGAATCTCAACAAGAGTTGATAGATGAGACAAATATTTTTTCTGCTGCCCAGAAGAGAGTTGCATCAAGACCTACCAGTCATTTTATAGCCTCCAGAAACATCTTGATGTAGGAAAGCACCTCATTAAGCTTGAAAGGGAATCGAATTATGACGAAATCAAGATGAAATGGGCAGAAACGTGCAAAGAGGTGTCTGGGGGTTACTTCCAAAGGGATGTTGCTTCTTCCTCGCGATCTGTTGCAGCTCTCACTGAAAATGCAACAACAGAAAAAGGATGGGCACTGAAAAAGGCAAGAAAGGCTACTCGGTTTTCAGACGGAGTGAAAACGTATCTACGAAACGTCTTTTTACAAGGAGAGGAAACTGGAACCAAGGCAAATGCTGCTGACATCGCTTCTAAGATGAAAAGCCTGCGCACCGAGAAAGGCAAAAAGATGTTTAGTCAGGGCGAGTGGTTAACAACTGACCAAGTTGCACGATACTTCAGCAGACTATCGGCCCTTAATAAGAGTGGCCGGTTGGAATTGGACCTTGTAACTCTCAGTCCTGTTGACGATGAAGAAGAGGATTATGTCGCTGAGGCAGAGGAAATCCAAACAAGACTTGAGATAAGAAGAGAAGTAGAACTTTGACAGGTTATAGCTTCTTGTCACTAAAAATGCTCAAATATTAAGAAGCAGCAGGAGCCAATTACCAGGAGCGTTCCTCTGTTATGGGTTAGGTCCCCAGCACAGGAGTAGATGAGGCTATTTTTAGATTCGAAATTCCCGCGAAAAGAGGTTGCCGCCAAGTTGGTGCCCTTAAACAATAGATTCCTCGTTAGCTTCTTTTGTTGGGGCACCAACATTTGAATCTCTAGGGATTGAGTGAAAACCAGCAATTCGAATTCCCGCGTTGAAAGTGAGAAGAATGATAATGAATGATAATGAGAAGTGACGTTAGCTATCTGATTGGCTAAGAATAGCCTACCTTTGTTCTTTTTCGCGCGAAACGCAATGCTAAAAATAGCCTCATCTACCTCTGTGCTGGGGTACAGACACAGTGGGGAAGATGGACGCTCCTGGTAATGGGCTCCTGGAAGCAGTTCTTTAAAAATAATCTCAGAGCGATTTAGGCCCGATTCAAACGTCGAACTTTTCATGCGCTGAATGCAATTGAAACAAAAGATAATTAGGCGGCTTCCTTTGATGTAATTAGGTTCGGCGCATGAAAAGTTCGACGTTTGCATCTTTGTCTTAATGCTGTCACTGCTGACCTATCCCGGGGCTCAAACTCTGTCACGCAATATTACTGTACCGTTGTTGTTGAACACTTTATCGCTCGATGTTCTGTTGTTATCGGCAAAAGCTTCGCAAATCTGCAGGAAATTTATTGTGGATGCACTGTTCGAACTCAGATTACTATGATAGAGGCTGAGTAATCATTTTGGGAACAAAATGGACTCGGAATTGTCGATAACGGACAGAGTAACATCCCGCCAATATAGCAGTACAGGTCAAATACTCGAACTCACATGGTGTAAACAACAGAATGAACCCCGAAAGAGCTTGTGAGTACTTCCTTGAAGCTATTGAATGGATATGACTAATTGTACTGTGATAGGAAATGAGAACTCATCAATTTGTTGAGAATTTTGAGGTGTTCTGTAAATGATTAACATTCAATTTTCAAATATATTGACATGAAAATCACTTTAAGCTCGCTCTATTGCCTTTCGTGGATATATAGTACAAAGAGTACTCAGAATTGAGGGTGAGAATATCTTCAATCGTGCTTTATTTAATACTTTATGTTTCTTTTTCGGTGGAAACAAAAATCAAGCACCCTGTGTTGGGCACTTGCTTTTCACTACTGCTGTGGAAAGAATTGGACAGATGCCAAAAATGTTATCACTGATATACTTACTACAAGGCTACGTCTAAATCATGGTGTGAGTTTTTTTCAAGTTCAAGGTTGCTCATTGGAGTTATTTGGATTTAAAAAGATGCAGTTTGACCACATTGTAGAATGTTGTGTGACATGGTTAATGATTGACAGCTCTTGACTGACAGCTAAAATTCCAAATTAATCAGAAACTCTGCTGTGAGCTAACAAGGGATGTACAATTGCTTGTGTGAAATAAGAATGAAAACCACTTCATCCTGTGAGTAGGACAGGTGTCTGTTGTTGTTGCTTTTTTGGTAGTATTTTAGGGTCACCTCCCTAAAAAACCAGAGGGGGTGGTCTAACTTCCCAGGGAAATATCAGAAACACAAACCATTTTGGGTTCTTGAGTTTTTAGATGAACCTAGTAATCTGACAAAGTTTCATTGAAATCGGTGAGATGGCATGTATCACGTCTGCCTGGTCCTCTCATGGACACACTCTATAAAAATGGAACGAGTCAGTTCTAGGAACTGACTGGACCAGTTCTCAGAACTGACACGTTCCATTTAAGAAATGGCCGGTCAGACCAGTCAGTTCGTGTAAATGGAAAGCGCCCTAAGTGTGTTAATATATACCTTGTCCTCTGCGGGAAAATTAATGTTCAAATACATGAGAGAATATTATAGACATTTAGATCCTCAGATCTTAAATCGTTATCACATTTCTCGTTTACATCGTAGAGCGGTTTTCGATTGAGTGTCGAAAATAATAGGCGATTGTTTTGGTTTTGCGTTTCGTTAGCTTTTCTATTGGCTGTGAGAAATGTTTTCTAGTTATCAGCCAATCAAGTTCTAAACTAAAACCAAACGCAATCACGCAATCAGGTTTTGTTTTAGCGACAGTATCGACGATCGCGTTTGCTTTGCCTCGTCATTGGTTCAAGTAAAACCAATGGTGAATTACTTTAGTTCGTGATTGGCTCATTGTGTTTCACTTGCTCCTGTGATTGGCTATGTAATTACTTTGGTTTTGGTTTTACTACACTCAACTGAAAACTGCTCTATACCCGTTATCCGTCATTCTATTGGGTTCAACGTGCTAACCTGTTGTGAAACGGCGGTAAATACTTGGTGTACCTCACGATACACTAAAACTAGCATCGAATCTTGCATCGTGTTATTTATGTTACACGCGCAGGTACAACAGTTATTATAAACATCAGTGTCTAGTACTAGTTAGTGGTATGCCTTTTTCTTCTTCTTCTTCTTCTTCTTTCAGTCCTTTGTTGGCACTCCAGCTAAGGATCAAACTCACTCAGTGACATCGGCTGAAAGAGAAAATTAAAAATGTATTAGCATAAACCACAGTTCGCGATATAAATAATCAATCCCCCCCACCACCTCCCTAAAGGACCATAACTATATTCCCAATCTACGATGAGAATTTCCGCAATCGTCTGGTTTAATTTTGGTACGATGTAGCTAACGAGTGATATTTCACAATTTCACCACAATTTTATAAGCCATCAAGGCGACTGCAATTTGGAAATGATGAAATAGTTCAAGCGACGTTTTTGGTTTATTGCACACAAAGAAAACCCGATGCTCTATAGATTTTTGGACTAAAAAACGCTTTTTGTTACGCATGCGCATACCTAACCCTCAAATGGTCCTTTTTGCAGCATTCACGTGATTGTGCGTGATTGTACTGGATGGCAAAAAAATATTTGACTTCATTTATTTAGAAGCCTTGTACAAGATCGGTATTGTTATTAGCAAAACCTGTTTGTCAATACTATTTTTCACCTCCAATGTCCGACTGTCGATCCAGCATGGCAACGTCTTTCCCATGGTGATTACGAGCTCAATTAATTCGTTGACGACTGAAGTATTATATCAGCACGTGACTGTTAGCTGCAAAGGTCTATTGCATGCAGTGAAGTAACCGGAAATTGGGCTGTAGGAACAACTTGCTCAGCCGATCTCCTCGGGGTACTACCTAGTCAACGTTTCCGGATCCATATAAACAATTAAACTAACAGCACTGGACATCATAGAAAACACTAGTCGAGTTCCAGTAGCTATCATTAGGCTGTAAGGGTGTTCCAGTCTTCGGACTATTTAGCGGTTTAGTATAAACAAACCATTGTACTTATTCTAAATAGTCTCTATGAACTATTACGGCAATATTAAACAGTTATTGGCCATACTGCTCAGATTTGACTCAACAAAACACGTGTAAGATATTGCCTTATTGCGGAATATCAAGCCACGTCTCTCGATTTTCGTCGTCGTTGGGTTAGCCACATCTCAGTCTTGCCACAATATATTGTTTTTGTTTTCTTTTGTTTCTTTCTTTACTCTAATAGACACTAACACCGTACGCAAGCTATTGAAAATAAATAGCTCAAAAAATATCTGCTTGCAGGATAATAAAATCACCTCATTAAAAGGAGAAAGTTTTGTTCAAAATAATCAGCAAACTCTGATGGATGTATTAGTCGATTTCTAGTCAGGTCATATTATGAGGCAGTAATGCAGTAAGATACAGTACTGATAATCATTGGTTTGATGTTCACGGTAAAAACGAAGTTATTTTGTGGCTATCCAGCTGAGCGAGTCTTGAGTGGGAGTGGAACAGTTATTTAGTTGAGCGGAGCAGTTATTTAGTTGAGCGGAGTTGCAATTGGTCGAGTGGATCAAATTTAGTTAAATTTATCCATGCATGTGATGCATGAACGGTACAACCAAATACTCGTTAAAAATCTCATACAAACCCTTATAATTTAAAACACAAACAGAGCTTGGGTTTCCTGTGGCATGAAGTGACAATATATATAGTTCATGAAACACCGACTGCGTCTCGTCGGATCTAATCTGCGGATTTTCTTAGCTTTTGCAGCTAATTTAACTTTCATTAATAAATTAATATTTTCAATAAAATTTCACTAAACTGTCAAAGAAGGCTTTCCCGAAATTTTTTCAATCGAAGGCATGTTATTATTGTCCAAGTTTGCCGGCTCGAGGAAGGCGGATTGGTTTGCGTAATTCACAGACAACTGTTGAGGAGACACTAAACCGGTGAATGAGTCCTCCAAATAAAACTAAAATATAAGCAAAAGGCAAAGGTACAATGCTAGACGCTAAAATTAGTGAAAGAAAATATATAAATAAAGTAGGAAACAATAAATTATTACAAAAAGATAGATTGGTCTCGACATGAACGCAGCATGATTATTGTACTAAATCAAAAGATACAAACAGAAAATACTAGTGCCTGCACCTCTACATTAGTCCCTCATCGTTTCCTCGATTGACAACTTGATCTTTTTTTCAGTCTTGTAGCGGGAGTAACACAGCCAGATCACTGCAAGTATCGCGAGTCCCACAAATGCTGTATAGACCACGATAAAGTTTGGCTCACTTTCCTGCAGTATTTTTTCTTCACACATACGCTGGCGTAACAACTTTAGGAGAAATGAAATTTCCCCAGTGCTGGTGTCATTAAGTTGTTTTTTTACACATTTTTGATCAAATTTGTTAGTAAGAGCAATCGCGACGCCGTGCTATCTCTCTCTCTATTTCTATCAAATGCTGCTACTACATCAGTTTGAATACGCTATGCTAAATAAATTGAATGTGAACCAACATGGAACGCGACTGCCCCGCGGCCGGCAGTGAGGAGATATGGCCATGGAAGGTCAAGCAGCCATGCACCGTCAAACACAAAGGAGGCCAATACAACGGTGATGAAATATTTATTTGGCTTCCAACGGCCACGTGGATCTGGTTGCTATATAAATATAAAGTTTGTATTATAAAATCTGGTATAATAATGAATTACAATAGTAAAACATATTAATTAAAATCTAAATACACGATATCTACACAGCACGCAGTTACTTATTAATCTACATTAATCAATAAGAAACCTTATTTTAATGAATAAAATATACGTAATATTAAGTTAATGTACACTTGCTCATCTAATGATAAAAGAAAGGGAAAGAAAGTTTCGAAACAAAATTGCACTTTTAACTGCCATTGGTAGAGTTACCGTCCCAAGCATATGCCGTATACGAGCACTGATGTTTATGTGTTTTGTGTACTTTAGATTTATCAGTGTGTACTAGGTCACGTTAATTCAGTTTGCCAGTCAATTTGCAATTCATTGCGCTGCCCCTGAGCGGAATATGTCATCGGTTCACTAGTCACGCAGAACACGTCATAAACAACTCTTTCCGAGCCTACAACCCCTGCCATTTAAGTCGGACCTCTTCAGCAATTTCCGGCTATTTTTAACACAACCCCCCTCCCCCATTTCAATGTTGGTTTTCGAGAAGACCGAAATGTTGCCTTTCTATCCCAACATTGTGAAGGGGGAGGGGGACAAGCGAAGTCATAAAAAATCGCGGCAATCTGTCAGAGGAGTTCGTTCAGTGTTCTAAATAGCCTTATTTTGTCGAGCGGTCCGTACTTAAATGGCGAAGGTTGTATGAGGCGAGATTCTAGGTAGCCGCACATGGTTTAATTGTTGATAACGTCCAGGCAATTTAACGAAAACAGCTCAAAATGAGAGGCGGTAGTAAACATTTGGTGGGTATACGGGTTGGCTTGTCAATTGGAAATTTTATGAAAAAGCCCGATACCCCGGGAGAAAAAAATATCCGAGGGCGTATCCAAATATTTTACTTGTAATTACAATAAATAATTCAGTCAAATAGATAGAATCCCTTTTTTATGAAGCTGTATTTAATAGGTAGCCTTATCAGAAGTCTATGTTATGGACTTCTGGCATTATTCACAAAAATAAAATAAATCGAGTTGTACCTTGCGATACTAGGCTGTGGGGAATTGACATTTACAAATAAATAACAAGCTCGTAGGGAGAGAGGGAGATTTTAAACTTGCAACATATGTCGCGACACGGGTTGTACATTTCACTGGAACCGTCTGAGACCCAACACTCCTTCGGAAAGCACTATTGAAGGTTTCACATTGCCTTCACGAAGGAAACACCGACACTTTGTACCGGAAAAGAAGAACTGACCTTAGTTCGCGGAGGTGTGTTGGAGGAGATCGAAACAGAGATGATGCAGGTTCATTGGAGAGTTTTTCATTTCACTCAAATATCTTTGAGGGCGAGCAGCTTGCTGTACCAGCGTGCTCTTGGAGCTTTGCCGAACTTGTTTTCTTCCACCGTTAGCGTGACATATATAGTTGGTGTAACGTGACAACGGTTCACCATACGGTTCACCAATCTATTTGATAATGCTGACCAAAGCCGCTGGAAATTCTCTCTTAAACCAATTTACATCGCTAACAGATCCGGTATATTTTACATTTCTGTATTATTAAAGCCTCTAGCGAACATTTTCGCGCACTCCGACACGTTTCTCATGGTGAACCGTAGTTTGAAAGAAAAGTTAAGTATGTTTTTTTATTGCAACGGTTCACCATGTGAACCGTGTCACAGTGCGCGACTATTTTCGCTAGAGTCATTCATAATACGGAATTGCAAAATATACGGGATGTGTTAGCGATGTAAATTGGTTGAAGAGAGAATTTCCCCCGGCTTTGGTCAGCATTATCGAATAGATTGGTGAACCGTATGGTGAACCGTTGTCACGTTACACCAACTATATGTCACGCTAACGCTGGAAGAAAAGAAGTTCGGCAAAACACCGAGAATAACCTTGAAAAACCTTGTGGTTATTTTGCTCCCAACCTTCGATAACGGCTTGGGCAAAGCTTTCTCTGTTGGGAAATTTCTCAGTGTCGGCCCTACTATAAGTCAGTAGATATATTGTTCGCTGAATTCGGCCCTCAAGCTCGGCATTATTAACACAGCTGATATGAGTCGTGATCGAAAATTCGTTAGCCGTTTCAAATTTTGGCGCATGCACGGCTTTAAAAAATGAATATTCACAAGCTATTGTGACTTTGAAATCGTAAATGTGTATCGGTATTAATAAATTTAGTAAAAATGTATTTAATTTTAGAATTATATTTTTTAAAGCCGTAATTCTATATTTTTTTCATATGTACGCCACCCCTCCCCCCTACTTTTATGACGTCATATAGGTATGACGTCACTGTATGTATGGTCATATTAAGAATTTCATTTGGTGCCCATTTAGAGACAAAGACGGCTCAAAAAAGCTGGCACAATCTACTGAAGCTAATTATATGCCCTGGACCAGGGTGCCGTTCGCTCAGGAGGCGAGATTCTAGGTAGCCGCACATGGTATAATTGTTGATAACGTCCAGGCAATTTAACGAAAACAGCTCAAAATGAGAGGCGGTAGTAAACACTTGGTGGGTATACGGGTGGGCTTGTCAATTGGAAATTTTATGAAAAAGCCCGATACCCCGGGAGAAAAAAATATCCGAGGGCGTATCCAAATATTTTACTTGTAATTACAATAAATAATTCAGTCAAATAGATAGAATCCCTTTTTTATGAAGCTGTATTTAATAGGTAGCCTTATCAGAAGTCTATGTTATGGACTTCTGGCATTATTCACAAAAATAAAATAAATCGAGTTGTACCTTGCGATACTAGGCTGTGGGGAATTGACATTTACAAATAAATAACAAGCTCGTAGGGAGAGAGGGAGATTTTAAACTTGCAACAATCTACTGAAGCTAATTATATGCCCTGGACCAGGGTGCCGTTCGAGAGTAAGACCTTTCGTGCCCTTCGAGACCTTGCAAATTATATATAATTCACTTATACAATCTCATCTCGATTACTGTTGTGAGGTCTGGGACACGTTCGGTAAAACTTTGTCCGACGAACTTCAAGTTTTGCAAAATAGGGCAGCTAGGGTTATCTTAAGAGCTGATTATAATACAAGTTCTCAAAATGCACTAGAATTGCTAAATTGGGAAACTCTTATTGAGAGAAGAGTGAAACGTAAAGCAACCTTAATGTTCAAAATTATGAATAACCTCGCTCCAACCTCTCTTAAAGAAATGTTTACTACAGTAAACCAAACAACTCATTATAATCTTCGAAATTCCAATATGAAGCTTTTCATACCACGCCCTAATACTGAATACTTAAAAAAAAGTTTCAGTTATGACGGAATTAAGATATGGAATAACCTACCAAATGAAATTCAACAAAGTTCTTCCTTAGTGAGTTTTAAAAATAAATTGAAAGGTATTACTCTCCTCAACTGACTAGAGTCACTAATGATGCCTTAAAGTATTTTTTTAGATTATTATTATTATATATATATATATATATATATTTTAGATTATTCTTAGATTATTAATATTACTATACATTAGTACATAAATGTATATTGATTGTTAATATATGACCCCAGTAGATACATAGATATAGATATATTAGTTAGATGCTTAATATAGTACAGTTTAATATCTTTACTTACTTGTTATGAGAATTATTTGTATTTTTACTTAGTGTATTATACACGGCTTTCATGGAAATCAGTGTAAAATTGTTGAAATCTCCGTGTTTAAATAAAGTTGAATTGAGACAACCCCTGCCATTTAAGTCGGACCTCTTCAGCAATTTCCGGCTATTTTTAACACAACCCCCCTCCCCCATTTCAATGTTGGTTTTCGAGAAGACCGAAATGTTGCCTTTCTATCCCAACATTGTGAAGGGGGAGGGGGACAAGCGAAGTCATAAAAAATCGCGGCAATCTGTCAGAGGAGTTCGTTCAGTGTTCTAAATAGCCTTATTTTGTCGAGCGGTCCGTACTTAAATGGCGAAGGTTGTATGAGGCGAGATTCTAGGTAGCCGCACATGGTTTAATTGTTGATAACGTCCAGGCAATTTAACGAAAACAGCTCAAAATGAGAGGCGGTAGTAAACATTTGGTGGGTATACGGGTTGGCTTGTCAATTGGAAATTTTATGAAAAAGCCCGATACCCCGGGAGAAAAAAATATCCGAGGGCGTATCCAAATATTTTACTTGTAATTACAATAAATAATTCAGTCAAATAGATAGAATCCCTTTTTTATGAAGCTGTATTTAATAGGTAGCCTTATCAGAAGTCTATGTTATGGACTTCTGGCATTATTCACAAAAATAAAATAAATCGAGTTGTACCTTGCGATACTAGGCTGTGGGGAATTGACATTTACAAATAAATAACAAGCTCGTAGGGAGAGAGGGAGATTTTAAACTTGCAACATATGTCGCGACACGGGTTGTACATTTCACTGGAACCGTCTGAGACCCAACACTCCTTCGGAAAGCACTATTGAAGGTTTCACATTGCCTTCACGAAGGAAACACCGACACTTTGTACCGGAAAAGAAGAACTGACCTTAGTTCGCGGAGGTGTGTTGGAGGAGATCGAAACAGAGATGATGCAGGTTCATTGGAGAGTTTTTCATTTCACTCAAATATCTTTGAGGGCGAGCAGCTTGCTGTACCAGCGTGCTCTTGGAGCTTTGCCGAACTTGTTTTCTTCCACCGTTAGCGTGACATATATAGTTGGTGTAACGTGACAACGGTTCACCATACGGTTCACCAATCTATTTGATAATGCTGACCAAAGCCGCTGGAAATTCTCTCTTAAACCAATTTACATCGCTAACAGATCCGGTATATTTTACATTTCTGTATTATTAAAGCCTCTAGCGAACATTTTCGCGCACTCCGACACGTTTCTCATGGTGAACCGTAGTTTGAAAGAAAAGTTAAGTATGTTTTTTTATTGCAACGGTTCACCATGTGAACCGTGTCACAGTGCGCGACTATTTTCGCTAGAGTCATTCATAATACGGAATTGCAAAATATACGGGATGTGTTAGCGATGTAAATTGGTTGAAGAGAGAATTTCCCCCGGCTTTGGTCAGCATTATCGAATAGATTGGTGAACCGTATGGTGAACCGTTGTCACGTTACACCAACTATATGTCACGCTAACGCTGGAAGAAAAGAAGTTCGGCAAAACACCGAGAATAACCTTGAAAAACCTTGTGGTTATTTTGCTCCCAACCTTCGATAACGGCTTGGGCAAAGCTTTCTCTGTTGGGAAATTTCTCAGTGTCGGCCCTACTATAAGTCAGTAGATATATTGTTCGCTGAATTCGGCCCTCAAGCTCGGCATTATTAACACAGCTGATATGAGTCGTGATCGAAAATTCGTTAGCCGTTTCAAATTTTGGCGCATGCACGGCTTTAAAAAATGAATATTCACAAGCTATTGTGACTTTGAAATCGTAAATGTGTATCGGTATTAATAAATTTAGTAAAAATGTATTTAATTTTAGAATTATATTTTTTAAAGCCGTAATTCTATATTTTTTTCATATGTACGCCACCCCTCCCCCCTACTTTTATGACGTCATATAGGTATGACGTCACTGTATGTATGGTCATATTAAGAATTTCATTTGGTGCCCATTTAGAGACAAAGACGGCTCAAAAAAGCTGGCACAATCTACTGAAGCTAATTATATGCCCTGGACCAGGGTGCCGTTCGCTCAGGAGGCGAGATTCTAGGTAGCCGCACATGGTATAATTGTTGATAACGTCCAGGCAATTTAACGAAAACAGCTCAAAATGAGAGGCGGTAGTAAACACTTGGTGGGTATACGGGTGGGCTTGTCAATTGGAAATTTTATGAAAAAGCCCGATACCCCGGGAGAAAAAAATATCCGAGGGCGTATCCAAATATTTTACTTGTAATTACAATAAATAATTCAGTCAAATAGATAGAATCCCTTTTTTATGAAGCTGTATTTAATAGGTAGCCTTATCAGAAGTCTATGTTATGGACTTCTGGCATTATTCACAAAAATAAAATAATTCGAGTTGTACCTTGCGATACTAGGCTGTGGGGAATTGACATTTACAAATAAATAACAAGCTCGTAGGGAGAGAGGGAGATTTTAAACTTGCAACAATCTACTGAAGCTAATTATATGCCCTGGACCAGGGTGCCGTTCGAGAGTAAGACCTTTCGTGCCCTTCGAGACCTTGCAAATTATATATAATTCACTTATACAATCTCATCTCGATTACTGTTGTGAGGTCTGGGACACGTTCGGTAAAACTTTGTCCGACGAACTTCAAGTTTTGCAAAATAGGGCAGCTAGGGTTATCTTAAGAGCTGATTATAATACAAGTTCTCAAAATGCACTAGAATTGCTAAATTGGGAAACTCTTATTGAGAGAAGAGTGAAACGTAAAGCAACCTTAATGTTCAAAATTATGAATAACCTCGCTCCAACCTCTCTTAAAGAAATGTTTACTACAGTAAACCAAACAACTCATTATAATCTTCGAAATTCCAATATGAAGCTTTTCATACCACGCCCTAATACTGAATACTTAAAAAAAAGTTTCAGTTATGACGGAACTAAGATATGGAATAACCTACCAAATGAAATTCAACAAAGTTCTTCCTTAGTGAGTTTTAAAAATAAATTGAAAGGTATTACTCTCCTCAACTGACTAGAGTCACTAATGATGCCTTAAAGTATTTTTTTAGATTATTATTATTATATATATATATATATATATATTTTAGATTATTCTTAGATTATTAATATTACTATACATTAGTACATAAATGTATATTGATTGTTAATATATGACCCCAGTAGATACATAGATATAGATATATTAGTTAGATGCTTAATATAGTACAGTTTAATATCTTTACTTACTTGTTATGAGAATTATTTGTATTTTTACTTAGTGTATTATACACGGCTTTCATGGAAATCAGTGTAAAATTGTTGAAATCTCCGTGTTTAAATAAAGTTGAATTGAGACAACCCCTGCCATTTAAGTCGGACCTCTTCAGCAATTTCCGGCTATTTTTAACACAACCCCCCTCCCCCATTTCAATGTTGGTTTTCGAGAAGACCGAAATGTTGCCTTTCTATCCCAACATTGTGAAGGGGGAGGGGGACAAGCGAAGTCATAAAAAATCGCGGCAATCTGTCAGAGGAGTTCGTTCAGTGTTCTAAATAGCCTTATTTTGTCGAGCGGTCCGTACTTAAATGGCGAAGGTTGTATGAGGCGAGATTCTAGGTAGCCGCACATGGTTTAATTGTTGATAACGTCCAGGCAATTTAACGAAAACAGCTCAAAATGAGAGGCGGTAGTAAACATTTGGTGGGTATACGGATTGGCTTGTCAATTGGAAATTTTATGAAAAAGCCCGATACCCCGGGAGAAAAAATATCCGAGGGCGTATCCAAATATTTTACTTGTAATTACAATAAATAATTCAGTCAAATAGATAGAATCCCTTTTTTATGAAGCTGTATTTAATAGGTAGCCTTATCAGAAGTCTATGTTATGGACTTCTGGCATTATTCACAAAAATAAAATAAATCGAGTTGTACCTTGCGATACTAGGCTGTGGGGAATTGACATTTACAAATAAATAACAAGCTCGTAGGGAGAGAGGGAGATTTTAAACTTGCAACATATGTCGCGACACGGGTTGTACATTTCACTGGAACCGTCTGAGACCCAACACTCCTTCGGAAAGCACTATTGAAGGTTTCACATTGCCTTCACGAAGGAAACACCGACACTTTGTACCGGAAAAGAAGAACTGACCTTAGTTCGCGGAGGTGTGTTGGAGGAGATCGAAACAGAGATGATGCAGGTTCATTGGAGAGTTTTTCATTTCACTCAAATATCTTTGAGGGCGAGCAGCTTGCTGTACCAGCGTGCTCTTGGAGCTTTGCCGAACTTGTTTTCTTCCACCGTTAGCGTGACATATATAGTTGGTGTAACGTGACAACGGTTCACCATACGGTTCACCAATCTATTTGATAATGCTGACCAAAGCCGCTGGAAATTCTCTCTTAAACCAATTTACATCGCTAACAGATCCGGTATATTTTACATTTCTGTATTATTAAAGCCTCTAGCGAACATTTTCGCGCACTCCGACACGTTTCTCATGGTGAACCGTAGTTTGAAAGAAAAGTTAAGTATGTTTTTTTATTGCAACGGTTCACCATGTGAACCGTGTCACAGTGCGCGACTATTTTCGCTAGAGTCATTCATAATACGGAATTGCAAAATATACGGGATGTGTTAGCGATGTAAATTGGTTGAAGAGAGAATTTCCCCCGGCTTTGGTCAGCATTATCGAATAGATTGGTGAACCGTATGGTGAACCGTTGTCACGTTACACCAACTATATGTCACGCTAACGCTGGAAGAAAAGAAGTTCGGCAAAACACCGAGAATAACCTTGAAAAACCTTGTGGTTATTTTGCTCCCAACCTTCGATAACGGCTTGGGCAAAGCTTTCTCTGTTGGGAAATTTCTCAGTGTCGGCCCTACTATAAGTCAGTAGATATATTGTTCGCTGAATTCGGCCCTCAAGCTCGGCATTATTAACACAGCTGATATGAGTCGTGATCGAAAATTCGTTAGCCGTTTCAAATTTTGGCGCATGCACGGCTTTAAAAAATGAATATTCACAAGCTATTGTGACTTTGAAATCGTAAATGTGTATCGGTATTAATAAATTTAGTAAAAATGTATTTAATTTTAGAATTATATTTTTTAAAGCCGTAATTCTATATTTTTTTCATATGTACGCCACCCCTCCCCCCTACTTTTATGACGTCATATAGGTATGACGTCACTGTATGTATGGTCATATTAAGAATTTCATTTGGTGCCCATTTAGAGACAAAGACGGCTCAAAAAAGCTGGCACAATCTACTGAAGCTAATTATATGCCCTGGACCAGGGTGCCGTTCGCTCAGGAGGCGAGATTCTAGGTAGCCGCACATGGTATAATTGTTGATAACGTCCAGGCAATTTAACGAAAACAGCTCAAAATGAGAGGCGGTAGTAAACACTTGGTGGGTATACGGGTGGGCTTGTCAATTGGAAATTTTATGAAAAAGCCCGATACCCCGGGAGAAAAAAATATCCGAGGGCGTATCCAAATATTTTACTTGTAATTACAATAAATAATTCAGTCAAATAGATAGAATCCCTTTTTTATGAAGCTGTATTTAATAGGTAGCCTTATCAGAAGTCTATGTTATGGACTTCTGGCATTATTCACAAAAATAAAATAATTCGAGTTGTACCTTGCGATACTAGGCTGTGGGGAATTGACATTTACAAATAAATAACAAGCTCGTAGGGAGAGAGGGAGATTTTAAACTTGCAACAATCTACTGAAGCTAATTATATGCCCTGGACCAGGGTGCCGTTCGAGAGTAAGACCTTTCGTGCCCTTCGAGACCTTGCAAATTATATATAATTCACTTATACAATCTCATCTCGATTACTGTTGTGAGGTCTGGGACACGTTCGGTAAAACTTTGTCCGACGAACTTCAAGTTTTGCAAAATAGGGCAGCTAGGGTTATCTTAAGAGCTGATTATAATACAAGTTCTCAAAATGCACTAGAATTGCTAAATTGGGAAACTCTTATTGAGAGAAGAGTGAAACGTAAAGCAACCTTAATGTTCAAAATTATGAATAACCTCGCTCCAACCTCTCTTAAAGAAATGTTTACTACAGTAAACCAAACAACTCATTATAATCTTCGAAATTCCAATATGAAGCTTTTCATACCACGCCCTAATACTGAATACTTAAAAAAAAGTTTCAGTTATGACGGAACTAAGATATGGAATAACCTACCAAATGAAATTCAACAAAGTTCTTCCTTAGTGAGTTTTAAAAATAAATTGAAAGGTATTACTCTCCTCAACTGACTAGAGTCACTAATGATGCCTTAAAGTATTTTTTTAGATTATTATTATTATATATATATATATATATATATTTTAGATTATTCTTAGATTATTAATATTACTATACATTAGTACATAAATGTATATTGATTGTTAATATATGACCCCAGTAGATACATAGATATAGATATATTAGTTAGATGCTTAATATAGTACAGTTTAATATCTTTACTTACTTGTTATGAGAATTATTTGTATTTTTACTTAGTGTATTATACACGGCTTTCATGGAAATCAGTGTAAAATTGTTGAAATCTCCGTGTTTAAATAAAGTTGAATTGAGACAACCCCTGCCATTTAAGTCGGACCTCTTCAGCAATTTCCGGCTATTTTTAACACAACCCCCCTCCCCCATTTCAATGTTGGTTTTCGAGAAGACCGAAATGTTGCCTTTCTATCCCAACATTGTGAAGGGGGAGGGGGACAAGCGAAGTCATAAAAAATCGCGGCAATCTGTCAGAGGAGTTCGTTCAGTGTTCTAAATAGCCTTATTTTGTCGAGCGGTCCGTACTTAAATGGCGAAGGTTGTATGAGGCGAGATTCTAGGTAGCCGCACATGGTTTAATTGTTGATAACGTCCAGGCAATTTAACGAAAACAGCTCAAAATGAGAGGCGGTAGTAAACATTTGGTGGGTATACGGATTGGCTTGTCAATTGGAAATTTTATGAAAAAGCCCGATACCCCGGGAGAAAAAATATCCGAGGGCGTATCCAAATATTTTACTTGTAATTACAATAAATAATTCAGTCAAATAGATAGAATCCCTTTTTTATGAAGCTGTATTTAATAGGTAGCCTTATCAGAAGTCTATGTTATGGACTTCTGGCATTATTCACAAAAATAAAATAAATCGAGTTGTACCTTGCGATACTAGGCTGTGGGGAATTGACATTTACAAATAAATAACAAGCTCGTAGGGAGAGAGGGAGATTTTAAACTTGCAACATATGTCGCGACACGGGTTGTACATTTCACTGGAACCGTCTGAGACCCAACACTCCTTCGGAAAGCACTATTGAAGGTTTCACATTGCCTTCACGAAGGAAACACCGACACTTTGTACCGGAAAAGAAGAACTGACCTTAGTTCGCGGAGGTGTGTTGGAGGAGATCGAAACAGAGATGATGCAGGTTCATTGGAGAGTTTTTCATTTCACTCAAATATCTTTGAGGGCGAGCAGCTTGCTGTACCAGCGTGCTCTTGGAGCTTTGCCGAACTTGTTTTCTTCCACCGTTAGCGTGACATATATAGTTGGTGTAACGTGACAACGGTTCACCATACGGTTCACCAATCTATTTGATAATGCTGACCAAAGCCGCTGGAAATTCTCTCTTAAACCAATTTACATCGCTAACAGATCCGGTATATTTTACATTTCTGTATTATTAAAGCCTCTAGCGAACATTTTCGCGCACTCCGACACGTTTCTCATGGTGAACCGTAGTTTGAAAGAAAAGTTAAGTATGTTTTTTTATTGCAACGGTTCACCATGTGAACCGTGTCACAGTGCGCGACTATTTTCGCTAGAGTCATTCATAATACGGAATTGCAAAATATACGGGATGTGCTAGCGATGTAAATTGGTTGAAGAGAGAATTTCCCCCGGCTTTGGTCAGCATTATCGAATAGATTGGTGAACCGTATGGTGAACCGTTGTCACGTTACACCAACTATATGTCACGCTAACGCTGGAAGAAAAGAAGTTCGGCAAAACACCGAGAATAACCTTGAAAAACCTTGTGGTTATTTTGCTCCCAACCTTCGATAACGGCTTGGGCAAAGCTTTCTCTGTTGGGAAATTTCTCAGTGTCGGCCCTACTATAAGTCAGTAGATATATTGTTCGCTGAATTCGGCCCTCAAGCTCGGCATTATTAACACAGCTGATATGAGTCGTGATCGAAAATTCGTTAGCCGTTTCAAATTTTGGCGCATGCACGGCTTTAAAAAATGAATATTCACAAGCTATTGTGACTTTGAAATCGTAAATGTGTATCGGTATTAATAAATTTAGTAAAAATGTATTTAATTTTAGAATTATATTTTTTAAAGCCGTAATTCTATATTTTTTTCATATGTACGCCACCCCTCCCCCCTACTTTTATGACGTCATATAGGTATGACGTCACTGTATGTATGGTCATATTAAGAATTTCATTTGGTGCCCATTTAGAGACAAAGACGGCTCAAAAAAGCTGGCACAATCTACTGAAGCTAATTATATGCCCTGGACCAGGGTGCCGTTCGCTCAGGAGGCGAGATTCTAGGTAGCCGCACATGGTATAATTGTTGATAACGTCCAGGCAATTTAACGAAAACAGCTCAAAATGAGAGGCGGTAGTAAACACTTGGTGGGTATACGGGTGGGCTTGTCAATTGGAAATTTTATGAAAAAGCCCGATACCCCGGGAGAAAAAAATATCCGAGGGCGTATCCAAATATTTTACTTGTAATTACAATAAATAATTCAGTCAAATAGATAGAATCCCTTTTTTATGAAGCTGTATTTAATAGGTAGCCTTATCAGAAGTCTATGTTATGGACTTCTGGCATTATTCACAAAAATAAAATAATTCGAGTTGTACCTTGCGATACTAGGCTGTGGGGAATTGACATTTACAAATAAATAACAAGCTCGTAGGGAGAGAGGGAGATTTTAAACTTGCAACAATCTACTGAAGCTAATTATATGCCCTGGACCAGGGTGCCGTTCGAGAGTAAGACCTTTCGTGCCCTTCGAGACCTTGCAAATTATATATAATTCACTTATACAATCTCATCTCGATTACTGTTGTGAGGTCTGGGACACGTTCGGTAAAACTTTGTCCGACGAACTTCAAGTTTTGCAAAATAGGGCAGCTAGGGTTATCTTAAGAGCTGATTATAATACAAGTTCTCAAAATGCACTAGAATTGCTAAATTGGGAAACTCTTATTGAGAGAAGAGTGAAACGTAAAGCAACCTTAATGTTCAAAATTATGAATAACCTCGCTCCAACCTCTCTTAAAGAAATGTTTACTACAGTAAACCAAACAACTCATTATAATCTTCGAAATTCCAATATGAAGCTTTTCATACCACGCCCTAATACTGAATACTTAAAAAAAAGTTTCAGTTATGACGGAACTAAGATATGGAATAACCTACCAAATGAAATTCAACAAAGTTCTTCCTTAGTGAGTTTTAAAAATAAATTGAAAGGTATTACTCTCCTCAACTGACTAGAGTCACTAATGATGCCTTAAAGTATTTTTTTAGATTATTATTATTATATATATATATATATATATATTTTAGATTATTCTTAGATTATTAATATTACTATACATTAGTACATAAATGTATATTGATTGTTAATATATGACCCCAGTAGATACATAGATATAGATATATTAGTTAGATGCTTAATATAGTACAGTTTAATATCTTTACTTACTTGTTATGAGAATTATTTGTATTTTTACTTAGTGTATTATACACGGCTTTCATGGAAATCAGTGTAAAATTGTTGAAATCTCCGTGTTTAAATAAAGTTGAATTGAGACAACCCCTGCCATTTAAGTCGGACCTCTTCAGCAATTTCCGGCTATTTTTAACACAACCCCCCTCCCCCATTTCAATGTTGGTTTTCGAGAAGACCGAAATGTTGCCTTTCTATCCCAACATTGTGAAGGGGGAGGGGGACAAGCGAAGTCATAAAAAATCGCGGCAATCTGTCAGAGGAGTTCGTTCAGTGTTCTAAATAGCCTTATTTTGTCGAGCGGTCCGTACTTAAATGGCGAAGGTTGTATGAGGCGAGATTCTAGGTAGCCGCACATGGTTTAATTGTTGATAACGTCCAGGCAATTTAACGAAAACAGCTCAAAATGAGAGGCGGTAGTAAACATTTGGTGGGTATACGGATTGGCTTGTCAATTGGAAATTTTATGAAAAAGCCCGATACCCCGGGAGAAAAAATATCCGAGGGCGTATCCAAATATTTTACTTGTAATTACAATAAATAATTCAGTCAAATAGATAGAATCCCTTTTTTATGAAGCTGTATTTAATAGGTAGCCTTATCAGAAGTCTATGTTATGGACTTCTGGCATTATTCACAAAAATAAAATAAATCGAGTTGTACCTTGCGATACTAGGCTGTGGGGAATTGACATTTACAAATAAATAACAAGCTCGTAGGGAGAGAGGGAGATTTTAAACTTGCAACATATGTCGCGACACGGGTTGTACATTTCACTGGAACCGTCTGAGACCCAACACTCCTTCGGAAAGCACTATTGAAGGTTTCACATTGCCTTCACGAAGGAAACACCGACACTTTGTACCGGAAAAGAAGAACTGACCTTAGTTCGCGGAGGTGTGTTGGAGGAGATCGAAACAGAGATGATGCAGGTTCATTGGAGAGTTTTTCATTTCACTCAAATATCTTTGAGGGCGAGCAGCTTGCTGTACCAGCGTGCTCTTGGAGCTTTGCCGAACTTGTTTTCTTCCACCGTTAGCGTGACATATATAGTTGGTGTAACGTGACAACGGTTCACCATACGGTTCACCAATCTATTTGATAATGCTGACCAAAGCCGCTGGAAATTCTCTCTTAAACCAATTTACATCGCTAACAGATCCGGTATATTTTACATTTCTGTATTATTAAAGCCTCTAGCGAACATTTTCGCGCACTCCGACACGTTTCTCATGGTGAACCGTAGTTTGAAAGAAAAGTTAAGTATGTTTTTTTATTGCAACGGTTCACCATGTGAACCGTGTCACAGTGCGCGACTATTTTCGCTAGAGTCATTCATAATACGGAATTGCAAAATATACGGGATGTGCTAGCGATGTAAATTGGTTGAAGAGAGAATTTCCCCCGGCTTTGGTCAGCATTATCGAATAGATTGGTGAACCGTATGGTGAACCGTTGTCACGTTACACCAACTATATGTCACGCTAACGCTGGAAGAAAAGAAGTTCGGCAAAACACCGAGAATAACCTTGAAAAACCTTGTGGTTATTTTGCTCCCAACCTTCGATAACGGCTTGGGCAAAGCTTTCTCTGTTGGGAAATTTCTCAGTGTCGGCCCTACTATAAGTCAGTAGATATATTGTTCGCTGAATTCGGCCCTCAAGCTCGGCATTATTAACACAGCTGATATGAGTCGTGATCGAAAATTCGTTAGCCGTTTCAAATTTTGGCGCATGCACGGCTTTAAAAAATGAATATTCACAAGCTATTGTGACTTTGAAATCGTAAATGTGTATCGGTATTAATAAATTTAGTAAAAATGTATTTAATTTTAGAATTATATTTTTTAAAGCCGTAATTCTATATTTTTTTCATATGTACGCCACCCCTCCCCCCTACTTTTATGACGTCATATAGGTATGACGTCACTGTATGTATGGTCATATTAAGAATTTCATTTGGTGCCCATTTAGAGACAAAGACGGCTCAAAAAAGCTGGCACAATCTACTGAAGCTAATTATATGCCCTGGACCAGGGTGCCGTTCGCTCAGGAGGCGAGATTCTAGGTAGCCGCACATGGTATAATTGTTGATAACGTCCAGGCAATTTAACGAAAACAGCTCAAAATGAGAGGCGGTAGTAAACACTTGGTGGGTATACGGGTGGGCTTGTCAATTGGAAATTTTATGAAAAAGCCCGATACCCCGGGAGAAAAAAATATCCGAGGGCGTATCCAAATATTTTACTTGTAATTACAATAAATAATTCAGTCAAATAGATAGAATCCCTTTTTTATGAAGCTGTATTTAATAGGTAGCCTTATCAGAAGTCTATGTTATGGACTTCTGGCATTATTCACAAAAATAAAATAATTCGAGTTGTACCTTGCGATACTAGGCTGTGGGGAATTGACATTTACAAATAAATAACAAGCTCGTAGGGAGAGAGGGAGATTTTAAACTTGCAACAATCTACTGAAGCTAATTATATGCCCTGGACCAGGGTGCCGTTCGAGAGTAAGACCTTTCGTGCCCTTCGAGACCTTGCAAATTATATATAATTCACTTATACAATCTCATCTCGATTACTGTTGTGAGGTCTGGGACACGTTCGGTAAAACTTTGTCCGACGAACTTCAAGTTTTGCAAAATAGGGCAGCTAGGGTTATCTTAAGAGCTGATTATAATACAAGTTCTCAAAATGCACTAGAATTGCTAAATTGGGAAACTCTTATTGAGAGAAGAGTGAAACGTAAAGCAACCTTAATGTTCAAAATTATGAATAACCTCGCTCCAACCTCTCTTAAAGAAATGTTTACTACAGTAAACCAAACAACTCATTATAATCTTCGAAATTCCAATATGAAGCTTTTCATACCACGCCCTAATACTGAATACTTAAAAAAAAGTTTCAGTTATGACGGAACTAAGATATGGAATAACCTACCAAATGAAATTCAACAAAGTTCTTCCTTAGTGAGTTTTAAAAATAAATTGAAAGGTATTACTCTCCTCAACTGACTAGAGTCACTAATGATGCCTTAAAGTATTTTTTTAGATTATTATTATTATATATATATATATATATATATATATTTTAGATTATTCTTAGATTATTAATATTACTATACATTAGTACATAAATGTATATTGATTGTTAATATATGACCCCAGTAGATACATAGATATAGATATATTAGTTAGATGCTTAATATAGTACAGTTTAATATCTTTACTTACTTGTTATGAGAATTATTTGTATTTTTACTTAGTGTATTATACACGGCTTTCATGGAAATCAGTGTAAAATTGTTGAAATCTCCGTGTTTAAATAAAGTTGAATTGAGACAACCCCTGCCATTTAAGTCGGACCTCTTCAGCAATTTCCGGCTATTTTTAACACAACCCCCCTCCCCCATTTCAATGTTGGTTTTCGAGAAGACCGAAATGTTGCCTTTCTATCCCAACATTGTGAAGGGGGAGGGGGACAAGCGAAGTCATAAAAAATCGCGGCAATCTGTCAGAGGAGTTCGTTCAGTGTTCTAAATAGCCTTATTTTGTCGAGCGGTCCGTACTTAAATGGCGAAGGTTGTATGAGGCGAGATTCTAGGTAGCCGCACATGGTTTAATTGTTGATAACGTCCAGGCAATTTAACGAAAACAGCTCAAAATGAGAGGCGGTAGTAAACATTTGGTGGGTATACGGATTGGCTTGTCAATTGGAAATTTTATGAAAAAGCCCGATACCCCGGGAGAAAAAATATCCGAGGGCGTATCCAAATATTTTACTTGTAATTACAATAAATAATTCAGTCAAATAGATAGAATCCCTTTTTTATGAAGCTGTATTTAATAGGTAGCCTTATCAGAAGTCTATGTTATGGACTTCTGGCATTATTCACAAAAATAAAATAAATCGAGTTGTACCTTGCGATACTAGGCTGTGGGGAATTGACATTTACAAATAAATAACAAGCTCGTAGGGAGAGAGGGAGATTTTAAACTTGCAACATATGTCGCGACACGGGTTGTACATTTCACTGGAACCGTCTGAGACCCAACACTCCTTCGGAAAGCACTATTGAAGGTTTCACATTGCCTTCACGAAGGAAACACCGACACTTTGTACCGGAAAAGAAGAACTGACCTTAGTTCGCGGAGGTGTGTTGGAGGAGATCGAAACAGAGATGATGCAGGTTCATTGGAGAGTTTTTCATTTCACTCAAATATCTTTGAGGGCGAGCAGCTTGCTGTACCAGCGTGCTCTTGGAGCTTTGCCGAACTTGTTTTCTTCCACCGTTAGCGTGACATATATAGTTGGTGTAACGTGACAACGGTTCACCATACGGTTCACCAATCTATTTGATAATGCTGACCAAAGCCGCTGGAAATTCTCTCTTAAACCAATTTACATCGCTAACAGATCCGGTATATTTTACATTTCTGTATTATTAAAGCCTCTAGCGAACATTTTCGCGCACTCCGACACGTTTCTCATGGTGAACCGTAGTTTGAAAGAAAAGTTAAGTATGTTTTTTTATTGCAACGGTTCACCATGTGAACCGTGTCACAGTGCGCGACTATTTTCGCTAGAGTCATTCATAATACGGAATTGCAAAATATACGGGATGTGTTAGCGATGTAAATTGGTTGAAGAGAGAATTTCCCCCGGCTTTGGTCAGCATTATCGAATAGATTGGTGAACCGTATGGTGAACCGTTGTCACGTTACACCAACTATATGTCACGCTAACGCTGGAAGAAAAGAAGTTCGGCAAAACACCGAGAATAACCTTGAAAAACCTTGTGGTTATTTTGCTCCCAACCTTCGATAACGGCTTGGGCAAAGCTTTCTCTGTTGGGAAATTTCTCAGTGTCGGCCCTACTATAAGTCAGTAGATATATTGTTCGCTGAATTCGGCCCTCAAGCTCGGCATTATTAACACAGCTGATATGAGTCGTGATCGAAAATTCGTTAGCCGTTTCAAATTTTGGCGCATGCACGGCTTTAAAAAATGAATATTCACAAGCTATTGTGACTTTGAAATCGTAAATGTGTATCGGTATTAATAAATTTAGTAAAAATGTATTTAATTTTAGAATTATATTTTTTAAAGCCGTAATTCTATATTTTTTTCATATGTACGCCACCCCTCCCCCCTACTTTTATGACGTCATATAGGTATGACGTCACTGTATGTATGGTCATATTAAGAATTTCATTTGGTGCCCATTTAGAGACAAAGACGGCTCAAAAAAGCTGGCACAATCTACTGAAGCTAATTATATGCCCTGGACCAGGGTGCCGTTCGCTCAGGAGGCGAGATTCTAGGTAGCCGCACATGGTATAATTGTTGATAACGTCCAGGCAATTTAACGAAAACAGCTCAAAATGAGAGGCGGTAGTAAACACTTGGTGGGTATACGGGTGGGCTTGTCAATTGGAAATTTTATGAAAAAGCCCGATACCCCGGGAGAAAAAAATATCCGAGGGCGTATCCAAATATTTTACTTGTAATTACAATAAATAATTCAGTCAAATAGATAGAATCCCTTTTTTATGAAGCTGTATTTAATAGGTAGCCTTATCAGAAGTCTATGTTATGGACTTCTGGCATTATTCACAAAAATAAAATAATTCGAGTTGTACCTTGCGATACTAGGCTGTGGGGAATTGACATTTACAAATAAATAACAAGCTCGTAGGGAGAGAGGGAGATTTTAAACTTGCAACAATCTACTGAAGCTAATTATATGCCCTGGACCAGGGTGCCGTTCGAGAGTAAGACCTTTCGTGCCCTTCGAGACCTTGCAAATTATATATAATTCACTTATACAATCTCATCTCGATTACTGTTGTGAGGTCTGGGACACGTTCGGTAAAACTTTGTCCGACGAACTTCAAGTTTTGCAAAATAGGGCAGCTAGGGTTATCTTAAGAGCTGATTATAATACAAGTTCTCAAAATGCACTAGAATTGCTAAATTGGGAAACTCTTATTGAGAGAAGAGTGAAACGTAAAGCAACCTTAATGTTCAAAATTATGAATAACCTCGCTCCAACCTCTCTTAAAGAAATGTTTACTACAGTAAACCAAACAACTCATTATAATCTTCGAAATTCCAATATGAAGCTTTTCATACCACGCCCTAATACTGAATACTTAAAAAAAAGTTTCAGTTATGACGGAACTAAGATATGGAATAACCTACCAAATGAAATTCAACAAAGTTCTTCCTTAGTGAGTTTTAAAAATAAATTGAAAGGTATTACTCTCCTCAACTGACTAGAGTCACTAATGATGCCTTAAAGTATTTTTTTAGATTATTATTATTATATATATATATATATATATATTTTAGATTATTCTTAGATTATTAATATTACTATACATTAGTACATAAATGTATATTGATTGTTAATATATGACCCCAGTAGATACATAGATATAGATATATTAGTTAGATGCTTAATATAGTACAGTTTAATATCTTTACTTACTTGTTATGAGAATTATTTGTATTTTTACTTAGTGTATTATACACGGCTTTCATGGAAATCAGTGTAAAATTGTTGAAATCTCCGTGTTTAAATAAAGTTGAATTGAGACAACCCCTGCCATTTAAGTCGGACCTCTTCAGCAATTTCCGGCTATTTTTAACACAACCCCCCTCCCCCATTTCAATGTTGGTTTTCGAGAAGACCGAAATGTTGCCTTTCTATCCCAACATTGTGAAGGGGGAGGGGGACAAGCGAAGTCATAAAAAATCGCGGCAATCTGTCAGAGGAGTTCGTTCAGTGTTCTAAATAGCCTTATTTTGTCGAGCGGTCCGTACTTAAATGGCGAAGGTTGTATGAGGCGAGATTCTAGGTAGCCGCACATGGTTTAATTGTTGATAACGTCCAGGCAATTTAACGAAAACAGCTCAAAATGAGAGGCGGTAGTAAACATTTGGTGGGTATACGGGTTGGCTTGTCAATTGGAAATTTTATGAAAAAGCCCGATACCCCGGGAGAAAAAATATCCGAGGGCGTATCCAAATATTTTACTTGTAATTACAATAAATAATTCAGTCAAATAGATAGAATCCCTTTTTTATGAAGCTGTATTTAATAGGTAGCCTTATCAGAAGTCTATGTTATGGACTTCTGGCATTATTCACAAAAATAAAATAAATCGAGTTGTACCTTGCGATACTAGGCTGTGGGGAATTGACATTTACAAATAAATAACAAGCTCGTAGGGAGAGAGGGAGATTTTAAACTTGCAACATATGTCGCGACACGGGTTGTACATTTCACTGGAACCGTCTGAGACCCAACACTCCTTCGGAAAGCACTATTGAAGGTTTCACATTGCCTTCACGAAGGAAACACCGACACTTTGTACCGGAAAAGAAGAACTGACCTTAGTTCGCGGAGGTGTGTTGGAGGAGATCGAAACAGAGATGATGCAGGTTCATTGGAGAGTTTTTCATTTCACTCAAATATCTTTGAGGGCGAGCAGCTTGCTGTACCAGCGTGCTCTTGGAGCTTTGCCGAACTTGTTTTCTTCCACCGTTAGCGTGACATATATAGTTGGTGTAACGTGACAACGGTTCACCATACGGTTCACCAATCTATTTGATAATGCTGACCAAAGCCGCTGGAAATTCTCTCTTAAACCAATTTACATCGCTAACAGATCCGGTATATTTTACATTTCTGTATTATTAAAGCCTCTAGCGAACATTTTCGCGCACTCCGACACGTTTCTCATGGTGAACCGTAGTTTGAAAGAAAAGTTAAGTATGTTTTTTTATTGCAACGGTTCACCATGTGAACCGTGTCACAGTGCGCGACTATTTTCGCTAGAGTCATTCATAATACGGAATTGCAAAATATACGGGATGTGTTAGCGATGTAAATTGGTTGAAGAGAGAATTTCCCCCGGCTTTGGTCAGCATTATCGAATAGATTGGTGAACCGTATGGTGAACCGTTGTCACGTTACACCAACTATATGTCACGCTAACGCTGGAAGAAAAGAAGTTCGGCAAAACACCGAGAATAACCTTGAAAAACCTTGTGGTTATTTTGCTCCCAACCTTCGATAACGGCTTGGGCAAAGCTTTCTCTGTTGGGAAATTTCTCAGTGTCGGCCCTACTATAAGTCAGTAGATATATTGTTCGCTGAATTCGGCCCTCAAGCTCGGCATTATTAACACAGCTGATATGAGTCGTGATCGAAAATTCGTTAGCCGTTTCAAATTTTGGCGCATGCACGGCTTTAAAAAATGAATATTCACAAGCTATTGTGACTTTGAAATCGTAAATGTGTATCGGTATTAATAAATTTAGTAAAAATGTATTTAATTTTAGAATTCCCCCCACCCGTGCAATGTTGTGTTAAGACGCAGAATTTTGCGTAAAACCCACACCCGACCAAATTCCTCGCGATATCGGGCCATTCAGTTGAATCCGTAAACTCTCCTGAGTTTATAAACAGCCCGATATTGAGCAGGTGGCAGGTGGCGGCTACTTTCGCAATTCGCCAGGCTAGATTTCACACAGTTCACAAGTACTGACTCGCAATGCATCTTGGTTGAATGAGCACGAGAAAGATTTTTGATTGTCATCAGATCCACTCATTTGTTTAGCACAGCGTGAAGCAAAATATTTAACAGCATTTAATAGAAGCCTGAGCCTGAGCCGTAGAGAGAGAGAGAGAGAGCCGAGTGAGAGTGCACGGAGTTCGATCGCTCTTACTAACAAATTTGGTGAAAAATGACTAAAAAACAAATTAATGACACCAGCACTGGGGAAATGTCTCCTCTCCTAAAGTTGTTATACCAGTGTATGTGTGAGGAAAAAATACTACAGGAAAGAGAGCCAAACTTGATCGTGGTCTATACAATGTTTGTGGGACTCGCGATACTTGCAGTGATCTGGCTGTCTTACTCCCGCTACAAGACTGAAAAAAAGCTCAAGTTGTCAATTGAGGAAACGATGAGGGACTAATGTAGAGGTGAGAAGCCTGTTAAAAGCACTCGGGTTTTCTGTTTGAATCTTTTGATTTAGAACAATTCCACCCGATAGCATTTTAGTGCTGAGTCTCCTTATAAACCGTCCTCGAGCCGGCAAACTGGTGAACTCGAACAATAACAAGCCTTCGTCGAGTGAAAGTGTTTCAGAAAAGGCTTCTTTGAAAGTTCAGTGAAATTTTATTGAAAATATTAATCTATTAATGAAAGTTAAAATACCTGCAACAGCTACAAATTACACAGATTAGATGAAACATGAAACACCAACGACTCGTAGTCCAAGGTGTTTCATGAGCCAATGTACGTTAGACTTAACTAGTGCCTATCGGTGTAAACAAAGAAACAAAATAATATATATAATAGTGTGTTTTAGTCCATTGACTATTTAGTGGTTTAGTAGCAACCGACTGTAGTTAATATTTTTAATAGTGTCTATGAACTTCTACAACGACATTAAATAGTTGTTGGCCATACCACTCAGTTGACTTCTTAAAACATTAGTGCGTAACATCAAACCGATAACTATTGTGACTGCCTCGGCCTGTCTGGGTTACTGCCTAATTAAATTCGGGCCGATGCGGCATTTTTCTGGATCGGTGATAAGTTCGAGGATTTTTTGAGTCGTTAGAGAACAACATTTGTTTGATTCTGATTTTGGGGGTTTCTCGACGTTTCTATAAAGATATGTAGGAGTGGCGGATAATAGGGGTATAAAAAGGTATATAAAAAGGAATTTTTTGGGGTTGTGGAAAGGTGCGTTTTTGGCAGATGGTTATTTTTGCCGGTTTTTTCAAACCCCTTCCGTTATAAACTTGAACTCACGTAACCCCTCTCTCTTCCTCCAAGGGTAAGAGCACTAGCTGGCAGACAAGATTGGGTGATCCTAGCAACCGGTCAGGTTTTTCTACAAGAGACTGTTTCATGTGATTTCCTGCCTTTATTAAAACTGATATTTGGAGCTGGATTGAGTGGTGTCTTGTGATGTGTAGTTTTGGCGTTCAGACTGAAAAAATGTTCAGATTTAGTAATCTTTCAGCAATGCGATTATGATAAACTTGACTCCAACTAAAGATTTTAAGTCCACGTCAACAAATTAAAGATGGAAAACTGAGCGGGAACAAGGAAAAACGAAAACTGAGAAAACATTCACCTATACATTGTAATTTCAACTAGCTGGTCAAAAATGGAGGAATAGAATAAACAGAAGAAGACGTACCACAAACTAGTACAGACGCTACTATATATCGCTGCGTTTAACATCTAACATAAATAACGCAAGAGCTAGATGCTTTTTGATATTGTTTAGTCTGAAGACAAGTACACTGAGTGTTTACCATTTACATGCAATAGGTCAGTTAATTAGAAAATGTCATTTTAGGAAAATCAAGTGAACACAAACATGTATTTTAATAAGCACTTTTCGATATGCAACAAGTCTGCCGTGAGCTCTGTTTGCTACGACGAAACGGAAACGTGTAGCTCGTTATACAGAATGTAGTCATCCGATTAAGTGGAAGCTGTTTAACTTTATTGGTAATAAAAGTTCACGCTTTTGATACCTGACGGTGACTTTGTGTCTCTTTTTCAAATGAAACAATCAGTCGAACTCTCTTTCAGGATGGAAAAGAGAAAAATAGCGTCTCTCAGAGCATTTGTTGCGCAAACTAACATTTCGTGTTGGCAGAAGAGCTGTCAGTCTCTCATATTGGGTCTTGGTCCATCAGCTTACGGTATAATCTATTTTTAAGGAAACATTGGACGCCAAATCGTATTACATGCACCCAGCAAATCGAATTGGATCAAAACTTGAAAGCCCTTGTTCCGCTGACGAGATAACTAATTTCGTATTCATAAGGCGAGTAGTTACAATTAGTTTTTAATCATTCAATAGAGAGTGAAGATATTCTAGAATATGAGTAGTATTATGTAAAATGCGAGGAGCTGTTTTAGAAGCAATTTCTAAATACACTGAGACGGGGTTGAAAACTGAGGCAAAGCCGAGGTTTTTCAACCCCTTCTCACTGTATTTAGAAACTCGCTTCTAAAACAAGCTCTGAATGTTTTACATGGCTTCTAAAACTCCACTTTAATGACAAAATTAACGATCTAAAAGTCTTGAGAGCTGTATTTGGAAACGATTTCTAATTACTCGTAATGATCATGATTTCAATTGTATTCACTGATGAATTATTAATGAGTTTGACAATGGCAGTTCCGAGGAGACAGACTTTCTACAAGCCTGACGAAAGCGAAAGCGTGGACGCGAGTAAACCACATTTGTCGGAAGACCCTAAAACATCCTTGCTATATCCGCCACTCAAGATCAGAATCAAAACAAATATTCTTCTCTCTAATGACTCAATCCTCGAATTTATCGTCGATCCAGCAAAATACCATATCGGGGCAGTAACCAGGTAAACAGGAGACAGTCACAATAGTTATTGGTGTGATGTTAAGCACCAAGACAATGTTTAAAGGAGTAGATAGACATATGGTTTATTCGATAAATACATAAAGTTAATTCTTGCAAAAACAATAAGAAAACAATCAAAAAACAGCTCATTATTAAGAATATTTTCAATACAAAAATGCAGAACATATCAATTACAACTATTTAAATAAAATAAAAACAATTTAGTGTATATTTGCCGCTATACATGAGAACATTGTCAATGTATTTTAAACCGGTTTGTTCTATACTGGGGTATGTTGAAAACATATATCGTCGTGGTGGATGGCTAACTCCTTAAAATTCATATTAATTAATGCATCCTGATAGTTAAGATTTGGCAATAACGGTCAACTGAGTGATATGGCCAATAACTGTTTAATGTCGTTGTAGAAGTTCTTAGACACTATTTCGACTAAGCCGACAGCGGTTGCTTCTAAACCACTAAATATAGTCAATGGACTAGAACACCCTATTATATATTAGCCACATATTTTTTGTTCCTTGTGTTTCTTTGTTTATTCTAATAGACACAAGTTAACACCAACACCGTACGCCAGGTATCAACATGACCGCATTTTAAAAGGAAAACTTTTTGTCAAAATAATCAGCAAACGCTGATGGTTAAATTACTCGATTTCTAGTCAGGTCATATTATGAGGCAGTAACACACAGTACTGATAATCATTGGTTTAGTATTCACGGAAAAAAGGAAGTTATTTTGTGGCCATTCAGCTGAGTCTTGAGTGGGAGCGTAGTTGAGTTATTTGAGCGGTGTTGACCTGGGTCAAGTGGAACTACAACTAATTCATACTGGCTCATGAAATACCGACTGCGACTCGTCGGATCTAATCTGCGTAATTTTAACTGATGCAGGTATTTTAACTGTCATTAATAAATTAATATTTTCAATAACATTTTACTGAACTTTCAAAGATGCCTTTTCTGAAAATCTTTCACTCGATGAAGGCTTGTTATTGTCCAAGTTCACCAGTTTGCCAGCTCCGGTGAGGACGGCGATTTACGGAGACCTAGCCCTAAAGTTCTTTCGAATGATTCTGTGTGATCGAAATTGTACTAAATCAAAATATCCAAACAGAAAATGCCACTGCCTGTAAAAGTTTTCTCACCTCTATATTAGTCCCCCATCGTTTCCTCAATTGACAACTTGAGCTTTTTCCCCCAGTCTTGTAGCAGGAGTAACACAACCAGATCACTGCAAGCATCGCGAGTCCCACAACCGCTGTGTAGACCACGATCAAGTTTGGCTCATCACTTTTCTCCAGAATTATTTCCCGACACATACACTGACATACATTTGGAGAGGAGACATTTCCCCAGTGGTGGTGCCATTAATTTGTTTCTTGCACATTTTTGATCAGATTTGTTAGCAAGAGTGATTGCAACCTCGTGCACTCTCGCTGTGTAGTTCTACCAAATGCTGCGGCTTTTCTGGACACGATGTTAAAAAAATGAGTCAATCACTTGTTCTTATAACGTTTGGTCAATGCGTGTTTACGTTTGCGTTTGTTTGAGAGTTTTGTTTCCGCACCAGTTACCGATATGGAGTCAGATTATGAACGTGTCGTGTGTGGGTGTTGTGGCAGTGTTGGTCGGTGTAGACCCCGGAAATATTCCTAACTCAATCGACGCATGCTCAAGTTAATACCTACGATATCCCAGCGGGTTTATCCAATTAAAATTTATCTGTCGGTCAGGCATGTCGAACGGTAAATGCTAAAAACAGTCCATGTTGATCCTTCTACTGGTCTAGGATGAACGAATCTTCTATATTACTAACTTCTTAAGCAGATAAGGATGTCGGGTGAGGTAATATATAACTTTTGTGTAGTGGCTTGGAACACTACTTCCTTGGCTTCCCTTGGTCGTAATCTAGGCTCGACTTTGTTTCTGACTGTTATGTAGAATATAGAATATAAACGTTTTCTGTACGAAGGATCGCAGTGATAGAGCACAGAACAATGTTTTGACTTGCGCCGGCAGGGCGCTGCCGCGTGTAGTACAGAATATCACATAGTCAAGAATGGAAGGTCAAGCGGCCATGCACGTCAAACACAGATGAGGCCAATACAACGGCGATGAAATATTCATTTGGCGTTCAGGAGCGAAAACTTTCGTACAGTCAGCGGGTGCCATTGCGGGCGCGTAAGGTGGAAATGTAATGAGTATTCGTAGAATGAGGAGAGGTTACATTGTATATGGACATCGACAGTCAAAATGGTGGACGAGCGGCTGTTTTCAACGTCTTGCGCGAAGGGAAATATAGCAGCTGAACGAGTTCAAGTGCTTGTAAAAGAATGTTTGTAGCACTTAACGGCAAATGTGTTTTACTCGTCCACTAACGTTAAAACACGCGTAGAGTTTACTTCGCTTTCGTCCGGCTTGTGAAAAGTCTGTCTCCAGTCGGAACTTCCATACTCTGATTAGAGAACTGACATCTTCAGTTTTGAATGCCGATTAAAAACTAAGTGACTCTACTCATCGGTGTTAATGCTCACTCTGTTCGGCTTGTTGCCTCATGTTATGAATTCGAAATTAGTTCTCTCGTCAGCGAAACAAAGACTTTCAAGTTTTGAACCAATTAGATTTGCTGGTGCAGTACGATTTAGCGTCCAATGCTTCCTTAAAAATAGATTATACCGTAAGCTGATGAACCAAGACCCAATATGAGAGATAGAGTACTTCTGCCAACACGAAAGAAACGCTCGTGGCGCGAATTTTTTTCTTTTCCATCCTGAAATAGAAACAAGCACTTAGACTGATTGTTTCACATTTGAAAAAGAGACACAAAGTCACCGTGTCAAAAGCGTGAACTTTTATTACAAATAAAGTTAAACAGTTTCCCGACTGAATCAGTATAACAAGCTACATTCCCGTTTCTGCATAGCAAGCAGAGCTCACAGCAACCCTGTGGAATATCGAAAAGTGTTTTATACATGTTTGTATTCACTTGATTTTTCCAAAATGACATTTTCTAATTAACTAACCTATTGCATGTAAATAATAAACACCCAGTGTGCTTGTCTTCAGACTAAACAATATCAAAAAGCATCTAGCTCTTGCGTTATTTATGTTAGATGTTAAACAGCAGTGATGTAGTGGCGTCTGTACTAGATAGTGGTACGTCATCTTCAGTTTATTCTCTTCCTCCATTTTTGACCAGCTATACTTGAAATTACAATGTGTATAGGTGAATGTTTTCTGAGTTTTCGATTTTTCCTCTTTTTCCATCTTTGCTGACGTGATCGTAAACTCTTTAGTTGGGAGTCAAGTTCATCACAATCACATTGACTGAAAGATAAAAAAATGTCCTAAATCACAGTCCGTGACATCTAGCTCCAAATATCAAAATTGGGTAACTTGGTCTGAGTTAACTCGCTTGGAACAATCTCTTGGAGTACGTAAAACCTGGTCGGCAGTTAGGGTCACCCAGTAGTGTCTGCTAGCGAGTGCATTTACCCTTGGGGGTAGTGGGGAGGGGTTACATGAATTTTATTTTATGACGGAAAGGGTTCGAAAGGATGCAAAATAACCATCTGCCAAACACGCACCTTTCCACAACCCCCAAAAATTCCTGGGGTATTTTGTATCTCAGCCTAGTAATTATCAAGTTGGTGGACTTGGTCTATATATTCATGATAATTTATCTTTCAATATTAGGGATGACTTGAACCAATCAACAGAAGAACACGAATCTTTGTGGATAGAGATTGACAACAAAAACACCCTTTGTGCAGTAATTTATAGACATCCAAATTCTAATCTTGAGTCATTTTTAAAATCCTTTCACTCAGCTATTTTTAAGGTAAATAAGGAATCTAAACGTTGCATTATCATGGGAGACTTTAACATAAATCTCCTAAATATTGACTCTCATCACTTAACTGAGGACTTCATTAATACATTAGCTTCCTATTTCTTTCAGCCTCACATACTTAAACCAACTAGAATAACTATTTTTTCTGCAACCCTAATTGACAAATTTTTTTTAATTCCCTTGACAATCATACAAATAAGTGGAAATATCCTGTATGATTTATCTGATCATTTACCAAACTTTATTATTATTGACTCAGAGCGAGTGCTCTTGTCCTTGGGGGGAGGCGATACGTGAATTCAATTTTATGACGGAAGGGGTTGGAAAGACCGGGAAAAATAACTATATGCCAAAAACACACCTTTCCACAACCCCCAAAAATTCATATTTTTGATTTTTTTAAACCCTAAAACACCCTAGCTTGCTCTATCCGCCACTCCTACAGATCTTTATAGAAACGTCGAGCAGCCCCCAAAATCAGAATCAAAACAAATATTCTTCTCTCTAATGACTCAAAACAATCCTCGAATTTATCGTCGATCCAGACAAATACGAAGACGGCGGGTTAGGGAGACCTAGCACAAAAATCCTTTTGGATGATGTGCATGTAACAGGTTACTCACCTCTACAATAGTCCATCATCGTTTCCTCAATAGCTAGACAACTTCAGCTTTTTTTCAGTCTTGTAGCGGGAGTAACAAAACAAGATCACTGCAAGTATCGTGAATCCCACAAACGCTGTCACGATCAAGTTTGGCTTACTTTCCAGTATTTTTTTGTGACACATACACTGGCATAAAAACTTTAGGAGAGGAGACATTTCCGGAGTGGTGGTGCCAATAATTTGTTTCTTACACATTTTGTTATCAGATTTGTTAGCAAGAGTGATCGCAACCTCGTGCACTCTCTCTGTATATATTTCTACCAAATTCTGTTGCTATTTCTGGACATGATGCTAAATAAATGAGTCAGTTACGACCAAACAATAATAACAAGTAATAGACCATGCACTTTCGATATATGCTTCACAAACGATTCAATGCGAGGCTCGGGGACAAAAGTGCGCAGTGAATCGTAATAACAAAAGAAACATTAAATACATGCGTTTGCGTTTCGAGATTTGTTTCCGCGCCAGAGAACTGAAGCCTAAAATCACTGAACTTTAGCTCAATGAGTAGATCTAAACATGAAAAGACTCATACCAAAATATATATTTTACTGTGTTTTGCGTCAAAGGAAAGAAACTGGGAGTCTGCAAATCTTCCTCCCAACCGCCGGTACAGACGCTTCAATTCCTGTAATCTGTGACGTACGATACGGTGAATGGAAATACTGGCTCATGAAATCTGCGTAATTTTAGCTTTTGCAGGTATTTTAACTTTCATTAATAAACTAATATTTTCAATAACAATTTACTGCATGAACTTTCTAAGAAGGCTTTTCTGATAAACCTTAACTCGACGAAGGCTTGTTATTGTCCATGTTCACCAGTTTGCCGGCTCGAGGACGGCGGGTTAGGGAGACCTAGCACTAAAATCCTTTCGGGTGATTTTGTGTGATCGAAATTGTACTATAAATCAAAAAGCTTCAAAAGATCCAAACAGAAAATCCTACTGCCTGTAAAAGTTTTCTCACCTCTATATTAGTCCCTCATCGTTTCCTCGATTGACAACTTCAGCTTTTTTTCAGTCTTGTAGTGGGAGTAACAAAGCAAGATCACTGCAAGTATCGTGAATCCCACAAACGCTGTACAGACCACGATCAAGTTTGGCTCACTTTTCTGCAGTATTTTTTCTTTACACATACACTGGCATAACAAATTTAGGAGAGGAGACATGTCTCCAGTGCTGGTGCCATCAATTTGTTTCTTACACATTTTTTGATCAGATTTGTTAGTAAGAGCGATCGTAACCTCGTGCACTCTGTATCCATCTACCAGGAGCCCATTACCAGTAGAGTACCTATGTGATGGTAGCGCTCGCAGCACAGTAGACGATGTGGCTATTTATAGTCGCGAAGTTCTGGTATGCGATTACGTTGTCTTTTGTTCTCTTGCGCTTTAGTAGTTTTAGCAGTTTGAACCGTGTTAATTACAATGTTTCCGTGCAACCTGATTGGTTAAAAGTGACGGCCTTTGTTTCTTCTCGCGGGAAATACAAAGCTAAAAATAGCTACATCGTCTGTTCTGCTGTTGGACAGACCTAATCTGGGAGATTCACGCTCCTGATAATGGGCTCTGCATCTACACCAACTGCTGCCGACCACATGCTGCGGTAACTCCTTCGCAATAACTGATTTATTCCGTACCTACTATTTATGTGACCCCCCATTCGGGACTTGCTAATAGTCTAGCCTGGGGGCTAAAACGAGACTCCAACGTCACCTGCACCGTCTCACACCGCGTTCCACTTACATTATATTAACACACTCCACTACCGATCTACACTTTCGAATGACTACATTCACTTTAACGAGTCGATCCTGTTTCTTCATAGCAAACAGAGCTCACGACAGCATTGTTGCATAATTTGAAAAGTGCTTTTCTAATTAATTAAGCTGTTGCATGTAAATGGTAAACACTCAGTGTGCTTGTCTTCAGACTAAACAATATCAAAAAGCATATACTAGAGCTCTTGCGTTATTTATGTTAGATGTTTAACAGCAGCGATATAGTAGACTGTCTGTACTAGATACATTTTTGACCAGCTAGTTAAAATTACAATGTGTTTTCTCAGTTTTCGTTTATTCTGCTTTTTCCATCTTTGCTGATGTGGGCTGAACATATTTAGTTGGGAGTCAAGTTCATCACAATCACATTACTGAAAGATAAAACAAATCGTCCTAAATAACAACTCCAACACCGCACCCCCAAACACCACTCAATCCAGCTCCAAATATCAGTTTAAAGGCAATAAATCACACGTGCGATTTATTTGTGTGTGCTTCCTCTAAATTGAGTAACTTGACCCAAGTTGACTCGCTTGAAACAGTTTCTTGGAGAAAAACCTAGGCCTGGTCACCCAATCTTATCTCAGAGCGAGTGCTCTTACTCTTGGGGGGAGGGGGAATGAGTTACGTGAATTCAATTTTATGACGGAAGGGTTTGGAAAGATCCGGCAAAAATAATCATCTGCTAAAACACACCTTCCCCCACAACCCCCCAAAATTCCATTTTTTTTAACCCTAAAACATCCTTGCTATATCCGCCACTCAAGATCAGAATCAAAACAAATATTCTTCTCTCTAATGACTCAATCCTCGAATTTATCGTCGATCCAGCAAAATACCATATCGGGGCAGTAACCAGGTAAACAGGAGACAGTCACAATAGTTATTGGTGTGATGTTAAGCACCAAGACAATGTTTAAAGGAGTAGATAGACATATGGTTTATTCGATAAATACATAAAGTTAATTCTTGCAAAAACAATAAGAAAACAATCAAAAAACAGCTCATTATTAAGAATATTTTCAATACAAAAATGCAGAACATATATACCAATTACAACTATTTAAATCTAAAAAAGTACCAATTTAGTGTATATTTGCCGCTATACATGAGAACATTGTCAATGTATTTTAAACCGGTTTGTTCTATACTGGGGTATGTTGAAAACATATATCGTCGTGGTGGATGGCTAACTCCTTAAAATTCATACTAATTAATACATCCTGATAGTTAAGATTTGGCCAATAACGGTCAACTGAGTGATATGGCCAATAACTGTTTAATGTCGTTGTAGAAGTTCTTAGACACTATTTCGACTAAGTACAGCGGTTGCTTCTAAACCACTAAATAGTCAATGGACTAGAACACCCTATTATATATTAGCCACATATTTTTTGTTCCTTGTGTTTCTTTGTTTACTCTAATAGACACAAGTTAACACCAACACCGTACGCCAGGTATCAACATGACCGCATTTTAAAAGGAACACTTTTTGTCAAAATAATCAGCAAACGCTGATGGATAAATTACTCGATTTCTAGTCAGGTCATATTATGAGGCAGTAATGTGGTAAGATACAGTACTGATAATCATTAGTTTATTATTCACGGCAAAAAGGAAGTTATTTTGTGGCCAGTCAGGTGAGTCTTGAGTGGGAGCGTGGTTGAGTTGTTTGAGCAGTGTTGAGCTGGGTCAAGTGGAACTACAACTAATTCATACTGGCTCATGAAATACCAACTGCGACTCGTTGGATCTAATTTGCGTAATGTTTAGCTTTTGCAGGTATTTTAACTTTCATTTATAAATTAATATTTTCAATAATATTTCACTGAGCTTTCAAAGAAGGCTTGTCTGAAAAACTTTCACTCGTTGAAGGCTTGTTATTGTCCAAGTTCACCAGTTTGCCGGCGCGAGGACGGCGGTTTACGGAGACCTAGCCCTAAAGTCCTTTCGAATGATTCTGTGTGATCGAAATTGTACTAAATCAAAATATACAAACAGAAAATGCTACTGCCTGTAAGAGGCTTCTCACCTCTATATTAGTCCCTCATCGTTTCCTCAATTGACAACTTGAGTTTTTTTTTTTTTTTATTATTTTCTTTTTTTTATTTAAACATATATATTCTCGGCGTTTGCCCCAAGAGCATGGGAGCTCATCTAGGGGGCTTACGCTGATTTTATTTACAGGTGTGACAATGGGACATACAAATATAACTCATATTACAAAGAAAAGTAAAAACAATTTGGTGTACACTAGATCAATAAGAAAATATATAGGCTGAGTTTTTTTTCAGTCTTGTAGCGGGAGTAACACAACCAGATCACTGCAAGTATCGCGAGTCCCACAACCACTGTACAGACCATGATCAAGTTTGGCTCAATTTCCTCCAGAATTATTTCCTGACACATGCACTGGCATAACATTTGGAGAGGAGACATTTCCCCAGTGGTGGTGCCATTAATTTGTTTCAGCCACATTTTTGATCAGATTTGTTAGCAAGAGTGATCGCAACCTCGTCCACTCTCGCTGTTTCGTTCTACCAGCTGCGACTTTTCTGGACATACGAGTGAAGCACATGCACTCGAAATTCTAGCCAATCAGCGCCCGTACTGAGATTTGATGGTAGGTGGTCCATTCTAGTCTAGGCGACGTTTGTGTGATAGAAAGATGAAAGAAACGTGCATTTTCTGTTTTAGCTGTTCGATTAGACCGCTCCATCTCTCATTTATACGTTGAAGGGATTTATAAGATGCTATGCAAGCTATTTATTCACATACCTTTCTGCGAAAAATAATTCCGTGAAGCTTCAGATCAACAGCGAGTCGACAGTTGAGTTCGGACTCCGGTTCACTCTTCAACATTTCTTGCTATTTGGACACTGTTGCTGGTTGTTCTAGTTGGATCTTTTACGAGTGGAAAATAGCACTCAGGGTTGAATTCCGTTTGGGTTAAAGAGGTAGGATAAGTGGCTTGAAGTCCGAACGGCGAAGGAGGATTGCAGGTATGGATCAGCAAGTAGCATGCCATTTAAAACACTGACTTTACTGGTTGAAGGCAAGAGCTCAATGTTAACACGAATATTGGATTTGGACTTGGAGCTGGATGACAAGCCCGTGCCGGGAATCCAGTCGTTTCGCCACCAGTCAATTCGCTACCACATTGTAGTCGATTCCCCACCACTTTGTAGTCGATTCGCTACCACTTTGTAGTCGATTCGCCACCACTTTGTAGTCGATTCGCCACCACTTTGTAGTCGATTCGCCACCACTCAAATATGAGTCGATAAGTTACCGATCGACTCATACACGGGAAAACGGTTGAAGTAAGCGTGCCGTGTAGTTTATTTGAAAGGGAATAAACGGTAAAGGTTTTCAAGAGAGCATCTAAAACCAGAGAAAAATTTACAACTCGAGCTAGCGGCTCATGAAATACCGACTGTGACTAGTCGGATCCAATCTGCGTAATTTTTAGCTTTTGCATTTATTTAATTTTCATTAATAAATTTATATTTTCAATAACATTTTACTGAACTTTGAAAGAAGGCTTTTCTGAAAAACTTTCACTTGACGAAGACTTGTTATGTAATTATTGTCCACGTTTACCACTGAATTTGCTCGAGGACGGCGGATTAGGTAGCCTGCTGTGCAGACGAATTTTTTCACTCTCATAAATTCAAAGAAAAAAGTAACGTCTGCTTACCCGAGCGCTTAATTAGTTTCCAATATGCAAGCATGACGTCGCACGTTTGTTTTATTTTTCTGCCCAATCAAAGCCATTGTAAGAATTTTAGTGAATTGGCGTGTCAGTGAACACTCTTCTATGATTGGTCAATGGCAAATATATTGTCTGAATTGCTTTTAAATGTAACATTACGTCACTTTCCAGGGTATGGAAGGTAAAATCTGATTGGCCCATAACACAATGAGGTGTGCATATTGGTCTGCATAGCAGGCTACGGATTAGGGAGACCTAGCTCTAAAATCCTTTCGGATGATGTGCATGTAAGAGACTACTCACCTCTACATTAGTTCCTCATCGTTTCCTCAATAGACAACTTCAGCTTTTTTTCAGTCTTGTAGTAGCAGTAACAAAGCAAGATTGGCTTACTTTCCAGTATTTTTTCCTGACACATACACTGCCCAAAAGGCTTTGTATAATAAAGCACTACGCGCTTATCATAGTTTGTTTAAAATCTTTTCTAATGTGGAAAATGTTCCAGTTAGAGTGCTATTAAAATTATTTTCAACAGTTGTAACTCCAGTACTACTATATGGTTGTGAAGTTTGGGGTGTGTATACGCTAGGAAGAATCCCTAGTTTTGATGTCTTTAAGGAAAAGTTTTTTAAGGTAGTTAATGATTTAGAAAAATTACATTTGAAATTCTGCAAACGTATTTTAGGTGTTCACTCCAAGTCTACCAACTTAGCTGTATACGGAGAATTAGGCAGAATTCCTATGATTGGACAAATTGCCGTCTTGGTAGTGAGATACTGGTTAAGAGTGAAAGATCCATTGTATGAAAATGAGTTAGTTGGAAAGGCAGCACAATTGTGCATACAATCTAGTTTTCAGGGAGTAAAATTTGTAAATTATCTATTAAAAATGTGTAATGTCAAACCTTTACCTGATCTTGTTATAACGTCTTATGAACAAATTAGACCTCTAGCAAAATATGTTAAATCTCAATTATACATCATTTATAATAATTTGTGGAGGGACCAAGTTCAACAGGGCAGTAAGATGCGAACTTTTAGTCAATTGAAGTCGAGGATAGGTTTTGAAAATTACTTATCCCGTGTTGTGAACCTCAAGCATCGTCAGGCGGTGACGAGAATAAGGATATCCGCTCACAAATTTCCTGTTGAATCTGGTCGCTACACAAGAGTTGATTATGAGTGCCGCATTTGTTCGCTTTGTAATCTTAATGAGATAGGTGACGAATTTCATTACTTCATGAAGTGTAATAATAGCAAATTGGTAAATCTTAGAGATAGTTTCATTAGTATTGTACGAGATACGAACAGTGCCTTCAATAGTTTTAGTCAGCGAGATATGTTCCTATATTGTTTAGCAATGAAGGATAATTCAATTATGAAAAGTATAGCAAAATATTGTTATGACTTTACTGATTTTTTTAATGATTGTATCAGTAAGGGATTGTAAGTTTATTTGTTATCGTAATTATGTTGTTGTTGCTATCTTTGTATCAAAATGTACCACTGGTGGTATCTTTGAATGAATAAATATATTCTACTTCCTTCTACACTGGCATAAAAACTTTAAGAGAGGAGACATTTCCTGAGTGGTGGTGCCATTACATTAGTTTGTTTCTTACACATTTTGTTATCAGATTTTTAGTAAGAGCGATTGCAACCTCGTGCCACGACTCTCTCTGTATATTTCTAACAAATTCTGTTGCTTTTTCTGGACAGTGATGCTAAATAAATGAGTCGGCTATGACCGAAACAATAATAACAAGTAATAGACCACTTTCGATATATGCTTCACAAACGATTCAATGCGAGGCTCGGGGACAAAATTGCGCAGTGAATCGTAATAACAAAAGAAACATTAAATACATGCGTTTGCATTGCGAGATTTGTTTCCGCACCAGTGCGCGCCGTTATGTATATTATGACACCACCCACCGGAAATACCTCTTATTTTGAAGCCTGATTTCTATTTCTCCGACCCTCCGTTCCATACATACATACATACACGCATACACACATACATACATACATACACATATACACACACACATATATACATACATACATACATACCTACGTACGTACATGCATTGCGTTAACTTTTCTTCGTGATTGGCTCATTGTGTTTTTACTCGATACCGTGATTGGTTCTGTGATTACTTTGGTGTTGGTTTTACGACACTCAATTGAAAACCGCTCGATCCGTGGGTGATGCTCAGGTTCAGTCGTCAGCGCTTGTGCGGAACTTGGGCTCTTGGTTAGATCGCATAACGTCCGTCGCATTAGGAAATATCTTACTTGAGACATTACAGAAACACGTGCACTAATTCGTGCCTTTGTAACTAGCCGCATTGTCACTGTAACGGGTTGCTCTACGGACTACCCAGTTCACAACTGTGTAAACTTCAGAGAGTTTAGAACGCGCTGCTACGATTGTTTACCCTGCGCCTAGGTTTTGTCATGTCACACCTCTGTTGTTAGACCTGCATTGGTTACCAATAAAGTTCCGCGTTGATTTTAAAATAATGTTAATTACTTTTAAAGCTCTCTATGGACTTTCACCTAGTTATGTTTCCGATCTTGTTACTGTCAAACCTAAATCTAACTATATCCTCCGATCGAACAATGAACTTCTTCTCCAGCTACCTACAACTAGGACTCTGGCCTCCTTGGGTGAAAGAGCATTTATCGCAGCCGCACCAAACTATGGAACTGTCTACCTACTACAATTAGAAACTTCGATCAACCAGTTTAAAGTATTACTTAAGACTTATTTACTTTGTAGATCAGTATTTTTAAATCATGAACATTTTTGATTTAATTAATATATTTAATTATCGATTTATTTATCGATTTAATATATGTATGTATTTTTAATATTATACTTTTTAACTATTTGTTTATAATAAGACTATGTATATTTATTGTAAGACACTATTGTAAGGCGCATTTGAACATATTGCTGCAATTTGCGCGATATAAATAAATATTATTATTAGTTAAAATAAAGGTTTTTTCTTTCATCAAGTAAAACTCATAGCACAAATTGCCCCTCTAGTTATAATTAAAGGTTTCAAAGCATCAAACTATTTTCAGTTAAAACTGACAAAGGTTTTTCTTTCATCAATTAAAGCATATACTGATTAACTGACCATTAACAGGTCACACTGTACCTAATCAGAACATTTAAACAACATTAACACATCATATCAATGTAAATAACCATCATTAGAGCATTACATTCACTAATGTCACTGTCACACTTATTACTCACTCATCCATCCCACTAAATTACATCTTTAACAACTTTTTAACACCCTTGTTCTAGCATATAATAATTCAGTTGGTGGTGCATGCTTGATTGCTTGCTTGCACAAACAAACAAACAAACTAATAATTAGCCCACATACTACCAACCCAGGTATAACATTTTAAACACATAACACTTAAAAACACTAAACAGCATCTTCACAGTGATCCTTCTACCGTCACCATTTATTGTCCATAATATTTATTGATACACTTAATTATTATTAATAACAACTTCACCTTCTATTATTCATAAAATTACTCATATAATACACGCTAAATTAACATCTTCTCTCGTAATAAATAAGTATGAATTTGTGGTAGTTGCTCACACAAGCACAATAACACGTAGTTACCTAATGTAAACACAGTAACACCATTAAACTATCACCTAATACACACCAGCTATTTACTTGCTTTACCACCTAATACACAGCACCCATATTTATTTGACTTACTAGCAAATACTATCCTTAATTCAACCAAAAACCTCCAATTCAAATAACACACTCTCCTAATACAAAATTCATCTAACACTCCCAACACACCATCACACACACCACCTAACACACCATCTCAGAAATGTTACAATGCCTCTTGACACATCTTAACATGCCATACCATATATCTACCCTACCATAATCTTTTATTTGGATAAGAAGTTAATTTTATAAGAAATATTTTTGTTTACTATTTTTAAAGTATCATATCACTTATGTTATTTTACTTTTATCGGCTCTAATATATAATTATTAATAATATATGTTTATTATTTTAAAATAAATATGAATTTGGCTGTGTTTTGTTATTATAGTTTCGGTCATAGCTACATGCGTTTGCATTGCGAGTTTTGTTTCACACCAGTGCCGCTGTTATATATCGAGTAAGATTTAGGGGGGATTGGTAGGATCAATAATGACGGTTTCTGGATGACAGAATCTGTCATTTTTAGCGAAACGTTTCACATGCATTCCTAAAATTAGAAACAGTGGTGATTGCCTATGTTTTCTTTCAGTTTGGGCGACTGAAAATAGCTTAACGCGAGTAGTGTTCGAGGTATTGAATGGGAATACTTCGAATACAATCGAGCCATCAACATTGTCTTAATCGAGCCATCAACATTGTCTTAAATTTGTTATTCTCTGTGTAGCCAACCATTAAAGAAACTGAGAATAATGACATTCCACGATATTGATGGTCTTTATAATAATTATCGTAATGTCGTTATTCCGCCAATCCGCCGTTCACCCAATAAATGGCTCCAATCCTCCGTGTCAAAAGCGCGAAATTTTATTACAAATAAAGTTAAACAGTTTCCCGACTGAATCGGATGACTACATTCAGTATAACGAGCTACACGTTCCCGTTTCTTAATAGGGACCTTACGGAACCAGGACGGCAACGTCTAGGGTGACGGCATAAAATAATACCCTTAATTACGAAATTCAATAACTGCACGTGAAAATGCACGCAGTCGCCTTCATTTCAACCGTTGTCTGGAAAAACACAACGTCAAAACCCCAAAGTTTACGTTTACAAGATCAAGAGAACGCAAACGTAAGAAAGTAAATCACTCTGTTTTTCGTTCGGCGTGAGCAAAACGTTATGCTTATCATAAGACCTGGATGTGAAACGTAATTATAAGCGAATAAAGGAACTAGTAAACACCAGATTTCTGGAGAAAAAACGTTTCTACCTCCCGTCGTCACTGCCGTTACCGTCCTGGTTGCGTAAGGTCCCTAATAGCAAACAGAGCTCACGGCAGCCGTGTTGCATATCGACAAGTGCTTATTAAAATTTATGTTTGTGTTGATTTTCTTATTGCATTTTCTTATTGCATGTAAATAGTAAACACTCAGTGTGCTTGTCTTCACACTAAGGGAAGCGTCACAAATTGATTTTTCCACGAGTAACGTCCAGCGAAGTCTCGTCAGAGATTTATCGATTTTTTTTCAAAAGTCATACACTACCTCGTTCCATTCATGTCCGCCTTTTTATTCCGGCCAACTTAAACAACTTGTCACAAACCTCTGAGTCCTATTTGGTGGGAATGGAACGTTGAATTCATCATGAAACCTTTGAATTCACCGCTATCTATGTCGGTGAGTTCTCAAAAACATAGGAAATTAGATGCGATAGCTGTGGGACAATGCGTGTATTGTAGGGTCATTCGTTTTTCTGGCTTTTTGAAAAATTGAAAGCAGTTGAAAAAATCAAATTTCATTTTACAAAAAAATGAAAAACGAATCTTGGGACAGTCAATCGGGGAGGGCCATACATTTGTTTTCATTTAACGAAGGATGCGCATCTTCGAGGCCGTAACTATGGGGAAGGGCCTATTCATTTAACTAAAAATAGCAAAGCCGACACAACGTAAATTTTAGAGGTTTATAACGATATTTCGGCTGGCCAAACCAGCCTTCTTCAGGTAATATGAAGAAATGTTATTACATTGGCGAACGTGACTAACTAGAAATATGGGTTACGAAATACAGGAAATAGATGACAAATGATTGACACTATAAATATAGAAATAACAAGATAATGAGGTTATATATATACCAGCTAGTATGACTCGTCACGGATGTTGAGACCATAAGGTACGAGTGTTCTAGCTTGTGTAATGAGAGTAGCTTCTCTGGCCTTACGAATTGAATCTCTATTAGAGAACATTTTTTCGATGGGGATTAGTTGCATGTCATTAGCAGTGTGATTAGGTGTCGAGAGAAAATGTTCAGCAGCTGTAGTAGGTTTAGATATGTTATTAGACTTGTCTACGGTCCGTCGATGTTCGTTAAATCTGTCTTTCAGACGTCGTTTTGTCTCACCTATGTATTGTAAATTGCAGCGGTTGCATTGAATCATGTAGATTAGATTTTTTGTGTTACACGTCAAATTAGTTCTGATAGAGCGTCTTTCACCGGTAGAGAAGAAAGTATAAGTGGTTTGTCCGTCACAGATGTAGGGGCAAGTAGAACAGTTCTTTCCACAGCGGAAAGAGCCAGGTGGGAGCTGAGGATCAGTCGAGTTAGAAGGGAGTTTAGCTTTAACTAGTAAATCACGGAGGTTAGAGGTGCGTCTGAAGGCTACAAGTGGCAAGTGTTGAAAGACTTTCTTGCAGCGGACAGAGGAGTGTAGCAGGCTGTAGTTCTTCTTAATTATTTCAGAAATATGAGGGAGTGATGGGTTATAAGTAATAACAAAAGGTATACGGTTAGAATTGTGTGTGTCTTTGGTTTGTAGAGCAAAAGCGTGAGGGATGTCGGCAGCGCGTTGTATTTGTCTAGCAAGAAAGGAACGGTTATAGCCTCGTTTAATGAGGTATGTGATAAGCTCAGCAGTGCGGTGCTTAAAAGCTTCGTCAGTAGAACAGATACGTCGTAAACGGAGGGCTAAGCTAAAAGGGATGGCTTTTTTGGTATGTTGTGGATGGCAAGATGAATAAAGTAGATGCTGGTGCTTATCTGTGGGTTTAGAATAGAGATCAGTCTCGATATTACCATTGTTTAAAGAAACATTAACATCAAGGAAAGGTACGTTAGTAGAAGAGTGTGAGCTGGTGAATTTGATGGTAGGGTGAATGTCATTAAGATAATCGATGAATATTTTTAGGTTGTCTGGACCTTCGGTCCAGATCATAAAAATATCATCGATATATCGAAGCCAAGTATGTGGTTGAGATGGAGCGTTTACCAGGGCGTTGGCTTCGAAAAAACCAAGAAACAGATTGGCAAAAGTAGGGGCCATTCTAGTGCCCATGGCTGTGCCGTGAATCTGAAGGTAGTGGTTATCGTTAAAAGAAAAGTTATTCATGGTTAGAATCATGCGAATAAGGTCACATAGTGTGCCAGTAGGAATGGTTATATGGGGGCGAGTACGTAAAAAGTGATCACATGCATTAATCCCTTCATTATGTGGAATGTTAGTGTAGAGTGATGAGACATCAAGGGTAACTAGTAGTGTGTTAGCGGGTAAATTATCGATGGCAAGGAGTTTGTTGAGAAAGTCATTAGTGTCTTTGACAAAAGAGGGTAGTTTAGCAACTAAAGGTTTAAGGTGGTAGTCAACAAAATGGGATATACGTTCAGTAGGGTGGCTGTTAGATGATACAATGGGGCGTCCTGGATTGCCTGGTTTGTGTATTTTAGGTAAAATGTAAAAGCGTCCTGGGGTAACGTCAGTTTGTATAAGGTATTGTTTGGTTTTGTCGTTGATTAAATTGTCACTGTGCATTCTGTTAACATATACAGTGATACGTTGTTGTATGTTAGCCGTTATGTCTTCGTTTAATTGTCGGTAAAATTTGGTGTCATTAAGTTGTCTGTAACATTCGTTGATGTACCAAGTTTTGTCCATAACTACTGTACCGGAACCTTTGTCCGCGGGTTTAATAATTATGTCGTGGCGTTGCTTAAGTTGGTCTATAGCTTGTCGTTCAGTAGCAGTAAGGTTGTCACGAATCTTGTTAGGTGTGGCAGTTGTTATGTCAAGTTTAACAGCGTCTAAAAAAGTGTTAAGAGCCGGTTCTCGGTCGACTGGAGGAGTCCAAGTACTTTTGTTACGGAAAGGATTGTCGTGTTGTGTGGCATTGGGGTTATTTCTGTTATCGTTATTAGTGTTATTGTCAAAATAATATTCGGTTAGTCGCATACGTCGTGAAAAGTCGTAAATGTCGGCTGTCAGTTCCGGCCAATTAATATGTCGCGGTGTGGGGCAGAACGTGAGTCCACGAGAAAGAACAGATATCTCGTTGGTAGATAGAGGAGAATTAGAAAGATTGATTACTGAAGTGGTGTCAAGTTGAATTTGAGCTGGTTTAGTTTTACGTCGAGTACGTCTACGTTTATTGCCGGTGGGCGGAACAGTCGATGACGTGGTAGTGGGAGCGTTAGATGAAACTGATACGGCAGACACGTGCGCGTTTATAGCATTATTGTTGACCTGTGGGTCGCGATTATTAGCAGCAAAATTAGTATTGTTAATGTGTTGGCGGAAAAAAGCAGTCTTTTTAGCACGCCTGTAGGTTAGCAGAGACTCAAGTGATGAAGCCATAGAATCCAGTTTAGTGGTATAGAATAAAAAAGCATCCGATGTACAAGAGTTACGTAAAAGTTCCTTTTGATGTGCTAGTTCCATAGTTAGTGAGTCTGTCTTGTGTCGGCATTCGGTGATTAATAACTTTAAGTGGCGGTAGGCAGCAAAATATGAAATATATCTCCATCGTCGACGGAATTTCTGGTTGTCTGGGTACATTGGTGGGTCGCGAGGAAGTAGTGATATCGGGATGTAGTTGTGTTCCTTATAGAAATTATAATTCAGAAAGTGATGTTTGTATCGGGTGAGCTTGAGTTGTATCCTTTTTGTTTTGTTGAATAGACTTGAATATGGGTACGGCGTGGGTGAGTTTGTAGTTGAGGAGTCGGCAGCTGTCGTAGGTTGTACAATATCAGCAGTATTTGGTCCGGGGTTGGGTTGGATATCCATACAGATGGTAAGTGTTGAAGTGAGCGCCAGCACAGCAAATGACAACAAAATAGCAGGATGTCTAAAGCATGACCATTTGATGGTATTTGAAGAGTGAAGAGTTGTACGTGATCCCATAGCAGGAGGATGGAAAGTGCCAATGCAAATTCTCCATGAGGCGATGTCGATGCCCATGATTTGAAGAATAAAGACAGGTAAAGTCGGATCTGTTTGAAGATCTACGGTTGAAATTTCAATAACAAATAGAATGCAAGCAACCGTGGACGACGATCCTGCTGGTGTACGTTGGATCAGTGATTGATCTAATCGGCTGAATACATAAAACTAAAAATAGCAAAGCCGACACAACGTAAATTTTAGAGGTTTATAACGATATTTCGGCTGGCCAAACCAGCCTTCTTCAGGTAATATGAAGAAATGTTATTACATTGGCGAACGTGACTAACTAGAAATATGGGTTACGAAATACAGGAAATAGATGACAAATGATTGACACTATAAATATAGAAATAACAAGATAATGAGGTTATATATATACCAGCTAGTATGACTCGTCACGGATGTTGAGACCATAAGGTACGAGTGTTCTAGCTTGTGTAATGAGAGTAGCTTCTCTGGCCTTACGAATTGAATCTCTATTAGAGAACATTTTTTCGATGGGGATTAGTTGCATGTCATTAGCAGTGTGATTAGGTGTCGAGAGAAAATGTTCAGCAGCTGTAGTAGGTTTAGATATGTTATTAGACTTGTCTACGGTCCGTCGATGTTCGTTAAATCTGTCTTTCAGACGTCGTTTTGTCTCACCTATGTATTGTAAATTGCAGCGGTTGCATTGAATCATGTAGATTAGATTTTTTGTGTTACACGTCAAATTAGTTCTGATAGAGCGTCTTTCACCGGTAGAGAAGAAAGTATAAGTGGTTTGTCCGTCACAGATGTAGGGGCAAGTAGAACAGTTCTTTCCACAGCGGAAAGAGCCAGGTGGGAGCTGAGGATCAGTCGAGTTAGAAGGGAGTTTAGCTTTAACTAGTAAATCACGGAGGTTAGAGGTGCGTCTGAAGGCTACAAGTGGCAAGTGTTGAAAGACTTTCTTGCAGCGGACAGAGGAGTGTAGCAGGCTGTAGTTCTTCTTAATTATTTCAGAAATATGAGGGAGTGATGGGTTATAAGTAATAACAAAAGGTATACGGTTAGAATTGTGTGTGTCTTTGGTTTGTAGAGCAAAAGCGTGAGGGATGTCGGCAGCGCGTTGTATTTGTCTAGCAAGAAAGGAACGGTTATAGCCTCGTTTAATGAGGTATGTGATAAGCTCAGCAGTGCGGTGCTTAAAAGCTTCGTCAGTAGAACAGATACGTCGTAAACGGAGGGCTAAGCTAAAAGGGATGGCTTTTTTGGTATGTTGTGGATGGCAAGATGAATAAAGTAGATGCTGGTGCTTATCTGTGGGTTTAGAATAGAGATCAGTCTCGATATTACCATTGTTTAAAGAAACATTAACATCAAGGAAAGGTACGTTAGTAGAAGAGTGTGAGCTGGTGAATTTGATGGTAGGGTGAATGTCATTAAGATAATCGATGAATATTTTTAGGTTGTCTGGACCTTCGGTCCAGATCATAAAAATATCATCGATATATCGAAGCCAAGTATGTGGTTGAGATGGAGCGTTTACCAGGGCGTTGGCTTCGAAAAAACCAAGAAACAGATTGGCAAAAGTAGGGGCCATTCTAGTGCCCATGGCTGTGCCGTGAATCTGAAGGTAGTGGTTATCGTTAAAAGAAAAGTTATTCATGGTTAGAATCATGCGAATAAGGTCACATAGTGTGCCAGTAGGAATGGTTATATGGGGGCGAGTACGTAAAAAGTGATCACATGCATTAATCCCTTCATTTAACCTGAAATAAGGAGAGAAAGAACTACTGCCCACTGCCCACATAAATCAGCTGTATCACCATACTGGAAATAGATCGTTCTCTTTGATTGTCGACCTAGTGATGAACATTTGAAAAGTATTCCAATAATGTTTTTTGCTCTTCAAAGTTTTCTCATAATCTTTAAGCTTCCGGCAAAATGGAGACTTGGAATACGTCAATGCCCATTCACGTGTTTGAAATAAAGTGTACATTGCTCAAGAAGTTTTATTAACTTGCGTTACATGAAACATAAGCGACGGCCGGTCTGCATTTATCTGGCCTTTCTAGCCTTCAACTTCCTGTTAACCCTCGAGTCCCTGTCCTTTGGACCGAGAATGAGGAAGTCGGCGTCCCCACGATGTTCCTCTATTTTCGATCGAGTTTCCCGCGAAAAGACCCTCATGTGACTACATGATTAGCTAAATTGTCCCCACGCAGTGAGACATTCGCAATATTTATTGAAATTTGACTGTCGCAATATTTGTTTTTCATATTTTATAGCTTTTGAAAAATGAAAATTGACTGTCCCAAGATTATTTTTTTTCTAAAATGAAATTCTATTTCTTTCAACTGCTTTCATTTTTTCAAATAGCCAGAAAAATGAATGATCCTAAGATACACGCATTTGGGACAACCGCAATCTGTCATTTCTCTTCAGGAGTCTTTACATAGCGTCGCAGAGATATGTGATGTGATGTTTCTGAAAACTATCGATTTTTCCACGGAGAAACGTCACAAGTCAAACCCCCCACCCCCAAACTTCGCTGGACGTTTCTCGTGGAAAAATCGATATGTGACACTTCCCTAAACAATATAAAAAAGCATCTAGCTCTTGCGTTATTTATAGCAGGGATACCGCAGTAGCGTCTGGTACAGTAGCAGAATACCAAAATTCATTTTACTGTGTTTTGCATCAAATTAAAGGAAAGAAAATCTGCAAATCTTCCTCCCAACCGCAGCTAAGTACAGACGGCTCAATCCAGAATCCTGTAATCTGTGACGTACAATACGGGGAATGAAAATACTGGCTCATGACTGAATACCGACTGCGACTCGTCGGATCTAATCTGCGTAATTTTAACTTTTGCAGGTATTTTAGCTTTCATTAATAAATTAATATTTTCGATAACATTTTACTGAACTTTCTAAAACGGATTTTCTGAAAAACTTTAACTCGACGAAGGCTTAGCCTCCGATGCAGACGTCTTGTGTGGTTCGTTTCCCTCCCTCCCGAGGGAAATGAACAACACAAGACGTCTGCATCGGAGGCTAACGAAGGCTTGTTATTGTCCAAGTTCACCAGTTTGCCGGCTCGAGGACGGCGGGTTAGGGAGACCTAGCACTAAAATCCTTTCGGATGATTTTGTGATCGAAATTGTACTAAATCACTGTAGTCCAGTCATTTTACGCGAAAAATGAGGCCAACCCGGAACAAATTCCCACAGTAGAAATCTCAACGGATTTTAAATCTATAATCATCACTTAATAAGATATCAAAAGTCCCAAAAAGTCCCGACACGGGAACATCTCGAAAAAAACGATTTATTCGGAGCATTTGGACACCGCATCTTTCGCGGCATGGAAACGAGGCTGACCTCAAAATGTTTAATTGTTGACTCTTACTGCCACTCTTACTGCCACAAAAATATTTAAGATCAAGAATATAAAAATATAATATATTCCCTTTGTCCTTTTTATTTGTAAATGGTAAAAAAAAATTTTTGTTGTTGTTGTTGTTAAAAACGGTTCAGGCAAAATCGGAAATAAAAACGATTTTAAAATACACGGAGCCATAATTACTGACAGAAAAAATAGCGCGTTCGTTTGCAAGAATTCAAATCAGTTTTGAAAACAGCAAAATATTAACGGGATAGCAAGAATACGTGTACAATATATATTTTATTTGGCGGGAAAACAGCAAGGTCATGTGTTTAGTAAAATGGCCGGACGGCGAGCGCGAAATGTATCACACGGATATCAAGTTTCACTCTGCAGTACAGTAGCTGTCGTGTATGTTCTACATCAGATCTTCGCTAACAGAAATGAAACCTTGACTCATCGTTTTATTAACCAGGTGAGTAAAATATTTTAGATTCTAGTTGCATGTTTATTTGGGTACAAGTCTGCGCAACTCGGGGGACGGGGGATCGACAGACTTCAGCGAGATTGTCCGGGAGAACTTCGTTTATTATTCAGATCTGTTCACTATCTGATCTTGGTTGCATTTTTCGCTTCTTAATTTTAGTTCTTTATTGTTTACATTCAATCAGTTAGGAGGATCGGGCATTGACTTTCATTCTTATTCGTACAGCAATGTAGCGCGAAAAGACGGCTGACGGCAATTCAGGCTAAAGCAATGGAAATACATCGTGTCTGAGTCGAATGAATTTTTTATTGCTACCATGAAACCTGGTTCTTTTCTTTAGCCGCGAGGGGTACTCCAGGAGTAGGGGTGTGCCGCCCTGACCTTAAAACCCTGACCCTATCCCAGACCTAAAAATGTACAAAATTGACACCCTATAAAAGACCTAGAGCGGAAAATCCATACCCTATCCCAGACCGGTAGCTCTCAAAGCTTTCCGCCGTTAGCAAACTTGAACAGTGCTGTTGTAGGAGTTGAATTGTTTACTCAATTTGACAAGATTTGCGCACTTTGGAAAAGTCGAAGTCTGTATATATCGTCGCTGTACCTCCAAAAACGTACCTTATCCCAGACATAATTAGATACCCTATCACAGACTTTTTGACAAAAAAAACATACCCTATCGGGCGGCACATACCCATATACCTTATATGAGGGAGACGCACAAATGTTCATTTGAATTATTTATGTATATTTTATAGATCCATGGTATGGATTCAAATTGTTGCGCAATTTGCACAGAACAAGTTGAAGCAGATGACGGGGTAACACTCACTAATAAAGACAGCAATAGCATAAACCAGGCGAGCGTGGAACGAGGAGATGTGATTGTTGTTACAGCGGGTGATACGGTCCATAAGCAATGCCGACGAGATTTTTGTCGTCCGAGTAATATAAAAAAAGCTAACAGGAAGAGGTCACACGAAGAGGTTGGCCACACCCAACGGTTGCGCCGTTCGCAAGAGTTCGATTTCAAGACCGCCTGCTTTTACTGCGGGAAGTTAATCGTTGAGGAGGAAGAAAAGAGAAGATCTAGAGCGGTGTACAAGGTGACATTGTTAGATGTACAGCAAGCCGTGCTAAGAGCGTGTGATGCGAGGGCCGATGACTGGGCCGAGGTGGTGCGCGCTAGGGTATTGTACGTCCATGATCTGCCAGCGGCTGATGCAATCTACCATCGTGCATGCAGCACCAACTTCAGAACAATGATGCAAATACCCAATCAATTTTTATCAACTCAGCCATCCAGCAAGAAACGTAAAATCGGACGCCCTCAAGACGAGAACGCAGACGCAGCATTTCGCAGAGTTATGTGCTACCTACAAGATAACGAAGACGATCAATTAACAGTATCGGACTTAGTTGAAAAAATGCGGGAGTATTTGGGCGAGTCGGGCGATGCTGCGTATACCAACCGGTATATGAAGGTCAAGACTGAAGAGTATTTTGGCGAGAACATTATTATCACTAACATGCACGGAAGGGCCAATATAGTAACGCTGAGAAAGACCGCAGCATCCATTCTTCATGACTTTCACTTGAAGCAGAAGGTAAATCCTAATGATCCGGAGCAAGAGAAGCTTAATATTATCGAGACTGCAGCTAGGCTGATTTCGAGCGACATAAAACTTGTTTCATCATGCCGCGAGAGCTACCCCTGTATCGAGACAGACGTGCAGAACCATCTTGATTTCCTGCCTTCTATACTGAAATCGTTTATTCGAGGTATTATTGGTGAGGGCAACGACATCAAAGTGGCGTCTATAGGCCAGGCTATAGTTCAATCCGCGCGACCGCGTGCTATCCTTGCGCCGATGCAAGTGGGTTTAGCTGTTCAGCTTCATCACTGTTTTTCCTCGCGTTTCCTGATTGACACACTGCATCAGCTTGGCTTCTGCTCCTCGTACCAAGAAGTTCTAACCCATAATCAAAACGCGGCAGTATCCCAAGGCACCGATATACCAGAATACGGAGGAGAGTTCATTCAGTACGTGGCCGATAATGTTGATCACAATCTCTGCACACTAGATGGGACTGGGACGTTTCATGGCATGGGCATAATTGCTACGGTGACGCCGGGCACCAAACATGTGAACAGAGTGCCGAGACAAAAGGTTAGTGGACAGGATATTGTAACAGCTGGAAATATCGAAATCCATCCGCCGTCGCAACCAAGACTGGGAAGTATTGACATACAGTATAACAGCATTCCTCTTTCAAGAATCGATGACCCAACAGGGAATCTCGATATATTATGGAAAACCTCTCTACTATTTGGAGCGAGTCGACCAGGATGGGCGGGGCTTATGCAAAGTGTTCACACGGGAGACCACAGGGGCCAATCTTCAATAACATTTCTACCAATGATTGACATGAATCCCAGTGACACTACTTGCGTCAATTCTACCTTGAAATTCGTTCTGAAGCACGCACAAGAACACCACATCGCCAACCCTATAATTACGTTCGACCAACCCCTCTGGTGGAAGGCCTATTGTCTGATCAACACAGAGGTAGCTAGCAGTGCGTTACGAAAGATCATTGTGCGTCTTGGAGGATTCCACACAGAGATGAGCTTTCTGGGGAGCATTGGCCATCTTATGGCGGAGTCGGGCTTGAAGGAGTTGTTAGAGATTATCTACGCGCCTAATGCTGTGGAGCATATGTTGAGTGGAAAGGCGGTGTCACGTGCTGTTCGCGGTCATTTAATCGTTGATGCTGCTCTGAACGCGCTGCTGTACTCGGCCGCACTGGGCACTGCAATACCTCAGATAGATGCTAGAGGTAAGCCTTTGTCTTGTTATTAGTTGTATTATTTTTATGAAGATTTCACGAATTAAAATACTAAATCAGTTGAATGTTTTTGTATAACAGGCGATGAATGTCTAGAGCCGACCGCAGCATCAGATATCACAGTGAACGAGAGTACGAGCCAACAAACGGATACTGAAAACACTATTGGGACAGTCTCTGAGGCCAAGCGTTTACTGACAGACCTTTTAGAGAAAACGAAGGCAGCAGAAGACGTTAGTAATTCAGAGGCCCTGAATACCATTAAAGATTGCGTACGCCGACAACAAGATATCGCGAAAGCGTCTAGTCGCACAGCGGCACTATGGCTACAGTATATGGACATGATAGATATACTACGCAAGTTTATCAAAGCAGAGCGTACTGCAAACTGGCAGATGCACCTGCAAGCAGTCTCACAAATGCTGCCGTACTTTGCGGCATCTGGACACAACCTTTACACCAAGTGCGCGCATTTGTACCTACAGTCCATGGAGAAATTGAAAGAAGACTGTCCTGCAGTTTACAATCAGCTGGCATCGGGTTACCATGTGGTAAGGAGAAGTGATCGACTGTGGGCAGGGCTTTCCACCGACCTTGTTATTGAGCAAGTCCTTATGAGAAGTCTGAAGACGACTGGTGGATTGACGCGGGGAAGCGGCATGACCGAACGTCAAAGACTAACGTGGTTGTTATCGATGCCTGCATGCGCAGACAAACTTCGCAATGCAAGAGTTGACGGGTATCAAGTACGAGTCAAGCGAGCAAAACAAGGACATGACGAACTCTAGACAGAAGCGTGATATGGATGATACAATGGAAATTCTGAAGACACTAGCCGATGGCAAAAACCCGTTCGCACAGGAACCAGGTCTGAAGAACATTATGAATGGAGTGAACGCGTCAAAGGAGATAATATATTGTCCTCGCTGGTAGGAAAGTCTGTTATCACTTATTCATTCAAGAGAAAAGAACAAAGTGTTACACTTGCCACCAAATCTTCGATAAGAATTGATGATGAAAGAGTCCACGTAGATCCGCAACTCTTATTCCAACGCCTTGTGTTTGCTTGCATGAACATTAACGACCTAGAAGAGGTCTTTAAATACGAACTGTGCAGCATTCCGGCTGCGCTTTTCGAAACCCCGGTAACTCTTCGCAAGCCCCAAAAAGCTACGCTTGCTGATACTCTGTGGGCTAAGCTTTCATCTGACGCCAAGACTGGCCCAGACCGCGACGTCCGGTATGTTCTTGATGGAGGCGCGCTTCTTCACCGAATCACGTGGCCACGGAAATGCACCTACCAAGAACTCTGCCGGCTTTACTGTCAGTACGTTCAGAGAAAGTATGGCAACCAAGCGATTGTGGTGTTTGATGGCTACAACAACAAGCCCTCCACCAAAAGTATGACACATCTTATGCGCTCAGCGGGAAAGGCGAGTACGACCGTCACCTTCACAGATGGCATGAAAGTCACGATGAAAAGAGATGCCTTCCTTTCTAACGCTGATAACAAGAAGCGCTTCATCGCCATGCTGCGACGCTACCTTTCTGAGGGTGGGTGTAGCACCTTATAAGCGGAGGGTGATGCAGACGTCCTTATCGTTAGAACAGCTGTTGACTCTGCCGCCAGCCACCCAACCGCACTTGTCGGGGACGACACAGACCTACTCGTCCTTCTATGCTACTACACGCTGGCAGACGGACACGACTTGTACTTCCGGCCTGAGCCGAAAATCAACTCCAGAGAAAGTCGAGTATGGAATATGAAGAAGGTTAAGCAGGAGCTTGGACAGGCGTTATGTCAAAACATACTCTTCCTTCATGCAGTTTTGGGCTGCGATACAACATCTCGACCTTTCGGCATCGGAAAAGCCGCGTCGTTTAAGAAGTACGAATCTGTTCACTTTCAAAGCCAGGCAAAAGTGTTTGACAAGGACGTGTCATCACCGGTTGACGTGGCAATGGCGGGAGAGAAGGCGCTGGTGGCACTCTATGGAGGGAAAGAAGGAGAGAGCCTAGACAGTCTCCGCTACCGACGCTACTACGAAAAAGTGGCCACCAGAGGCCATCAAATACAGCCCCAGGACCTACCCCCGACATCTGCAGCGGCTAAATACCATAGTTTGAGAGTCTTTTTGCAGGTGAGAGCAGTTATACGCATTTGATTATTGTTGTGTAACTTTCTTTTTATTTATTATATTATTGTTATTATTTTTCTAATATTAGGTGAAGCAGTGGAAGTGTAAAGATAATGGAATGCTGATCGAAGATTGGGGCTGGAAGCTCAACGGCGGCCAAGTGCTCCCCTTGACTACTGATCGACCACCGGCACCTCAGAATTTGCTCAAGATGATTCGCTGCAATTGTGGGAGTGACTGCTCGACCATGCGGTGCAGCTGCCGGAAGCATGGGCTGGACTGCTCCCCGGCTTGTGGCCAGTGCCGTGGTACCGCGTGTACCAACATCAGCGCACAGCTCGAGGACAGTAGTGACGAAGAAAATGGGTAAAGCAGGTGACAGCGGGTCCTGCGTTGTACTTTTTTACACAATGGCAGAAAGAACAGCAAAAAAAACAAAGCAATGTTTGTGGATAAACACGACTGGTCTTATGAAATATTTTGCAATTCGTCCGTTTACTCACGTGTTTTGGAGCTCACGTTAGAAACGATTAAAATCGCATATTTGCTGCCGTTAATGTGAACATTATAGCACTAAAACGAGTAAATAACGTGTATTGTATCATGATTTTATTGTATCATTAAAATAAAACTAATTTTCGCTGAAATAAAGCGAGAAAAACGGCACTTCCGGTTGTAGCCTCGTTTTCATGTTGCAGCAAAGAGGCTCCTCCACGTTCTCCTAAATTTCGGGATGTTCCCGTGCTCGGATTTTTTGGGACTTTTAGTATGTTCATTAGGACATTAAATCTAAAAGGTTTTTGAAGAGAAAGCTACTGTGGGAATTTGTTCCGGGTCAAACTGCAATATTACTGGACTACTGCTACTGACAAACGCCCTTAAAAATAACTGACAAATGACGATTTCTTTTTACTGACACCTGACAACCGAAAAATAACTGACAACTGACAAATTTGTAACTAGTGCTAACTGACAACTGACAAATGGGCAAAATTTTAACTGACAACTGACATGTAGACTCCCCATTCAGACCCTTTGTAAAAGGCTTCTCACCTCTAAATTAGTCCCTCATCGTTTCCTCAATTGACAACTTGAGCTTTTTTTTCAGTTTTGTAGCAGGAGTAACACAACCAGATCACTGCAAGCATCGCGAGTCCTAGCCTGTACACAGACCTCCGTAATCTCTTCAAAGGAAGGAAAAGGTGGTCTGTACTACGGATGAGTTAATCGTGTTCCGACATAATTTTGCATAAATTACATATCGATTTCCATTGGCCGAGAAACACTAGGCGGTACACATTGTAGATTTCAGATTGTTCATTTCCTATTGTTAACGGCAATGCAAGGACGCGCTGGGAAGCGTGGGAAATAAAATAAATTCCCTTCTTCGATAGCCTATATACACAGACCTTCGTAATCCATTCAAAGGAAGGGATTTGGAGATCTTTCTATCCTCGAGGAAGTGGAAGATTGGATGGATTCGTGAGTTTGAGAACCACGTGAACTCGAGGTTTGAGAAGTCGCGCTCGTAAGCAACTCGCCTGACCGCCGAGGCTATTGATATTGCTTCTGGTATCGTCTCCCACAGCCATTCGCTTTGCAAAAAGAGCTCTTGAACATGGACTTTCTTTTCGTTTTGAATAACTAGACGATATCTGAAGAAGAATTTCGTTTGTTCCCTGCAAATTCTTTCAAACTTCCTAGCTAGGCACTTTCTGCATATATGTTGAGGCCGACTTTTTACTTGAAATTCGAGAGAAATAATTTATTCCCAGACTTGAAATGCAGCAGTTCCATGAACGATATTCTTAATTATCATTTTTTTCTCGATATTAACCGAGTACTGGACACAAAATGACATAGCAATTCGTCTTAATACAATTCCAAACTAGAGTGAATCGAGCTCGGATTTTCCCACGGAGCCAGAACTAAGGTCAACATAACCGCTAAGCCAATCAGCACCCGCTATGAGGCACCAGCCAATCAGCGACTGGTTACAGCGTTCCTGTAACTATCCACGTGTTCTACCGCTGTATAGACCACGATCAAATTTGGCTCACTTTTCTCCAGAATTATCACTGGCATACATTTGGAGAGGAGACATTTCCCCAGTGGTGGTGCCATTAATTTGTTTCTTGCACATTTTTAATCAGATTTGTTAGCAAGAGTGATCGCAACCTCGTGTACTCTCTCTGTATAGTTCTACCAAATACTGCGGCTTTTCTGGACACGATGTTAAAAAAATGAGCCAATCACTTGTTCTTATAACGTTTAGTCAATGCGTGTTTACGTTTGCGTTTGTTTAAGAGTTTTGTTTCCGCACCAGTTACCGATATCGAGTCAGATTGTGAACGTGTCGTGTGTGGGTGTTGTGGCAGTGCTGCATGGTCGTTGTAGACCCCGGAAATATTCCTAAAATAACTCAATCGGCGCATGCTCAAGTTAATACCTGCGATATCCCAGCGGGTTTATCCAATTAAAATTGATCTGTCGGTCAGGCATGTCGAACGGTAAACGCTAAAAACAGTCCATTTCGATCCTTTTACTGGTCTAGGATGAATGAATCTTCTATATTACTAACTTCTTAAGCAGATAAGGATGTCGGGTGAGGTAATATATCGTTACTTTTGTGTAGTGGCTTGGAACACTGCTCAGTTCATTGGCTTCCCTTGGTCGTAATCTCGGCTCGACTTTGTTTCTTTGTTTCTGACTGTTATGTAGTATATACAATATAAACGTTTTCTGTACGAAGGATCATAGTGATAGAACACAGAACAATGTTTTGACTTGCGCCGGCAAGGCGCTGCCGCGTGTAGTACAGAATATCACATAGTCAAGAATGGAAGGTCAAGCGGCCATGCACGTCAAACACAAAGGAGGCCAATACAACGGCGATGAAATATTCATTTGGCGTTCAGGAGCGAAAACTTTCGTACAGTCAGCGGGTGCCATTGCGGGCGTATAAGGTGGAAATGTAATGAGTATTCGTAGAATGAGGAGAGGTTACATGGACATCGACAGTCAAAATGGCGGACGAGCGGCTGTTTTCAACGTCTTGCGCGAAGGGAAATATAGCAGCTGAACGAGTTCAAGTGCTTGTAAAAGAATGTTTGTAGCACTTAACGGCAAATGTGTTTTACTCGTCCACTAACGTTAAAACACGCGTTGAGTTTACTTCGCTTTCGTCCGGCTTGTGAAAAGTCTGTCTCCAGTCGGAACTTCCATACTCTGATTAGAGAACTGACATCTTCAGTTTTGAATGCCGATTAAAAACTAAGTGACTCTACTCATCGCTGTTAATGCTCCACTCTGTTCGGCTTGTTGCCTCAGTTATGAATTCGAAATTAGTTCTCTCGTCAGCGGAACATAGACTTTCAAGTTTTGAACCAATTAGATTTGCTGGTGCAGTACGATTTAGCGTCCAATGCTTCCTTAAAAATAGATTATACCGTAAGTTGATGAACCAAGACCCAATATGAGAGATAGAGTACTTCTGCCAACACGAAAGAAACGCTCGTGGCGCGAATTTTTTTATTTTCCATCCTGAAATAGATACAAGCACTTAGACTGATAAAAGAAACACAAAGTCACCGTGTCAAAAGCGTGAACTTTTATTACAAATAAAGTTAAACAGTTTCCCGACTGAATCAGTATATAACAAACTACGTTCCCGTTTCTGCATAGCAAACAGAGCTCACAGCAACCCTGTGGAATATCGAAAAGTGCTTAATACATGTTTGTGTTCACTTGATTTTCCCAAAATGACATTTTCTAATTAACTAACCTATTGCATGTAAATAATAAACACCCAGACTAAACAATATCAAAAAGCATCTAGCTCTTGCGTTATTTATATTAGATGTTAAACAGCAGCGCTATATAGTAGCGTCTGTACGTCTTCTACAGTTTCTTCTCTTCCTCCATTTTTGACCAGCTATACTTGAAATTACAATGTGTAGGTGAATGTTTTCTGAGTTTTCGATTTTTCCATCTTTGCTGACGTGAACGTAAAATCTTTAGTTGGGAGTCAAGTTCATCACAATCACATTGCCTGAAAGACAAAAAAATGGCCTAAATCACAGTCCGTGACATCTAGCTCCAAATATCTAAATTGAGTAACTTGGTCCGAGTTAACTCGCTTGGAACAATCTCTTGGAGTACGTAATAGTGTCTGCTAGCGAGTGCACTTACCCTTGGGGGTAGTGGAGATGCGTTACGTGAATTCAATTTTATGACGGAAGGGGTTCGAAAGGACCTGCAGAAATAACCATCTACCAAAAACGTCTTTCCACAACCCCCAGAAATTCCTGGGGTATTTTATACCTTAAAACACCCTTGTTACCCTACAGATCTTTTTAGAAACGTTTTACAAATGTTCTTCTCTCTAACGACTCAATAAAATCCTCGAACTTATCGTCGATCCAGAAAAATACCGTATCGGGTCCGAATTTCAATAGGCATGCAGTAACCCAGCAGAGAGGAGACAGTCACAATAGTTACATATAGACACTATTTAGGATATTAACTACAATGGTTGCAACTAAACCACTAAATAGTCAATGGACTAGAACACCCTATTATATATTAGCCACGTCAGCTTTAATTGTTAATATTTGTTTTCTTTGTTTAGTCCGGATATGCACTAGTTAACAAAACACCGTACGCTGCTCGCTGTAGGCATAGTTAATAGATTGGAATTAACTATGCTGTAGGTATCAAAATGACCGCATTTTAAATTATTAAAAGGGGAAACCTCAGCAAACTACTCGACTTCTAGTCCGGTCATATTATGACGCAGTATGTGGTAAGAGAATTGATTTGTTATTCACGGAAAAAAGGAAGTTGCTTTGTGGCCATTCAGCTGACATGGTACTGTGAGTGGGAGTGAAATATTGGCTCATGAAGTACCAACTGCGACTCGTCGGATCTCATCTGTGTAATTTGTAGCTTTTGCAGGTATTGTAACATCATTCATTAATAAATTAATATGTTCAATAAAATTTCACTGCACTTTCAAAGAAGGCTTGTCTGATAAACTTTCACTCGACGAAGGCTTGTTATTGTCCGAGTTCACCAGTTTGCCGACTCGAGGACGGTTTATAAGGAGACTTAGCACTAAAATACTATCGGATGGAATTGTTCTAAATCAAAAGATTCAAACAGAAGACTCGAGTGCTTGTAACAGGCTACTCACATCTACATTAGTCCCTCATCGTTTCCTCAACAGACAACTTGTGCTTTTTTTCAGTCTTGTAGCGGGAGTAACACAACCAGATCATCATTGCAAGTATCGCGAGTCCCACAAACATTGTATTGACCACGATCAAGTTTGGCTCTCTTTCCTGCAGTATTTTTTCCTCACACATACACTGGTATAACAACTTTAGGAGAAATGAAATTTCCCCAGTGCTGGTGTCATTAATTTGTTTTTTAGACATTTTTGACCAAATTTGTTGGTAAGAGCGATCGAAACTCCGTGCACTCTCACTCGGCTCTATCTCTCTCTCTCTCTTCGGCACAGGCCTCTATTAAATGCTGCCAAATATTTTGCTTCACGCTGTGCTAAACACATGAACACACGGAATCAATGTTTTGACTCGCTAAAAATAAATAAAACGTTGTGTATTGGCTCTCAACCCAACACGGTCACAACCTCGAGTTTATAGCAGTGTATAGAAGGCGGCTTTAATGGCTTGAGAACTCCGGTCGTTGGATCAAAAGCGCGTGATCTAAACACTTTACCAAAAACCGTTTGTTGAAATACGCTTTCAAAATATTAAAGGTATATATGTATGAGGTCTGAGCCCGTGAACTTTGGATAACCAGCCGTTTTTTACAGATATAAACATAAAAGGCTCTAATATTTAAAAAGTAAGAACTAAACGAACGACGAAGTGATTTGAATCTGCAGGCGCTGCGATGATCGATTCCGAATAGTATATGAAACAATGGCACAGCGGAGTGTCAAATTCACTGGGCAGGGGACGGTTTACTTTTTGTCGCCTCGTTGCAGGCCAGATCGAATTGAACATCTGCGAAGCTCGAAAACTGCAAATTCGTGGAATTTTTCTCCGGTTAGAGTAAACCAGTGAAAGGGAAGCTGAGTGTGGTGAAGGACCTGTGTTTGGGCAACCGTTATTTGAAGGAATTTTGGCGATGTACGGGATTTTTATGGGAATTCGAGGCGATTTTCTGAAGCTGATCGGTAGGAGGGTCCGTTCTGGTCAAAATTGTCTCAATTTTTCAATGATAGACGAGTTAATTAATGTTTATGGTGTTCCAGATTACTTTAGTTTACCCTATTTAATTCACACTGTGTGTTCAATTTTTTTCAAGCTACCTGAATTAATTCACACCGTGTGTGATTTTTTCAGGCTACCTGAATTAATTCACACCGTATGTGATTTTTTTTCAGGCTACCTGAATTAATTCACACCGTGTGTGATTTTTTCAGGCTACCTGAATTAATTCACTGGTTCCGTGATGCATTGCGAGATGAGTAACTTCCTCCCATGATCCCATGCGGGATAAGATTTCCTGGGTTTGTTGAAATTGTGTTGGAGTTATGGACGACCAAACTCGGTTGCAAATTACACAAATTGCTCAGAATGCCGTGAAAGAAATTCAACGAATATCGCGTTTAGTAACCTCTATGCCCTCTTCCAATGCTTCAGCAAGTCCTGTGGTGGCTCCAAGCGAGAGTAATTCGTGTACAAACAGAAGTGCTTCAAGAGTCTGAACACTTTGCCATCGTTGGCCAACAATTCTTCTGATAGAGCAAACAGTTCAAGAAGAAGAAATGCGGTGGATGAACTTCGAACCCGTTTTCCAACACTTCAATCCAATTCTCGAGGATCTTTTCTGCCCAACGCTCGCAGTTACGGTTCTCGTAGAACTCCAGTCGGTAGATCGAGCAGAGAATATGTGATGAAGGATATTGTTGTCGTTGGCGCACAAGTACAGAATACAATAGAATCATTACTGGGTTTTCCATCAACAGGTCTTGGAGTGACAAACAGCTTTACGATAACATCAAAGCCCAGTTTCCCAACGACTGTAGAAACATCGACTTTGAGTTCATGAAGAATTGCTATGGCACGTTGGTGGCGCCAACACTGGCGACGGGTGCCAGAGTAGATGCAAATGTGTTATTGAAATCCACTGATTTGCTCGACTAATGGTCCAGTGTATGTGCGACTTTACGCGGAAGACCTCGATGATATCGATGATTCTGTTTTGGAAATACCTGTATTTTCAACTGAAACTTCGGTTGTTACTGACAGTCGCGATGTCGATGTTCAGCGGCCCGGATCCGAAGAACCAGGTGCCGTGAATGTTAATGATGGTCATTCATGGCAAGAGCAAGTTCCAGAGGTTGTTGTAATCCCAGATCCAGACCAAGACAGTGAACAGAAACGTACGTACGTGAAAACCTCCAAGTAACTGAGTTCATTGACGAAGTCCTGGCAGAGTGTGAGAAATACTCTAATCCCATAGAAATACTAAGACACATGCAAGACAAGATTCTAACTGGGAGGGAGCTAGATATTACAGACATTACAACCGATGACTTTAAACAGCATATATTGGAAACACTCCATCCTTTTTTATTTTCTCAGCCAGGAGTTTTGTTAATTTAATGCTTATTCCAGTAATTGAATCTCAATTTCCCCCATATTTGTTGGATGCTAAATTTCTTTGGTGGACCTGCAACAGGTATCCCAAAAAAGAACCAAGCATTGCAAGTTTTACTTTCAGAATTAAAAGTTAGAGAGAAATATAATTAGTTTTTCTCATAGAGCAGACCAAAATAATCTTGCAAGGTTGAATTATAATGTGGCAGTGCAAACAGGCAATCCAGAGAGGGGGCAGGTAGTAATGTGCAACTATTGCTTTTATTGCTACTGTTTGTCCCCCTCTCCACAGAGCCTGTTTTCATGCTGCTGCCATGGTAATGGTGGAAACTTAAGCTTTCATGGCTTTCATTGACTTATAGACTTGAAGTACTGATGTGATGCTAGAAAATTGATTGTTGTAGAAGACCATTTCCATCATAGATCGGAAAAAGACTCATCCTTAAGCAAATACTTCCCTTGACAGGATAATTTGTTATCTTCTACAACACTATTTGATATCACATTATTTTGTACCATGTAAGCACATGTAGCATGCCATTTGTATACTAGATTTATTTGGCTTGGTATATAACGTGTTACAAGATACAATGATACGGAGATACAGTGATACAGTGATACAGTGATACGAACATCTCAAATTTCCTTTTTTTTAAGCGGACGAGAAATGGCCCCGCTAAATACAGGTTTCTGTATGAAACGGACTGTTGTATGGGTCACTTGAGCTCTTGCACCCGTGGCGTGACGCTAATTTAACGGTATTATCTTTCAGCATGACTGCTTTGTCTGACTATTTTGTTATTTAATTTTAACTTTTGAACGTTACGCATTTAACATTGAACCACTTTATTGCCCTTGTTGAAGAAGGTTTTTGCAACACAAATACGAAATTAACGCTGAAAGCTTTATTCTCATTGGCAACTAGGTTTAGGGACGGACCATTTGAAAATAGATGGAGAGGGGGGCCGGTTTTTTTTGTTCGAATTTGTTTTTACGACTTCTCAGTTGCTACAAGAATTTTTTTCTGGCATCAGAACCTTGCACGATTTTTTTTAAGTTTCCTTTGATCAGTTCTGTGCCCTTCCTTTGATCAGTTCTGTGTCCTTCCATTGTCATTTATAGGTGTTCGCTTTGGCTTTGTCCCTCAAGGACCTTTCGTCTTTTCCATTTTCCAAGTCGTAAGAAAACTAGAACCGGCTATAAAATATTCTCGATGCGGCGCGTAGCTTTGATCGGAAATCAACATTGCATTTTCGGGAAATCTTGGGCTATTTTCTACGCTTTTCAACCAAAATAGAGTTTTTAAAGGAAGGGCACAGAACTGATCAAAGGCCTTAAATGCCAGTGACAGCGATTTGCAGGAGTCTGAAAGGTCCTGAAACAGCACGGCAAATAGCGAGATCGTGGTGTTGGTTTCAAGCGATTCAGAGTTTTAATATGTTTCCATCTAAGTTTTCTTGGAAACAAATCTTCTCTCGGCTGGTTCCTTTCTTCTTTATGTTCAGATGTGGACCACTCGGCACTCTGTCTGAACTTGTCGGGTTTTGCGAGGCTCGTAGTCGTATGCATTGTTTGGCCTTGTTTTGCTTCTTTCCAAGCTAAGGGCATCCTGCTGGAGCTTAGCTCTGCTGGAGCTTAGCCCTGCTGGAGCATTTAGCCCTGCTTGATTTTTGGAAGACATAAGGCCAACAACCCATGGATCGGGGCTGGAATAAACATGAAATGAATTTATGCTAGCTTTCGTTACGTGAGGACATGTCATGTGTTAACTGACTTGCTGTCAATCAAACAGAACTTTTTACTTCCGGTTAAAAACTTCCTTTTGCGTACTGCTTTTTTTAAACAGTTTTTGGTATGTGAAAAATTGCTGCCAAAACTTAGCTTGAATTTCAGCCGTCTCCTCCGGTTCGGAGGAACGAACCAGAGGAGACGGCTGAAACTGATTCAGGCTAGCAAAAACTACATTTCTGTGGGAAAGTATCTCCCCCCCCCCCATTTTTTTAATTTTAAAGGAAATTTGAGATCTTCGTATCACTGTATCACTGTATCACTGTATCACCGTATCACCGTATCACCGTATCACCGTATCACCGTATCGCCGTATCACCGTATCGCCGTATCACCGTATCACCGTATCACTGTATCACCGTATCACCGTATCACCGTATCACCGTATCACTGTATCACTGTATCTTGGTATCTCCGTATCATTGTATCTTGTAACACGTTATATACCAAGCCGATTTATTTAGCAACCACCCATCATACAATCATATGCCAAACATTAAACTGAGCTACCAGTATTAGGGATTTCAATAGCAGTTACATTCTGAGACCTAGGGGCAATCTCAACTGGAACCCTTCAGAACTTTTCTCCCTACATTTTCCCTGCACAGTGGGCCAGCCCTGCATCTTATGATGAGCCAGCAAAATACCAGATGCATTTATACTAAGAACCCAGTGCTTTAATTTGCAGTTTCTGGAGTTGCCAATTGTTCAACTTCCAGTTTAATCCTGGGGGGGGGGGGGGGTTACAAAACTTTGGGGCTCAAAGGTCTTAGAACTTCTGTGAAGTTATTAGCATGCACTTAGAACTTGTGCCTAAAACTTGACAACTAGGACACAAGTGCACTTGAAAAAATCTGAACATCAAGCTGTGAAAAATAATGCTTGTGGGTCAATTAAAATGTCTAAATTTCACCCCTGACGAACATACATAGACAAAACAGAAAAAAACTAAAACAATATCAGCTTGTTTTTGGTCTCAGCTAAATTTAAATACTCCAGAGTGATGCTATACACGTCATGTGTTTTCTAACCCTCTTGAAAGTTCATCAAGAGTTCAACATACTTCATGTATAGTAGCTGGCCTGGCACCATCATTTTCCAAAGGATCTGGTAACGTATAACTGGGAAGTTAGTATTGTAGATAGTTCAAATGTTGGAGCATCAAATTGAACCTGATAATAATCATCAGCCACCGAGATTAAACCTCTGGATCTAATCCATAACTGTCCACATCAGCTTCAGTTAGTGCAGTGTGATCAGAATTGATGTTCTGTAACATACCACTTGTCCACAACTGAAGAGGAGAGAGATTGTTTTCGGTTGAAATTGGCCTACTGTTCATCTGAGTCACAAATATTTGGAGGGAACTGTCGATTCTGGGCAAGTATACACTGTGTAAACAATATAAATGTAAGTCATTGAGTGGATCAAGAACTCCAGTGTTATGGACCTCGATGGTTAATAGATATAGAGGATTGGCACAGATTAAACTTAGAACTCAACTTTATTCACCATCCAGCTCGTGGCCATTTTACCAATAATCCACAGGCGTTCCTCTGCCTGATCGCGTGGGGGACTGGGTCCTAAAACATACGGTGCGTACACTACATCCCTCCCCTTTTTGATAACAAACTGTAGTATTACAGTCAATAATAATGTGATAACAATAAAACATAACGAGTTAACCTATAAGTAGGTTAGCGTTCAAAAGTGTCTCAAACAGTTCAAGTTATCCGTCATGCCCTTGAAAATTAAGTGTAGTCCTTTAGGTAACTTGGTTTCACTCTCCGTCTCTCTGATCTTCTGATTGGAGTGTCTGCCTTGGGATCACTTGAGTTCTGCTCTGTACACTTTTCCATGCTCTGCTGGATTGGTTCCTTTGATGCGTCCAGCGGTTTCGTCTCTGCTTCCTCCTTGCTCTCTGCACTGCTATTCTGCAACAATTTCTTGACATGTGAGGTGTTTCGAGAGCATTGAGCTCCTTCTTGTGACTGTACGACCAGGCTGTTTCCGTGTTTGCTCACTATCGTATATGGAGTTGGGTCGAACCTAGTCGATAGTTTAGTCTGCCTCTCTTGTTGCACAAGCACTTGCTCACCTGGAAGTACCTCTGAGTAGTGCGTATTCCTCTTGGCGTCAGCATATGTCTTGCCATTACTCTTCTGTTCACTATCCTTGTCACGCACTTCATACTCCACGTGTACATCACTCAGTTCTGGAAGTCGTATGCGTATCTTTCTCCCGAAGAGTAATTCAGCTGGGCTCACACCAGTCGTTGGGTGGGGTAGGCTTCGATATGCGACTAGGTATGTGTTCAGTTCTTTCTTCCAGTCCTTCTTCTCAGCATGTGCGATTTGGATTCTCTTTAGTAACGAACGGTTTTGGCGTTCCACCTCTCCGTTTGCTTGAGGCCATTTAGCAGTGACTCTGTGGTGTCTGATGCCTTGATGTTCCATGTATGCTGCGAAATCTGTCGCAATGAACTGTGGCCCATTGTCTGATGTCAGACTTTCAGGCAAACCGTGTCGCGAGAACATTTCTTCGAGACTCGAGATAACCTTTGAAGCAACCGTAGACTTCATGATGTCTATCTCGTAATAACGGCTATAATAGTCAACAACGACCAGAATTGACTCACCCGTCGGGAGGGGTCCTAACAAATCAACAGCTAAATCTCTCCATGGTCCCGTCGGTAGTATTGTTGTCCTGATAGGCTCCGGAGGCTCGGGACGACTGACCAGTTGGCATCCGTAGAAAGTTTTGCAGTGTTTCTCTGCATCTCTTTCCATTCCTGGCCACCACACTTTGCTGCGCAGCTTCTGCTTAGTTCCAACTATGCCCAGGTGGCCCTCATGGGCAAGGGATAGTATCCTGGGTCTTAAATTCTTCGGGATGACAATCGGTGTCCCCCTGAGTATCAACTGTCCAATGGTGCATAATTCACCACTGCATGGAAGGTACTGTTTGTAGACTAGTTGATCCCATGCTTTTCCCTCAATGCACTTCCTAACTTCCGCAAGTTCCTCGTCATCAGCGGATGCTTCCTCGACCTCGCGTGTCGTCATAGAATTAGGTGTTGCTGATACCGCCACAAATCGTGCATATTCTTCTGCTTCTGGTGCGTGTTTGCGTACTTAACTTTGAATTTGTACGGCTGCATCCGCAGGACCCATCTCTCGATGCGTGCACATGGCTTGGATCTTGGTCCGTAGATAACCTCTAGGGGTTTATGATCAGTGACAAGTTCAAATGGAACTCCATAAACGTAAGGGTGGAACTTCTCGCAGGCCCATATGAGCCCTAGAGCTTCCTTCTCTGTCTGTGAATACCTTCTCTCCGTTTCTGTAAGGCTGCGGCTTGCGTAACTGATGATTCTTGGTCCATCTTTGTGTGTCTGCGTAAGGACAGCCCCTAGTCTGACGGGACTTGCGTCAGCAATTACCTGTGTTGGGGCATCTTTGTCGAAATATCCTAGTGTCTCAGCGCTAGATAGCCGCTTCTTCAACTCCTGGAATGCCTCTTTCTGCTCAATGCCAAACACAAATAGTGTCCCTTTCTTTGTTAGATGTCTCAAGGGTTCAGAGACAGTTGCCAAGTCAGGTATAAATCGTCCGCAGTAGTTGACTAGCCCAAGAAAACTACGCGTTTCTGATCCTGTCTGCGGCTCCCTCGCTTCGGTTACAGATTTCACTTTCTCTGCTGTGCAGCTTATTCCATTTCCAGATAACACCATCCCGAAGAATGTCAGCTTGTCCATGTTGAACTGACACTTTGCAGCGTTGAGGGTTAGTCCAAGCTCCCCCAGTCTCTTGACCACCTTCTCTAATCGTGAGTCATGCTCTTCCTGGTCCTTTCCGTGCGCTATGATGTCGTCCATCTATACCCGCAAGCACTGTCTAGATCTCGTGCTGGTATTGTTCCGAGGCTGAGTTAACCCCAAACAACAGTCTCTTGTACTTGAATAGCCCACAGTGTGTCACAAATGTTGTGATCTCTCTCGATTCAGGCGTCAATTCCAGTTGGTGGTATCCCCACTTTAAATCAAGTTTAGTAAACACTTTACTGCTATTCATACCCTGTGTAATCTCATCCACCGTGGGGATAGGATGTCTCTCTCTCAGTATTGCCTCGTTGGCCCTGCGCATATCTATCAATACTGAAGGCGTATGTCCCCCTGTGACTTCGGTACAACGACCACAGGGTTGACCCATGGAGTTGGTCTATCTACTAGTTCTATAATGTCCAAGTCCACAAGATCTTTGACCTTTTCTTCCACCTTGGATCTCATGCTGAATGGGGTTTTCCGGATCGGTTGTGCTACTGGCTTTACGTCTGGGTCGATGTGAAGTTGCACTGCTCGATCTTTCAACTTTCCGACGCCTTTGAAGACTTCTGGATATTTCTCCTGTAGAGTTTTCCGATATTCTTCGAGCCTGTGCTTACCGCAGCGACGTCGACACCCATCTTCAGAACTCCGAGACTCGTGGCAGTGTCCTTTCCTAGAAGAGATTCTCCCTTTCCGGTAATGACGCAGAACTCCGCATTAACACTGTTGCATCCAACAGAAATTTCACAGTGAAATGTTCCAATTACCTCCAAGGGTACTTGCGACGCATATGTGTAGAGCTTTCTGTCTGAGCGAACTGACTTACATTTCACTCTGTTCTTTTTTAGCCACTCCCATGTTTGCTTATCTACAATGTTGACACTTGCTCCAGAATCTATGATCATGTTCAGTCTACATCCTCCGACGGTAGCTTCGATTTTCTCTTGTCTTTTGTTGCCTACTGTAAATGCATAGATGACCTCTTCTTCTTCAGAGTTAACAACGTGGGCAGTGTTTCTACCGGGATTCCTGTGGCGATTGACGCGGGAACGGCTGCCGGGCTGTTCTCGACCCCTCTCGCCTTGATTTGTCTTGCATTGGGCTTGAAAATGGTCTGTCAATCCGCATTCACGGCACGTTTTGCCTTTCGCTGGACAGCCTGCCAAAATATCCAGATTTACCGCATCTGTAACAAGTCTTCTCATGGTTGTTTTTCATCGCACCGGTCTGTTTTCTCACGCGAGAACCACTCTTTGTTTCTCCAATGCGGTTTACACTCACTGCATCCTCTCCTTTTCCGTCCAAACTCATTGCCGCCAATTGTGAGTCAATTTTTTCACAGTTCTGGGCTATTTCGAGCGTCCTAGCTAAGGTTAGCCCTTGACCTTCCTCGAGGAGTTTTTTCTTTATGTAGGTACTCGTACATTTGCACAGGATTTCGTCTCGTATTTGATTGTCTGTGTCTTCCCCGTAGGCGCAGTCTTTCGCAGCACGTCTGAGTCTGGTTGCAAACTGTTGAACTGTCTCCCCAGGTGCTTGTGTCGACTTTCTGAAGGAGTGTCTTGCATAGGTTGTATCGACTTTCGGGACGAAATGTGTATTGAGAGCGTCTATGGTCTTCTTGAAGTCTTTAGCGTCTTCCGTATCCGGTAGGGTCGCAAATATGTCTTGGACATCAGTACCCGCCAGATGAAGCAGTAAGGCACGTCTCCTCTGCTTGTTGTTTGCATTTTCTTCGTTTATGATCAAGCCTTTGCCGTCAGCAAACAGTTCGAAAGCCGTGAGCCAGCGTTTCCATCGTAGCCCGAGCGTGTTGTGGTCCGTGAAACAATCGAAAGTCTTGATATGATTTCTCTCGTTATCATCCATGTTCGTCGTGAATTGTCTTGCAATTTGGTTTCTTTAGTCTTTCGTTTTCCTCGTCGCCAATGTTATGGACCTCGATGGTTAATAGATATAGAGGATTGGCACAGATTAAACTTAGAACTCAACTTTATTCACCATCCGGCTCGTGGCCATTTTACCAATAATCCACAGGCGTTCCTCCGCCTGATCGTGTGGGGGACTGGGTCCTAAAACATACGGTGCGTACACTACATCCAGTGGTCTCCATTTCACTGAATAATCTTGCATAGAAGCATAGGACTCCTGCATAGACATCCCTGTGAGTTCTCTCTACTCGACAGTTGTGTACCGATGAACCAGTGATGATGCTTCCCCTGTTCTGACCCCTCTGTTCCAGCATGAATTGGCCAACTAAAACATTTTCCATACCATAGTCACATCTAGTTCTCGATGGAACTCCATACAATTCAGTCCCTTGCCTGAACAGTTCCAAAACAGTTTCAGCTCTGTTATTGTCACAACATTAACAGTAAATTAGTAAACGAGAGAAGCCATCAATACAAACATGTACCACCAACTTCCATCTGATGAGTTTATGAGCAGAATCAAAATGCCAGAGTGAGTTTGGTGTCGGTACACTGTACTTGCGCCGATAAACTAGCAATCTCCATCTCAGGGCAGTACCTACAGGATCTATTCTACTAATGCACTGACTCACTCTCCAGCGCTGTATGCGAATCCCTCGGCTTCTCAAGGCTCCAGTAAATCTTCGCCTTCTAAGATTCGGAGTCAGGAATCCTCCAACCATCGAGGAGCTTGTGTCGGCTGCTGTCAATTCCTTGTAGATTTCATCTAATCTGTCATCAGAGATATTGGAATATTGCTCAAATTCTGTACCGAGTCCAAACTCTTTTCGTCGCCTCTGGAGAGTGGACACCGACACTGACCTGCAGCATTTCGGCAATCTTTTCCCACGAGAAATGTAAGGAACGCAAGTATTCTAACTGGTCCTTGGTTACAGCCAAACGTGGACGTCCCGGACCTTCACTATCTTCCGAATCAGTTTGAGTGGAGTAAGATTCACACATCTTGTCATTTACTGACGTTTCGTTAACAGAGCTCAGAAGAACACTCAGACTCCGAACATGTCCTAGCAACAGATGTAGATGTTCTCTCATCGAACTGCCTGCAAGCCGAATCGTGTTCAAGCAAGGTTAAAGGAGCTCATTCAACCAAGATGCATTGCGAGCTCAAATTTCTCGATCCGCCATTTTCGGGGCCCCCGATAATGGCTCTGGAGAGCTTCTTGAAACAAATCCTATTCCATCGGTCTCACAGGGACATACCAGTTGATTATTTATAGGGGAAAATGTTCCTTATTTATTAGATTTTGTGTTCAGTCATATATTTCCGAATTTTCACCTGCCAGGGGAAGTATTTAACGTACTCTGGAGTCGCCTTTGGCCAGTGAAATTATTACTAGAGCCTGTACTGTAGTTAGCCGACTGTTTGATCGTAATTCATACAGTTTATCCAAACCAGGGCCTTTCTACATTGACTTGATCGGACCGCTTGACCTAAATGGCATGAAATTTAAAGGTCAGAAGAGCTGAGCCTTTTGCTAATAATTTTTCGGACACGTACGACATTTAAAGCAAATTGCTTTGACTGAAGACTCGACAGGGGTACCCAACGAGAGTTTTCGCTAAAATGCTTTAATATGCCATTATATTACTTCTAAAGCACTTTTAACGCTAACTAAATGAATTTCAAACTGCGCTGGTAAAATTTTATCTGTTCGGTGAACCTAGGGGAACTTAGACAGTCTCGAATATTTTAGGGCGCTTTGATTGTCATTCCGAAATGAGGCCTTGACGAAAACATAAGATTCTGACATTTTGTCGATCAGTGACAATTTTAGGCAACCTTTTTCTCAGAATCTTAGCTTTCACTGATTACACCGAAACTCTGCATCCGAAAATCTCAGATGTTTCGAAATACTCCGCATTCACTAACATGTGACCTGAAAATGTTTTGATGTTTTGCGATATTCGAGAAATCGAAAAGCGTAGAAATTTACCGATTTTCACGAAAATTTTAGGCGAGCATATTAATTGTTTTCTTTATTCCGCCGATGTTCAGAAAATTGTAGCCCAAATATCTGTACTCGCAAATTTAAGAAAATTCCGAAAATTTTAGCCTGCGTTTTCCATTTACAGAAAAGTATAGACAACCGTCTGATAGTCTTGGTTTTCGCTCAATGGGAGCTCAATGTACATGGACAACGCTGAGACAATTAAAGTAAGTAAAAGTGAAATGTTGTGTTCAGTGATATCTGTATGAGCGGCTGTAAAGTGGAAACCTATTTTATAAATGTTTCTTTGCTGATGAATGAACTATTCAAGTGCCGCTGGGCGCTCAGAAAACGTACTGATTGATCGATATTTTTTTACCCAGCCTTACGGAAGTCAAGGAGCTTTTAAAATGACACAAACCAGCTGAAATTTAGGCTAACAAACAATAACATTATACGGATTCGATTCTTCAAATTTGCATATTGCATTGGGAGTCAAAATGTGGTGTGGAGAACGCATGGACCTTGAACACAAATAGAATGTGGCAAACAGTACTTCAACATTTCAAACCAGCATTTTGGCAGGGACAACCTAGCTCCTTTCTTTCGACTACACGTTCTTGCATGCACAAGCCTAGAAAGAAAATATTGAACTCTAAATGTATTATGCTATCGTAGAATTGACTAATTTCCTTGCCGCACGATCTGCATCGCTGGAACTTGGTCCAGAAGTTGGACAAGTTGGTTCGCTAGATCGAGCATGAGGCCGATTGCTAGCATCACGTCGAGGAATTTTGATTGGAGAACTAGTAATTCCGCTCATTCTATTGTATTTCTTCAGCTGGCAGCTGTCTGATTTCAAGTAGTTTCCCGTATGAAAACAATAACAGTGACTCGCAATGATCTTGGTTGAATGAGCTTTAAAGTTGCATATGCATCATTCAGTCGGTTGGATACTTCTTGAACCAGCCCATTCGACAACTCAGTTTCTCCTACTGCACACAAAGAATTGAGCAATTTCGTAAAAACAGTAAAAAAAAACACGACTCAATCCCCCTCTTGGCATAATTTTCCTGCTCGCAGGCTATTCAGGTTCTTGCACCAAAACACGATCACTGATCAGATCGCGATCGCAGATCGCGACCGGAGACTGCGCGACCGCAGCCGCCATTATTCATCTCGCAATGCATCACGGAACCAGTGAATTAATTCAGGTAGCCTGAAAAAATCACATACGGTGTGAATTAATTCAGGTAGCCTGAAAAAATCACACACGGTGTGAATTAATTCAGGTAGCCTGAAAAAATCACACACGGTGTGAATTAATTCAGGTAGCCTGAAAAAAATCACATACGGTGTGAATTAATTCAGGTAGCCTGAAAAAATCACACACGGTGTGAATTAATTCAGGTAGCTTGAAAAAATCACACACGGTGTGAACACAATAGGGTAAACTAAAGTAATCTGGCACACCATAAACATTAATTAACTCGTCCATCATTGAAAAAATGAGACAATTTTGACCAGAACGGACCCTCATGCACGATTGTTTATTACCTGAGTATCAGGCACTTTATTTGGGGGGAGGGGGAGGGGGGAGGGGGAGGGGGAGGGGGGAGGGGGAGGGGGGAGTGGAATAGAAAGAAAAGTGCGTGACACAAATCCATGGATGTTGCGCTGATTGGATTTTTAAAAAAACGCTTCAAAAACGGATGTGAAAATGCAGCTCCGCGCAAGCTTACTTTGAACACTATGCTAGCTAGCGAACAACGATTTGGTATCTGAAATATCTCTTGTAATAACGAATGAAATGGAAGGCGCTCGTCTCGAAGGCTTGCTTCTAGGAAGAAAGGACGTCCGGCGGGAATTTTTACCAGTCGGTTTCCCAAGATCTTCTCACAGTTCTGGAGACCGAACAACAGGATAACGTGTTACAAGATACAATGATACGGAGATACCAAGATACAGTGATACGGTGATACAGTGATACAGCGATACAGCGATACAGTGATACGGTGATACAGTGATACGGTGATACAGTGATACGGTGATACAGTGATACGAACATCTCAAATTTCCTTTTTTTTAAAGCGGACGCGAAATGGCTCCGCTAAATACAGGTTTCTGTATGAAACGGACTGTTGTATGGGTCACTTGAGCTCTTGCAGCCGTGGCGTGACGCTAATTTAACGGTATTATCTTTCAGCATGACTGCTTTGTCTGACTATTTTTTTATTTAATTTTAACTTTTGAACGTTACGCATTTAACATTGAACCACTTTATTGCCCTTGTTGAAAAAAGGTTTTTGCAACACAAATACGAAATTAACGCTGAAAGCTTTATTCTCATTGGCAACTAGATTTAGGGACGGACCATTTGAAAATTGATGGAGAGCGGGCCCGGTTTTTTTTGTGGGTTTAGAGCTCTAGGCGGGAAACTGGCGCGCGCGCGTGCTGGGATCATCACAAGCGCATGCGCGTGACGTTTTGCTGCTGTGTGGGCTCCCGGTGGGTTTAAATCCAAGATGGTTGCCAGGCTAGAGGATTCGCGAGGTATGTTATTCAGAAAATCATACCATACCTGAGATGGGTTTTATTTGCATTGTAAGTTCAATTTGTACTTGTGAAGTGAAATAAAGGTCTTGATCCTGTAAGAGGTATCTCCTCTTCTGCAGCCTGATGGGAGATTTGTATTCCCCCCTTTTAATGAGTTCTTTTTTAGGAAACCCCCTTTTAGGAAGGAAGGAAGGAAGTTTATTGACACTTTGCAAAACTCAAGTTTACATCAGTGTTTATCCAATAAATATTAACTAAACATGCGTACTTTTTATTCTATTGGTTTGTGGAAGCAGGTGGTAAGTTACCTGTAGTGCGGGATCTAATTAGAAGACAGGCATATATTAGCGGCTCTTTTTACAATTTTGGTATCCGGGTTAAGAATAAAGGCTAATATTTTGTTGTCGTTAATTTTCTTTAGAGATATCTTCATTATTCTTTCCAGTGAAGCATAGAATTCTTTCGAAGGGCTTGGTAGTGATTGCAGCGAATAATAAAATGTAATTCATCCTCTACTTCGGCCTTGCAAAGAGGGTAAAGTCTCTCGTTAGCTGGCTTATATAGCCGTTATACAATACAATATTCTTTATTTACAGAGGGAAGACACATTAACCTTACATAGTTATCTAACATGCGGCCCTCATATCTACCTCGTATCTACCTTTCTCGATTTGTAGCTCATGATTACTTACTCTTAGCTTCGTTAGCGCAATTCTATGCTTCACGTTCTTAATGTCTAGTAGATAGTTTTCGGTAACACATTGTAGTTTTTAACTCGTGGATGCGCGCATGCGCAGGAACGAGTTTTTGCGGGTGGCCAGTTTGAGTCACTCGCTAGGACGTATGCAGGTTAGTAAAATTTCAATCGATATTAAATCTTATGATATTCGGAATAGGGACTGGGGCGAGCGAGTGCATCGAAACATACTGGCAGATCAGAAGCATTTTACAGGAGAAATTGTACGAGAATACACACGTTTATGTAAAAAAAAGTGAAGTTCAAGGAATGATTGTTACAAGCACGGTAGATCAAGGTTTCGGAAATATTTGGAAGGATACATTGTGTCGCCGTGATATGCGCTGGCCTTGGCTTCATTGGACGGGTCGAAGGTTCAAAACAAATATGCGGTGAGCTTAAGTTTAAAATTGTTCCTCGGTTAAATCCTTTTTGTAAATTAGAATTAGAATCTTTTAATTAGGTTTTAGTTATTGTGTTAAGACTTAAGGTGGATTCATGTTTTAAGCTGCTATATCGTCCTTCGTGAAACCTACTGTGGCTTTCCGGGATTATACCGAAAATATACACAAGATTGCTCAGTAGAACAGAACAGAGGGATCCGCCATTAGGGACCGGTCATTTAATTATAATGAAAAGGTCTTCAAATTTTACTGCAGGAAAACTGACACCTATTCCAGGATCACAGCCTTTCAGGTTTTATAAACTGAAGAAAAAACATGTTCATAACAGAGATATTTTGAATTTATTAAGATATGTGGGTGTGAGAGGTTGAGGGGAAGGGGGGTCCTTGAGATTTTTAATAATTTCAAAGGGGGCCCTTTAAAATTAATGTTCATTCCAGAGAGTGGGCCCGGAAATTTTCGCCCAAAAATGAATTTCTCCTCCAGCTCCCCCTCCCCCCCCGCCCCATCTCCATATTAAATGACCGGTCCCGTACAGTTCTGGGCTTCGGAGATATGTTCAACTGTGACGGCGAGAAAATTCTTACTGTCGATCAGATTGATTCAGTTAACGTTTATATACATCCATAACCTCGGGATTCGAACGTAAGAATTCGAAACACGGGGAGTTGTTAACTAACAACGATAACAATTTATCAGTGCTAGTTTCCGGCAATTCTACTTTTTCATAAAATTTGAAAAAAGCACAAAACTGGTCTTTCCTCTTGTTTGCAGCCGCATCAAAAACCCTTTTCGCTTTTTGATTCTCATGTGAAACGAATCGAAAATGGGACTTTTGTCTTGCGTTTTGGTTATAGTCTACTCTTTGTCTTGAAATATATAACTAATAGAATACTTTCAAAACTCGGAGATTACATCTCAAAACGTGGTTCACATAGACCTTAAAAAGTCCTTGAAAAGCTGTACAACCTCCTTCAATGTTTCAGAGTTGTAAAACAGCTATTTCCCCCACAAAAGATTATAACATTGGGGCTTGATTTCAATAATTGAATTGAGAGAAAAAAGCTGATATGAAGAAGGGGTGTATGACTGGGAGGTTTTTTCTTAGTGGACTGGTACGGTTGGCTTATAACTGGGAGGCAATAACTGCACGACTGACAGTCACTGGATTTATAAGGTGATTTAGGTGCAGGAAAACCTGTCGCTATTTTCTCCTTAGCCTGTGGATGGTTATTTTAAGGGACAGAAGGTATTTGCGGTGACAACAATTCAACATCAGAAAAATGCCACTGAGTGAAACGTAAACTTGACAGCGTCCCACAGAGGATGGCTGGACATTTTGCCGATAGCTTTCGACGTTCCTTTGACGGCTTAACTAGCTGAAAAGTGGACTTCAAGTTTGCATAAGCATCACAAGAACGTCTACCGATGCTTGTTTTACGAACTGAGTTAGTTAATTGTTCTTTCTGGTCCTGAATACGAGATTCTAGCCTGCGAACAATGTACTGATATCAATTGCATGAGCATCTTTGCCATCAAATGCAGTAGAGAGTTTGACAAGGCGTTTCTCATCTTCTAGCTGCTTCACAGCGGTATCAAGTGAATTACTCGCAGAAGATGTTCTGACCACATGATATCCTGTACTGACCATATGCTGTCGATATCCTGCCTCACCGTCACAAAACTAAAAAGCACACATCCCGATTGTAAGAAATTGTCTTCGAACGAGTCAGTGAATGTTTCTTTTCTAGTATTGGAGTCGATTTTCGCCTCGATCAGTCGTTTGGCCCAGCCAGTTCTCTTTCATATCTCTGTTTGTCTCTCTTTATTATATCCGAATGTGTCGTGTCTTGATAACACTTCACGTGTCATGTCAGTCACTCGTTCTACGAGTTCTTCAAATGCAAAGTCTTTCAAATTGGACCACACTTCAGTGAGCTTCGCATCTCCGTATTGAGATCGTTCATGGATTGCACTAAAGAGTTTCTAATGACAAGCTCCTCTTCCTTTTGTGTCTTACAAACGATGCACATTTGGAAATTAGCCTTTTGTCAGGAGCCCATTACTATGGGCTCCTGCTTTTGTGGAAATTTACCATATCACGCACAGCACTGCACAGCACTGCACAGCACTACATCCTCTGGAAGTAAAGATGGCGGGCGCCTATTCTGATGATAATTACTGCTGACCATAAATAATGGGCACGCAGTACAGGCTCTCTCTTATATACTGACGTACCACAGGATATTTTTTAATGTGGAGCGGTTAATCAGGCAATAGTATTCTGAAAGTACCAGGTTCAGGAGAAGGGGGTAGCACCTGGTAACAATCAACTTTTCAGGAAAAACGTTTACCACAAATATCTCCTAAGGATAAAATATAATCCTCACTAAAGAGGTAAGTACACAGTCGCTTCTAGAGACAGAGAAAACTGAATGTATTTCACCAAGAGAGCATAATAAGTAAGAGAGGGAATCTACAATACATACGTCTGGAATATGATAATGTATAATAAGATTTATTTATATTAACCGGAAGCAGTCGTAGCAAGTGCACGTGCGCGACACCATACACTTATTGGATTCACCCGAGTCCAATATGGGAAAATATTTAGGTCGAGACTTGAACATTGGGCGAGACCGAATGTCGATCCTAATATTAAAAGTCGAGACTTAAATATTTGTCATATTGGGCGAGGATGAATCCTATAAGTGTTTTATTGTACAAAACAAATAACAATCCAATCAGTAAACACAATGAACGAATGAAGAACTCAACAGAAGTTTACCTACCATGCACTGTTAGACTGGAACTATTTAGACTCTGAAGTTATACAATCAACTACAATATCATTTTTTAAATCTTACTGGCACATAACTTAATTTCATAATAATCATTGTTCTATTTCTATTTTATTTCAACCATTTATCTTTTCAGTTTTCCATATATTAGTAAAATATATAATTTTAATACAGGACCTCACTGAAAATCACAAATTGTGAGTGGAGCTTTCCTGTCAAAATATTATTATTATTATTACTCGCTCGTGCGAACTGTCCAATAGGAAGCTGTCCAATGGGTTTCTGTCCTGCATGGCAAAATATTGGGCAGGCGCGTGACCCTAATACACGCATTTGATTAGAGGATTATTTGTAAGGTAAAATAAATCACTCGTTTGGCGCGAAAAGACGAAAATATATTTTGCCGCGAGTGAAGACAGGGGGACGCTTTGTTTTGAACGGGAAATGTTTTGTTTATCAAATCACAAGTGCATTTTCCATAAGAAGACGATAACATTCTGCCTCCTGACAGTATGTACTGTTCAGAGAGCTTCTCAGAACTCATATTTCTTGAACAAAAGGTACGCTTTGACTCTATAATTATACACGAATCTTCAATTTCTCTGTCATACATGGCCGTATCGTTTTGCCGTAATTGCATACTTCATTATTCATTTCTGCCTTTATAGCTGCAGACGGCTTTGGCTTCTTCACCGCTGTCTAGGTAATCTTAATTTTCGGCGTATAGTGCTGCTGTTTCTTTTTTGGCACTGGTCCAGCAATCTCGAACAAGTCTGCATACAGACTCCAGATTTCTCCGGACGATAATGCATTAGTCAATTGAAACTCCGGCCCCCCGACCCCCGGGACATAGCGGGGAATATAACATTTATACAGTGTTACATTTTGACCTTTTCCCCGCCCATCGGGGGACAGTTGGCTGTTACAATACCCGTCCCTATGGCCCCGGCAAGATGAAAAACTCTTGCCCGCTGAGTAACCAATCAGATTGCAGCATTCAAGTCATATTGCCTGCTCACTTGTCACAACTCCACGTGGACGCGACAGTGATCTGCCGACTACCCTGCGCGCCCTGCGTACCCTGCATGCCCTGCGTGCCCTGCACCCTGCGTTTTACTCCGTCCGGAATGTATTTGTCTTCTTATATAATGGAAAATGCAATAGATTGATAAACAAAACGTTTCGCCTTCAAAACAAAGCGTCCCCCCCCCCCTGTCTTAACTCGCCGGCAAAAAAAATATTCTTCTTTTCGCGCCAAACAGTGACGTGTCGTGCGCGCGCACTTGCTCCAACTGCACCCGTTTACTAAAAATAGATTTTATTAGACATTATCATATTCCAACCCTAATGCTAGATTCCCTCTCTTACTTATGCTCTCTTGATTTCACCTATAAATAATTAATGCATAATTATTGCAAAGCTTTGTTCTTCTGGAGCAGTTTTGCCTCAGCCTCGTTTTCATACTTAATCACGTGACATGTTTGATTGAAACAACATTTATGACAATGTTTGCACTGTTCCGATGACGTTAATAGGCTCCATGGCTCAACTTTTGTTCCAGCCTCGTTTCCATGCTTACCAGATCACGTGACCACTTTCCCCCTAAAATAGTGTTTTGTCTCGGGACTATCGGCTGACAGTTTTCCTTGGAAATTTGATGTTCTTAAAACAAATATTACACCGAGAACGAAGTTCGAGGGCTAACATGCTAGTTTTAAGAACATAAAATTTCCAAGGGAAACTGTAAGCCGATAGTCCCGAGACAAAACACTTTGCTTTATTGTTCGACCCAAAATTTAGTTGACAGTTGCTCACTGGGCACTTATCGCGTCACGTGATCGCTTTTGTCCAATGAGCGCGCGCGAAAATTTTGGGATGAACTATAAAAGATGGTATTAGAGGAATTGAGTAACACACGTTGAATCCGGTACCCACAGAAAGACCCAGAATTTCTTGCCGTTCGCTTTTAACACACAATATCATTTTGCATGTAAACAATAGACCACTTTCGATATTTCGGATGACTGATCGCACAAAATGCTATCAAATCGAGGCTCCGGGAAACTGGAGTAATCTCCCCGCAAACGTATAAGCTAGCAGTTTATGTTTTGGCTGCTTGTCTGTGTTCTACAAGTGTTCTTACCCAATTTAAGCCTACTCCTCCCCTAAAGTACTATTTGTCGATTTTGGTTGACCTGTCCGCCGTCCAGTCGTTGCTCCCCTTTTACAGTATAGCAGAAACTGAAAAGATGATTGTATGATAATTTTGCACATTTGTGGTGAATTTTAAATTAATGTTGATTTGGATATCCTGAGTTGCCAGCACATAGGGTTCAGTTTTACTCTCATCTAAACACATGTACTTTGTCAGAGTAAATCCGTAGACCGAGTCAAGTCCGAGACAGATCCGAGTGAAATGACCGAGTCACAGTCGTGTACACGTAAATAAGCCCTAGGTGAGCGAGCTCTAGTCATTTACTGACACTAATAAGTTTGTTTCTTTAAATTTTCGGATAAGTTTATGTACAATAATGTGGCCTAGATCCTCGCCTGTGATAATACAAGATTCTATACTCTACATGCAGTAAAGTAGACTAACTTGAAAACTGAGCTGAATGTGGAAGTACTACGGCATAACCAGAAGATATCCTGGTTCCAAAGTGTTTGCCCTAAGGAACCTCAGAATAATCGAGTTTCGTATTCTGACGGACGAGCTGGAACGCCGAGCCTCAACTCAAGGGAGATTTCACGGCAGCTGTTGAAATTCTCTTTGAAAGGCTTTGCAAACGAAAACGACCATGCACGAGAAGAATACCAAACCTGTAGTGTAGGCTAACAAAGGGGGAAATAAACAGAAAAATGAGTGATATTCCAGTGACTCGGTCATTTGACTCGACTTGACTTGGTCAACCGGTGAACTCTACTTTGTCAGAGTAGCAGTGTTCTTGTTATCGTAGGCATTTAATTTCCCAGTCAAGTATTTTCTACTTTAAATTATATCAAGTGCACTTTATTTCATCATCAATTAAAAGTTATTTTAATTAATTTCTAAGGATATACTCAACAAACAGTCCAATTGTACATTACATAACTTTATTTTGAATACAATTTTAAGGTTTGGATTCTGCTGAGAAAATGACTTACTGATTCTTATTCCAAGACTATTGGGACACTGGATATTATAACTGTAACAAAAGCATTGGTCTGCACTGGTGGCTACAGTAACATTGAATGAAACTGAAACAAGAAATAATAGGGCTGTTTTCTCATCTTTTGTTTCCATTGCATTTTATGCAACTGTAATGCAACATTTTAACTGGCTGTCATTCTTAAAGCCATCAGCTTTTGGCACTCGATACTCTTACAAATAATATCCTCAACACCTCCATTTGTAAAGTTTATGAAACAACTATCTTATAAAACAATCTATCTTACATAAATATTATGCAATTTTAGCTTGCACGAATCCAGTTCACATATATTTTTTTATGGTAGTTATGGCTTAATTTCTTCCCTTTGGGAAATCAAAATCAAACTAAAACAACAAGAGAAAAGAGAGATGCAAGTGTAATCAAATGTTGTACATAAAAGAATCACTGGAGCAATAAGGCTATAAAGGTCGGCACACACGAAGGGACAAGTCCCTGGGACTTATTCCCTGGGACTTGTCCCCTCGTCTGAACTAGGAAAAATATTGTCGTGGGGACAAAATTTTGTCCCCGGGACTTGTCCCTTCAAATCAAACTGGTTTGAATTGAGGGGACAAGTCCCTGGGACAAAATGACACGATTTTTCCTAGTTCACACGAGGGGACTTGTCCTTTCGTGTGTGCCGACCTTAAGTATTCTCGGTTTCCAATCATTCCTAAGGGAATAAACTCACAAAAGTGTGGCAGCCATGTTGGAGGAATGGACAATAGCAGCAAATGAGATTTCTTGGATTCCTTATTCCACTAGTGACATCACATGCAAGCCAAGAATAGTTTACAATCAAGCATTTCAACTATTGTTATGTATCCTTTCAAAGCAAACAATATATATCTGTTTTCCTGCTTTGGTCCAGATCATTGCAACGGTTTGACTGCATGTTTATGTATTGTATAAAGTCCATTCTGCTTTTTCCAATAAACGTAACTGATCCATATAGTAAGCAATCATGGGCAATGTAACTTTTTTGAGTGAACGTTTACATAATGGAGTTTACTTCTTGACGATGTTCATTCGATTTTTCAGCTTACTCTTCATGTCTTGCATACATGGGCCATTAACCACTGTTTTTTTAGGGGAGAGGGGGAGGTGGATGGCTTTTGACTAACCTGATTTCAAACAACAGGCTATAGATAATTAAAAAATATGTTTAGTCCTGTCAAACTTGTTCTGATGCCTATAGCTTCAAAAATCATGGCTGCCGTGTGATCAAAGCCCATTGAATGCAGGGAATATCTTTGCATGGCTTGGTTTCACTGCAGAGTTCTGTATGCCCTAGAGGGAAACGCCTAGTTTATGAGGGTTGTAAATTCTAAATCACTCTGACATCCCTCTATCACCCAAAGAAGTAAAAGTTTGCCCCTTCCTATGTGCAACTGACAACGTTTTGACACTGAAACATTGATTATCATTTATCTAAAGGTGATCAGACTTTAGTGTTTTCTTTTTTTGTTTTTCCTCTTCCTGCTTCCCTCTCCTCTGTCTGTTCTTTTCTTTGAGTGAATGGCTTTATCTAGAAAAGTAAAAGAAAATGTAAATGATTTATTTCCAATTCCCTTACCACATTTTTATTCTCTCCTATATTACATGTTTCACCTTGTGCTGCTGGTGTTGAGTTGTTGTCATTATCGAGCTCAAAATCACCAACCATTGACACCTACAATATCAATATAAAAGAAAACAAGTGTCAGACAGAAATTGTTTAGTAAGCATAATTTCAGACCAGAAGCATTACAAGTATTAAACTTGGTAAAGGCATCATTATTAAGCACTAGTACCAGTAAAAAACTAGTGTTTGTCTGCATGGGCTGAGATAATAAACACTGGTGTATATATACAACTAAAATTGGATAATTTGTGTACTATAATATGCTGTAACCTCCATGATAAGAGAGCTGTAGCAGTTACGCTTCGAGTGTTATTAGATAAAGGGCTAATGCTAGGAACATCAGCTGCTACTTGCTTCATACAGCATTTAGCATACACAGTCCACTTTTACTTTATTACAGTGCATGTTAATTATTAAGACTGTTGAGTTCAAGACAACAATATATACTTATTGCTTCATTGGATACTTGCTGTGTTAATTAAACATTTCAATGAAGTGGAACCTGTATTAAGCGGATACCACAGAGAATGCTCTTTTGTTTACTTAATACACGATGTCTGCTTAATAGTAGTCTTCTTCACAACAAATATTGATGTAGAATCATGTACATGTACACTCAGTTCAATCCCCCACAGTAATAGGTCTTTATTATTGGAATAACTTACCTCTTCGAATTAAAAGCATTCATTCCAGAAAACAACTAAAAAAAGCTATTTTTTCTCACTACCTTTCCCAATATTGATATTTATTATGCATTATTTTGGCAGAAATGTTCCTTTTAATTTTTCTAGTAATAATTATCACAGATTTAAGGGTATCGTATTTAGGTAACTATTTGATGCCCTTACACCAATGATTAATGTTGAGTGTGAGGTATCGTTTTTCCTAGTGTAGTATGTGTGTATTTTATTGTCTGTTATTTAATGTTATATTGTATAAATTTGTAAATCATGGTGTAAAATAAACTCAAAAATCAAATCAGTTCAATTAGCTATACATACTGTTCCAAGTTATTAGCCAAACAGAGGATAGATTTGGAAGAATTTGTTTATTTTGATGCTAGATTGGTGAGCTTGTAAACTATTTGTAAATGCCGACACAAGCGAGATGTTGCTAAGTAACTCGTAACACATCACGTTTCGGTCAGTCTTGTTGGCTTAGCTCCAACAATGGGAATGCATGGAATGTGTGGCTGTGGTAAACAGTCATTAGTAGGTTAGTGGGTCTAGCGTTTGAAAAATACAGAATAACATGCAGATTATGGAGAAAGCTGTAGCATATTTAAAAAAACTTGAACTTTGAACTCCCCCAGGAAAATTTTGAATCCTGGATCTGCCCCAAAATTTAAAGTAATAGATAAAGAATGAAGATCGGACACGAATTCTTTATCTTACTTATCAAACGTCTAGATGTGGAGAGTCATGTTTTCAGTTATTTTGGCGATACGACTTATTTTGGCCGAGAAAATCGAAGCCAAAGTTTATGTAAATCAGGACGAAATCTGTATCAGATTTAAAGACCACTTATCGGTCGGTGATTTCCTTTGTTTTTCCTTCATGAATTATTAATGAGTTTGATAACATTGATTATAGTGTGCCATATATCATTGACCAGCTGTATTTAACAGTAGCTACTGTATACTACAAAATATAAAGGACATGAAAAGGAGTCTGAAATTATACGAGTGCATGAGCTTTTGTTATGAATTAAAAGAGACATGTCAGGATTTTTATCCTCATGTTCACTAAATGTACAGGGACACGTGTTGGTTGGTCATAAAGTACATGATTACCTTGTGAATAAATCCGTAGACCGAGTCAAGTCCGAGTCCGAGTCAGATCCGAGTCCGAGTCAAATGACCGAGTCACGGTCGTTCACAAGTACATGTAAGGCAGTTGTTTACTTGTGAACTCTAGCCCTAGGTGAGCAAGCTCTGGTAATTTACTGACACTAATCTACTCTCGGAGACGGTTAGTTTTTCTTTAAATTTCCGGTTAAGTTTATGTACAATTTCAACAATTGATATGCGACCTCGTCTGCTGATGTATTAAAAATAATCGAGTTTCGTGTTCTCACGGACGAGCTGGAACGAGCCTCAACTTAAGTAAACGGAGGCAGAAACGGGGGAGGCTGAAAGCTATTTAGCATCTTTAGGAAAGATTGATCCCGAACGAGATGTCTAAATCCCGAACGAGCTGTTTCTCGCGAGAATACGAAACTTGCCTTTTTTCGAACGTAAAGGAAACCGTGGCCGTGCGAATCAGTTCATCGGCTCGAGTGTTCGAATCTCGGCCTGTCCTTGGGCAGGGAGTTTTCTCGATCTACTAAAATGTTCTTTTTTGTGCCTATGTGTATAGTGTATTTATAGAACTTTGCGCACGCTTGGCGAGATTTAAGACTTTTTCTTCACCGAACGCGGCAGCTGTTGGAATTCTCTTTGAAAGGCTTTGCAAACGAAAACGACCATGCACGAGAAGAATACCAAACTGACGTGAAGCCAAAAGAAGGAGGGGAAAAAAAGGAAAAAAAAGAAAAAAATGAGTGACTCGGTCATTTGACTCGGACTCGGACTTGAACTCGGACTCGGATTTGACTCCGTCAACCGGTGAACTCATTACCTTGTGTGTATCTGCACTGGTTGAACGGAGTCTTCTAAATAGAAGTACTCTTTACAGTAACTACTGTACGATAATGACACTTTGTGTACTTTCGCTCTGCTTAATATGTAATCTGCTTAATACAGGTTTCACTGTAATTTAAAGCTAGTTAAAGTTATAAAAGTGAATTACTCGAAGTTACACTTTAACTTATTATAGTCTTCATAAAAATATATGCTAGCATTGCGGTAATGAATAATACTATAAACTTATCTTATTTAACACTCAAAAGATACAATACCATTACCTCTTTGGTCTTTAACTATGCTTATTACTGCGCAGGTTCAACTTGCACTATATGGATTTTTTTCCCTCAACGCATACCAAAGTAGGAATGAAAACTCTGTAAATCCCTCAGATGAGTGGAATCCAGCCAGTCAGATAAAGGTAAAACAAAAAGAAAATACATTACCAGCTTAATTTTGCACCAGAAACAGAAATATGCATTTAGATTAACTGTCTTAAAACATTAACCAATAATAATTATTATAAAAAAAACATTTTTTAACCTTTCTTTTCTTGTTCTTGAGGTTATGTAAATAAAATCTCTTTTGGAATCAGAAATGATACAAACACGATGAAATGAAATCTAAGTCAAACCTATATACAATCTTGTTTATATTTATTACGTTAAGAGATTTAATGTCATGTATTTTCAAGAAAAAAAACTTTCTTTTGAAGGAAATTTCCAAACATTTTGCGAGTCACAACTGAGAGAATCTCCACCGGTCTGGTCCAGCCGAGAGACTAAATGGCTTGAGTACTTTTCTTTCAAAATAGAGTTGTTCTTGAGGTTATGTACATAAAATCTTTTTGGAATCAGAAATGATACAAACACAATGAAATGAAATCTAAGTCAAACCTACAATCTTGGTTATATTTATTACGTTAAGAGATGTAATGCCATGTATTTCAAGAAAAAAAACTTTCTTTTGAAGGAAAAAGTTCCAAACATTTAGCTAGTCGCAAGAGAATCTCCACCGGTCTGGTCCAGCCGAGAGACTTGTGTACTCTAACTAAATGGCTTGAGTACTCAGTTTTCTTTCAAAATAGAGTTATTCTTGGTTATGTACATAAAATCTATTTTGGAATCAGAAATGATACAAACACGACTGAAATGAAATCTAAGTCAAACCTACAATCTTGTTTATATTTATTACGTTAAGAGATTTAATGCCATGTATTTCAAGAAAAAAACCTTGTGTGCTCTAACTAAGTATTTAAATGTTCAAAAATAATGATGCAATTAAAAAAAGGTTAAAGTCCTGGGGACAAATCCCTTGTTGTATACACATGAAGGGACAAGTCCCGGGGACAAGTCCCATCGTGTGAACTAGGGAAAATCTTGTCATTTTGTCCCCTGGAATTTTCCGCTCAATTAAAACCAAGTTTGATTTGAAGGGACAAGTCCCGGGACAAAATTTTGTCCCCGCGACAATATTTGTCCTAGTCCAGACAAGGGGACAAGTCCCAGAGACTTGTCCCCGGGACTTGTCCCTTCGTGTGTGCCGACCTTAAGGTTGTTGCTTTTAGGCTAGTGTAGCCAAGAAACAACTTCAATGACAGTTTCTATATGGTAGAAAGCAGGTGGTGTGGGCGCTACGATCGCAAAGCACGTTGGTCCATTTCACAAAATCGGCTCATTTCGCACAAGCTGCCGTCGAGCGAACACCTCTGAGAGAGCTGTTTGAATCGGTTCGATCGGCGAAGAGCGTTTTGTTCGGGTATTAAAAAGAAAGTTGTTCCCTCACTGGGATGAATTACCTCCTACAGTTTATCAAAAATTGTGTGAAAAGCGCCACAGAGCAATTCAAAGGGAAAAAAGCGACAGTCTCCAGCTCCACGAAACGTCATTATGAATGAGAGTTGAATACTTTTGCCAGCTTTTAACAGGTGAGTTTAGTTTTTTCCTTCCCCCTTTTACTTGCATAAATCAAGGCTCAAAATATTGAGTCGAAGCTTGCAATTAGTTCGGTGTACATGTAGTACTGCTTGAAGTGGTACTAAATTAATAGGAGCGTTCATTTTGTCAGCCTTTGTTTATATTGTTTATAAATTTATTATAAACTTTTATATTTCGAGAGATAAGCCAACACTTCATCTTTGACTAGGAGATGAGACCCAGTTAATGCTCAGACTTCCCCCCCTAACTGATTTGATATTTCAAGGATAATCACACAAGTTTCTATTTCATCGGTACATAAGCAGTGTACAATGTCAATGGTTTCTGATGAGCCTACCCTTTATAACATTTGGCTTTTGTTTCTTTTGATACAGGACCAGAAGAGAGTGACATTCCAGCTGCTTGTGCATAATTATATAGATGGGATACTAAACCAGCATATAATTCTACCGAGACAAATAATTATTACAGAATATATATATAGCCTGTGTAGCAGTGCAAGGGAGGGAGAGGGGGACAGTGGAGCTCCTTGTGCTGGCTAAGAACAAGATTCACATTAGCTATAGTCCTGTTCAATAATACATTTAAGCAGTGGTGTCGGGAGGGAGAGGGGCAGTTGCCCCCACCCCCCTCTCTGCCCAGTTTCATAAGAGAGAGACAAACATACATGTACATACATGTACACACATATTTTCTATTTAAACACGGAGTCTCTTCATGTTACATGCTCTCCAAAGGAGCCATATATAAAGGTAAAAATTACGATAATGAGTAAAAATATAAAAGCTAAAACTAAGATATTAAAATGTTCTAATCGCTAATTAATATAATCATTAAATTTATTTACAGTTGACCTAAGTACCTCTTAAAATTGTATAGGTCTGGCTGGTTTTTGGCTGCAGCTGGTAAGCTATTCCAGAGAACGGCCCCCTGATACTGAGAGCTGTGTTTACCAGCTTCAGTCTGTGGATGTTTTATGAAAATATTATGTGCTGAATTTCTTAAACTATGGGAGACAGTGTACAGTGTTTGAATTTGCAAATAGTTTATGCAAATAGTCTGGTGAAGTCCCATTTAATGTTTTAAACATTAAAGTTGCAAGTTGTTTGCATCTTCCGTTCTCAACATTGTCCCATTTAAGCTCATCCAGTAGCCCAGATGACGGTTCATCATAATTAGAAAAGGTAATCACTCTGGCAGCTCTATTTTGGAGCTTTTGAAGGTGATCCAATAGCCCTTTACCACATGAGGTTCCCCATACTGCACTACAGTAATCGAGATATGGTAGTACGAGGGAATTGTACATAGTATTTAAAGTTTCAAATGGTACAAGGCTTCTAACTCGTTTTAAAGCTCCAATCCCTCCTAAAAATTTCTTAGAAATGTTATCCACCTGTTGTTTCCATGTTAGGGACTCATCAATCTAACTCCAAGATATTTGTAAGTTTGTTCTCTCTAAGGGTTTGTGATCAACTTTGATTATGAAATTATGTTCAAGGTGTCTTATTTTATGCCGACTTGCAACTTAGTATCATAAACTTAGTTTTTACTATATTTAAACTAGGTTTATTTGCCTTTAACCATATATGTGCATCTTATTCAAGTCATGGTTCATTTGTTGCTCTAGAACATTTGGGTCTGCATCAGCTACTGTAAGGCTGGTATCATCAGCATACATTATTACTTCTGAGAATAGATCACAAGAGGGGAGATCATTAATATAAGTTATGAAGAGAAGACAGAAGTCGTCAATGAAAATGTCTCAGAATTCATCTCCCCCCCCCCCCCCCAGTTTTCCCCAATTTTAAGGGCCTCCCTGTGCCCCAGCATTTAAGCATTAATTAGCTTTTCTATAATTCAGGTTGATTTGTCCTATGAAATAATTACGGTACATACATTGTATATGTAAAACAATTTTGATTGTTGCCATTTATATTAAATTAGATAATTTAAATATTTCCACATGACTGTAATGTAGATGCACAGAATCAAATAATGCACTTATCAGCAGCTTCCCCCAGGAGTAGACCCCAGGATGATCAAGAGGATTGCAAAAAAGGTGGAACAAACTTCATGATTTTCCCCAGGGGTGGGGAAATGTTATTAGTCAAAGTCCCCTGTGTCCCATTTTCCTTAAACAGAAAATCCCTCTTATGTGAGATTATAATCTTACAAATTCCCCCTCACTTATCTTGGAACTTCAAACAAAGTCAAGCATTTTCCCCTACCCAGGGGCAAAACTTAATTCAATCCCCTTTTATTCCCCAACTTATCCCCCTGATCGGCCTGGGAGGGCTTATTAGAGAGGGGGGCTAATATGTCAATGGAAGAGCCAATGTTCAGTAGAGACCAGTGTAAAATTCCCTTTTATTCTCCACAAGGAACTGGGACACAAGGCGGGAAAACTAAAACATATGACATTAACTGTCAAGGAGCGAAAGTTCAAGAATAAAATATTGTTTAAATAGTATGGTACCTTCATAAGGTTTAATTACATTCACGAATGGAGTAACGCAACTACTGCAGTAATACTGATTTATTTTTTTTTGGGGGGGGGGGGCCTTAATTAATTTTGTCTTCAAAAAGGGGGGCTTATTAGAAGAGAGGGGGGGCTAAATAGAGGATTTACGGTAAGTGCATAAGAAAGGTATTTTGAAAATAAATTATTTGCTTAAAAAAGTTGTGAATAGCTCTTGCTTTCCTCTCATTTGTTGCACTAGCCGACCTCAAGATTTTTGAGCTGGCTTTCCAGGGGTATCTCATGTAGCACCACCGTGACCTCTCTTGCTGGGCTGGTAATTATTCCATCATCTGTTAAAATAATTAAATGAATAAAAATTGGTGTAATAGCTGACATGTAGTGACAGTTGAATAACAGTACAATGCCACTTTGCTCAGTATAATTCCTTTTCTCAAATTTTCATACAAACCTAAACTGAACCACCAAAATTAAAAATTAAAATCTTTTACCAACCCAAAATCATTCATAGAATGAGTCTAAATACACCTGAATTATAATGAAGAATTTAGCTAAGTTTTGAAGTATCTTTTTAAGTGGCACTGCAGCGGTGTTGTATTATGCAGTTCAGCCTAATCGCCAACATTTTCCCAAATTCAAGTCAAAAATTCAGATCGAAGATAGGTGGCGCTTAGAGGCGCTTTTATACAGTTTTAATCATACACATTTGGGGAATGATTTCCCAACTTTAGAGGAAGATTCGTCGATGGGTTTTGTCAAAGTTTCCAAGTCTCTAATGCGTGCTTTTAAGAATCTCATTCACATTGAGAAGTAATAATTTCCACCGTAAAATATAGGGCTAAAAGTACTATAAACACCACCAAAATGACTCGATGATCAAGATAAATCGATAAACCGATACTTCTAATTTCTATTCATGTTAAAATACGTGACGAAACGTAGAAGAAAAACTCATGACCAGCGTTTGACTTACCGCCAAAATGACACTTTCACAGTTGATTCGCCGCCATCTTGAAAACTCGACTTTTTGGAAAAAATAATGCTTTGCGGTCGTAGCGCCCACACCACCTGGGTAGAAAGATTGACTGATTACAGAAATAGAACAGTAACCAATACTAAAGTTAAAATACACTTAACAGTTTCATTGGACATCTCTCTTGCAGCTTCATTTGTCTGTAAATCCAGAAGATAGTATTTTGTTAAAAAAAAAATTGATCAAATTTAGTTACTATATATATAGGGGCCAGTAACTGAGTGATATTGTCAAATTAGTTGTTTTTGGTGCTAGACTTAAACTTTGGTATTTTCTGGCATAGAAATTGTAATAATTATATGACATACATGTATGAATGACACAGGTCAACAAAATAATAAATTGCCATGGCCTCTCGTTTTATACTCACTTTTTTTTGCCACGAAAATGTGAAACGGTAATCAAAATAACATCTGCATAAAGCAGTAACTTTGATCTAATAAATCATCTGAAATAAACCTTTTTTAACATTATCTTAAAGATAAAATATAACACAGTAAATATGTCACTTGCAAAAAAGACTGGTTTTAGTAGCAAGTCAAAGTCATGATTATATGTTATTTTTACCCTTTCGTACAAAAACAGATTTTCGTTCTGCAGTATTGGCTGGTTCCTTTGAACAATTTCCCAGGTACCAGGCCGGTGCAGTGAAAAATAAAGTGGTAAATCAGTTTGGCTTCCAAGCCAGTCATACACCTCCTAGATGAAATTGTAGACAAATAAAATGGCAAAACAATTATTAATGACTGACAATATTTATTTACACGTACATACAATTTACATGTAATAATATTATATAACTAGTTACTGTAAAAATAGTGTTGGTCTGTGTTCCTGGTGTCTAAGGAAGGGTTAATTAACACTCGAATAATGTCAGCTGCTATTTGCTTCCCATGGCTGTTAGTGGTTAACATACTTAGCTAATATGACTTGAAACAAAGGTACAGTTAAACCTCTCCGCAACAGCCACCTCTGAACAGAATTTACTGGCCGTTGCAGAAAGGTTGCCTTTGCAATTTTTGTGGGGAGGTTTCAAATAAGAGAAATGTATGGACTAAAGGCCAGTATGTAAAGTACTTGTAAGAAAAGCTGGCCATTGTATGCTTGCTAGCTATTATCAATGATATTATCATACAACCATGTTTATATAAGTTATACCATGCCATGAGGAGTATTAGTGATTTAAGTTGCCCCTCAAGCAGAGGGAAGATTTGTGGACTTGAGGGGCTATATATTTTAGTCACTAATATGGTATAACATATGAGTTTGTAATTAAGATTGCAGAGGAAAGAAACATTCAAAGTATAATTATATAGGGAAATTTGTTTGGCTTCTCATCAATTGCTGACTTTTGTACACTAGTATCCCTAGAGATCTAATCTACAATAATAACGGTTGAATTCAGTGATTACTCTAATATTTTTTCTCGTCCCACATGGAGAATGGTTGCTTTCAGGTCTAAAATTTCATCTAGGCTTTTAACGAAACTGGCGGTTACTGAATAATTTTAAATTTGGAACTCGCCAAAATTTCTCAGGTGGAACTGTAAAAACACTCGGTGAAGACCCCGGCCCACTATCTTGGTCCTCTGATTGGCGATATATTTGTTTCCGTTCCTCGAACGGAAGTATAATTTCACGCTTGCGGGTCCCCCCATGAAAAAAGGCGATTTGCATCGTTTTGGGTAGGGGCGGGAAAATTTGGAACCGCTTTGGTTTGTCTGGTTCTTACAGGTCATTGGAAGGTCGCGCTTTTTGGGTCTTGAGGAGGCCGTTTGGCGGTGATAAATTAGATGGATTTTCCTAAAACTCTGGTCAAATGTTGCTTGATAACTATTCCCTCCTGTACCGAAAGCTGAATAGTGAGCGACGAAGAAAAGTGCCGATTTTTGGGTGATCTTTGAGGTAAGTCTGTGCTTTGGCGAGGTCGAGTTGCCTACCTTGTAAAATGTTTTAGAGTCGCGGCCAACGGTCAAAATTTCGAATCCTAATAAACCCCAAATCGCCAAAAAACCACTCACACAACTTCATTAAGTATCAATCTTTTATTATTGAAGATTTGTTTCGTAGGAATCGGAAAACTCTTCTGAGATCGTTATGAAACTAATCTATAAACCACAGGTAACCCAACAGACTAATAAGCGGGAAATATACGTCGAGTCTGGGAAGCCTGGAAACCTTATCATTTGAAACTCAAACAGAACTTGGGTTTCCTGTGGTTCCAAGCCACGTAGCGAGGTGGCCTGAATAGAATCTAGCGCGCTAAAAGTCCATCGATGACAGATTTTAGTTATTTTAAGGTTTTGCAATGTACACAAATGTCAAGTCAGTGTTGTCATCCGATCTAGCGGACGTTCTTCTAGCTCTCGCTACGACCACGTTCACTACTCGCTCCGAGGTAATTTCTCTTACCACGACAACTATAGGGTGTATTGTACGTCAATTGAGCCATCATGGATAACGAGGATCGCCGAACACCAATTTTTCGCACAGTTTTAATATTTTGCTTGAAATTTCAATTGAGCATTTTGGCGGTCAAATATTTGTGATTAAAATGAACACTCGCGCCAAGTAAGAGTTTCATACCGAGAACCGAAGGTTCGAGGTATGAAACTGACTTATATCACATTTGGCGAGGTTTTCTCGAGTACAAAAGAGGTTTAAAACTGAGTTATAAACCTCCCTGTAACAGTTATAAACCTCAGATTTATGATTTAATTAGTCTATTGTTCAACGGGTTTATACCAGAGTTTCACCCCTATACACGACTTTCATAATGGCCGCCTTCGGCCACCTCCTAATTTGCATAATTTGGTAGATCAATCTGTAGAGGGAAACTAATGCTACCACATGAAAGATCACATTAAAACTAGTAATTGTGTTGAGTTTTAGAGGAATGTGGAAAATTGCTGTTGAGCTATGAGTATTTGTAATGTAGAAAAATATGAAAGCGAGGCTATAAAGGCTTCCGTTGTTTTTCTCATACAAATCTCTCTAATTTCAACTGGCTGTAACTTCATTGCTTTATAAGCTACAGCACTCAACTTTCACAAGTTCACTAATGTCAACATGCTCTTTCACATGGCAATGTTTATATTTTCTATACATGTGGATAAACTACCGAAACGGGAAACCACATATGCAAATTAGGAGGCGGCCATTATGAAAGTCGTGTATGAAGAACAAAGAAAACCGTGTCAAGTGTGATATAAGGGCAGTTATGCACCAAGAGATAGAAACAAACTATAAAAGGGAAAACAAAAAGTAAAACCTACTAGTTTCAGTAACTAGGCTAGCTAATGTAAGTCGTGGCACATATGGTACTGACACTAAATAAAGTCACTTACTTACTTACTTACCTTTTTTTACACTGGTCTAGGAAGAATGAATCTTCTATAGAGCCACGCGATTTGTAAAATGTTGTTATAGATATGAAACGGGAACGGTCACCAACCTACTAAGGGAACTCGGCTGGCAATCCTTGGAAGAACGCCGCAATATTGCTAGACTTGGTCACTTTTCACAAAATCATGGATGGGCAGATAGCTATTGCAATTCCTTCATATATCCAGAAACCTAGCGGTCGTGCTACTCGATCCGATCCTCCCACCCAAAACGCTTTGTAAACCTAGCGGTAGTTCGAGTAATACTTATAAATTTAGTTTCTTTACAAGAACTGTTAAGGAGTGGAACATGTTGCCTAATTATCTTCTAGAAAAGCACACAGTTAGTGAATTCAAGTCCACACTAAAAAGTTCAACATTTCAGCCATGACCAATAACCAATCAATTGAATTTAGTTTAGTTTAAAAAATATATATATATATATTATATATTCGCAGTTGATAGTACACATTTGCGGATTATTATATATAAACATAAATCAATAAATATTACTAGCTTCTTAAGCAGGTAAATAAGGGATGTCGGGTGAGGTAATATATCGTTATTTTGTGTAGTGGCTTGAAGCACTATTTCTTTGGCTTCCCTATCTCGTAATCTCAGCTCGACTTTGTCAAATTTACTCGTATACTCGGCTGGAGTAAGAACTCTTGTGAATTGTTGAATTTACACTACACCGCTCGTAAATCGATAAAAACCTTAAAGGAGAACTGAAGCCTAAAATCAACTTTAGCTCAATGAGTAGATCTGAAAACATGAAAAGACTCATACCAAAATATATTTTACTGTGTTTTGCGTCAAAGGAAAGAAAATCTGCTAATCTTCCTCTCAACGGCAGCTAAGCACAGACGACTCAATTCCTGTAATCTGTGACGTACTATACGGGGAATGAAAGTACTGGCTCATGAAATTTCGACTGCGACTCGACGAATCTAATCTGCGTAATTTTAGCTTTTGCAGGTATTTTAACTTTCATTAATAAATTAATATTTTCAATAAAATTTTACTGCATGAACTTTCTAAGAAGGCTTTTCTGAAAAACTTTCACTTGACGAAGGCTTGTTATTTGTCCATGTTCACCAGTTTGCCGGCTCGAGGACGGCGGGTTAGGGAGACCTAGCTCTAAAATCCTTTCGGATGATTATGTGTGATCGAAATTGTACTAAATCAAAAGGAGGAAATCCTACTGCCTGTAAAAGTTTTCTCACCTCTATATTAGTCCCTCATCGTTTCCTCAATTGACAACTTGAGCTTTTTTTCAGTCTTGTAGGGGCCAGTAACACAACCAGATCACTGTCAGTATCGCGAGTCCCATAAACGCTGTATAGACCACGATAAAATTTGGCTCTCTTTCCTGCAGTATTTTTTCCTCACACATACACTGGCATAACAACTTTAGGAGAGCAGACATGTCCCCAGTGCTGGTGCCATCAATTTGTTTCTTACACATTTTTTGATCAGGTTTGTTAGTAAGAGCGATCGTAACCTCGTGCACTCTGTATCCATCTACCAAATGCTGCGATAGCCTCCTTCGTAATACTGATTTCTTACCTCCTCCATTTTTGTGACCAAAAGTTCGGGAATTGCTAATAGTCTAACCTGGGGGCTAAAAAGAGACAAAGTCACGACCGTGTCAAACGCGTTCAAACTTTTATTTCCACTAGCTTAATCGGATGACTACATTCAGTCGAGATTAACGAGTCGATCCTGAGCAAACAGAGTTCACGACAGCCTTGTTGCATAATTCGAAAAGTTGTGTTCACTTGATTTTCCCAAAAGGACATTTTCTAATTAATTAACTAACCTGTTGCATATAAATGATAAACACTCAGTGTGCTTGTCTTCAGACTAAATGTCAAAAAGCATATACTGTAGCTAGTTAAAATGACAATTTACCGATGTAGGTGAATGTTTTCGTTTTTTCCTCTTTTTCCATCTTTGCTGATGTGGGCTTAAAATCTTTAGTTGGGAGTCAAGCTCATCACAATCGCATTACTGAAAGATAAAAAAATATCGTCCTAAATCACAGTCCGTGACATGAACAAAAATCAGTTCTCAACTCCAACACCGCACCCACAAACACCACTCAATCCAGCTCCAAACATCAGTTTAAAGGCAGGAAATCACACGTGTCATTTCTTTGTGTGTGCTTCCTCTAAATTGAGTAACTTGGCAGTACAAGTTGACTCGCTTGAAACAGGTTCTTGGAGAAAAACCTAGATCTGGTCACTCATTCTTGTCTCAGAGCAAGTGCTCTTACCCTTGGGGGGAGGGGGAATGAGTTACGTCAATCAAATTTTATGACGGAAGGGGTTGGAAAGATCCGGCAAAAATAACCATCTGCCAAAAACACACCTTAACACAACTCCCAAAATGCCTGTTTTTGGGTTGTTTTTTTTTAACCCTAAAACACCCTTGCTATATCCGCCACTCAAGATCAGAATCAAACTGACAAATATTCTTCTCTCTAATGACTCAATCCTCGAATTTATCATCGATCCAGAAAAATGCCGTATCGGGGCAGTAACCTGGTAGACAGGAGACAGTCACAACAGTTATTGGGGTGATGTTATGCACCAAGACGTTTAAAGGAGTGCAGCCAACAGGCTGAATTGCGTATCTAAAAGTTAATTACAACAAACTATAAGGGAAAAAATAAAAAAAACAGCTATTAAGAATATTTACAATACAAAAATAAGTACATAATATAAAATGCAGTATACATACCAATTTAACCGGTTTGTTCTATACTGAAAGGTCGCGCGTGCCTTAACGTATATTTAAAAGTAGTCTCATACGAGGCGGGTAACAAATCTTTATCACCTACGATAGTGTTAAATAATGCGCTACATATATCGTTTTGATGGATGGCTAACTCCTTAAAATTCATTCTAATCAATGCATCCTGATAGTTAAGAATTGGGCAATGATGGACATTGCCCTTTTCTGTACACGTTCTAATTCTTGCATTATATATTTAGGAATACTATAGGTAAATTGCCTGACGAGGGATATCGCACTCATCGCTTCGCCGGGCAATGAATTTTCTTTGAATCTCATTGCATCTAGTGATTTACGAAAATAAATAAAGAATATACTCAGTCTGAAAGTTGCTGAAATTCCCGCCACGCGCCAGGAACCCATTGCGCGGTAAACTAACGAGCAGGAATCAAGCTAAAATTAGACTGAGCTGAGACTCACACGATGTTCAACTAAGGGTGTATTCGTTTGGGAAAATCCAAGTGATCCGGATTTCTTGGATTTCCAGTTCTCACAAAAACACGAAATCCGAAAAGGGATTTGTTGCTACGGCAACTGTCTAATCTGTCTAAATTAAATTGGTCACGCTATCCAAAATGGCACACTGGCGAAGAGCTCTCGCTGCGCTCTTCTTTTTGATGAGTTTTTTGATACTGAAATAGATGCAGATATTTTGAATGAGTGTGATGACAATGGAGCTGTTCTTTTGCTTCTCATGCAAAGTAACCAACAGACGAACCGAGTGCGAATATCATTGTATTTTGAAGAGGTTGTACCACACTACCGTCCGTCTGTTTCCGTATGTCTCGCGGGTCAATTCTTGTTCTTTGTCTAGAGCTACCTCAGCATCAAACCCACGGAGGCAGGGCTCCAGTAGATTTAAGAAAGCATACGAGGTAATCCCGAGTGCATGAGGTCAGTGTCAGATCGATTTGATGTCACGACATCCACTGCTTTTGAAGTTTATCACCGAGTCTGCAAGGTAATCGTAGATCGTTTGGGGCCGAGATTCATCCATTTTCCAGAGGGTCAGGGGCTATTTAGAGAAACAATCGATCAATTTGAAGAGAAACGAGGATTCCCATGTGTAATAGGTACAATAGATGGCTGCCATATGAACAATACATATATAAATCGAAACAGATGCGTGCGCACAGCATTACCGATGAATACTGCTGTTCATTAGTACTATTTTACTAATCCGTTTTCGGATTTCCCAAAAAAACACAAAGACAGAAATCCGGATTTGGATTAATCCACGAAATCCTTCTCAGAGATGGATTTCTTGGATCATGCTAAAGTCGAAATCCGTTTTCGGATTTGCCAAACGAACACGAAATCCGTTTTCGGATCTCGAAATCCGTTTTCGGATTTCGTGTTCGTTTGGCAAATCCGAAAACGTAATGGCCGCCTCCTGATTTGCATAATTTGGAAGATCAATCTGTAGAGGGAAACTAATGCTACCACATGAAAGATCACAAAAAAAACTAATAATATAATAACGGATTAATCCGTGGCATTTCCACGAGGTGGCTCTTCATCCATTGATGGGCCTACGATTTAACGTCCTTATCCGAGAAAATCGGCTAACCATTTGCAACTAAACTAGTAATTGTTCTGAGTTTTAGAGCAATGTGGAAAATTTCTGTTGAGCTATGAACATTTCTAATGCAGAAAAAACATGAAAGCGAGGCTATAAAGGCCTCTGTTGTTTTTCTCGTACAAATCTTTAATTTCATCTGGCTGTAACTTCATTGCTTTACAAGCTACAGCAGTCAACTTTTACAAGTTCACTAATGTCGATATGCTCTTTCACATGGCAATGTTCATATTTTCTATACACGTCGATAAACTACCGAAACGGGAAATCACATATGCAAATTAGGAGCGGCCATTATGAAAGTCGTATCATTCTAAGATAAATCCTAACCCGAACCATCGGACGAGTACTCACTCACCTAGAGATAAGAAGGTAAAGAGACATTTCTTTTGCGCGGTCCTACTGGGACTCGTAACCGTTTGTGTGTAGTGCAGACGTCATGACCACTATCAGGACCCCATTACCAGGAGCGTTCCTATGTCATGGGCTGGGCCCCCAGCACAGGAGTAGATGTGGCTATGTTTAGAATTCGAATAATGATAATAATGAGAAGTGACGTTAGCTATCTGATTGGCTAAGACAACATGGCCTTTGTTTATTTCGCGCGAAATGCAATTCTAAATATAGCCACATCTGCTCCTGTGCTGGGAACAGAACTGACCAATGGGGAAGATGGACGCTCCTAGTAATGGGCTCCTGCCACTACACTAAGCACGTCTACCGCCGTTCGGAATGTGACAAATGCTTATCTTTATCGTTGACTTGTTTTAATAATGATTATCATTATTTTTAAGCGATTTGACAATTATTTTAACCTCGTGAGAAGTGCGAGTGAACTCTGCAACTAACTGACGTCATATGGAACATTGAAACATTCACTCATCACAACGGCCATGTTGGCTACAAACAATAGATTTTCCACGTGTAGTCTCGTACTGAGCAGTTTCAGAACGAGGTTAGACGGGGGGAAACAAATGTCCATAAATGTCAAAGAATTAGAGATAGTAGACAGCGTTAAGTTACTGGGACTTAATATTAAAAATTACAAGCAATCTAGTTAACATGGAATGTTCACATAAATGAGATAATTAAGAAAGCGTCCAAGAGGTTATACTTTTTAGTACAACTTAAAAGAGCCAACGTAGCTCGTAACGAGTTAGGGCTTTTTTATACTTGCTGTATCAGATCGATTCTGGATTATGCCGTACCTGTTTTTCACTATAGAATCCCATAGCACGACTAAAAATCGCGCGCTGATTGGCTAACGAAGCGTTTAATATTTTGTGGAATTCAACGGTTTGAAAAGCTGTATTCAACGATGTACAGGAAGCCCGCGCGTAAATATTTTGTTTATTTTTATTATCGCGAACAGAGACAAATCATGTTAAAACAAGAGCCCATCTGGGCTTTCACTCGGGCCACATGAGATTGAAGATGAAATACACTTTCATTTGAAATCCTTTTAGTAATAACCGAAGGGAATAGTTATTAGCTGAATTTAGCAGTCTTTAGGAGTGGCCGGTAGCGCGGTGACATGCATTATCTGCTCCCCTAGTATATATATTTCTCGTGTATGCAAATTAAAGAAGTTGACCTCTACTTATTCATGTACCGCACGCTTACAATTTAGTCTGCTGTTCTCCAGGTTCAGAGTACTAATAGATGAGTGTCTCAAATATATGTTTATATTTGTCCCATATTATGATGGAGCTATCATATGATATATTTCTCTACTGTTCATTCTACCCTGCGGCTCTTTATCGCAGCTCGCGTCCAAATTATCAGGTATTTATTAACTGAAATGCCTGTTGGTTAAATACCCTCCTTCCCAAAACTGATCTGCTCATTATATTACAGAACTATAAAGGGAACTGTTGGAAGCCTTTAATTTCTCGAACCAAAACCTCGGCCGTGAGAGGATTCTTGTTTAAGTTGACCTCGAGAGTTGAATATTGCTTCGCTCATCATAAATTATTCTGTGCGAGTGTTTATTTCTCCGGGGTATTTCTGACAGCCAAAAACACGCTCAAAATTATTTTAGTGCATGTTGGCCTACATATCACGGTGTTTGCGCTGGTATGTATTATGACCGAGAGGCATAAAACCTACGAAACGTACCTCAAACAAGAATACCGTCCGATGGCAAAATCTATCAGCGCCACGAGGTCAACAAATCGACAAAGAAATGCAGATATAAACACGCAATGATTTCAACCTCACCGTACCTTAATTCATGACCCGACAAGACACTGTTCAGTTTCACTTTCACTCTCAGCTTTGCTCTTGAGTTTGAGTTCGGCTTTGTTAAAGACTTCTTATTCAGTTGTATGGTATTGTGCAGTATATTTGAGTATACCAATCCACAGAAATTCAAATAACAAAGCCGTGGCGAAAGAGAAGCTTAAACGAGAAATATTTTGTCCTCCTTGAAAAACACAACATCTTGCCCTTTCTATCGAAGAAGCCTTGGTTTCAGCAGAAAGGAAAACGCTAAATTCCAATTCGATATGTGTGGATCTTTGAGTCCTTCAGGTCCGGCGTCGTGTCGTGTATAAAATCACCGGCAATCTGGGTAAAAAACGCGGTCCTTCGGCTCCGACAAGAGCGCCAGTTGCAATATCCTGAGCCTGTTGGAAGGCTTTCGCACGAGTGAAGTTAAATAAAACATTAAACTGCTTAAATTTGAGAGATGGGACTCCAAATTTGAGAGAGATTTGCTCGCGGATCCACCATCTTGATTTACTGTATTCAATTATGTAAATAAATTAACCTGGCGTGTTACGTGACCAGCACAGTGCAATCTGATTGGTTTGAATTTGACCTTTAACGCATGCGCAGAACCCGTGCGACATGAAATAAAAAAATAATAAAAAATAATAACGACTTGCATTTTAAGACTCGTCGCTGCCACAGGCAGCCAGAGTAATTACAAACCAGGATATTCACAAAGTTATCAGTAGTCGAAGAACGTGAAAATTACATATCTTTTATCTCGTTTTTCACGAAAAATGATATGTTTTGGCCCTCGACTGAACAAGAGCGACACTAGCTAATCCGAGGAATCGACAAAAACAACTGCAGCAAAAAGGTGTGATTTTGAACGGAAAAGCTGGACAGAGGCTGCGTGGTTTGCTGATTTAATTAATGTAATATTCACACAGAGAAGCTAAATGACTGAAAACAGGCCGAAAAGCACGGCTACAGAACGGTACTAAAATCGTGGTACAAGGGAATTTTGGAAACGAGTGGACTGAACACAAGTATTAAACATTCAACAGTTTAAAAACAGGCTTATTTATTGTGAGACAGAAATTGAGCATTAACATTTGGTAGTGAATTTGCTTATAAAGTAAGGAACACTGGCTTAATACTTACAAGGATTTCGTGGATTAATCCAAATCCGGATTTCTGTCTTTGTGTTTTTTTGGGAAATCCGAAAACGGATTAGTAAAATAGTACTAATGAACAGCAGTATTCATCGGTAATGCTGTGCGCACGCATCTGTTTCGATTTATATATGTATTGTTCATATGGCAGCCATCTATTGTACCTATTACACATGGGAATCCTCGTTTCTCTTCAAATTGATCGATTGTTTCTCTAAATAGCCCCTGACCCTCTGGAAAATGGATGAATCTCGGCCCCAAACGATCTACGATTACCTTGCAGACTCGGTGATAAACTTCAAAAGCAGTGGATGTCGTGACATCAAATCGATCTGACACTGACCTCATGCACTAGGGATTACCTCGTATGCTTTCTTAAATCTACTGGGGCCCTGCCTCCGTGGGTTTGATGCTGAGGTAGCTCTAGACAAAGAACAAGAAGAATTGACGCGCGAGACATACGGAAACAGACGGACGGTAGTGTGGTACAACCTCTTCAAAATACAATGATATTCGCACTCGGTTCGTCTGTTGGTTACTTTGCATGAGAAGCAAAAGAACAGCTCCATTGTCATCACACTCATTCAAAATATCTGCATCTATTTCAGTATCAAAAAACTCATCAAAAAGAAGAGCGCAGCTAGAGCTCTTCGCCAGTGTGCCATTTTGGATAGCGTGACCAATTTAATTTAGACGGATTAGACAGTTGCCGTAGCAACAAATCTCTTTTCGGATTTCGTGTTTTTGTGAGAACTGGAAATCCAAGAAATCCGGATCACTTGGATTTTCCCAAACGAATGCACCCTAAAAGTGTAGTTGTTGCTCGCAAAATTTGGTTTTCCGACATCAAAACTGGATTTTTATGCATGACAACACATGTATTTTATTTAGGTACACTTATTTCGATCTAATCTTTACCAAGAAAGCGAAAGTGCATTAACTGGAGACAAAATTGTGAATGTTTGTGAAAGATTTAGAAAACCGGCGGCACGTTGAAACCAGTTGTCGATAAGTGAAAATCTAAACTGAACCTGACAAACCGAAGAGCTGCTGCACAAGTATACGCATAAACTTGTAAGTATTAAGCCAGTGTTCCTTACTTTATAAGCAAATTCACTACCAAATGTTAATGCTCAATTTCTGTCTCACAATAAATAAGCCTGTTTTTAAACTGTTGAATGTTTAATACTTGTGTTCAGTCCACTCGTTTCCAAAATTCCCTTGTACCACGATTTTAGTACCGTTCTGTAGCCGTGCTTTTCGGCCTGTTTTCAGTCATTTAGCTTCTCTGTGTGAATATTACATTAATTAAATCAGCAAATCCACGAAGCCCCTGTCCAGCTTTTCCGTTCAAAATCACACCTTTTTGCTGCAGTTGTTTTTGTCGATTCCTCTCGGATTAGCTAGAGTTGCTCTTGTTCAGTCGAGGGCCAAAACGTATCGTTTCTCGTGAAAAACGAAATAAAAGATATGTAATTTTCACGTTCTTTGACTACTGATAACTTTGTGAATATCCTGGTTTGTAATTTTAACATGATTTGTGTCTCTGTTCGCGATAATAAAAATAAACAAAATATTTACGCGCGGGCTTCCTGTACATCGTTGAATACAGCTTTTCAAACCGTTGAATTCCACAAAATATTAAACGCTTCGTTAGCCAATCAGCGCGCGATTTTTAGTCGTGCTATGGGATTCTATAGTGAAAAACAGGTACGGCATAATCCAGAATCGATCTGATACAGCAAGTATAAAAAAGCCCTAACTCGTTACGAGCTACGTTGGCTCTTTTAAGTTGTACTAAAAAGTATAACCTCTTGGACGCTTTCTTAATTATCTCATTTATGTGAACATTCCATGTTAACTAGATTGCTTGTAATTTTTAATATTAAGTCCCAGTAACTTAACGCTGTCTACTATCTCTAATTCTTTGACATTTACGGACATTTGCTTCCCCCCGTCTAACCTCGTTCTGAAACTGCTCAGTACGAGACTACACGTGGAAAATCTATTGTTTGTAGCCAACATGGCCGTTGTGATGAGTGAATGTTTCAATGTTCCATATGACGTCAGTTAGTTGCAGAGTTCACTCGCACTTCTCACGAGGTTAAAATAATTGTCAAATCGCTTAAAATAATGATAATCATTATTCTTAAAAAAGATAAGCATTTGTCACATTCCGAACGGCGGTAGATATGCTTAGTGTAGTGGCAGGAGCTAATTACCAGGAGCGGCCATCTTCCCCATTGGTTCTGTTCCCAGCACAGGAGCAGATGTGGCTATATTTAGAATTGCATTTCGCGCGAAATAAACAAAGGCCATGTTGTCTTAGCCAATCAGATAGCTGTCACTTCTCATTATTATTCATTATCATTCTTCTCACTTTCAACGCGGGAATTCGAATTCTAAATATAGCCACATCTACTCCTGTGCTGGGGGCCCAGCCCATGACATAGGAACGCTCCTGGTAATGGGGTCCTGATAGTGGTCATGACGTCTACACTACACACAAACGGTTACGAGTCCCAGTAGGACCGCACAAAAGAAATGTCTCTTTACCTTCTTATCTCTAGGTGAGTGGGTACTCGTCCGATGGTTCGGGTTAGGATTTGTCTTAGAATAATGATTACACGACTTTCATAATGGCCTCCTAATTTGCATATGTGATTTCCCGTTTCGGTAGTTTATCCACATATAAAGAAAATATGAACATTGCCATGTGAAAGAGCATGTCGACATTAGTGAACTTGTAAAAGTTGACTGCTGTTGCTTGTAAAGCAATGAAGTTACAGCCAGATGAAATTAAAGATTTGTACGAGAAAAACAACAGAGGCGTTTATAGCCTTGCGTTCGTGTTTTTTCTGCATTAGAAATGCTCATAGCTCAACAGAAATTTTACACATTGCTCTAAAACTCATAACAATTACTAGTTTAGCTGCAAATGGTTAGATCTTCTCGGATAAGGACGTTAAATCGTAGGCCCATCAATGGATGAAGAGCCACCACGTGGAAATGCCACTGATTAATCCTTTTTTTTTTGTGATCTTTCATGTGGTAGCATTAGTTTCCCTCTACAGATTGATCTTCCAAATTATGCAAATTAGGAGGCGGCCATTACGAAAGTCGTGTATTTTAAAGCGTTGGTATGTAATCAATTAAAGTCGATTGAGGTATGCTAACTGCCATGGAGAGCGAGTAGCAGCTTACGTTTCGAGCGCCAGCCCTTTATCAGAGCAAGAGTTTTTGCTCTGACGAAGGGCTAGCGCTCGAAACGTCAGCTGCTACTCGCTTTCCACAGCGGTTAGCATACCTCAATCGACTTTAGAGGATTACATACCAGTGTTTATCTTCCCCGCCGACGCAGACCAACACTAGTTTTTACAGGAACTAGTTGCCTATCGTATTTTAAAGCGATTTGACAATTAATGATAATCATTATTTTAACGAGAACGCGTTGTCTCATCGCAGGATGACACCTCGCATCGTGTAAAGATTCTCTTAACTACCGACGAACGCACCAAGGAATACCAAATCTCCCTTGAATGTTTCCGTTTTTCTGAATACTAAGAGAAAAGGCATAAATTTCACTAATTGGAAAACAAAGCACTGGACCTCTGAAAAGCTGTCACACGATCGGAAGTGGGGCAGCAAAGTTGCAAGCTGATTTGGTCTATTCAGAAAGGAATGTACGAAAACAAGAAAAAGCCCTACTTGATAACGCCATCCACAACAATGCTTGGTTATGAAAAAGCAATGCTCGTTTTATTTAGTTTCGCCATCAAAAAATGACGATGCGTTATAAGGCAGGGACGCCGTAACAGCAACCTTGAAATCCCCCAACAAATAAAAGGCTCCGCCTTAGGTGAAAGAAGGGAAGCTAGGAGTGGGCAGCGCCATCCCTAAATCTGATAACCGATTCATTTGGTTAGAGCTAGGTACCCAGGAGTTAACAATTCCTTGGACCATAGTTAATAGAGTGGAATGGTTAGGAAACTCAGGGACCTTCTTCGTTACATGTCTGTTAGCTTTTTTCAACCACTACCGTGCACAAAACACAATATAAATTCCAACATGTTAATCAATCAGCCAATAGAAACGTGTGAGTTCAGTCGTTCAGGGAACGCTAATGAACTATGATCGTGCACAATCTTTTGTCTTACCCCTTCAGTCCAACATAAATCGCAGCACCTTTGTTAGCCCTTTTGAAGTTTGCCGGGTTTCCTAACCATTCCACTCTATTAACTATGCTTGTACGAAAGAAAAATATAAAAGAAGAAGGCACTTCTCAGGAGTAATACAGTACCGCTCGAGATCTGTATTCTGATTGGACCATTAAACTGTATCTCTATTGTTTTTGTACTGCTCGTTCTAAAGGTTAGGGTATGTTGTATTGTTGGGTTAGCCAATACTGCGGCTCTTTTCGAGCGGTTCTGTCTAGCTTTTCCTAGTGTGCTTTCCCATGAGAACTTTGCGCGATCTACATTTCTTCGCATCTTGCAAATTGCCATTTTGGTGAGGGAACGCGTCAGTTATTCTTCAGCCATTCAACAGATAAAGAATACTTTAATCACATTTATTTACACTGATCCCGGGAATGTTTAATTCAATCTTCTTGAAAGTGCCACAGCCCAACAAAACAATTCGTGCGGATTTTATAAAATTAAGAACACCAATATTTACAAGCTCAAGTGAGAGACCGGCCTTTGAAAAGGTCGATGGTAACGGAAAATAAAACTTCTAAGTGTAACATTTGTTATATATACCATGTGCCTGTCTGGTAGATCTTCTAACAAGACTGCCCACAATCGGGTCTATCGAACGTTGGATCGTTCGTATCTCTCTTTAGCCAACACATTTTCTTTCAAGCTTGTCATGGAGGTTATGAGGTGTTGGCTTACGTAAAAGATACGAATTGTCCACAAAATATGAAATTACGTACATTTTACAAAGTTTTAAAGCCTAATTTGGGCATTTCGAAACGTCACTCCAGTTCCCTCTCAAAGTCGTCATCGAGTGATCCTAAAGAAATACATTCTACTAAAAATCACTTTACGCTGTAGGCTTTCCTGTTTTAACTGTCAAATAAACGTAGTAGTTACTTTTTTCTCTTTCTCTGTATTCGTGTCTTCTTCTCGGGTTCCTCCACTACTTGTCTAGCTGCTCTACCACGAACTGCTTTTGGTGGTGTAATTTCATGCTCTTCAGCTATATCACTGTCCTCTTCGTCCTCGTCGTTCTTAACTAACTCTGCGTTGTCTCCCGATTCTAAGGTATCCAGATCGGATGACTGCTGCCCACTTCGGTTACTTGAACTCTCTTTGCTCGAACATTTCCGAGACCTGCTAGCTCTCTTGGTTGTGGCAGTTTGTAGCTTCTCCAGTGAGTCCACCTCAGATGATTGCGAACTATCATTCTTTACAGTTACAGCGTTTCCTTTGCGGCCTCTGCCAGCTCTTCTGCCCACGGGGGATATGCTCACTTCAGTTTGCTCTGCTTCGTCCTGCTCTGCTTCCACATCGGTGGACTGCAGTGTGTCATCCTTTCCTGAGGAGACTTTTCGTGATCTAGTGGCTCTCCTACCAGGTGGATATGTCATCGACTCCACTCTATGGTCTTGTTCAGTTTCTGATGATGTAGATCGAGGTTCATCAGTTGAAACAACGCTTTTCTCCTTTTGAGAGCGACCAACCTTTTCTCTCACAATGGGCGCTACAACATCTGTCACATGATCTTCTTCAGTATCAGGCGAAGGCAAAGTGGACTTTACCATTGTAGTACAACCTTTTCCTTTCTGGAACTTGCCAACTCTCCTACCAACAGGAGACACTGCAGCGTCAAGGTTGTTTTCTCTCTCTGCTTCAGATGATGTCAGTGCTACATTCTCACCTGAAGCGGGTCGTTTTCCCTTATGAGCCCTGGCACCTCTTCGACTAGCAGGAGATGGCTTTACGTCAGGTTTCTCTGTACCTATGTCAGGAGTAAGTATTTCTACATCCTCTTCTGAAGCACCTTCCTTTTCCGATGATTTTCTTCTTGATCTTCTACCTCTTTTGCTAACAGACGGACCTCTTTCTGCAGCTTTTCCTTTTTTCTTTTCTGGAGAAACTTGGAAAGTTTGAGCTTCTACTGTTATTATGTCGCCTTCACTTGTAACAGTACCAGATGTTTCAGCCTCTTGATCAGTCTCCATGTCAGAAGAAGTCTCTTTAGTTGCTGCCGTTTCTACAGAATACACTTTGCGAGGCCTAACTCTTCTTAAAGCAGACGATGATTCTGCTCCCTTCTCTATCTCTTCTGAACCACCTTCCTTCTCCGATGATTTTCTCCTTGATCTTCTACCTCTTTTGCTAACAGACGGATCTCTTTCTGCTTCTTTTCCTTTTTCCTTTTCTGGAGAAATTTGAAAAGTTTGAGCTTCTACTGTTATTAAGTCGCCTTCGCTTGTAACAGTACCAGATGTTTCAGCCTCTTGATCAGTGTCCATGTCATAAGAGGTCTCTTTAGTTGCTGCCGTTTCTACAGAATACACTTTGCGAGGCCTAACTCTTCTTAAAGTAGACGATGATTCTGCTCCCTTCTCTATCTCTTCTGAACCACCTTCCTTCTCCGATGATTTTCTCCTTGATCTTCTACCTCTTTTGCTAACAGACGGATCTCTTTCTGCTTCTTTTCCTTTTTCCTTTTCTGGAGAAATTTGAAGAGTTTGAGCTTCTACTGTTATTAAGTCGCCTTCGCTTGTAACAGTACCAGATGTTTCAGCCTCTTGATCAGTGTCCATGTCATAAGAAGTCTCTTTAGTTGCTGCCGTTTCTCCAGAATACACTTTGCGAGGCCTAACTCTTCTTAAAGTAGACGATGATTCTGCTCCCTTCTCTATCTCTTCTGAACCACCTTCCTTCTCCGATGATTTTCTCCTTGATCTTCTACCTCTTTTGCTAACAGACGGATATCTTTCTGCTTCTTTTCCTTTTTCCTTTTCTGGAGAAATTTGAAGAGTTTGAGCTTCTACTGTTATTAAGTCGCCTTCGCTTGTAACAGTACCAGATGTTTCAGCCTCTTGATCAGTGTCCATGTCATAAGAAGTCTCTTTAGTTGCTGCCGTTTCTCCAGAATACACTTTGCGAGGCCTACCTCTTCTTAAAGCAGACGATGATTCTGCTCCCTTCTCTCTCTCTTCTGAACCACCTTCCTTTTCCGATGATTTTCTCCTTGATCTTCTACCTCTTTTGCTAACAGACGGATCTCTTTCTGCTTCTTTTCCTTTTTCCTTTTCTGGAGAAATTTGAAGAGTTTGAGCTTCTACTGTTATTAAGTCGCCTTCGCTTGTAACAGTACCAGATGTTTCAGCCTCTTGATCAGTGTCCCTGTCATAAGTCTCTTTAGTTGCTGCCGTTTCTCCAGAATACACTTTGCGAGGCCTACCTCTTCTTAAAGCAGACGATGATTCTGCTCCCTTCTCTATCTCTTCTGAACCACCTTCCTTCTCCGATGATTTTCTCCTTGATCTTCTACCTCTTTTGCTAACAGACGGATCTCTTTCTGCTTCTTTTCCTTTTTCCTTTTCTGGAGAAATGTGAAGAGTTTGAGCTTCTACTGTTATTAAGTCGCCTTCACTTGTAACCGTACCAGATGTTTCATCCTCTTGATCAGTGTCCATGTCAGAAGAAGTCTCTTTAGTTGCTGCCGTTTCTCCAGAATACACTTTGCGAGGCCTAACTCTTCTTAAAGCAGCCGATGATTCTGCTCCCTTCTCTATCTCTTCTGAACCACCTTCCTTCTCCGATGATTTTCTCCTTGATCTTCTACCTCTTTTGCTAACAGATGGACCTCTTTCTGATTCTTTTTCTGGATTAACTTGGCGATCTAGAGTTTGAGCTTCTACTATTATCCTATCACCTTCACTTTTAAGAGTACCAGATGTTTCGGCCTCTTGATCAGTTTCCATGTCAGAAGAAGTCTCTTTAATTGCTGCCGTTTCTCTAGAAAGCACTTTGCCAGGCCTACTTCTTCTTAAAGCAGATGGCGATTCAGTTCCCTTCTCTATCTCTCCCAGGGGTTCATCGATGTCTTTATCAGCAGCAGTCATTTTCCCGATTCTTGACCTGCCACGCCGTTTTTCTAAAGCCGATGGGACTTCCATTTCATTTGCCGGAACAGCAGATGTCACTTGTTGCCCATCATCATCATTGTCCCTGTCCTTGTTGCTATCCGCTGCTTTTTCCTTTCGAGACTTGGTGACTGTTTCCACTTCCATCTCCTCTTCCTCAGCATCAGGTGATGGTTGTTTTGCGCTCTCTTCGTGGCTATCTTTTCTCTCTTTAACTGCTGCTTTTCCTTTTCGGGACCTGCCACCTCTCCTACTAACAGTCACAGCTTCAACTTCCATATCTACAGCCTCTCCTTCCCCGCCAGGAGAAGATTGCAGATCATCATTGTCTTTGCTTTTCTTTGCAGCAGTTGTCTTTCCTTTTCGAGATCTACCCCCTCTCCTGGTGCTAACGGGTGCCTCAACTCCCATTTCCTCAGCTTCTACTTCAGAAAAGGGTAGACTCTCATCAAGGTTCCCCAACCCGGAGACTGCATCTTCCCCTGAAGACAACCGCATTGTCTTGCTAGCTCTTGTGCTCCACCCACTTGGTTCATTAACATCTTGGTCTGGCAAACGGGGGCCCTTCCTCTTGGATCCTCGCACAAGGTGTCCTGGACTGCTCTTAACTTTTGAAGTTTCAATGTACTCAGTCTGAGAAGTTGAAAGAGTATCGCTTGATTCAACTTGTCCTTCACTTGTTTCCGTCACAGTGCTTTGACTGAATTCCTCAGGCTGTGAAACTGAATTAGATTCTCCAGTTTCACCAGCAGCTCCTGTTTTCTTGTTGATTTCACTTCCTTTTGGACTGGTTCTGGTAACAGCAGTTTTACGAGTTCCCGTTCCACGGCGCCTTCTTCCTAAGCCACGAGCTGCCTTTCGTGGTCCTCTTCTGACAGGTATTACCACTGCATCATTATCTGATACACCTTCTCCCTCTGTTTTGTCACTTTCCCCCTTTAACTCAGTGACAAGTTGCGATGGCATGACAAATGTAGTTTCATCAGAATCGGGGGATTTACTATCAAGTTTCTCAGATGGCTCCAAATCAATGCTTTCATTTCGTTGGTCTTGAGATAATGTACCCTTACACACGTCAGCAGATTCCAATAATGGTGTCACTTCCATGGCTTCGCCATCATTGCTTTCATTTCGTTGGTCTTCAGATAGTGTAACCTTACCCACGTCAGCAGATTCCAATAATGGTGTCACTTCCACGGATTCGCCATCATTGCTTTCATTTCGTTGGCCTTCAGATAATGTACCCTTACACACGTCAGCAGATTCCAATAATGGTGTCACTTCCATGGCTTCGCCATCAGCTGCAGAAGAGCTTTTACCTATTACCATAAAAAAAAAAATTGTGCCATGCAAAGAGTAAATTAATAACCTTGCTGTTTTCGTACACATTTCTCTTAGCAAATACACTTTCGAAAAACCACAAAACATTTCAATTGTCTTCTCCAATGACATATCTTATTTTGTTATCTGCTTTGTGCAATCTGGTATGTAAATTAACTAAAGGTGTGATCAGATTATACAGAATACAGAAATAATTAAAAGTAAGCTTGTGATACAAAATGACAACCATGCACTTGTCAATCAGCACACAAAAGTCGAACTTACCTTCAGTAGGTGATGAGCTATAAAACGTAGATGCGGTGTCAACTCCAGGTGGCCCTTCATCATAGTTATCAACATCTTGCTCTTCGCTAAGAGAATTTGGTTCTGGTTCATTTTGCCCTTCCTCATCATTTTCCTGCTGCCGCTTGAGTTCCTTAAGGAACTCCTTTACCTGCTCCCCTTCATCCCAGACCTCTTCCCTAGCTTGGTCAATTCGGTTAAGAATTTTCTCGAATCGGTCTGCATCTTGTTTGGCCTGTTCATTCTCATCTTCTGCTGTTTGTGTGTCTTCAGATGTCTTGCTCTCCCCAGTGGCTCCCGCTGTTGTTCCTTGCCTGTTATTGTCTTGGTCCTCTTTGGTTACAGACCCTTTGGCAGTTGAGTCCACCACTGTCGTTGCTTCAGTCACACTTGCTGGTAGAGTGACCAGAGCTCTTGGAGGTCTCGATGGTCTTGAGTGTCCCTTAAACCCAATGGATCTAGGAGGTTGGGGTCTCTGCATGGTGGACCCTGGATAAGTAGTTGACCATTGTCTTGTCATTGGGGCAGGTGGAGGAGGAAAGAACTGATTGCCATGAGGTGGGGTTGGTGGGGGGAAGCGGGCAGGTGCAGCAGGCATTCCAGGGGGTGGGAAGGGGTAGCCAGTTTGAGAAAAGGGCGGTGGTGGGATTGGGGGTGCTGCCGGTGTATAGCCAAAGTTGTTGTAGTTAGTGTAGCCTTGGTAGCTGGTAATAAAGAAAGAAGTTAAGTTTAATGATATTGAGTTGTTTATGCAGATTCTTATCTGTATTAGAGAAATAGTTCGTAAATGTATCCAAATCGTCTTTGTCAAAATCAGTATAAAAGACCTACCCTTGATACGCAGTTGGAGGGTAACCAGGTGGCATTGCACCACAGGACTGCTGGTAGCCAGGACCATAGCCTGGGTTTGGTGATGATTGCCTGTATGGAACCCTACCTTGAGGATAGGCTGGAGGAGTAGGATATCTCGGTGGCACCCCAGATGGTGGTGGGTACCTGGGTGGCGCTCCAGTAGCATGTGGGTAAGCTGGAGGCATGCCTGGTTGGTATGCGTACTGAGCTCCTGGATGTTTGTAGCCCTGCTGTACACCTACAGAAGATGGGTACGTTTGTGAAGCTGCAGCTTGTGAATATGTTGATGGCACACTCGAGGGTGATTGATATGAGGTTGGAACTCCTACACTTGGTGGGTACGTCTGCTGAATACCTGTAGATGTTGGTGGGACTGCAGCTGATTGATATGCTTGTTCTGTTCCAGTAGAAGTTTTGTAACTTGGTGTATGTCCAAGCAAACCTGATTTAAAAAGAAAATTATTCCCAAATCATATACTACTGTGGGTCACCATCATTTTCATTGCTATGCGATGCTGCAAGACTAAAGTCACGACATGTTATTTGCATTAAACTACCGTCAATCATTTAAAGGAGGGGCTAGCTCCAAACGTCTAGGACGATGGCAAAAAAACAAGAGTAAATTGCAAATACAGTTACTGCACATGGAAATGCATACACTCACGACATTTTGGTTGTTGTCTGCAAAACTACATAATGTGGAAACTCAAGGTTTGATGTAAGAAAGTAAATCACTCTGTTTTTCATTCGGCCTAAACAGAACTGTTTTACTTTTAGAAAACCAGAGGAAGAAAAGCAATAAAAAGCGAATAATGAAAGAACAGTAAATACAGGATTTGACAAGAGAATACTTTTTAACAACCCATCTTGACAGCTGTCACCATCGTGGCTTTTAAAGTCCCTGGATACATACACACACACACACTTTGTATGATTGGCGGTAGCCCAATACAAACTACACATCTCGACATTGGTCTTCCGCCATCATGTAGCAATGAAAACGGTAGATATCACATGGTCTTGGACAACGTGACACAGGTAACCATGTGAAAGAATATGCTTCGTTTGATATATGCTTCACTTGTCATGTACAAAGTACAAAGGTTTCAATATGAGGCCGAGACACATTCAATTAATTATTTCTCAGAAAAGAGAAAACAGCCTTATATTGAAACCTTTGTACGTGACAAGTGAAACATAGATCAAAGATACATATTGCAAGCAGAGTCAAGTGACAAAATGTTTTTACTCTTAGCTTCTTGTACCTATCTTGGGCGGCATGCTAGAGGTTGTTTGGTGTGTTGCAGCTGGAGATGGAGGATATCTAGGTGAAACCCCTGACGGTGGTGGGTATCTAGGACTACCTACTCGCGGATGTGTTGGTGGTGGTATTGCTGTTGGAGGAGGTACCATCGGTGGAGGAATCCTTGGGGATGAGTAAACAGTAGGAGGTGGGACTGCTGGGGGTGGAACTCTAGAAGGTTGAACTCTGGAAGGTTGAACCCCTGGTGGTGGGACACCCAGTGGAGGTTTAGCTAGTGGTGGCACCCCTGGTGGGGTTACAGGTGGTGGGACACCTGGTGGGGGTAAACATGGTGGAACACCCAGTGGAGGTACAGCTGGTGGTGGGACACCTGGTGGTCGTACGCCTGGTGGAAAACCCAGTGGTGGAACACCTGGTGGTGACAAGCCAGGTGGTGCCATGCCTCGTAAACCTGGTGGTGGCACCCCTGCTTTAGATATCCCATGTGGAGGGGTAGCATGTCGTGGCATCATCATAGGTGTTGCTGTATATCGCTGGTATCCTACTGGCGATTGATTCGTTGTGACAGTTGCTGCTGAGCTGATCTGAGGTTGAGTACTCTCTGGCATGTTACCTTCATTTGGGATTGCATATATTCGCTCAAGGTTTGTGGAAGACCAATCAAGATTGAAGCCATACTGACAGCTTTGGCACTGAAAAGATGGCGGTTCATTTGTGCCTATGGTTCAAAGGAAGATGTGGGAGATGAGATGTGGTGCTTTGCATACAAACATAATCAGAAAATCGTGTAATACAAACATGCATAAACCAACGCCATTGTGTTTCAATTAAAGTGTACATATGGCCAAATATTTTTATCATTAATTTCGATTTTACATCAAGTGAATAGTTGAATATGTCTTGATTTGAGTGTTGCGTCCATGAGATTTATATTTATAATATATTCAAACCGGTGACATAATACCAGTCTTCATTTATTATATAAAAACGTGATGGTAGACATAAATTACCTTTTGTAAACATCTATGTTATATTTGAAGCTCATATCAGTGATTTTACCAAATATTTTGTCAAAATCATAAAAGTTTCATTCACAAGGAAAAAGAAATGCCTGTAAATTCCCGAACTCACGTCAAATTTACGTCACATTACCTAAACAAATTGGAAACAGAAACCTCTATAACCCATAAGTGCAACACTCGAATTAAGAAATATTCTACTATTCACTCGATACTGAATCAATATTAATGGTAACATTATTTTACCATATATACACTTTAAGGATTATCTGGTTTTTTTTTTTTTTTTTTGAGGTAGTGTTATTTGTTTTAGAGATAAAAAGAACAGTGCCATTTTAAGATACGATAAAAGAAAAGGGTTACTGTGTTGTCGCAATCAAATACCCCATATGGGCTACCCTGCATTTTATTAATATTTCTTATCAGATCGTGGGTGACTACATTCCACGCCAGTTGTACAAAGAGTGGATGACTTGTTATCCATCGGATAAATCCCTTTCCAGTACATACAATTTATCCACTGCACTACTTGAAACTAACGTTTTTTTATTAACTAGTCCCTGGGCTAGTGAATGACAAAATCTAGTAGCCCAGTGTACATTTATTGTAGTAGCCCCACCGCTGTGAATGAAAACTCTGTGATCTCAATGTACATAATTAATCGATACAAAAGTAAAATCTACCAACTCAAGAGTTGAATATTTGGTAGTTCAGGGATAGTGGACTATCGCTGGTGTCAAGCACTGCATTGTATAAGTTCGGTTGAACAAAGGATGGATAGCACTATCCAGTGGATACAGTTATCCAGGAGAGGTAGGTTGTATGACATTATCCACAGAATAAATGTAGGAAAACAAACATGGCTTCTATAGTAGGTTTCACAATACCATTCACGATTGATGTGTTGAATAGCTTTTGAGAAAACGGCGTTTCAAAAGTGCAAAATTTACGAACCATGTATGGTGCGTGGAAAGATCTTGCCACACACCATATACGGTATTCTTTGTAAATTTTGCACTTGTGAAACACAGTTTTCTCAAAAACTATTCAACATTTTCGGTAATTACTAAGTGTGACATTCTCTTTCGATTCATAGAGTCGGTTTGTTCGTAGCTTGAAGTATGGCTTATGCTAATGAGACAAAATGTCAACAATGACGTCAGTAATGATCACCCTTTAGAATCAACATTGTTGGCCTCGTGGAAGACGAGGTAACTCCCGAAACCAGAAGAAGACATTCTCCATCTGCTACCGATCAAGTTTTAATCACTTTAGAGTTTCTCTCTGCTGTATTCTGCTGTGGTAACATTTCCCTTTCTTTTCCTCTTATTACCTGTCAGCCCACGATTTTTCACCACTGCTGTCAAACACATGCAAGACTTCAACAAGGTCAGACAATATTTTCCATGGCAGCAGGATACCATTTCGCAGCTAAATACCAGGCTTCGTACAACCACTCTTCGTACGGTTTTATCTACTGGATCACTTATCCACTCTTTGTACAACCAGGGCCAGAAAGCCAGATTTCATGATTGACAAAATGTGGTAAGGATTCGTTTTGTTTTATTTAAGATAGAAACAGTACTTTTCTAACCAGTGCATCTTTTCAATCTGTTTGGATAAGGTCTGACTGGATTCATATCATAGCCATATTGCTATAACAAATACTAATCACATAAAATGTGTAAAACCCAACACGCCAAGACAAAAGGTGCCATTTCTTTTCAAAATTCTCATACATATGCACTTTTATTAACCTTACTTAAGTTCTAAAGAAATCATCTCAAAGACACCCAGACAGTTACAACAACACATCTCAAGTCACATGACTTCTATATTGCAACTGCCTGTGCATGGTTTCCTGATACTGGGGATTTCCATAATTTTATGCAGCGTAACCAGTTTTACTAAATGTATGAAATATGCTAATGTTGGAACTTATTATCTCAACTTCAAAAATAAACTCAATTGCTTCCGAAACCAAGATGCTAAATTCCAATTCAATCTGTGGTTTAGCTGGGTCCTGACTTTGTTCAGAATGGTCGTTTCAGGCCCGTTAAAATTCAGTGGCTTCTATATACCCCCAAGTCAAACACCTCTTTTGATTAGACGAGAATGAATTACGTGAAAGGCTTCAAAACATTCTATTCTCCCTAGGCAAACACTACCGTGACCTTTGACAGGAACGTAATCACGTCGGGCATTGAAATCCTGCAAAATTCGGTTTTTTGGCGCCACCCAATGACCTTAATAACTTCATTGTTTTATTTTATTGGTGAGAAGAGGCAGGAAAATATTATGCTGTAAACTTGCCCTATCTTATTTTTGACTTGGAAGATATAACATTTAATGACTGGCCCCTCAGGCAACGGCGAGCTTTCATTTCATGCAAGGGAACAAAACTCCCTGTAACCCAGGGGGCCTGTCATTAAGTGTTTACCCTTACATCCGAGAGGCATCTTTCAGGTATGTATAAGTCTGATGCATACATGTATGTCTGATCAAAATCTATAGCTTCCAATAATTTTTTGTTATTTCTATTAAACTGGGGGTAATGGCACATAATTTCCTTGTTTGTCGCTTTGGGATGTTATTTTGAAGATTTCATTCATTGCTAGACATATTTTGTCGAAAAAGGTGAAGGGAGAATGCATGTTGAAAATACCTGTGAATAAAAAAAAACGTATTAGGAACATTATTTTGTTATGTACAAGAAAATATCCAATGAAAGTCAATAAGTAGAGCACATACCATATATGATGTACAGTTTTGTTTGTAATCTATTGTAATGTACATGTTTCGCAGGAACACATTTATTTACAACGTATTTGTCTTGCTGATACATGTACATATGGATCACTACAAATGATTTAAAGAGGAACATTTATTGCATTATGTTACGTGATGTGCTATTATTTACTATACACAACCCTTCTGTACTTAACTTAATAATTTAGATAATCACCCATTATTTAATACACTCAAAACAATGACTTCTACATGTAATACCCGTGAAAGGTCTTCTGAAAGTCAGAGGGATACATGAATCCGATTATAAATCAAATCTTTTATTAAGGATCTTCTTTGGAGAAAACCAATTTGGTGTTACATGCTTCAGATAAGAGATCAGGGTTGGCCAGCGGTTTTGGGATGGTTTACAGGTATCTAAGGATTATTAAATCGACAATATGGTATTTTTACATTGAATTATGGTTTATTTAAATTTGGGGATTTTCTGCTATAAAGTATATGGCAAGATTTTGATATACAGTATCATTTCAATGTCACAAAGTCTTCTAGGGCTGTTTCACAACTCTTAATTTAGGTATTTTGGATAAATTTTAAAAAGGTATTTGGGTATACCCCTAGCCCTGTTAAATTATATATGACCCGAAAATTAAATTAATCACATTTGAAAATGCTTTCGAAGTGAGGATTAATGGTGTTTTCTGTTTGTCAATATCTCATCTCATTCCAGAGATATTCAGGTTTTTGTAATATGGAAATGAGATCAGCCTGGAGACAAATCACAAAACGAAGAATATCTCTGCAAATATTGGGTAAAACTAATGAAACTTTGCAACTTGTGCAACTATGGAAAATATTCAATTCAATTCAATTCTTCAATTCATTTTATTTAGCCCTAAGGTTTGATTTTTGAATAGGGAAAAAAAGAGTAAAACAAAAGAGGATAGAGAGCCAATAATTAGAGAGTGCTGTAGAGGTCAAAGGAGCAAAGCTTTCGAGTTGACCCCTGTATGTACATAAGCATGGTCAAAAAAAGATGAGCTCTTAAAATAGGAGAAAGCTAACTAAATGTTGAATAATTGTAATACATGTGCATTTTATATTAAAAAAAAGAGGAAAAAGCTGAAAAAGGAAATAGTAATAACACAGAACGTTAGTACAGTGATGTTCAAAAGGAAGTACACATTACAAAACTAAATTAAACACATACGGCAGTATTACATGTTACACATTATTGTCTGCGATGAAACAGGTAAATAATAATATATACAGATCAGAAAAATATTTATGTCTGAATAAGTTAAATGGTAATAGTTTGGTAAAACTGAACAAATTATGGTGTTGCCATGGAAACACATGGAAGCACCTTAAACATAAAATTCCAATTTCTGTCCCATTATAGAAAATAATTTTCTTAAACCACTCACATACAATGCCTACATGGTTACAAATCTCGTTATATTCATAGAGGAAGCCTGGAACCTGAGTGTTTCCATGACAACACATAATTTGCACAATGATGTGTATTTTCCATAGTGTCATACATGTGCAAAGTTTCAGTATTTTTTATCCAATATTTGCAGAGATATTCTTCATTAATGTTTGTCGTTTGTCTCCAGACTGTGCAAACAACATAATGTCACAGGTCATCTCATTTGTATATTACAAAAACCTGGAACGAGATGTTGAGAAATGGAAAATGCCATTATTCCTCATTTCGAAAGCATTTCAAATGATGTCAACTGAATTTTTGGGTCATATTCACCACTACCAATTTGCAAAGAATAGGCTCGAGTTTGTAAAGTTGATCACAATCAACAAATAAGCCTCATTATAAGAAATACCACATACGAATTAGTAAGGAGGTTTGATAGGTTTAATGATCGCAACTTCTTTGTTTTCCTTTATAAACGGGAGGGAGAGGAACAGAGGTTCGACAGAGAAAGGGGGGTTCAATTTAGAAAAAGGGGGGTTCAGTCAAACTCCTCTTTTGCTCCCTAGATCCACCCCATAATAGAGAGTTATTAGTCAGTTAAGGTTGCCGTATACCTTCGCGGCATGTTTTCTTAAACACATTTTTGTTTCATTAATTTTAAATTGATGGATTGATCTTGATCTTTCCGAAAAAAATATTTTTTAACATGCAAAAGCTTGCGAGATATTAGAAAAAAACGTAATTTGAAGGAAAGTAAATCAATCGCTTAGGCGTGATAAATCCCTCTGATCCCATTACGTGCCACAGGCACCCCGCTGATTTTTTGCTGTAAACTACATCCGGAGCTTCAGACTCACAGTGAGCCGTGACTTCAGTGATTTTATAGCATTTAATTTACCGGTATATCGATCATGGCTATGTCCAGAAGAGAAAAGAATAATTCTTGGATAAAAGGTTAAAAAAGAAGACAGGCCCCAAGAAGATTCAACAGAATGAGCTCGAGAAGGAGCAAAGTTTCAATACGGAGAAGAAAGTGATGCTCTCGGAAATCGACAAAGGCTCGTGGTTCGAACAGCCTTCATGTTCGACGACTCCCACTTCGAGTTCTATTAGTACTGCTACAACTCCGACGGAAAGCTGCTCAGCTAGTAGGCTTAAACGTTTGCCAGGTACAAGAAAAGAGACGGAAGATTCAGAGAGTAGCAGCGAGTCCGCATCCGACTCCGATTCTAATGTCTTGGGTGACTCGCAGTTTCCGACTTGGGCCGTGGTCAATCCAGGAGTTCTAAATCGTGAACTTGAGCGAAGTTCAGCCTGTCGATTTTGCGGAACTGAAGGAATCATCGCAGCTAACATAGCAGGTTTAGGATCAACATCAACGTTCGGAGCACGAGGTTGCCTGCCACTCACTTTTCCCTTCGCTCTTGTTTGCGGCGTTGCCTTTCGACGCGATTTAGTTTTCGATATCCGGCCCTCTCCCTTCTTGGTACAACCCGTTCATTTACCTTTTGTTTTTCTTTTGCGCATTATCTCTAATTTTGGCCATAACACAACGATCTTTTGAATATTTGTGACACGACACTAGTATGTATGTTTCTTATGCAATTTGAGCCACGTACTAATTTCCCGCGAATTTCTGGACTTGATTCATAAGCTCCGGGGATCCTTACATATAATTGGCTGGTTGGTTTAAGTGTTGACGTATTAGCGATATTTGAAGATGAATTGCATTTGAACAAAGTAAAATATAAAAAAACGCCCACACACTTTGACAGGCCATCATGTGCTGATTGACATTATGCAGCCGAATCGTCCGTAGGCACGAACGCGGAGGGACATAAATTCACTTCTGTGAGACTCGTCTTTTTTGCATTTGTTGCCTTAGCATTTACTGAAAATGTAATATTTGTGCCAAAAAAAACATTACAGCGCATTCTACATTATATAACCTTTCCAGTGATACATGTATATAGGTTTCTATACTTTCCTTTAAAATGATGCGCATGCAATTTTATTTGCGAGACACCCGCGAAGATATACGGTAACCTTAACCAGCTAATACAGCTGTGTATTTTTAAGAGTTATAATTATGTATTTTGGTGAGCCCATAGGTGAGTAAAAATAAAGTCTTATTACATGTACATGTAGCTGCTTAAAAATAGGCAACTAATATGTTGTACATTATACATGTACATGTATACCGGTAACCACACTACCCTAAATTGTACGGCTTCATATTTCTTCGCTGCATTCTTGTGTTCCCATTTTATACCAGGGTTTTCAACAAGAGCCAGCAGCCAGCGAAATTCAACATCTACTCTAGACATTTGTGCTGGTTACATTACCCAGACAAAGTAAGGATTGCTATTGAAAAGACTGAGAAGGGGAGGTTTTGAAGTTATTACTCCACCTACTTCACAGAATGTGCCAGTTACGATGTATGTGAAAATTTATTGAAAACCCTGGTTGATTAAATAATACTTTATGTCTTGTATGATCATAATTATGAAGGCAAAGAATGCTTTAGATAAGACTTGAAGAAATCAGTTGGAATGGTTAAGTCAGGATCACAAGCTCACCTTTAGCCATTTTAAAAGCCTGCTGCCTTCGTAAGAGCTCACGTAAAGTGTATGGCATATCCACATCTCTTGTCCCTGCTGTACAGACAACAATATATTTCACATTTTTGGATTTACAGTGAGGGCACCTGCCATCGCTGGAGACTGGATACTGATGAGTGTCATCTGAAGATGAACTCGTCTTAGGCTGTTTTGATGAAGGCTGCTTTGGTGAAGGCTGTCTTGATGGAGGCTGCTTTGATGAAGGCTGTGAATATTCTACAGATGTTTTCAGTTCTTCAGATGGTTGGAAATCTAGTTTTTCAGCTTCATGTTTTGCTTCTTCCTTGGCAAGCATTTGTCTAATAAGCTCCTCTTCATCAATATCGTCTTCATCATCGTTATCACTGTCTTCATCATCTACCTTATCTTCCTCTCCTTCATCAGTTGTTAGTTCTGATGAACCTATAGTCAACAACAGACTTGGTTCATAAGTGTTAACATTACATTGTACATATATAATTGAGGGGTTGTATGCAACAAGGGCATAAGTGACTCCTGATCACATTCTAAATTCTCCTCCAAATTCTTTATTTGCTAAGGGAGAATTTAGAGTATGATCAGGAGTCACTTACGTCTTTATTGCACACAGGCCTTCAATTATCTCACAAGTGAGAAAAAATAATATTGTAATTCTAATGATAAATTATGTTTTAAATTTAACAGTACTAGCAGAACAGTTATGACAAAAAGAAAAAGAAAAGAAAAATAAAGATGAAAACATAGCACAGTAATTTTGGAACCTACTTTGTGGTTCCAAAGAACTTGATTGGCTCTTTCGTACTTCATCAAGAACAAGCCAAGGGTCTTGTAAATTACTGGTGTCTATTTACCAGGGATTTAAGGAGGGAAGCGATAAAGTGTTAGATGGGAAAATGCTGCTTAAAAACAGACTACTACATTTTAATTGAATGAAATCGGGTAATATTTACAAATAAAATATTTACTAACATATGACAAAAAAATGCCTGCATTTATGGAACTACTAATTAGAGGAAAGATAATTAAAAGTTAAAGAAATGGTGATAAAGATGAATGCATAGGAACAACATTCTATTAGAAAATGCTTTAATAACGGATTTAGTGAATTATGCTAAAATCAGTAAATTTTGCTAACCAGTAATTATTGCTTACTACAGTGTATGATAAGTAATGTTGTTCAATTGATATAACTAAACAACATTGGCAAAACAACAACAGATATGTATAAACAACAGATACAGTGCAAGTACATTGTATATTCAATTCTAAACAAATAGTGCATATGCATTGAATTCCAAAACCATGCTCACAAAATAATTGGATAGTATACAATTAAAGGTTGTTGTAAGTTTATATAATTACTTTTAAATACAAATTAAGATTTTATGATTCTATTTTATTCTACTGAACAAAACATTTATCAAGTGATCAAGTTGTGTGTTTTTAAAAATAACATTAAAACCATGTACATGTAGGCCTGTAAAACTAAAACATGAAAAACAACTGAAATATGTAATGAATATTCAGGATGAATGTAAAACATATTTAAATAATATACAATAAAATTATTTCTCAAACTCAATAATTCTTCAGGTGAATACAATAGAAATCATGACCATGATGAGTATTTAGTAATAGTTTCCAAATACAGCTCTCATTTTAAGACTTTTAGATCGCTAATTTTACCATTAAAGTGGAGTTTGAGAAGCCATGTACATTTGTAAAACACTCGGAGCTTCTTTTAGAAGCGACTTCCTAAATACAGTGAGAGGGGGTTGAAAAACCTTGGCTTTGTATATAGAAATCGCTTCTAAAACAACTCCCCATATTTTACATATTATTTCACAAATAGATGTAATTTTGCCATGTGTCTGCCTCTTATAGCTGCACAAATGACATCACAACATGATAAGAACAACAAAGTCTACCATGAGATGTTGTCAAATTATGTGACTGTTGTTCTCAAACTGTTTTGGCATCATCTGTGCATTCTATTTATGAGACGACAGACCCACAGCAAGACTTTCCCCAGAGTGGTGTTCTCATCGATAGTCATATATTTCATTAAAATTCATAATATTGTTTGCTAGGATTAATTGTCCAAAATGAAAATATTGTAGCCCAGAACACAATGACGCACTATGAATACACTTCTAGCAGTGACACATAACTTGGTCTTTTAACATTTTGTTCCTTTATTTAGTTTATTAGTATTTTTCAAAGTTCAAGACTGTACAGCACAGAACTGCACTCTGGGAAGAACACAACACCTAATTGTTAATAACAATAATACAATAATAAGAGAAAGGAGGAGTCAGAATGCAAAATTATTATTTTGAAAAACATGACATCATCTATGCAAATTGTACTCTGTACTCAATCAACTTTATTTCAGTGTCTAATCTTCTAGCTGACCACAAGTGGTCGACTAATCAGGGGTACTATAAAATAAAATAAAACTCAGTTGTACATGTATGCATAACGGAAAGGTGTATGTATGTGGTGAATCAATACATGTACAGATAGGTATTAACAAGTAAAAATATACATGTATATACAGTATGTACATCTAGTAGTTTACATAATCACTAATTCTAAAATGTGTATAGATTAAATATATATATAAATATGCATGCAGTCTCTGATGCTTAGACACATTGTAATAACACATGGCTCTTGACCAACCATAGCACGTTTCACACTGTTTATTGTATAAATGTATCATTACATCTACATTATAGTCTTACCTGTCAACTTAATGTCATTTGGATCAAAATTTCCACTGGATTCCTTTATTAGTATCAAACACAGGAAAGGAAAGAAAATGAACCATCATTATTAATATTGAAATACTGTTAAAGACAGCTATTAGAACTTCGCATGCATCAGAATTTAGCACATTATTTTGTTTGGGACTATTCTGGAATAAGAATACCCAGGATACATGTAATATGTGTAAGCATTCGTTTGGGAGCCATTCTTATCTTGGAATACTTGGAATGCATTCTGTGTATTCTGCTCCTGGAGGCAGAGTAACCAGAACATTCTTATTCCAGAAAAAGAATAGTTTGGAATATCCCTTCAAAACTCATTTTTAATTCATGAAGCGAAAACATTTAAGAAATATATGTTTAATGAGTAGTTTCTAAATGCGATGTGGATACGGTCCTCATTTACCAAAACTTTAACTTCTATGTTCTCTGCAAAAATAGGTTGTATTGCCAAAATAACTGAATTACATGACTCTATACAATGTACATAAACGTTTTTGAAGCCGCTCAATAAACTCACAGCAGTGTTTATCCTTGGGCTGTGCCCTTGTGTTTGTAAATCTGATAAAACACTGCTGCTTGTTTATTAAACATTGCAAACAAATGCCCCTTAAAGTAAACAAGGATAGTCACATGGAAACCAGTCTGTGTGCTTGAGATAAAGCTATAGCATACTATAATGTAGCAGAGCTATGTGCTGGGTTTAATTTCTGGAATATAATTTAATTTCTCTTTGGATCAGTAATGAAACAGGTGTAGCAAAGTACATGTCCTCGATTAGTCCCTAATCAATAGGAAACACTGTTTATTGTATTGTGCTGTCAAGTACCAGCCAATCAAATCCCACTAGATCAGCTGAATACTGTAATGAGTGTCTTGTTTATAAAGAAACACACCAAGATTATTCAGTTATCGTGGTTCTGATTTCTCACAACAATACCAAATTTTAAGGAAGCATAATTTAGAGTGAAAAAAGTAAATCATGGACCTAACTGATCATGCACATACATAAGTATTGATCTTAGAATAAAAATAATGTAATCATCATGATTAATAAATATTTTAACATCTTGTGAAAAAACTGCCACATCACTTGAAATTCATAATAACTTTGCTACATTTGTACTTCATGATATTTTACATGACTCTATAACAATATGCCAGTGCCTACCTTGTGAATGTGACCATGAGACAAAAACATACTCTCAAGGGAGACTTTATCCCAGTTCACATTGAAACCTGCTCCCAAAGGATCTGACGGGCAAAATCCTCGGCAAAGGAAACTAGGTGGTGCCTGAAAAATTCAGGAAGATTTATTCAGATTGGAAAAATAGCTTCAGTGTACTCCTCAAAAACATGATTGTAGCATTTGTTAGATCAGTTTTCAGTTCTATATGTCATGTTGTACATCACGCACATGTAAATACCCAGAGTTGTAGAGCATATTTTGTACATTGTATGAGTGGGACAAACGTACAACACATCCGTAACCTTGTCGTAACCGTACTGTAACTTACTGTACCGTAACTCTCTAATTATATGATTGGACCAGAAAGACACAAACAATAGGGAAACCATTTCAGTAACCATGCCATAAGTCATTGCCGTAACTTGCCCACTCATATAACATTCACTCTATAGACCCATTGTATAAATGGCATCCAGTTTGAATAAACAGTTTAGGAATCGTTAGTCTCGTATTCATGTGAAAACACTTAATTTGTAGCAGTGTGAACATGAGGCTAAAGTCTCCATATCAATACCTAGTCTATTTAAATTGGATGCTATTTATTCAATGGCTCAGACTGTATTAAGTTGTAGGGTATAAGCCTACTAGGTTTAGTGACCCGTAAAAATCAGCCGGCAAAATTTGGCAGAGTAGTTTAGGCCTGCAACGATACACTTTTCCATGCTACAATACATAAGATACAAGTTTTGCTTGACTTGTGGGCTCAGAAGTCTGTTTAGCTGGTAGCACGCATGTGTGTGGCGTGTCCACCATCTTGGTTGCTTTTTCTTGTGAGCTTGTAAAAATTGCCGTGCATAAGGACTAAAAACTGGGGAGACTGATTTCCCATGCATGTTTGTTAATGCATATATAATTTTATATTACAATATTCATTAATAATTTATAAGGGTGCTAACCAATCTAAATGCAGCATTCAAGTCACATGGACACCCTGTAAATCCCATACAAGATTGTAGTTAGCTTTATCAGTATTCTGTATCAAATGATACAGAATACTAACTACATTGTAAGCTAACAAGAATCCTGTATCAAATGATACAGCATACTTTCCTTCTCCTCGACTAACTGATGACAGACAGACACATGCAGGAGGCAGTCCTGACAAATCATTTCCACACACACATTCAAATATTTCATTAGCCTGAATTTCAGCTGTCTCCTCTGGTTCGTTCCTCCCGAGAGAGACGTCTGAATCCAATAGCCTATAATGCCGCCCAGTAACGTCAAGGCGGATTAACAATTTATTTTATGCAAATAAAACTGTCACGGCGGTAGTCAGAGTTCGTGAGAAATATTTATTTGAGATTATGCCGACCAAATTAAAAGGCTTACCTATATTATATATCTCCATCCATTTGCTTCTCAAGAGCCTCTTATGTTGTGAAAGCCTTTCCGAAGCAACAAATCGTTATGTTATATTTGGAGGCAAAATACAGTTGATCTAAGTTGTCTTTCCGTTGATCTTTGTACATGTCTCGCGATCTGCCGTTCGAATCGACACAGCTACGAGATATTACCTATGTAAATTATGCAACAGAAAAGTAGAAAAACATGAAAGGATAATGGAGAATTTTCGAAGAAATACGAAGACTCTTTTACGGGAAAGAACAGTTCCTTGAAGAGAGTAGCGACATTCTTTACCACTGCGAACCCGTGTGAACAAAATTATAATCGATTGTCAACAACCCCGCGGTGCGGCGCAGCGCGATAAATGTACATGTTTACAGGTTAGTCGGCCGGTTATTGTGCAGGACATTTTCAATCCATTTCCAGATATTTTCCTTACGAATTCAAGGTCTTTGCCAAAGACAATCACTCCACTGAAACTCAACAATCGCGAGTCCAAATCTTCTCGGCTGATAATTATGATAATTATGCAAAATTATATAATATGAACCAATCAAAAATCACTACCAGGTTTTCTGGTAGTGACATCACTGGACGGCATTATCGGCTATTGGATTCAGACGTCTCTCTCGGGAGGAACGAACCAGAGGAGATGGCTGAAATTCAGGCTAATATTTCATGCTATTCATCAAAATTTCAGACATTTTAATTTTTTTATATAGTTCCTATAATATTAAAGTACATTACACCACTGTACATTTGCATCTGAATTGTATTGGATAAACGACTTGCCATCGTACATGTATATCTGATAATTGTAACTAGTACATTAGCAATATCTTATTTGGGATACAATATTAATACATCACTGGTGTATCGTTGCAGACCAACAGAGTTCACCAGCTGTCTGCCCTTATCTATATCCCTGAATTACACTTTTTGTCTAGCTTTCCTGGGTTCACTCATACAAATTAATGTTAATAGTCATTACTGTACAGCTACTCTAACTGGGGCCACTTACATGTAGACAACAAGAACTGAACACATTGCAATTAATGAAAATAAAGCATCCCACCTTACAAATCCTAGCATGTCCACACACTTTCCTTCATTCAAAAGACTTTGGACTTCAAAACTAGTCCACATTTGCCTTTTACGGGATGGAAACTCGAAATGCTTTTGTCTTGTACTTTACACTGATTGGCTCAAATAACCCAAGTTTAAATCTTTGTTTTCGTTAGATGCAGTGTGATTGATTCTCATTGTCTAATGTATTAACCCTGGTTACAGTAGTTGTACAATAACTACATGTATATCGCTATCATAATGTTATTATATTAAAAAATATACCACTAAAAGAATGTCAACACTTACTTGTGTCTCTCTGTTAATGCACAGAGTACATGTGAGGTGCAAAACCTTCATCTTAGAAAATGAATGCCAGTAGAACCTGATCTGCTTACCAAAATTCCTCCATCTCAAGAACAAAACCTTGCTGTCTTTGGTCTCACAGCATTGCATAATCTTTTGCTGTGTGCATTGTACAATGACGGCCAGTCCTCAGTATGTAATGTACACTTAACATACACTTAACCTGCTACTTGTCAAGGTCTGTGCATATTACTTTGGTTATTTGCTTTCTTTTGTTGGATGTTGTTTTGGTGTTGAGTTTCTTCTCGTTTACAATTTATGTAAACACTCAATTTGATCAAATTAAACAAGTTTAAGTGGCCATACATGAAGTAGAAAGCAAAGAAGAAGAGATCTGGTACATGTGAATCTTCGATTAAAATTCTTCAAGGTACAAAATGTAATTTCAAATAGAAATTCTGACATTTAGAACAACAGTACTGTACATGTACATGTAGATACAAGTACAAGGGTAAAGTATATATTGAACCATGAATGAAGGAATATTTACACATGTACATCATATATGTACACTATTTTGTACATCTAGTTAACATAATTAAAGACCATCAAACTTGGAATGATAAACACCTTTTTTTAATGTATTGAGTAGATGGTACTTGGATCGCTATTAATACTAAATATTCTGAAATGTGCTACCAAATTCATTCAACATCAAGCACAGCCAAAGCTTGCATAGATCATTTTAGCACCTTCTTTTGCCTTACTTTAAACCACTTTTCCTAAATAAAAGAAAATTAGAACCCCATTTTATAATCACACGAGAAATCGGCATTCTTCTCATTAGAAATATATGAGTATGCCAGTATTAGAGTATGCCAAACTGGGGTAATACATGTACATTGTACAAGCCTTGACATCAAATCATTTTTTATGACCACTGCCAATTTTCTTGCAACCTGATTGACTAATTTTCATCTGCAATATTGTAACAGATGCCGGCTTTCGAAGTACATGTAGGCTTTGCAGAGATTTCTGAATTCATGGTGTAAACATCTGTTCCAAAAATCAAGAAAATGAGGATTTAAAAAAAGCATTTCATCACTGGAAAAGTTAATTGGTGAGTAAAACTTCCTTGTGTGGTGACATTTGTCAAAAACTAAGCTTTCTCTTGAGTCAAACAAATATATTTTCGGCAAATTTGTGATTGACTTTGTGACTACATGTACAAAATGTAGTTTGGCTGATATTTTAGAACTAGAACTGAGAAATGGTCTTGAATTAAATACACAGTTTTAAGAGTAGCTTAGGTATTTTTGTGGAGTTCGGGAAAGCTTAAAAGAAGTGATTACGTTTTGGACTTTTTGACTCGAAGGCAGTTTGTACACACTCATTCAAAGATAAAAGTGCTTTCATTGTTGTTGTAAAAAGCAAATTGAGGTTAGTTTTTTTGTCTGTCCTAATATTGACAAGGGTATGAGTCATAACATGGCCAAAATAGCGGACACCTTGTGGATCCAGAGCTATTTTGACCATGTTATGACAAAAATCGTTGTCAATATTAGGCAGGGATTGAACCAGAAATTGAGCCAGAAGGGACAATTTGGCCCTTTTGCGAGTGAACTGGCATTTAACTTCCTTTGGAAGCGGCCAAAGCGGGTCATTTTTTCTTCTTCAAGGGACAAAATAATTAATGTATTTTTAAAGCGGAAATGCTGCAATGGCACAGCCTAGCTTGTTCCCTGATTAGGACAGACAGGTAAAAACTAACTACAATTTGTTAAACTTATATAATTTCTATATAAGAGTGATGTGCAGGGGAAGCATTACAATGTATGTGTTCACGCTTGACGGTTTAGGGAGAGCCCATGTGGCTGTCCTCTTTCAGATGCACATACATGTATGACCTGATTCACAATGTGGAGAACAAAAAAAAGTGCAACATAAGACAAAGTCAAGCGATGTAACTGCTGTTCTCCTCGTGTGTTGTGATGTCAGCTATGCATCTAAAAGAGGCCAGATCCACAAAAAAAATGAAATATGTTTATTTTATACAATAATTAGGGAACGTTCCCAGCAAATTTGAGCGTGCATGTGATCTGCTGATCATCAGTACATCTAATAAATCAAAGCTATTGGCCAATCAGTGTGCATGTGTCACCCTGTTTAAATATTGTATAACAGATCATAGACTTTATCAGAAAATGGCCTGGATTATAACTGTAACTGTGGATGAAAATGTGTCTACAAATGTTTCATAAAGAGCATGGCTCAAAATTGCAACCGTATCGGTTGCAAATGCTACTAAAACATAGGCCTTCCAATCAGTCACAATTATTTCAGACTAATTTGCTGACTAGATTTTATTTGCTAGTCGCAAAGAGCAACTAAGGATTATTTTTAATTTCGAGGCCTGAATAGTGCAAAAGATGTGTTTTAGTTTGAAGCCATCTAACCTGACATCCTTCCCTGTCCTGGCTGGACCAGAGGACAGCCTTGCCTCGGGCTATTAGTGTGTGCAGAATCTCTGGCATGTCACCCATTGGGAAGAGTCTGCAGAGAATCACATGACAGTTATGTACATGTACCATGAACACAGTGTAAATATCCTGTACACAACTGGGATTCAAGCTGCAACCACATCATTTGCCAAGAGTACTAATATGATTAATCTTAACAATAATTACAAAATTAATGAATGTTAATTACTTTTAAAAGTTCAGAGTTCTCCCGAAGCACTGGGAATTTTCTCCGTGTACTCTACTTGACCATGCTGGCTACAGGTTTTCTACAATATTCTTTTTACTTACAGAAGAAGCCTGGATTTGAAATAAATGCTAGCTTGAATTTCAGCCATCTCCTCTGGTTCGTTCCTCCCGAGAGAGACGTCTGAATCCAATAGCCGATAATGCCGTCCAGTGACATCAAGGCGGATTAACAATTTAATTTACGCAAATAAAACTGTCACGGCGGTAGTAAGAGTTCATGGGTCACAAAAACAAAGCCATCGCTCGCCTTGAGAAATTATTTGAGATCATGCCAGTCAAAAAAGCCTTATATATACAGTACCGCCTGGAACTATAGGTACATTTATCGCGAGCAAATCGCGATGAGATCGCGATCAGTGACCGCGGTCTGCTCGCACCGTGCTCGCGATCTGCTCGCACCGTGCTCGCGATCTGAACGCACCGTGCTCGCGATCTGCTCGCACCGTGCTCGCGATCTGCTCGCACCGTGCTCGCGATCTGCTCGCACCTTGCTCGCGATCTGAACGCAGCTTGCTCGCGATGTGACCGCGATCAACTGTGTGATCGCAGTCACGTTCATCGGACATTAGATTTTACGTATACATTTACCCGAACCCTTGCGAAATGTTTTTTACAATTTCTTCTTTGACAAAAATACGCATTTAGGTAAAAACGAAAAGCTCAATATTACAATTTATATGTAGAAGTACTTGAGAGTAAACTGTCGCTGGTTAGAACGGATCATAATTTTCGTCGATCGAGGATACATCACATATTTGAAAACAAACACGAGCACTGAGAATTTTGTTTCACATCTGACATCAAACCAATCGCTGCAGACCATTCTCACGGCAATTATAAACCGCAATGCCAATCACAAACTGACGAAGTGATGAAGTAAAAATGCTGAAATGGAAACTCCAGAAGATTCGGTGCGATCTCACGGCAAATTAACCAAATAACGAATTAAAATATCTGGGTGTTTTTATTTGACAGAATGGACTCAAACCAGTTTTTGCATTAGGTGAAAACTGTTCAGACCGTATTTATAAATAAAATACAAACTTTCAAAGCATTTGATTCGGTAGGAAGATAATTTTTGGTATGATCTCAAAGCAAAACATTGATTATTCAAAAATGTCACACTTCTGTTCGTGCAATTTGAGACTCGGACCTCATCACCTTTCAATTCAAAATGACGGATCCTACATTAAATAAAAAGAATTCCAGAATATTCTATTTGGTAGACGTTTATCACTTGCCAGTATTAAAAGTTGAGAAACTTTCCCGCATTATTAACTCTGCATTCTGCAATAAAATCACATGTCCGCGAAGTTCGCGGCACTCTTGTTGTGTCAAAAACCAGACAATCAGTCTCCACGGCTGAAAGTTAGTAACGCAACCCCACTCAAGACCTTTCTTTTGGTGACCCTTTGATATTTATATTTCTAACGGGACCTGAAACAACCATGTATGTGGCTGATCAAATAATCTGCAGATCGAAATGGAATTTAGCGTGTTGGTTTTTGTGGGGGGAGGAAAACCAGAGGACCTCGGAACAAGGGCGAGATTACAACAAACTTAACTCACATGTGGCGCCGCGTGCGATAGAATATTTTGGCTAACCATCAGAGAGTTGGTCAAGACCATCCGTTCGAATGTTTTGATGAACCATTAGATACAAAATGTAGTCAAGACCACCAAGGAACATTCGTTGCGGATTTGAAGACTGTAGCTTCAAAAGCTTCATTTAATTGCTACATGTGCGTAATGGTGTGATCGAGACTCGCAGACCTTGCCGCTTGGCCGGATTTTTGCCGTTCATCGTATGATAACCTCTCTATCTCGAATTAATACTTGTTCCCCTGCATTGGGTTTAGGATCCTGGATTTACACTCTTTCACTAATAAAAAGTTCAGCCCGTGTTCAAGTGGAACGTACACGTAAATTTTATAGACCCAAAGGTTTGTGGAAATGTTCATAAGCAGTCATTTTGTTTCCCGGCTGTAGACTGCGACTGATGATCTCGATCATCAGTGATCGCAGTCAGATCGCGAGCAAGGTGCGAGCAGATCGCGAGCAAGCTGAGAGCAGATCGCGAGCAAGGTGCGAGCAGATCGCGAGCAAGGTGCGAGCAGATCGCGAGCAAGGTGCGAGCAGATCGCGAGCAAGGTGCGAGCAGATCGCGGTCAGTACACGCAATTTGATCGCGACTCGATCGCGATCAAATGTACCTATAGTTCCAGGCGGTACTGTACATTGTATATATCCATCCCATTTGCTTCTCAAGTGCCCCTTATGTTGTGAAAACCTTTTCGAAGCAACAAATCGTTATATTATATTTGGAGGCAAAGTACAGTTGATCTTTGTCTTTCCATTGATCTTTGTCTCGCGATCTGCTGTTCGAATCGACACAGCTACGAGATATTACCTATGTAAATGATGCAACAGAAAAGTAGAAAAACATGAAAGGATAATGGAGAATTTTCGAAGAAATACGAAGACTCTTTTACGGGAAAGAACAGTTCCTTGAAGAGAGTAGTGACATTCTTTACCACTGCAAGTGTGAACAGATAATCGATTATCAACAACCCTGTGGACGCGACGGGATAAAATGTAGATGTTTACAGGCAGTCGGCCGGTTATTGTGCAGGGCACTTTCAATCCATTTCCAGATGTTTTCCTTACGAATTCAAGGTCTTTGCCAAAGACAATCACTCCACTGAAACTCAACGATCAACAATCGCGAGTCCAAAGTGAATCCTGCCATCTTCTCGGATGAGTTAATTATGATAATTATGCAAAATTATAGAATATGAACCAATCATAGATCACTACCAGGTTTTCTGGTAGTGACATCACTGGACGGCATTATCGGCTATTGGATTCAGACGTCTCTCTCTCGGGAAGGAAAGAACCGGAGGAGACGGCTAAAATTCAGACTAAATACAGTAAATGCCCCTATTGTGAAAGTTTCCAGTCATGTTGGAATTTGGAATTCAGTTGACTATCAATCAAATGCATATCCCTAAATTTAATTAAGTTTAAATTGTATGCATTTGAAAGCCAGGGATGTATTTAGAATTTGTCTCAAATGGAAAATAAACAAGTGTAAGCAGGTATATACATGTAGCGGTTTATACATACATGTACAGTACCAATCAAAACTAACCTCGCTTGCATTTGCTTTTGCATTTACTTTGCATGTACTTTTGAGTAAACGCAAAGCAAACACAGGGTTTACTTTGCATTTTCTTTGCATGCATGCAAAGTAAACACAGGCCATAAAGTAAACTTATAGTAAATGCAAAAAGCAAACTCAAAGTGAATGCTTAGTAAACACAAAGCAAATGCAGCCATGTACCACACTGATTGGAACTAACTAATCTTGTCAAATGTTTGCAGGGTTTGCCTCAGTGGTAATGCAATTGCCTAATGAGAATTGCAGAGGGTTCACCTTCCACAAGATAAATAGAGTGAACTTTAAAACAAATGCAGTGAACATAAGATCAAAATATTTATTTTATTTCATGCTGTTTATAATAATATTACCAGGATCATATTTAACAAATAAAGAAGCCTTAGCCATGTTTTATACTATCATAAAACACGATGGGTATTTGAGAACATGAGAGAAATGTTAAAGCACAAGCCGAAGGCGCGTGCTTTCAACATTTCTAGAGTGTTCTCAAATGACCAGAGTGTTTTATGATAGTATAAAACATGGATTTAAGGCTTCTTTATCTGTTTTATAATATAGATTTACGTGCGCGATGAAAGGAAACCGCCAGTTGAAAACTATATAACACGGCTAACCATGTTATATACTCTGATAGAACATGGCTTCTTAGCCAATCAGAGCACGCATACTATCGTATCTATATTATAAAAATGATTATTTCTCGGAAGAAATGCCACAAGCTAAAACTAAAAACAATCTGCTCATGAGATCGGCGAGTTACAACTTCCCTATTAAAAACACGCACCAGTGGTCTAAAATATTTTAGGCCATTTGAAAATAGTTTCCTCTAGCTCAAAATATTCAGAAAAACCTGTTATTTTTAATGAAAACGTTGCTGATTACTGTTATAATATTTTCTGGAGTTCTGCACAGGAAAAATGGAATGCATGCAAGCATGCACGTGCCGTGAAACACAAATGTCAAAACATGTGCTCAACAAAATATCTGGCTTCTGATTGGTCAATGACAAGTGCATCTAAAGGTTATTGAGTACACAGTCACATGCTCTCAGCAAATGTCTACTCAATATATAATGAACAAAACATTGCATGAACTGCTCGTGCTATACATTGTACTTGATTTATAGGCACCGAGTGATATTTTGAAAGTTCTCAAATTGCACCCTTTGGCTGTAATTGCACTCAAATCAGGAATTCAACTAAGAATGAAATTAAAGTACAAACAGTACGTTGTTCAGAGTGTTGTTTTGGTAAGAGTTTTTCCTACAGTACATTGTAGGTCAGCTGGCACACAATGTTCAATGTACAAACACATGTACAGGGGTTTCAATAAGTTTTTAGGCAACCGGCGGTCCTGACGTTAGAGGTGGTGGTTTACCTAGTAAACTTTACTCAACACTTAACAAAAAAACACAACGATCGTGTGAAGTAGCCGGCGGTAAGAAGCAAAGTAACCGGCGGTTTATCGCCGGTAGCTGCCTTCTATTGAAACCCCTGCATGTAGAAAGAACATTTCAAGCTCAATGAGATTCTGGGAATCTGTGATGCACAACAAGTAAAGCTTTTCACTATTCCATGGATCTTCTGTTTATAGGACTTAAAGAATTTGAACTTAAAAAATAACTGTCATGGCTCAAAATATGTGACTACACAGAACTTCATCTAATGAGAGTTAATGACAAAATGTATATATAAACAGCCATGTAAGCCTTGTATAAAAGTATGTTCTAGTATGTAATGTGAATGTTACATGTATTTATGACAAAAAGACCAAGAGCAATTTAGATGTATTAAAGTACATGTAGTAAATAAACAGACATTTAGTTCCTTAATTTTTAAGGTTAACCATTATATATTAAATATTATTTACAGATAGAAATACATTATTTTGTGATTTACACGTATCCAATTGAAGGGTTGTGTGCAAAAAGGGTGTAAGTGATTATTGATCACGTTCTAAATTCTCCCTTAGAAAACAAAGAAATTGAAGGAGAATTTAGAATGTGATCAAGAGTCACTTACACCCTTTTTGCACACAGCCCTTCAACTGGACTGCAGTATAGACCACACTTATCTAATAGGATGTTCAGCATAGAAGTCAGAGGGAGAAACATAAGTTGCAACCACAAAGTCATGTACAATGTGGTATAGTAGCTACTGGTAACAACCTACTGTACAATGAATGGATGAAATATACTTACTCATCAAGTATGACAAAGAGCACGTCAGAAGTTTCACAGCGAGGACACCTTCCATCTTGTGAAACTGTGAATGTCCCTCGTAAGTGTGCCCCCTGTATTTTATGGTCAGGATTTCTGAAATCATAAAGCTCAAAAGTTCAAAATGCAGAGCAGGAATGTTCTTAATACATGCACGCACATGTCCTACATGTAACTAAAGGCAGATTATGTATTAAGAAATCTTTTTACTATACTCATTATTTCAATAAAATGAAAGTGTGACATGAAAGACTGGGGCAGGGCTTCAAGTGGCCAGGGTAAAAAATATAGGGATAAATATAGGACATTTTTCAGGAAAATATAGGGCTAATATAGGGCAAAATGAAGAAATATAGGAAATATAGGGAGATAATATAGACGAAGTTGGCGATGTTTTCCATCCATTAGCTGGATTTTAAACAACAACAAACACATGAACATATAAAAAATAATGCAATGGCTCTTTATTTCTCGATGTTGATTTTCTTGCAGTGCCGTGAACGTTCTATTAACCCTTTCACTCCTGGACGCATTTGGGCTCAATGGGTGAAATGCAGAGTGCTAACTCAACCCTCCCCCCTCAGTTCCAGTTTGGCTAGCCCGGGCTTGTTAAATACTGCTGACTTTTTAAACCAAGGGCTCAAACTTTCCCCATGATGCCATTCGGCAGAATTCTACGGACTCGGCGGCGGTGAGTATGGTTTCTTCTGTAGGTTTTCCAATGAGATGTGCTCTAATTTTGGACAAATAAGCCACTGTCAGAGAGCTTGAGGACATCATTAAGTCTGATGACGGCTGAAAAGTACTTGGTTTGCTTTTAGTAGGCCTTGTGAGGGGTTTCACAGGATTTTTCTGTTGTGTTTCTGCTTTGAGACACATGAAATAATTCTTCACTGAAATCCTTCAAATCCTGCAGTTGGTTGTCTTTTCCCCCTGCTCAACCTATTAGGATGTGTTTTTGTCACTTTAAAGCAACGGCTTGAGTCCAAATCACCGCTCTCGGTTGTAGGGGTAAAAGACTTATAAAAAAAACCTACAGGAGTCCCAGAGGGGGGTTCCCCTTGTGAATTTTTTGTTGATTACCCAGCATGCAATTGGAGGTGGGAGCAGGAAAACATGGCGGAGAGAAGTGCAGCATTAAGAATAGCACGCTTCACAGTCGCTAGGTGTATTTTGTGCAAACAAACCTGCTGGTTGGAAAGATTAAACAAGGTACTGTAACGACTGAGTGGTTATTTTGTGTTTGCTTTTGATTTCAAGTGCGAATGGGAAGTTTTTTTTAAGCTGATTTTCAGCTCCTCAAAATTGGCGAAAATCTAAGAAACGAAGAATGATCTCCAAAACAAATGCGTTTTTCTCCAAAGTGGGAGAGTCGAGCGATCCCTGTTATAGCTCTGACTTTGAAGTTATTCATCCCTTGAAATAATATCGCAACATCGTATTTCCAATATGTCTAGGTTTGATGCAATATTTTTTCCCAGGTACATGCTTCATATTGGCCGCTTTTGGCCGCTCTAGTAGTGAAAGGGTTAACAACAACAAAATAAAAATATATAACTTTCTGTTCTTTTCATTCAGACTCGCCGTTAATTGGATACTCACCAAGTAATCAATTATTTGGCCAAATTTTGTGATGTAATTGTTTTCTAGACAGGAGCTATGAGCAAAAATGTACTTCCCTAGTCTTCTCTTATTGGACACTAATTCAGAAGCAACACCAAGGTCAGAGGGGGTGGTTCAAAGTTCAAGTTAATTGAAAAGATTTGTATTAAGCACAACATATGCATCTTCTGGTTGCTGTAACTTCATTTTTGGGAGACATGTTGCTAATGCATCCAATCATGTGATCTGCCACACCCTGTTCTTGTCCATAATTGGGATATTGCTTTTCAACCATAGATAACCTGTAAAAAATTCTCCTGTCCAAAATATATGGTCATTTCACATGCAATTGACATTATTCAACTACAATGGATGCTAACATCCTGTAAAATAAGTTTGAGTTCAAACAGAAGAGGTCACATGACATGGGTAGGATGGTGTTTAACCCTTTCACTCCTGGACGCATTTGGGCTCAATGGGTGAAATGCAGAGTGCTAACTCAACCCTCCCCCCTCAGTTCCAGTTTGGCTAGCCCGGGCTAGTTAAATACTGCTGACTTTTTAAACCAAGGGCTCAAACTTTCCCCATGATGCCATTCGGCAGAATTCTACGGACTCGGCGGCGGTGAGTATGGTTTCTTCTGTAGGTTTTCCAATGAAATGTGCTCTAATTTTGGACAAATAAGCCACTGTCAGAGAGCTTGAGGACATCATTAAAGGAGCAGTGTCACGATTCTGATTGGTTGTTAAAGACAATGGCAAAATCACGCTATGTCACGCGCCGCTGCAAATTTCCCTTTCGATTGAAATAAATAAAATGCTGCTTTATAAAAATATAACATCAAACCTAACCATATAATACTGAAGTATAGTTTTAAAGCAATTTCGGCTCGAGATATCGTGCAAATACGCCGATGCAAGTGGATTACTCACGGACTTCTACTTCTGTCACATCTTTTGATTTCTTGTCCGCCTGACACATTTTCAAAACTTTGGGCATGAATACTAATCGTGACACTGCTCCTTTAAGTCTGATGACGGCTGAAAAGTACTTGGTTTGCTTTTAGTAGGCCTTGTGAGGGGTTTCACAGGATTTTTCTGTTGTGTTTCTGCTTTGAGACACATGAAATAATTCTTCACTGAAATCCTTCAAATCCTGCAGTTGGTTGTCTTTTCCCCCTGCTCAACCTATTAGGATGTGTTTTTGTCACTTTAAAGCAACGGCTTGAGTCCAAATCACCGCTCTCGGTTGTAGGGGTAAAAGACTTATAAAAAAAACCTACAGGAGTCCCAGAGGGGGGTCCCCTTGTGAATTTTTTGTTGATTACCCAGCATGCAATTGGAGGTGGGAGCAGGAAAACATGGCGGAGAGAAGTGCAGCATTAAGAATAGCACGCTTCACAGTCGCTAGGTGTATTTTGTGCAAACAAACCTGCTGGTTGGAAAGATTAAACAAGGTACTGTAACGACTGAGTGGTTATTTTGTGTTTGCTTTTGATTTCAAGTGCGAATGGGAAGTTTTTTTTAAGCTGATTTTCAGCTCCTCAAAATTGGCGAAAATCTAAGAAACGAAGAATGATCTCCAAAACAAATGCGTTTTTCTCCAAAGTGGGAGAGTCGAGCGATCCCTGTTATAGCTCTGACTTTGAAGTTATTCATCCCTTGAAATAATATCGCAACATCGTATTTCCAGTATGTCTAGGTTTGATGCAATATTTTTTCCCAGGTACATGCTTCATATTGGCCGCTTTTGGCCGCTCTAGTAGTGAAAGGGTTAAGCGGCCATGGCAAAATAGCCGGCATTTTTCATTTCTTATTAACAAAAACAGTTAGAAGTACATGAAATATCCAATAATTGTATTCGTTTTTTAGTTAGTAGAAAAGAAATTATAGAAATATAGGAAATATAGGACATTTTAGAAAATATAGGGAAATATAGGGAAATCTAAAAAATATAGGAAATATAGGAAATATAGGGACACTTGAAGCCCTGCTGGGGGAAAAACTATCTACATACATGTAGGGTTATAATGGTCAATATTGAGCCAGTAGAGATATTGAACATCTCACTGCCAGTTTACAAAATGTAATAGGAAGACTTACATTCAAGAGAATTCTAGTGTTGTAATATCAAAACTGTACGGCTGCCTGCTTATGAGCTTAGGGTGTCAATTCAAAAACAACATGAAACCCGAACCTACATGTATACAGTTGATGGGGGTAAGCATTACCAAATCTATTATGGACTGTGAAACTTTCCAGTATACTGGGGAAAGAACCGTCTAATATTCTGAATTTAAAATATTATAGAAAATTAAATCCAATACAAGGTTTTCTACAAAAAGTGAATGAACTATAAATTTCACAATGACTGAACTCTTGAATATGCTGTTAATAAATACTGGTATCTAGGATTATATGTAGGCATGGGAAATTTGGCAGTTGTCTTAAAGGATACATGTATAAGTGGCTGAGAATTTGAAAGCTCTCAAGTTCATGTAAAGTCATAAGAAGTAATGTACTGACATGCTTGGTCAGTTTAAAGTGCAAATAAGCCCTAGCCAGTTATCTCTGATATTGATTGTACATGAAGTGTATAGTCCAACGGTAGAATATTTCTTGATTTGGGTGTTACGTCTACGAGATATAAAGGTTTATATTTCCAATATGCTAATGCTGTGATGTCATCACCGATATACATGTATATTTTGCATATCAATAAGCAAAAATATGATGTTCACAGAAGTGACAGTGTGGTCACGCAGGATTTTCCACTTATCAAACACCACCACAAACAATGAACCAGGCAGCAATTCACCCCACCCCAGTCTAGAGAGTGGTGTGGGTATTGCACCTCTTTGCCTTTGCCCTCCTACATTGTACCCCTCGCTGTGGATTTTTGAAAGGGATTGTTGAACCATGTCCAATCAGATTGGAGCAAACAGCATGGCTGTTTCTGGAATGCCACCATTTTCATGTCGTGGCTTCAGGCAGTTTTGAAAGCTGCATTTTCAGTCCTGTTTGATCGAAAAGCGCTTGGCCATTGGCTCGGATTTTTGTGCGGCCAGTATGAGAAGAAGGAAAAATCTATCATCTTAAGTCATGCTGGGTTTGGAAGCGAACATATTTTCACTCTTGTCGTAGATTTATTTACAGTATCGAAGCTCTCTTCGACCATGGAAACTAATCTTGGCACTTTTATATACAGTACCGCCTGAAATTATTGACGCATTTACCACAGCTTTACAGCGTGCAACGACCACGGTATGACTGCAGTGTGGCCGCGGTTTTACTGCGGTAAGCCACAGTCATATTATTCCGCTTCCATTGCTGGATGCGGCCACAACAGTACTGTTCGAAATTATTACGACACTAATTGGGGGAATATCCCTGGGATATTTCCTTTAAAATGGCACTTCATCATTGGCTGTGTGTGTGTTAAAACTGACTACAACAAGAAATGCTTCGGAATAAGCTTCTCAAGTCTCGCTTCGCTAGCACGGCCATGTGTGTTAAAACTGAATAGAACAAGAAAGCTTTGGAATAAGTTTCTCAAATCTTGCTTCGTTAGCACAGCCATTTGTGTGTTTAAAATGACTAGTACAAGAAACGCTTCGAAATAAACTTTTCAAGTCAAGCTCACTAACACAGCAATAGTCTTCAATAATCTTCATCTGATAAACTTTAGCTTCTGTAGTTTCAAGCCTTCAGAATTTGTTGAAGTAATTGCATATGTTTTCAATTGAAGTCAAGCCAGCTTTTTGGATACAAAGATTCTCTGTTGACATGTGCTTTCAACTGTGGAGACTGATTGTCTGGTTTTTCACACAACAAGAGTGCTGCAAACTTCGCGGGAAGTGTAATTGTATTGTATTGTAGTTTAAATCACCACAAAGCTTCTCAACTTTGCTGACAAATGATATAAACGTCTACTAAACAGAACATTCTGGAGTTCTTTTTATTTAATGTTGTTCCGTTTTCAAAGGTAATGAGGTCCGAGCCTAGAATTCTGCAACACAGAAGTGTGACATTTTCTGCGAACTGATTTGAATAATTAATTACTCCACAGTGTTTGTTTTGATATCGCACCAAATATTCTCTACAGATAAAACTTTCTTTTAGAAATCGAGATGCTTACAGAATCAAACGTTTTGAAAGTTTTTACTTCATTTACGTATCTGAACAGTTTCCACCTGGTGCGAAAAATGGTTTGAGTCCATTCAGTTTTAAATTGTTGTCTGTCAAGTGTGAGATCGCACGAACCACATCAAACTTTTGCAGTGTATTAGTGAGCAGAGTCCGAGAAGTTAAAGGTTTTATTTAATGTTGGCAGCAGTCGATCATTGTTGCAAAATGTAATTTCATCTCCCTTAGTTGAGTGCCGAAGCATTGGGCAAAAAATACATTAATCATTGCTCAGTTGTTAGACTATTGTGTTACGAGCATGGCTTTTTATCGTGGTAAGTTAATTAGCGGCGGCTTTACCGTGGTAAAACCTTGGTCACACCACGGTAAATGGATGCGGTTTGACCACGTCCATATCAAACCACGTCCGTATGCATCAATAATTTTAGGTGGTACTGTAGCTGCCTAGGCGCTTGAAGAGAGTGTGGAGCAAGATCAGTGGCTGTGCCGTAGTCAGAACATTAAATTTTGAAAAACAATTGAGAAGTAAAGCAACAAAATAAGAGCTTCTCGATGGAGGAGTAACAGAGAACATGCACAGAAGCTACACGTAGCTTGTGTACAGTACTTGTGCTCTCAGATCTCGCACCAGTATGGGCTTTCAGTGTTGTTGAATCCTTCAAAGCCATAATTATGTTGTAGTCATTTCAGGGAACACCAAAGGAAGATTTCTGTAAAAAGCTGATTTGAAGAATACAGTGTAGTTGATATTCTTCTTGTTCTCTGGTGGCGATATGAAGCACGCTTTAAAGTGAATTTGAGGAATTTTAACCTCCTCATTCCCCACTGACTGTTTTCCCCATCTTACATGTAGATCGATTGTACAGATGACCTGCAACCTGCCAGTGTCCTGAGCAGTGTTGAATCTGATTGGTTGAGCCTGTCACGCGTTGAGACAACTCGCAACACGAAAAAGAAAAAAGGAACACTTGCGATTCTTGACCCGGGTGGCCAAAGGCCTGGCCCGAGTAATTAAATACAAACATATTGTGTGGGCTCCCTGTACTTTAACAACTGTTCATGATGTTGACACGAAGTGCTAGTAGAGCAGATTTTGTATGAGTGGGTCAAACTACAGCAGTTATTACAGCACGGTTAACGTACATTAATACGGCATGCCATGACAATGATTGAAATGGTTCCCCATTGTTCTTGTCCTGCTGCTTGTCCAATCAAATCACAGAGTTACAGTACAGCACGGTGACGGACATGCCGTAGTTTGTCCTACTCATACAAAATCTGCTCTAACTTTAGTTATTAAGTTAATTAAAGGGAGCGATTGCAGAATACCCCATCACTTGGTTCATTAATAATGCATTTTCTCAAATTCTCATACAAACCCTCTAAAATGTACCCTGAAATAAAATAAAATCTACACATTTTCAACCCCACATCATTCATAGAACGAGTCTAAATACACCTGAGCTAAATGAATAATTTTGCATAATTTGTCAGGGCTTTTCAAGTGATCTTTCAAAGTGGTGGGGTATTCTGCAATTTAGCCAATCTGGAGCACAAGACAAACGCAACACAATATAAAGCTCAGTTTAAATGCATAATTTACAATTACATTGTGCGATTATAAATAAAATTCCGGGGGGGGGGGTCTTCAAGGTAAAAAGGGTAGAGGTGACCATTGGAAAACGGAGTACCTTATTATAGTATCTTAATTAATGTCAATGTAAATTTAATGCACGCTATTTTACAACATTGTTATTTTAAAGCACCTTTATTTCATTTCAAAACCTTATTAGTTCATGACTCCTCTATTGGCTCTTCAGAGTCACTATTGCGGTTTGGTTTCCGTCAATCAAACGAGTGAGCAGCTCTTGGTGATTTCACCGTGAGGCTTTGAAAGATCTTTTGAATTGATAGGGTCTAGTTAGGCTTCAAACCCAAATTTTCGGCTTTAAAAAAAACTTAGAAACATCCGTGCACTTGTCTTGGAAGGTTTTATTGACGGAAGCCAAAACGCAGTTTGGCGTTCAGAAATGTAAAGTGCGAGTTTGCAGAATTATGAAAATCGCAGTAAATAAAGCAAGATGCTTATCGAAAAATTCGCGTTAATTTAATGCATGTAAACCTAACTTTTGAAAAATTCGCGTTAATTTAGTGTAACGTAAATTTTCTTCGCGTTGTCAACGTGCATTGTTAATTTCCTATAATAAGGTAATTGCAGAATACCCCTTCCTTTGGTTCATGAATAATTCATTTCTCAACTTTTTCATACAAACCTTCTAAAAACCTAACCCTGAAATAATAATAAAAACCTAACCATTTCGACCCAAAATCATTCATAGAACGAGTCTAAATACACCTGAACTAAAGTGGTGAATTTAGCGCAGTTTTCAAGCGATCTTTTGAGTGGAGGGGGTATTCTGCAACTAAGCCTGGAAAACCACCGTAAAATATGCCTCATAGTCTAAAAATCACCCTAAAAATTAATTTCGCTTGACAAACCCCTAAAAAATACGACGATCACCCCTACCAGCCGAATATACAAATGTAGGAAGAACCCCCCCAGTGAATAAAATATGCTTGTTTTGACAAGTACTTTGAAAGCAACGTAGTTAGACATATTTGTTTAAGATACGTGAAATGCCTTTCTTTGTCTTCTGAGTTCCCAAAAATGTAAAATATGTGCAATTCGAGGTGACTGTCTTTAATCTAGCTAGTCCGCAAAATGGCGCATGGCCCGGCGGAGGTTGTGAATTCGTCAAATATTTGGTTGGCGCTGATCTTATGTTTCAGCGCAGCACGAAGTACATGTCAAATCCTACCATAAAAAAACATTATTACAAATGCAGGTAATTTGGTTGTATTGTCATTTAGCAGCTGATACATCACAACGACTGATCAAAAAACTAACGATGAGTACACCAGATCTAGACAGTTTAGTTTGAACATAGCAGCGAATATAAGCCACAAAAGGTAACACACTTACATATTATCATCCGTATCGGTATCTGCGTCTTCATAGTCAGCAATGATGGTCAATGATCCCTTGCAAAGACAACAAAACAGTATTAAATTCACTGCCAAGCTTCACCATACTTGAATATTTTCACCCTCGCTTACCGACGCCATCTTGATCCCATCCCATAATACTTTGCGCAGCGACACATGATAGTTGTAGGGCGCATGCGCTGTTTAGAAAAGCGGGAAACTTCCAAGATGGCGGACGAAAATAAAATTCGTATTGAAAGTCAACAAGTGGTACACAGAATCCACACAAAATTGAAGAAAGAAGTGCACAGGATAGCGCAAAGCAAGTCATGGGATGATAAGAAAAAGGAGCAATTCGAGGAAAGACTTCTAGAAGTGAGTTTAGGACTCGGATTTCTCAATTTCTTGTATTAAATGTTGTTCATTGTGGGAGAATTCGATGGAAGTTAATTTTTTGAGACAAACGCTGCTTGGCGAGTCCCTAGACGATGATCCTAACACCTTTTGTGTTTGATCTGGCAGCTGTACAGGGATACAGTAGAAGAGAGTGTGAAGCAAAGTGTGACAGTGGAATGCACCTCAGAAAATATGGAAACAAGTGAACAACAGAAAGGTACATATTCAGTCAAATTGAGATACATGTATTTTTGAAGGGGACGCATTCTTTACAAGAGTCAAGACATTAACTGGACGTTCAAAATCCCCTGTCTTGGGTCCTCTGCTGTTCATAATATATCAATGACATTTATAAATCCTCTAATAAATTTTATTTATATTTATTTGCTGATGACACTAACTTATTACATGCCGATACAAATATAAAGTCACTAGAGACGACTGCTAATAAAGAATTGACAAAAGTGTGTGACTTCCCTGCTAGCAGAGGTCTCTCTTTGTCTTGGTAAAATGGAAGGCGAGGGAGAGACCTCTGCCGACATCCGACACTTTCTCTGTCACGCATGCGTGAAGTTTTCTTGGAAACAAGTGACGCATCTCACGTGTACTTATGAGTGCACGAAACAACTGTAACAAACAACTGATGTAACAAACAACTATTTCCAGTAAAACATGTTTCCAAAACTGGTTTGACTCATCCATGAATGTGGACGGCAAGCGGCGGATGTCAGCAGAGGTCTCTCCCTCGCCTTCCATTTTACCAAGACAGAGAGAGACCTCTGCTAGCAGGGAAGTGCGTGACTGGCTAAACAGCAAATAAATTAACACTAAACATTAAATGGAAAAAAATCAAATTTTGTCACATTTCATCCTTACCAAAAAAAAACTCAAATATCAAGTAATTTTTTAAATCCTACACTTCACATGTGTGCATTAAGACTGTTACATGTACATGTAAATATCTAGGAATATTAATTGACAGTAATCTTACCTGGAAGTACCACATTGATTACATCACTTCAAAGATCAGTAAAATGGTCGTTATTATCGCTACATGTACATGTAGATTAAGACAATTCGTACATCTCCAAACTCTTTTAGATATTATTTTACTGCTCTCTGATTTCTCCACAGGAAGCCCAAGCTCTGTTTATGTAAATTTAATTTATTAGGGTTTGTATGGGAATTTTTTAATCTCGAATTTCGATAAATATACTGTAATAAAGTAAATAAAACTTACCTGGTGTCTATGATCTGTGTCTTGGCTGTGTCTGTACGTAGTTTCAGCGAATTTTGGCGAATTTTGAATCCCTTACCCTTCATACTGTACTAAAGAAGAAATGATTTCATGAAGAGTAAGGGATTCAAAATTCGCCAAAATTCGCTGAAACTACATACAGATACAGCCAAGACACAGATCATAGACACCAGGTAAGTTTTATTAACTTTATTACAGTATATTTATCGAAAAACCAGATTAAAAAATTCCCATACAAACCCTTATAAATTAAATTTACATAAACAGAGCTTGGGCTTCCTGTGAGTTCTCCTTATATTTCCTATGGTATAGTCACCTGGGGTCTAGCTGCTCAGTCACATAATTTTCAATTAAATTTAATCCTTCAAAACCGTATTATTCGATTGTTGCACTTTGCTAATAATAACATATTTAAAGAAAGAAAAAGAAATGGTTTATTTTGTGTCGAAGATACAGGAAGCCGTTACCAGGTCTCCCAAGCCAGAGGCTTACATGTATGTTTAAGTGTTCCGACAAACTCCATGGTCACTCAAAAAACCAACCTCAATTCCAATTCAGGGAGGAAAACAGGAGAACCCAGAGAAAAACCCTTGGAGCAAGGGTGAGATACCAACAAACTCAACTCACATATGGCGTCACGTCCAGGATTCGAACCTGGGCCACAGAGGTGAGATGCGAAGTGCTTAACCACTGCGCCACCCCGGCTCCCCTAAAATATTTCACAATAGTGTTAACCATTACACTTGTACAAGATGTTGAGAGTTTAATGTAGTAATACATGTATGTTCTACAATTTCTGGGTTTGGTCATTCCAAACTTTGTATCCTGCACTCTGCAATCAGTACATTTAAATTAATGAAAACCCTTGCGAATACTCCAGGGATAGAGAAAAAAGTCTATGAAATAAGCCACCACGAGAAAGAAGAGAATAATACCCAAATCTGATTTAATTTATAACCAAAGGAAGAAAATGAAAGAAAAAGGAAAACAATATTATTTTGGTCACCCCTGTGGCTTAACAATGATACACTGTACATGCAGGTTCATTATTCATGTATACATGCATACAGCACCTACATGTAGGACCTATAGTGAAGTGAGTCACATTTTGAAAATTGCCTTCAGCCGACTGTCAATCAAACATGGAGTCTAGTCTCATACAATACAAGTATTTAAGCTTTCAATTGTGTACCACCTACATTTGTAGACTTATAAATTAAATATACAAACACTGTAAGACAGTATGCATTTGATCGAAGGTTGGCTAAATGCAAAATTTCAATGCAACTTGAACCTTTCACAGTCGACATCAATAAAAAAACGATCTAATAACATACATAATTTGTACATGTAGTTGATTAAAGGCTGTGATTTATTGTTTATTTCCTAGAAGCCAATTCTCTTAGTAAGAAAAGAATGGTGGAGGTGTATGAAATGTGGTCGCAGCTTGACAACCTCATCAGGGATACAACCAGAAAACGCAAGCAGTATCCGCCACAAATAGTTGATGCCATCAGGACAGTGCAGAAATACAGAGTAGAAGCAGTGGTATGTTTTTATACAATAAACAGGGCAAAACCTGCACTCTGATTGGCCAATAGCCATGATCTATTAGAGTACAGATGCACAGATGACATCATGACATTCATAACTTTGTTATTAATATTCATAATAGGAATATTTATGGCATGCAAATTTTACACATTTTTGGGGGCTAGATACATGTAGAACACTGAAAATGTGAAGAGAACATCAGAACTCAACTACATCTTGTAGCACACTTTGTTCTCATCATGTTGGGATATCATCTGTGCATCCATATGACAATTAAATGGCATCTATTTGTTAATTGAAGGGCTGTGTGCAAAAAGGGCGTAAGTGACTCTTGATCACATTCTAAATTCTCCCTTAGAAAACAAAGAAATTAAAGGAGAATTTAGAATCTGATCAGAAACACTTCACGCCTGGCATAAGTTACCTCAAAATCAATCACTAAAAGCGAGACAAAAATATATAAACCAGCACATCTTGTTTAATTCGCTGTCAAATTTAACAACATTTTCGTATGTTAATATTAAAATGAAATAACGTCTTTAGGATCAAACACGTTTGTACATGTATATTGACGTTGGTGTGACGTCATAACGAACGACTCCTTTTAAGGTCAAATTCTGCGTTACCTATACGTTTGAAATAAAGCATGTTATCACAACAACATAAATATGTGTTTTTGATTGCCGCAATTTTAAAGTCTCTACGATAAATATTTGCTGAGTTATTAAGAACTGAAGTTTCCTGTGACGTCATATTTTCTGACGTCATGGGTCTGACATCAGTCATGCTTTCTAAATTGAAGAAACATAAAAAGACCATATTGCGGCTATTCAGTGTAGAGTAAGTACAGTTCCTCTTTAAAACCCGAAAAATACTTGAATAGTTATTTTTAAAAGACGTTTTCAAAAATATATGACGTCATAATGACGTTTCCTCTTTTTCACTGGGAATTTTAAAGTATTTCCTCTCAAAAATTGAAAATTCTAAAAACATACGGTTGTGGGTACCGATTTACTCTTTTGATTGCTAGATTGTCGTAAACAAATATTTTAAACTCTAAAAGATGAATGAAGAAGTTATTTTGTAAATGGTTCTGTATTGAATATTTCCCGCCAAATTTTGGCGGGAAAATTGCCAAAATTCAATAACTTTTCTCCCTCTTAACCAATCAAACTCGGGTTTTCGGTTTCTTTGTTGTCGACATGATGGGAAATCGAAAATATAAAATTTACTAACGTTCAAGGTAATTGAAAACATCGAGAAACCTATTATAAATGGATACATGACGTAACTGTGACGTCATCAATATGTCTACGGTAGATCAAATCATCGGATTTTGTTTAGGTCGTCGGTCTTCATCATCCCACAAAAATTCAATCTTCTATGTTGGAAACTTTTGAAAATATAGCAAAGTGATAGATTTTAGGGTCATTTGTGCCAAGCGTGCTTATGCCCTTTTTGCACACAGCCCTTCAATTTCAAAATGGCATTAACTTCACGTCACTGCTGTGGGGATAGGTATGCAATGGTCTCCCCAGACTTTTCCACCAGAACGGTGTTCTAATTAATATTCATATTAGATATAGTTTCATTAAATAGATATTCATATATTCGCATTAATATTCATGATTTTATATTGTTAACAAAAATGACTTCATACCTTTTTTATCAGCAAATTTGTGTTATTTAATATAACTGTAATTTAATTAGTTTACCACTGCTGCAGCATTTTGCCACAAAATGTTAATGTATAGCAAATGATAGCAGTAAATGGCAATGGATACCGAAGGATGGCAATGGATACCGAAGGATGGCAATGGATAGCAAAGGATAGCAATGGATAGCAAAGGATAGCAATGGATAGCGCTGGATAACAATGGATTGCAAGGATAGCGATGGATAGGAAAGAATAGCAAAGGATAGTAATGGTTAGGCATGGATGGTGATGGATAACAATGGATAACAATGGATAGCCATGGACCGTTATGGACATTATAGGAGACCATATATGAAGTACCTACAAGATGGTGGCGAAAACCCGACAGAGAAAGATGTCTATGTGTTTAACTTTGATTTTTCATTATTTTCATCAGATTGATGAGTTGGAATTGTCATAGAACTTGTATATAAGACATCCTCTAGCCATTTTAGATACGCTGAGGGATTTCAAACCCAGTAAAATTTTGGAAAAGTTGCTCCAAACTCACTTCATAAAAATCGCTTAAAAATCGTGTTGATTGAGCAGAGCGGCGCTAAGAAAATGCAGCGGAGCGCCATGGACGCCGCGCTCTGGGAAGAACACTGGTACATGCCCTGCACTTGCATCGGCGCTTGCCACCTGGATGGGGAAGGGAACCATGGCAACCCAGCCACATACCAACCTGAATATCAGTGGAATAATACTTACCAGCTTTGACTCTACCCTGGATCCATGCAACGAACACCAGGGTTGGGTTGGGAGGGGCATCCAGCAACCACCCAGGCAACTCCCATGAGGAGGCAAGCAGCCATGGCACCAGCACCATGTTGTGCAAACATGCATACTAGCAACTGCATGCATACTAGCAACTGCATGCATACTAGCAACTGCTGGCCAGCCACTCATTAAAATGTAGTTTAAGCAATACATGTATATATAACATGCTTTCCATATCTTTTCATATCTATTATAGACACTTGGGATTGTTGGGAGAACAAACAAAAGTGGCTCATGATTTTCAAGTGTCTAAAATAGAAAACAAAGATATAGAAAGCATGTTATGGTATAAATATTGCTTTTATAATTAAATATAAACACAATTTAAAGGATATGCAGTAATACATGGATTGTGTTTCCATGTCTTTATCCTTTTAGCCAATCAGTGCTATTTTGTTTTGTTTTTATAATTGTCAATGAAAATTTGTATTTGAATGTAAGATTGATTAATGTACAATATGATGAGTTAGTCTGTAATAATTTATGCTGTTCTTGTAGAGACCAGGCAGGGCGCTTCTTTTTTCCCATCTGCCTTAGATAGTGATGGCTGGATAAGCGCCTCTCGACGTCTGTTTTCGTTCAGTGTTACTTTATGCAGTAAATGTACATCAAATATTCATCTTTTCACAATCACCTTCAGTCATTTCTGCTCCTATAGCAAACCATTGTACATGTACTTCAGTTCTTTTTGAAATGGAAAGCCCTGTTGCTTATGTCAGTTTTTATATCTAAAACCCTTTACATCTGGGGCTTCATTGTTGGAGATTAAGCTGCTAATAATCAATCAGTATTTACTGTTTTTGCTCCAAATACGTTAATTCTATAATAGAATAATAATATTATTTACAATGTAACCTAATGCTGTGTTCCTTTATAATACAGGAGGCATACACCCCATCGATAAGAATTGATCCTATTCAACCAGTTACATCTACAAACAATGAAGGTGCAGACAAATATTATATTGTTCTGGTCTGGTGTTAGCAAATTGCTTTATCAGGCTATCACAGTGGACTCAAACTTAATGTCTAACTCCAGTCTAGCAAATTGCTAGCAATTCCCAGTTCTGTGTAGAAAATAGCTAGTGACATAAAAATCTTCTTGTCATTTCCTGGGATCGATAAACAAGGAAAACGTAATATTTGCAACCTTAGTCCTTATCCCAGCTAACTTTGGCCACCTGTTATCCAAGTTCTTCATCGGACTATCCCAAAGTTAGTGGCAAAGTATACGACTTTACGAGCTTGGAACACCAGCTTTCTTGTTTTCAAATAGTATCCAAAGATTCCTCTCTGTTGAAAATTCCCCAAGGCCAGTCAATATCCTTTGGAATAAGAGCTTCAAAAAGTCACATTAATTTTTTGCTGCAAAGCGAAAATATCTTGTATGCAAACTGATATGACAAAGCTCCAACTCGTCCCACATTGTCCATGGCGGCCCTTTCCCGGTACATCTGAGGAAAACAGCCAAGCGAGTTTTGCTGGCTGCAAACATATATTGGCAGTGTCTCAGGATGCCACTTGCAGATTTTCCAGTGATAGCCAGGTACAAATTGTTCAAGGTTTGCGAAACAGATGACGATTGTTGATCGAGAAATTATCAATGAAGACTGACTTCAGTTTGACATATTTTTTCGTCCTTTTGCCCACATGTTTTCTTTAGACTAACTTATTCCGTCTCAATTCATCAACAAAAAAGCAGTGTTGCCTTCTAAAATGAAATTTAGTTCTAATCATACAGTTAAATTCTTCAAAATAAAGTTGATTTGAACCTTAGATTGAAACCCTCCATGGCTGTGTTCATTCATGAAACAAAACTCAAAAAGACAAAAGGGTGCAAAAACTACAATCAAGACACACATGCGGCAACCAGATGTAAAATATTAACTTCCAGCTTTATATTTTTGTTTTCCAACTAAAAAAGTGCCATAATTATAATAAACATTGTGTTAACCTCGTCCACTCGGTCTTTATGGGAAATATCAAACCTTGATCTTTTATGTAAGGACCTGACGCTATAGCTCGGTCCATACTGTCAAGACCTTGGTCTGATATTTTCCTGTAAAGACCTCGCTCTCGTTAATAAGAAGTTAGTAACCTACATGTACATGTAGCTAACCACATTAAATTTGGCTGCTTTGTGTCCTTGCAGACAGCACCATGTCAAAAAGTATATTCATTTTTGTTTTCGTTTTTATGCATAATTAATGAAGAACACAGTAACAAAACCACTGGAGACATTCATATTTCTCAGCTTTGATATGTTTGGGTGCATAATTTATGCATTACTGTTGGCATTACTGTTGGCATTACTGTTGGCATTACTGTTGGCAATCTTTCTTGAGGGAATAAAATCACAGAAGCATAGCAGCCATGTTAGTTGGCCCATGTATAAAGTAGAGCTCTACATGTACATGTAATATCTTCTCTTGTTAAAAATTAAACCAATAATAGTTTGTTCAATCTACATGTACAATGTAGATACAAGACTATAGGGATCGAGCTACCGAGAGTTAAAATGGAATGGCAGTCATGAACCCAACCAATATTGATTCCTCTCAAGTTATTCCTATGAAAGGCACTCTCCCACCCCCTCCCCCACATGCAAACACCCTCCTCCATAGGTAATAGGTTAGATAGGACTTCACACATACATGTACATCTGTTCACATTCTTTTCCTGGAACATTTTGTTTTCAGACTGTGACAAATGCCTTTGCAGACTTCAGGCAGCAGTTCAAGATCTATCAACACTATCAAAGGTATGAGGAACATTACTATAGTTTGTCTTTTATCATAATATTTTGGGTGAGCTTTACTTTACTAATATACAGCATTCTCAGTAGAAGCCAGGAACCGGTGAATTCTCACCAGGTCTTAGGATAAAACTACCGGTAGCTGCATGTTCCATTCCTTGAAAATTGTTCAAAGCTCGGGCCTCAAAGATAGCTGGTTGTTTCCAGTTATTGGCCCAGATTCTATTGTTACAATTTGAAGCAGTTTCAGTTTATTAAGTAATGGTCCAGATAAGAACTGTAGTAGAATCCATTGTTCTGCGGCAATGAGCCTCCCCCACATACGATTTTACTTGAATTTGCCTTAAGTGCTTTAGGAGGTATCTACATTCGAAACTACGTCTCGAAAATAACGTATTTGTTATGCTATTGGCTCTTTTTCTATGAAAACGCAGAGAAACCACCATCCAGCCAATCGGATACAGAGAAAACAAAGGATTTTTCAATCGCAAATTTGAGAACTTTCCCCACACACGATATTCTTCGAAATTAAAACATAGTTAGTTTGATCAAAAATAAATTCAAACCACAAAATAATATCGAATGAAAATGCATTATTTCGATGGGTTTCTATTGAATTTATAAGTATCAACCAATGAAATTACGAGAAAGAATAATAGAAAATTAACACATTTTAACATTCCTTGCCGTAGATACTACAGTTCTTATCTGGACCATTACTTAAGTATCTATATCAGGCAAGCCTAATCCTGATACTGGCATTTAGTACACAGGTATGTTAAACAACTAAATAAACAATAAACAAACAACAAAACATTCAAGCGACAAAAAGCTAATGTACATATTAAATGAGTTCCTTGAACTGGTCAATTGAAGATGCCTGTACAGTGTAGCTGGGTAGAGCATTCCAAACTGGTATTGTTCTAACGTACAAAGAGTATTTATAAGGCAGAAATGTGTCTATAATTATGGCAGTGTTGGGTTCTACTTGACCTATAGTACGGCTGAATCTCGAATTCGATGTTTACAACATTATGCTTAATCTTATAAAACAAGCAAAGATCGTTCAGAACCCTTTGTTCTTCTAGGGATTTCCATGTAAGTTGTTCTAGCATGCCAGTGACGCTGCTTGTACGGCGGTAGTCAGCAACAACAAACCTTGCGGCACGCCTCATTCAAAAGTATCAGAATAACAGCTGAATAATAGTGGCCTGCTCTTAAGGTGTATTGCCCTTTTGAAAACATTTTGAGAAGGCTGCATCTACCCACCTGTGGTAAAACGTATTGAAACCCATGACTGATTTCAAGTGGGATGAACTGTGTTTGAAATACTGACAAACTCTTCATTTTTTGCTTGTAGGATTTCCCTGAGATCCAAACCAAAATGGCTCGCTTAAAAGACGCCATGCAATCTCACAAGGCTATGGAGTCCAGCAGAACTGATGAAGTTCTCTTCGGCAAAGAAAAAACTAGACACGGCTCCAAGAAGAAGTGGTAGAATAGCTGCCACACCCGAGACTTTAGAAACAAGAGGCAAGACTTTACGTACTCCAAGAAAAAGAACACTAGGCGGAGAAGTAGTGAGAAGATCATTGGTTCCCCGATATAAAAGGAAATAGACTTTCTGTCAAAAAGAATACTGTAAATGTGTAATTTGTACAAATAATGTAGTTTGCACTTTTTATTGCGGTGTAGCGAATCTATTAGAGGGACACTGTCGATCAAATTGAACCTTCGAGTTTCTTTGAAACAAAACTACAAGATAGAAGAGAAATGCCATGTGACTTTCTAGTTATAGTGAACCGGTTTCAAGTTGCTCTAAATGTCTCATAAAAGCAGTATTTTTAATCCACTCGAATCTTTGCCAGCCTCCTGATCAAAATTGTCTCCAATTTTTTACAGTATACCTGTAAAGCATAGTCTGTTAATCTGAGTAGTTATTTGTGTCTTTCGTCATGAGATTGTTTATCATTTGACGGTACCCCTACGATGAGGAGAAAATGTTATTTTACTGCACGAGAGCTAGTCTTCTACAAGAGGGAGTTTTTAAAGTAAATGAAATTTATATGGGAAAAAAACTGGAGTGCAGTCTGTATGTTTCCTCGATTAGTTAATCAAAGGTTGCAAAACCTTTGATTAACGAGTTTAGGAAACACTGCAAAAGGGAGTTTTTAAAGTACATGTAAATGAAATTTATATGGAAAAAATGGAATTTGGGCGCCAGAGCTACGCTTTGTTAGGCGCTTTGTTCTTTAATAGCCTACTCTTTAGTAATAGAAACTTGAACTCTAAGGTTTTATTTAAGAAATCTTAAGACGAATATGTTTTTATCGCTAAACAAATAGTCGCTATTTTTAATTGTTCATATTTTAAATTATGTAGCTTTTTAGCTCCCTAGATTTAATTAGTATTTTTAGTTAGTAATTTTATATTAACAGAATCCAATTGATAACAGTGCTTTTTGCACTGAAGGGTTATCCTGTATAAATATTCATTATTATTATCATTATCACAATCCCTTGCGAACTTATCGGTCAAAATAGAGCGGTTTTCGATGGAATGTCGTAAGTAATAGAGCGAATTTCGCATGAGTGTCGAAAGACCAAACGCAAATTACCCACAGCCAGCCAATCATAAGAGCGAGTAATCACAAGTAACTCATAAATGGCTTCCCTGTGAGCCAATGACAAACCAAAGCAAAACCAAAACCAATTGTTTGGTTTTACTTTGGATTCTGATTGGTTGGTTTACTTTCTCAGCCAATAGGAGAGCTTAGTAAACGCAAAACCAAAACACTTCCGACACTCAATTGAAATCCGCTCTAAGTGACTGCTTTGGTTTTGCGTTTGCTTGGCTTTTCTGTTGGCTGCGAAGAAAGTTTCCTAATCAGCCAATCGAGTTCTAAACTAAAACCAAACATTGTTATGGTCCATCACTAAATCAATTTTATATAAAATTTAAAATAACAGTCTGACTGTTATAGCAAATGTTCTCACTCTGAACACCTATGAACCAAATGGTAGTTTTCAATTGAGTGTTGAAAGTAATAAGTAATTGCTTTGGTTTTACGTTTGCTTAGCTTTTTCTATTGGCCGTGACTGTATTATACACGGCATGCCATCATTATACAGAAACAATTGCTCTTCCAGGGAGCCGTGTGAAAATATGTAAGTAATATAAGAAGTTAATAATAATAAATGTACTATCTGCAATTACAAATTTCGACTCTAAATATTAATATATGTAGTTGATAAAAATGGGCTTTAATAAAGTTTTAATGTACAATGCTAGGTAAAATTACTTTACTTAGTATAAATGATTATCAAATATGCTTGCGTACAAGTTTTTCAAATCAATTTTAAACTAAAACCAAACGCTTATCGATGTTTGCGTTTACTTTGCCTCGTGATTGGTCAAGTAAAACCAAATCGCGAATTACTTCAGTTCATGATTGGCTCTGCTTTTTTACTTCCTCTCGCGATTGGCTCTGAGATTACTTTGGTTTTCGTTTTATGACACTCGATCGAAAACCGCTCTGACACAAATGAATACTCTGTGCCCTTAAATTACATTGTCATGGTAACAGAACTTGTACTTGCTTGTTTAAAAGATTCAAAACCTCTATGGTCTCAATCCCGCTCGGCCAGGTAGGTACTTCATATATCGTTAAATGAAATGTCCCAAGCACTACTTCATATATCGTTAAATGAAATGTCCCAAGCACTACATGTATCTTATTTTCTTGGTTTGCCCTCTGCCGCCTGCAAGCAGGTTACCTTGATTTTAAAAAATGCCGGAAATAAAATATTTTAGCTTTTGGAGAAAACTGAATGGATGTAAGGTGAGCGGTTTTGAATTTCGTCGCGGGTGCCGCCATATTGAATCTTATGACGTCATATGGTTGACCCGCTATTACCCAAGATGGCGGCGAATGGCTTGTAGTGTTATCCATTTTTTCCTAAACTAAAATACATTCTCCAATTTTGTCAAGATTGTTTTCAATCATGACTATTGCCAACAATTTAACGGCATTTGCTCTAACAGTCGGCGTTTCCTTTAACGTTTTTCTCATAAAAAGGATTGTGGTAAAAATAGAAGCAGCCATATTTTTCATTACCTTGGATACCAATTTGGGCTCATTTGCAAGGCGTCGATCATTTCTCCAGTCAATGTAAACTAGGGATACAAGAACGAACAAATGTAGCGAAAGGTAAGCAGGGCACTGATCCCTTCTCTTCCCTCGTTCCTATGCTTTGCTCATTGATTTTTTTGTCTCCAGTCTATGTAAACTAGGGATACAAGAACAAACAAATATAGCGAAAGGTAAGCAGGGCGTTGATCCCTTCTCTTCCCTCGGTCCAATGCTTTGCTCATTGATTTTTCTCTCCACCTTTGGACCTGAGAGATCTATTTTTCCATTCACTTTTGGGATGTCGAGGCAAGGAATCCACCATTCACAGTAGGTGTCACTAGTGCATCAAAAGCAGGGGTCCGCTTAGGCCATGATCACAGTAGTGGCGTAAACATGAGCGCAAAATACATACGCAGAAGTAGTACTGCATTGATCAGCGGTAGCCTGCAATGCAGTCTAGTTTTTAGGCACGCTTCGCTCGCAGAATAGAGCTTGCTCGCTTCGCTCTAGTCACGACCAGGCCTGCACCGCGGCAAAACGGTATGCTCCGCTGGCCAAAAGAACGCTCTGCTATCAAATACAAATTACCGAGGGCTTTAACTTTTTTAGTAAATAATTTTATCACTTAGTAAACTCACAGTGAATTACAAATTAAGAAAACTTCAATCTGTTAAAGTCTTAGGCTTATATTTTAAGTAGTTTTCTTATTTTTTGACAAAACAGATCAGAAATAGATACTTTTAAGCAGAAATTTAAAAATCACGGTATTTGCCTGTTGTTTCATTTCAGTTTTCGCGGGAAACCGGGGCGGCCGCGCGCTGACAAGAAATAGCAAATACGCATGCGCGTGACGTTTTGCCGCGGTGTGGACCAGGCCTCTCTTTCGACCGCTCCGTAGACTGGAAGGTCGCGAGAAAGAGTCCAGTAGCATTCTCATTCCCAGTACCTATTCACTTGGTAAGACTCAAATGGAGCAAGATTGTGATTCGCTGTTGAACAACGGCTGCGCGAACTCAGGTGTTTAAGGCCTGGGTCTCAAAATGGCCGCCGGCAAATTGAGAGGGGGTAGTCTATCTCTTTCTCGTTGTAATCGTTTTGCTTAAAACTTTGACAAACATGATGTTGTTATGACCTTAACAATTACACATGACAGTTTCCATGGAAACTTGGAATGTGACCTTTGAACTCTAATTTAAAAATATATATTCAAAAGCCTCCTGCATCATGGTAAAGTGTTTTCATATGTCGGGGATATTTATGCATATGAATCAGAGATAGTGCATAGTTTATAAATCCAACGAGGACAATAGAGAAACATATTATTAAACGGTCATAAATTTGGGGTATCAAAGTTCACGTTAGCGTAAATTAGTCTTCCCCATAATATTTTCAATTGTCCTCGTTGGATTTCTAAACTATGGACTATCTCTGATTCACACGCATAAAAATCTCCGGCATATGAAAATACTTTACCATGATGCAGGAGGCTATAAAATAAATGCTTTTCATTAGGGTTCAAATGTGTAATTGATAAGGTCGTGACAAACATCATATTTTTCAAAATTGTATGGACAAATATTACAAAGAGAAAGAGATAGACTACCCCCTCTTGATTTGGGGTGGCCATCTTGAGACCCAGGCCTTAATGTACCTGAGAAGTTCAAAAAGTTGAAACTCTTCACGCACCCCGACGGTTGCCCTGTATATCGATTTTCTGTTGGCCGAGAAAAACGAGACGGTAAACATTGTAGATTTCAGATTGTTCATTTTCTATCGTTATAGGCAAGAGGCAAGAGTACGCTGCGAAACGGGAAGAATAAAATAAATTTCCTTCGAGGGTAAAAGTCAAAGCTTTCTTTAGGATAAATTAAGGTAGATTTATTGAACGGTAATTTCAAGGTCTTCTGTGCAGTTCAGCAAAATAACAATAAGACAAAGCCGGAGTTTTGAAACCGAAACCGTGTCAATAATTTAAATCAATATAAATCTTTACTTCGCAAGCACCAACTGAAGGCGGATACAAGAAGAGATGCAAACAATGCCGTTAAATAAACCGAGTGTTGGATACGTATCATTTTCTGGAATTTCCGTTGTTTTTGTTTTCTACAAAAAAGTCCACTGTATAATATTGTTTCATTTCTGTGATTGTAACGGGTGGAAGTAAAAGTTCCTATTGGCATAGAATCTAGGACAGCCGGTTTATGTCTTACCAGAGATTTTTCAGTTAACTGAGGAGGCACTGGGAACGAGAATGAGCCCAGTAGATATTGCATGCGCATGTCAGAAATGTAACCAGGCCACAAATGTGGTGTAGCCTGGTTACATAGTTTATAATCATGGCGGAGTAGAGTGTGGTACGTGTTTAGAATTGTATCAACGTTTATACAAATTTATAATTGCACACTTTCAAGGCATAATAAACGTTGATACAATTCTAAACACGTACCACACTCTACTCCGCCATGATTATAAACTATGTAACCAGGCTACACCACATTTGTGGCCTGGTTACATTTCTGACATGCGCATGCAATATCTACTGGACTCATTCTCGTTCCCAGTGCCTCCTCAGTTAACTGAAAAATCTCTGGAGAAGCATTATTTCATCTCTGCAAAGGCAAGATGTCTTCGTCAACTTCAGCACTGAGTTTGGCACGTTCCTGTCTGGTTTGTACTTTATTTCCTTTCGTGTGTGATTCTTTAAGATCTTCACCACAACCACACCGCGGCAAAACGGTATGCTCCGCTGGCCAAAAGAACGAAGGCTCTGCTATCAAATACAAATTACCGAGGGTTTCAACTTTTTTAGTAAATAATTTTATAACTTAGTAAACTCACAGTGAATTACAAATTCAGAAAACTTCAACCTGTTAAAGTCTTAGGCTTATCTTTTAAGTAGTTTTCTTATTTTTTGACAAAACAGTTCACAAATGGATGCTTTTAAGCAGAAATTTTAAAATCACGGGTATGTGCCTGTTGTTTCATTTCAGTTTTCGCGGGAAACAGGGGGCGGCCGCGCGCCGACAAGAAATAGCAAATACGCATGCGCGTGACGTTTTGCTGCGGTGTGCACCACAACAGACCTGCAATTCGTCAACCTCGTCCCCAGGGTCTTCTCGGTCAGATCCAAGATGGCGGCTACTCCGAGAGAAGATCCTGGTAAACGCTGAACTGTCAAGTATTCTGATTGGCTCTTCGATTATGACGCAAGGGTTGTTCTAACAATGCTTTTTATTGGCCAAACGGCTTGAGTCTAGAGAGGTGAACTTGTATGTAGATTCGATTGCTCAAATTTTATCAATAAAGCGATTTTAAATGACCATAAAACACGTTGCGGTAGCTAGAGCAATAGATGAAGTGCATTACTGGGTAGTTTTCTGGTAAGTTTCATCAGTGGGAAAGCCAGGAGAAGCCGTTAAACCTGAACATGTGCTATCGATCGCTTCGCTTCAACGCTAACGGAAAATTAACGGCTTTTTAGGATTCTCTTCTAGCTCAGATACATCCTGGTAGCTTTGTGATAACTTTCCACTGTTTCTTTATCCAAGTAAACTCCATTTCGAGCCATTTAGTAGACCTGTTTTCACTGCATCGTTCGCCGCGTGGAAATACCGTTAATCGCTTCTCGCTTACTCCGGATTGGGATACCTATGGTTTGTACACGTCATGAACTATTCCCATATTTAGCTTGGCCTCCATCTTAGATCGCCAAATCACGTGACAAAATACTCCCAAACTCTGGGAGTATTTAATCACGTGATTCCGTCTTTACCATGGTCTTCTCTCGGGTAGCCGCCATCTTGAATCTGACCGAGAAGACTCTGGGGACGAGGTTAGTTCTAGTTGTCCATACGAGAAGCGGACAAAGTTGAGAGAAAGTCTACACTTAAAAAACATTTTCGGTAAACGCCGCGAATTTGACATTAATCGTGATTGGACAGTTTTGAGCATGCGCATGCAATATCTACGCGCGGGCTCTGGGAACGAGATTGCGACCTGCCAGTCTACGGAGGAGAAGTGTCTATCGTACGACCTCCTTATAAGGAAGCACAGTAGGCCGCCATATGTACGTGTAGAGGGTCACTAAAGTACGCGAGGAAGCCGGGTCACTGATGTACGCACAGGAGACTCGTCCCAGCTTTCGATTGACCGTGAATTTTCCAAAATGGCGTAGGAAAGAGGCCATGAATCTTTTCTAGTCCCACTCGTTTAATCAACCATTTTGAAACTTTCAGCTTCACAAACTAAGTAGAGAATACCCTTTTACCGAAACTTCACATGCACTAACACTAAACCCTAACCCGTAACATAAACCTAACCCTAACCGTCAGTAAACAAGTTCCCAGGTAAACGACGAGGTCTCACCTAACTAGAGCTAGGGTTCACAGGTAAATGTGTTCTCACTGGCCTTGGGCTAGGATTTATAGACAAACGACGAGTTTTAACCAAAATATAGAGGGGGAAAAATCCAAAATTGAGAGGGGAAAAAATCGTTCTGGGGTTCGAACTCGAGGCCTCAGATTGTAGACTACGCTAAGCGACCATCGATGCTCGATCTGTGACCAATTTTAATACACAACACTACCGGCAAACTGCGCGTCTCCTGTGCGTACATCAGTGACCTCCCTCGTGTACTTCAGTGACCCTCTACACGTACATCCTTATAAGGAAGTCGAACGACAGATACTCTTGCTACGGAGCGGTCGAAAAAGGCAAGGTCAGGACAATCTTCGTTTGAGAACCACATAAGAGAACGAGTAAGAATGAGGCGAGTACAAAAATGCGAGAGAAGGGAGGGGAAAGAAGGATGCTTCTCTTTTTCCCTTCTCCCCTCCCCCCTACTTCCTTTTTTGTCCTCGCCCTATTCTTCCCTCGTTAAAATATTGCGGTTACATTAGCTGCGGTTACGCTAGACCAGTTTTACTAGGTATATTGGAAATTTACCCGGGTAAATTCGTGTTTTCGTGTCTAACCGATTTCCCCAGGAGAAAACGTACCTAGGTATATTTCCATAGTTACGAAAGAAAGAAAGAACAATGGAACTTTCCCTTGCTAGCACCCCAGATAAGTCATAGGTACAATAGGCCTTCGCGCCACAAAGTTACTGGGGCGTGATATTCAACGGCCTGTACCCAGGTAAATTCAAACCCCAGATGGATTTTATTGGGGCCAGTTTTACTGGGTAAACGACTTTATCTGGGGTAGTGTAACCGCAGCTATTAGCGGCGCTTGTTCAGATCTCACACTTGTGACAAGAACAAGAAACCGACTAATGATCAATACTGACATTACCGCGTGCCTGCGTATGATGATGAGGTATGTTGATTATGCTCATACGCATGTTAGCCTCGTGTTCACGCTGCTACAAAAGTGTTTTCACATGACTGTAAGACTAAAGATTCCTAAACAATGGTTATTCATATTGGACGCCATTTATGCAATGGGTCCGCTTACAGCATTAATCGATTGAGTGTCGAAAAGCCAGAGCCAATCACGAGATCAAGTAAAAACGCATGCAATGAGCCAACCATAACTCGGGATGGAAAGTAAACGATATCGTGGACAACTAACCAAAACAATGTTTGATTTTGATTGGCTGATATAGCAGGACTTCGTCTCTGATTGGTGGGATAGTCAAGAACATTTTTCACAGCCAATAGAAAAGCTGTGCAAACGCAAAACCAAAGAAATCATCAAATTGCCATCGACACTCGATCGAAAATCGCTCTATGTAAGTATGAGAGGGTTTTCACTCAATCCCCAGAGATTCAAATGACAAAGGGCATGGCGGCCATGTTGGTGTACCTAACAAAAGAAGCTAACGAAGAATCTATTGTTAAAGGTACACCAACATGGCGGCTATGACATCACGTGGAAACCCTCTATAGTGTGAACCAGCATACATACAAAGTACACTGTTCTTAATTGTCCTCAAAAATGTTCTGGCCAACGCTCGGCTCAACTTGATAAAGGTACGGACACATGCTACAACATTGCTTTCAACCAATCAAATGCCACTCATTTTGCTCGCCGCTGACCAAAATAGTGTGGCGTATAGCCGCGCCTTCTATGTTGCTCGCAATGTTGCAGCGTGTCTACCTTAATTCTTCCTGCGCAGGCGTGAGATGGGATAGCTTGATTTTAAGACTGTTCTGAACCCCCAAAATAGAGGGTCATAAGAAACTGGGAAGGGGGAGGGTCAAAATATTTCACACTTATTATCCGGGTAGGATTATATATATGTTTAGACTTTGATTTCATTCTCTCCCCCTTAAGTTGAAATAGGGGACCGAACATTAAATAAGGAGAGGGGTGGGTGGAGGAGAAATTGGGGGTCTCGATTTTTGTACCGAATGTGAGGGGAGTATATCAAAAGGGGTTCTAGAATGCCCAGGGAGACACCTCTGAATTTAACAGGGGAGGGGTTCTGCTGTCCCAAAGGGTATGGTTTAGTCTGAAATAGGGTTAAAGTGCCTGTAAGCCCTAGCCAGTTATCTTTGATTTAAAAGTCAAACTGGAAAACACTGATGACCGACATAGGAAAAATAATAATTATAGTCTGCCAATTTCGTTTATTAAGGGATCAAATTGCAATGATGTCATTTAAGGGATAACCTAATTATAGTTCCTTTTGCTCTGTTTTTATGTTGTTTATTAAGGTCTCAAATTGCAATGATGTCATTTAAGGGATAACCTAATTATAGTTCCTTTTGCTCTGTTTTTATGTTGTTTATTAAGGGATCAAATTGCAATGATGTCATTTAAGGGATAACCTAATTATAGTTCCTTTTGCTCTGTTTTTATGTCTTTTATTAAGGGATCGAATTGCAATGATGTCATTTAAGGGATAACCTAATTATAGTTCCTTTTGCTCTGTTTTTATGTCGTTTATTAAGGGATCAAATTGCAATGATATCATTTAAGGGATAACCTAATTATAGTTCCTTTTGCTCTGTTTTTATGTCGTTTATTAAGGGATCAAATTGCAATGATGTCATTTAAGGGATAACCTAATTATAGTTCCTTTTTCTCTGTTTTTATGTCGTTTATTAAGGGATCAAATTGCAATGATGTCATTTAAGGGATAACCTAATTATAGTTCCTTTTGCTCTGTTTTTATGTCGTTTATTAAGGGATCAAATTGCAATGATGTCATTTAAGGGATAACCTAATTATAGTTCCTTTTGCTCTGTTTTTATGTTGTTTATTAAGGGATCAAATTGCAATGATGTCATTTAAGGGATAACCTAATTATAGTTCCTTTTGCTCTGTTTTTATGTCGTTTATTAAGGGATCACATTGCAATGATGTCATTTAAGGGATAACCTAATTATAGTTCCTTTTGCTCTGTTTTTATGTTGTTTATTAAGGGATCACATTGCAATGATGTCATTTAAGGGATAACCTAATTATAGTTCCTTTTGCTCTGTTTTTATGTCAGCTCCACTTATTAAGAGATCATTCTTTAAGATTGTAAGTATCGCATGTCTGACACCTGAAAAACAACTGTATAAATGAAGAAGTTCAAAATTATTAGTCAATTCATTTTCAACTCATTTGCATAACGTCCCTTAAATGACGTCATTTCAAGGATTTGTAATGCTTTTTATAGCAATACTACGACCATAAATCGCCCAAAAATGGTTGAACAAGATTTAAAACGCCTTACTGCACCCAAATAAATTATTTCTGGCCAGGGCTTATAGGCACTTTAACAAATTTGCGTTTTTTAAGTAGAATCATAGTTAATAGAGTGGAATGGTTATGAAACCCGGCAAACTTCAAAGGGGCTAACAAAGGCGCTGCGATTTATGTTGGAAGCGGGGCAAGACAAAATATTGTGCAGGGTCATAGTTCATTAGCGTCCCCTGAACGACTGAACTCACACGTTTCTATTGGCTGATTGATTAACACATTGGAATTTCTATTGTGTTTTGTGCAGGGTCACGGTTGAAAAAAGCTAACAAAGACATATAACAAAGAAGGTCGCTGGGTTTCATAACCATTCCACTTTATTAACTATGGTAGAATAGGGTTTGATTTTGACGTGGAAGCAGTGAGACCGCACGTGCTCATTGATTTCTCTTAGTTTCTCTTGTTATTATGACATTGATCTTTAAAATAAATTGAGAAAGAGAATGAACTACGGTGAAAAATAATCATTGGATGAGATAACGCGATCAAAGGCAACTTTAAGTTATGCATGAAATGGGGTACAGTTTTTCGGGGTCATGACTGAAAAATGATATATGAAATCATATTAGAATTATATTATTTAATTTATAGTCACTAGAAGTGCATGAATTACTGCCGGTTCATGGAAAACATGCTTTGCTGACTTGTTGAAGTTGAGAGTATCGGTTGAAAGACGCCTGTGCTAGCAGTGTACATGTATGCAACAGAATTAAGGAAATGTCGAGCTTTTGAAAATTAGTTAGTTTACAAAGTAAAGACGGTACACTGTAGCCAACATTGCTGTAGGGTGATACAGCGCATTATCCTATACATCTTATATTTCAGCTTTACTTAACAAATAAAGAAGCCTTAGCCATGTTTTATACTATCATAAAACACGATGGGTATTTGAGAACATGAGAGAAATATTAAAGCACAAGCCGAAGGCGCGTGCTTTCGACATTTCTCGAGTGTTCTCAAATGACCAGAGTGTTTTATGATAGTATAAAACTTGGATCTAAGGCTTCTTTATCTGTTTTATAATATAGATTTACACGCGCGATGAAAGGAAACCGCCAGTTGAAAACAATAAAACACGGCTAACCATGTTATATACTCTGATAAAACATGGCTTTTTAGCCAATCAGAGCGCGCGTACTATCGTATCTATATTATAATATGAAATACAGGGCGGTATTTCATGGCTATATCAAGGCCAATCAAACTTCAGGACATTTCGCGCCCTTTCTTTATCAGCCAATATGAATTAAAGATTTTGAATACATAATCGATTTTTTTGTTTTCCGGCGAGAAATTCGCAGTCTATCGTCCGGGAAGTTACTTTGTTTTCGTGATAAATCTTCCCGTAAATTTGTTATTCTAGGACAATATGGTTATGTCATGGTTTTCTATATGGAATACTGGCGAAAATTGTACCGCTTTCGATTTTCTCATTTCCAAAACCGATGTTCGTCAAGAACTTGCTTGTTACTTGGGCTACCAGTGGCGAGCCCGAAATTCGGCGCTGTGTGGTATTTTTGTTCTAGCGTCGTAAAAAGCAAACACGCGCATGCGCATTAGAATGTAAGCTCATTGGTTTCTACCCGTCACAGGCTGTCTGGACCGAACCAATACAAACTTTATTTAAACTTTATTTATAACAAGGGAAAAGACATATCAACCATTAAAGTTATATAACATACGGCCTTTAACTAGGCCTGCGGAAATTATCCCGGAATAATTTTGTGAATACTTTGGGTATTTTTTCAAAAAAATATAATGGAGAAGAATTGGGAGATTTCGGGAATAATTGAATGAAATTTCAGGAATAATTTAAGAATAATATATTATTACGCCTAAAATGCTTAATTTAGCATCTTTTCTGCACTACCTGCAGTAAAAATTGTCTTTCAATTCCTGTCTTAGCAATTCCGAGCCATTTCCGTGTTAATGTTTGACCCGGGGTAATTTACGTGTTACCTCATATTCAGTCAGTTAGTCGATCGTCAGTGGTGATTCCAAATGGCGGACGAACCACCAGTCGTTTTCGTCGAAGAGGCTGCTGTCGCTATATACTACTGCTGTAGAAAACGCCCTTGAGCGCATTAGAACGGTTTATGTATACAGTATACATATTCCAGGTGAAGGAAGTTTCTAGAACGCCAAAAACATCAATAAAAGACTTGTTCGCTTGACGTTTCTTATATAGGCCTAATCCAGGTCCTGAAGTCACCTAAGATCGCCTAAGGTCACAACATGAAATGTGGCAAATTTTCCTAAGATCGCCCAAAGTTGCCCACGATAACGGCGACTTTAGGACCCAGAGTAGGCCTTTTCTTGGTTATAATGGCAATTTGGGTTAGCTTAACGAGAAAAATCGGGAATAATCGGTGGATTTTCCGCGCAGAAAAAAATTATAATTGGCAATTTTAAGAGAATAAAAGAATAGAATAATTCGCGAAAATTCGGGAATAATTTCCGCAGGCCTACCCTCAACATGAGGCAATTGCGCGTGCGCACGAGCAGCCGCTTGACTGTCTGTTACGCGCGGTGGCACCTTCAGCCGGCATCGCTACGAGGTTACACATAATATTTCTAGTTAATTCCAAGCATTTAAAGTGAGCTAACTCGGGAAATGATGACATGGTTCTGAAATCATGATGTAATTTGAGAAGTAAATAAAAGTAATCCAAAGCTACAAACTTGTAAACAAACTTGATTGGTTCTTTTGAACACCCATAAACTTTTTAACCAACTACAGCCCTGCTATTTAAGTCGGACCTCTTCAGCAATTTCCGGCTATTTTTAACATGACCCCCCTCCCCCATTTCAATGTTGGTTTTCGAGAAGACCGAAATGTTGCCTTTCTATCCCAATATTGTGAAGGGGGAGGGGGACAAGCGAAGTCATAAAAATACCCATGCACTATGTGTCAGTGGAGTTCGTTCAGTGTTCTGGATAGCCTTATTTTCTCGGGCGGTCCGTACTGAATTGGCGAAGGTGGTAGTTCCATCTTAACTCTAAACTGTGAGTGGCATGAGGTTTTGAGCCGGTTTGAAATCCTTCGCGCAACTCATATCTTACCTGCGCTGAGCATATCAATAACCAAGAGCCCATAACCAAGAGCGTCCATATCTCTTGTACAGATGCTACGGCGTTTTCACAAGTTGGGCTATTTTTAGATTATTTTTGCGTCCAATTAGTGGGTTGCATCAGTGGCGGAACAAAATATGTCTCATTAGCTGCTTTTGTTATACCAACAACACGTCTGATACGCTTTTGTGATTTTATTCCCTTAGGAATGATTGCAACCCAATCATAACGGGAAACCATTCTAAAAATAACCTAACTTGTGAAAATGCCGTAGCATAGAGGTAGTATGGGAGATTCTCGCTCTTGGTTATGGGCTCTTGCAATAACAGATCGCATTTGAACCTCAAACCCTTCAAGCTCCAAGACGATAAATAGAAACGAATTTTCAAAAGATTGTCCATGAATTTGACTTTAACAGCCTATGTGACCAGACCGAAAAGGAGCATGGGTAGGTCAATTTTCCATCTAATATATCGGCAAATGGTAATTAATTATACATTTGTGCATTTTAAATCAAGCAAGCGAGAACAAGGGCTTCACTTGACGATTTCAGAATAGTCCAGATTTGTATTCGAAAATTACCACTGAATGCGATTACTACAGACGCATTTATACAGGGTTAGCCTTGTTCTGAAGTTAAACATTCATAAATACCAACGAGAAGGTGCAAAACGGGCAACTACAACAATACACAGAGTTGTGAATAGCCCACCTTCAATTCTTGCTGGTATTTATTAATGTTTAACTTAAGAACGAGGCTAACCCTGTATAAATGCATCTGCAGTCCTCGCATTCGTAATACTGGACTATTAAATCTGCTGCTCCGAGTATTCCCATAATCCCTTTCGGTCTGGTCACTTGGGCTTTAGTTAAGTTAACCGACAAGGTTTTTGAAATAGCTGTACATATAGGCTTACATTGCTCTTTCCGATGTCATAAAAGGTATATGTTTCCAAATTTAATTTTAAGAAGTCAAAGCTCCAATACTGCTTATTGCAGTACACCACATTTTTTTTTGTATTAAATTCTGAATAATATACCCTTCTAAAAACATTGATCAAGTTGCTTTAAACATTCGGTGCTCTGCCTTCCTTTCTTGCCAGACGAATCTCCTCACAAGCCTCGCAATGACAGTCCTTCCCAGGCTGTACGGTTTGCTGTGGCTGGGTGTAGGGTTGGGGCTGTTGTGGAGGCACATACACCACTTGAGACTGTGGCTGTTGTTGCGATTGCTGGTGGACACTCGCTGGCTCCTGACGCTGAGCGGGTTGCTGCTGCTTGTATGTTGTCATGGGCACGTTATCATACTGCTGCCTGTTGTGTGTAGTATCGGCCCTCTCATCTTGAATGTCCTTCCTCCTAAAGTAGTCGAGAACAAACGATTGGCGTTACCTCAGTGTACTAAGAATCTCACAGACTGCGTCATAAAACTCCCTTTGTTAACTATGAATAATTTGCGACTTAGAGTATTTCCCGAGCACCCGAAGCGGCACTTATAAATCAAGGAGTTGGGGAGGCTCTAATTGAAAAAAAGGACACTGCTCCAAGAGTAGAAATCGAATCCTAACCCTAACCAAACCCTAACCGCTAGACCACGAGTGAATTCGTTTGGTGGCAATCGTTTTTTTCTTCACGTATTTATATCAACTACTGATGAGTAGGTGCATAAATTATAGTATTATAGTATTCAATACACTTTATAATATAACCCAGAACGAGCGTTCTGATTGGCTTATAGACTCAAACATTTATGATCTATTGTTCCGGTAGACACATGTGTGTCGTAGTTATATCATAAAAGCAACAGACCACACATTTCAATGTGTTTACAGGCGAAATAAAGCACTTGGGATGTTGGAAGAACACTTGAAATGCTTGAAAATCACGCGCCTTCGGCTTGTGATTTTCAAGCATTTCTTGTGTTCTCCCAACATCTCGCGTGCTTTATTTCGTCAGTAAACACATTGAAATGTGTGGTCTATTGCTTAAATAATCGGTAATACGACAGCTCACCGAGCGCGCGAGGGCATGGTCTCCAGGGAATATTTTTTACGCCGAGGTCACACCGCGGCAAAACATCACGCGCATGCGCCTTAGATGAGCTCAGCGCGCGCGCGTCCGTCCAGTTTCCCGCCAAAACTAAAAGAAAGCAGACAATCACCCCTGTTTCTAATTTTAAGTACGTATCCGTATTTACGTGAAATGTTTCGCGAAAAATAAGAAAACTACTTAAAAGTTAAGCCTAAGACTTTAACGAGTTGAAGTTTTCTTAATTTGTAATTCACTGTGAGTTTACTAAGTTATAAAATTATTTACTAAAAAAGTTGAAACCCTCGGTAATTTGTATTTGATATCAAAGCCTTCGTTATTTCGGCCAGCGGTGTACACCGAGGTAAAGCCAAAAGATTGGAAGACGTCAGCTGCAAGTTGTCGCTCACATCATAGTCCAGTCCCTTTCATTTCTTACTGCGCATGTTCGACGGAAACATTTGTGTCGGGCCACACCACGGCCACACAGCGATCAAACGTCTGCGCATGCGTCAAAAGTCTTGCAACAACAACGGCCGTCACTGTTCACACACCCGTTTTCAAACCTTGAGAACTTTTTTGGTAAATTACGAAAACATTTGGTAAACTCACAGTTTCAAGTTTGTTCAATTTCCCGTCGACTGTGAAAATAAAAAGCTTAGCTTTCACGTATTTTTCTTAACTTTTGGGGGTAGAAGTTCACTCTAACATGTTTTAAGGTAAATTTTGCGCGGGAAATTCGCGCGGCCGCCCACCAGACTGACCGTAATACGCACGCGCAGACGTTTGACCGCTGTGTGCACCACGGCAAAACGGTATGCTCCGCTGGCCGAAAGAACGAAGGCTCTCCTATCAAATACAAATTACCGAGAGCTTCAACCTTTTTAGTAAATAATTTTATAACTTAGTAAACTCACAGTGAATTACAAATTAAGAAAACTTCAACCTGTTAAAGTCTTAGGCTTATATTATCTTTCAAGTAGTTTTCTTATTTTCAAATGCATACTTTTAAGCAGAAGTTTTAAAATCACGGCATGTGCCTGTTGTTTCATTTCAGTTTTCGCTGGAAACTGGGGGCGGCCGCGCGCCGACAAGAAATAGCAAATACGCATGCGCGTGACGTTTTGCCGCGCGGTGTGGCGTCGGGCACGCGCAGTTGAAAATGAGAAGGATCTGGGTCGAGAAAGATTGGCGCATGCGCATGCTCATCAACTGCAGCGCTGCTGTTAGTAACACACGTCAACACAATGCTCAAAGGCGAAGCGCGCCAAACACTTGAGGCATAACTTTTGGAAGAATCGGTGGGAAATGATGATTGCACTATCGAAGTTGTCTTAAATCCAGTAAAAAATCTTGATTTGTCTGCCAAAAGTTTGAGATTTGAAAGCATGTTGATATTATATAATAGGAAAATTGGAGGGACCACAGACGAAATGATAAAACACCGGATCTCCAAGCGTGTAGGGATCTGATCAGCAATATATATATAAATAGACAAGAAAGGAAAGGCTGATTCAACGGTAGAGAGTTTTTTTCTTCCAATATTTCGATCGGCACGGCCGATCTTCTTCGGGGAAAGAGGCTTACAATGTATCCAATAAACTAGAATCATTACGAAATAATACATGAATTATGAATTGCACGAAAATATTAAAGATAATAAAAAAGTGACATAATCATCATCACGTCACTTTTTTATTATTTTCGTTTCCTATTATATGTCACTCTCCACCTTCTTTTCATTGGTTTATATGTGTTTTATCATAAGATTGAGCAATTCATAGTTCATGTATTATTTCGTAATGATTCTAGTTTATTGGATACATTGTAAGCCTCTTACCCCGAAGAAGATCGGCCGTGTCGATCGAAATATTGGAAGAAAAAAACTCTCTACCATTGAATCAGCCTTTCCTTTCTTGTCTATAGATATTATATACTTTACTTTTCATCTTGAAAATCGACTAAAAGAAGAAGAAAACTACAGCCTTCACTTACATATATCTTACAAACTGCTTTGTTAATAGTAGCTGTGCCATTATACACAAAAAAATCATAAAATAACCCAATTGGTATGCGAACTCTGATTGGTTAAAAGGCGTGTTTAAATAAGAGGATAAATACATTATACACAAAAAAATCATAAAATAACCCAATTGGTATGCGAACTCTGATTGGTTAAAAGGCGTGTTTAAATAAGAGGATAAATACATTATACACAAAAAAATCATAAAATAACCCAATTGGTATGCGAACTCTGATTGGTTAAAAGGCGTGTTTAAATAAGAGGATAAATACATGGAAACAGAGCGCACGCGTTATCTCCTTTAAATGTTGTTGTTGCATATTGTCGTTATTTCAGCAATATAACATGCTTTCCGTGTCTTTGTTCTCTTGATATGCTGGGAGAACAAAGAAAAGCGGCTCGTGATTTTCAAGTATTTCTGTGTTCTCCCAACATAACCCGCGTGTTTATACAAGAGAACAAAGACATGGAAAGCGTGTTATATTGCTGGAAAAAAAAAATGATCGCGAGCTCAGACACATGTACAGGGCGCCTATAGACGGTAAAGCAAGTGGGTTAGTAAAAGTAGGTCGAGGGTTCAATAGTACAGTTTCGTATTCTAAAATTACCGCTGAATGCAATGACAACAGACATGCGTACATGCGTCTGTAGTCATTGCATCAGCGGTAATTTTCGAATACGAAACGACTATTCTTGGTAAGACCACCACTCGGGGTTATCATGGCCAGAAATCATGGACAGCATGCATAACGGATCAACTTTGAGACATGGGATATAAAATATATGAAAATGTACTGAAAATGAACATACCCATTTTTTTGCATTATATCCTTAAAATACGAACAATTTTCAAAACTCCGCAAATTCCAAACTGAAGTTTAGAACTTCCTTCAACTTATGAACAAGTCCCCTCGTGTGAACTAGGAAACATCTTGTCATTTTGTCCCAGGGACTTGTCCCCTCAATTCAAACCAGTTTGATTTGAAGGGACAAAAACCGGGGACAAAATTGTGTCCCCGCGACAATATTTTTCCTAGTTCAGACGAGGGGAGTCCCTTCGTGTGTGCCGACCTTTAGACTGCGAGCTCGAGGTTTCTATTATACAGTAGATAAGTTGGCGAGGGGCACAGCCTCGAGTCAACTGTCAAAGTCGATAGAAACCAAGATCGAGAAGTCTAATTGTTTTATCATAACCAAGCCACCGTTCGATCAACTTAAGGCCCATTTACACTACACCGATTTTTTGGCACGGCTCGGATAAAACTGGTACGTGTACCAAAAAAGAGTTCTGCTCGGATAAATTTAGCAGTGTAAATGGTTTGCCGCGCCTAATTTTACTCGTACTGAACCGACAATTTTACCCGTGCCTGGCCCTTCTAATAGGTATTCCGAGCACGGGTAAAATCGGTACGGGTACCAAAATATGGGTTCGGCCCGGATAAAATACGTAGTGTAAACGATCACCCGGACCAAACGCGATTATTCTATGGCCTTCGATCGTATTGGCAAGCGGTCGCACTCAGAAGTTTACAATTCAAGATGGCGGACAAACGCAGTCACAGCCACAACCAAGAAAATGTGCGGCCATGCTTGGAAAGAAAGCGACGTTAGAGAACTTCTCATAATAATGAAAGAAGGAACCATGAAATGAAGCCTTGAAAACGCAAAAGCACCGAAGGAGGAGATCAGCGTTGCCGCTAACCTCGTGAACAATCCGAGTCCCGTTTTCTTTCGGCCCTGGTTTCGCTAACGCCTTTTCATACCTTTATCAAGTCTAGAGCTTACGTTGATGCTGTTGGCAATAAGGCTTCCAAACTTTCTTTATCCGCCATCTTGGATGGACGAACAGCGCATGCGTTCTGAAGTAAATAATCAGTACCAAAATGTTGGCACCCGTACCAAATGGTTCTTTGGTACGGCAAAAAAATGATAGTATAAACGAGGCCAAAAAGTCACTGTAGTGTAAATGCTGTAGCCTTTAGCGATCGAGAAAACTGTGGAAAAACTAAGCGATTTTTGTCTGCAGCGTGGACGATCGTAGACCGCGCCTGACTAGCCAATTAGATCAGTGACGAGTTTGCCAATAGACGGTGTCTGGCTAGCCAATCAGATGACGAGTTTGCCAATAGACGGCGCCTGGCTATCCAATCAGATAACGAGTTTGCCAATAGACGGAGGCTGGGCTATACTAAATGCGGATATTCGCGTGTTCACCTGGTCTTTCTTGACATGAGTCGGATGCACACGATCAGAAGTATGATGATGAAGATAAGCAGCAAGAGCAGCAGAATCACCAGTAAGGTGACAGCTACAGGGATAGAGTCCTTGATCTCCTCGGGCTCCGTGTAAGCATCGTCCGTACTGTTAGATGCTCCTGATGAAACACGTACAAGATATGTCAACGGAAGTTTAAAGGCCCCGTGAGGGGAAGGGGGAGGCACTTGTATGATCAATGGATAGATATGTGAACATGAGATCCAGTTTTACGAGGGAAAAATAGCTCCAAAACCAGATTTCCAAGTTATTATCAAAACGAACCCGGATTTTCTCCCTGTTTTATTACTCTGAATCACATATAACCCGGAACTCGAGATATCTGTACAAAACATCCGGCCCCGGAAACTCAAGCTAATTAAGGCCTGGGATTTTAAGTCCTCAACCGAAAATCACTCAAACTTGCCTTAATTTGTACAGGAATGCCAAACGACTTCCACTTTTCGCCAGAAGATTAAAGTAATCGACATTGACATTTTTGTTTTGCATTAAGGTGTTAAGGTGTGATAAAATACTAAATTCATATTTGCTGTGATGGGGAAAACAGTAGTAGTAGTAATAATAGTAGTAGTAGTCAGTAGTAGTAGTCAGTAGTAGAGTAGTCAGGGGCGGATCCAGGAAATGCAGAAAGAGGGGGCCGTAAAAGTGTATAGGCGCGATTAGCTGGGCCGCGGCCCCCTTGCCTCCCCCGGTAGTAGCATTAGTGGTCAGGTAGCAGTAGACTAGTATTGTGTCAGCTTACCTTTGACCGGTGACACGAGAACAACAGCTAGGAGAAAAAGCAGGCACTCCATGTACACACCCATTCTCGGTCAATACCTAGTGAGAAACATCGGTGTGAAATATATCTGTTCATTATGTCTACAATACACTACTTTATTTACCCACGTTACACCTTAGAGCTTATTACAAACTCGTTCTGAGTGAACGCGGGTATGTTCAATCTACAGCCTTAATAGAATCCTTTAATTGGTCAGTAGTTGACTGTGCATATATGGTTATTGACTCGGTCAATAACCATATATTGAACCTCGAGTCATAATGAGCAATTGAATCATTATATATCAACCCTGCTCAAAGAAAACCGTGTCAAATATGAACTAAGAGTGCGTTTCTTTTGGAGAATCCAAAATTGATTCATGCTCCGGATCATGCGGATTTTGTGGAGCCCAAAGAAATGATGATCTGAAAACGGATTATTTTGCCATGGCAACTCCCGTTGGAATGTATATACACGGCCCACAAAACCACAAAGATGGCAGCCGCCAGTAATTTTGTTTGGTTGCCGCTAGCCACAAGTATTCTTTTCGAATTCTTTCCCAAAGAAACGCTTCGGATCATGAATCCAAGAATCCGGATTTGGATTTGATCCTTCGAATCCATTCATGAGTATGGATTCAACGGATTCAAAATCCGTTTTCGGATTTGGGTAAAGAAGCGCAAAATCCATTTTTGGATTCAAGAATCCGGATTCGGATTCTCCCAAAGAAACGCACCCTAATACTCAATAGCATCAGCGATAGCCGGTTCATACAGTTGGAACAATTTAAATCCACTGTATTTTAAAATTGTTTGCAAATTCGATTCATATTTGTTTTAACCCAGTACATAGAGATTGAATTTTTCCGAACTTTTACCTTTGATTCTGGAATGCCTGACTCGATTCGTTTTATTGTATTTCAGTCCTTAGTCTGCGACAATAGCCGTCTCACAACGCATCCCCCGAGAGAGAGGTCTGCGATTGGAGGCCAAAAATTCCATACTGATGACGTTATGCGGCCAGGATCTGGTCGCGTTATTTGATTGGCTAGTATGCCTAATTATCATCTACAAGCCAATCAAATAACGCGACCAGAGATCCTGGCCGCATAACGTCATCAGTATGGAATGTTTAGCCTCGAATCGCAGACGTCTCTCTTGATTGTGGCTCCCGATGAAAGACGGCTGTTGTTCCGGAATCCGATTCCTGTGGTGGCTGATTCTTGCGTGAGGACTCGGTCGGGCAGACGAGTAAAGACTCCAAGGAGGTTCCGCTGACTTTGTTGTTGCTTGGTCGCCACGTCAGAATGAACTGAGTACAGAGCTGAATGAACCGAAACTGGATTGTTAAGTGTAGTTGAGTTGAAATAAAATACGGGACGCTGATCATAACATTGGTAGCAGAGCAAGGTTGGTGCTTTATGCTTTAATGCTTTAATGTAGTACTCCTAAAAAAAAACAGCTAACGCTATACTAGGAGAATATAGAGGTGAATGTTGGTGAAACCTTTTAGGCAGAATGGCAGAACAAGCATTGGTAGAAGTTGTCGACAAGTTGACTCAAGCCGACCTACACAATGAGCTGATTAACGGAGTTTAGCAACCCAGGGAAGCCTAAAGAAACGCAAGGAGAGGTTGCTTGTGGCTTTAAGACGTAAGTTGACAGAAACAGGTAATGTCGAGGGATTTGAGTTTGTTGTGGTGTTATTTCGGATCCGCCAAGGGACGAAAGCTCTGAAACAATTGTTGAAAACAGTGAAGCTAAAGCGAATGACGACAGACTTGAGAATTTGGAAGAGGGTTTTAAACTAATGCAGAAGCAAATTGAAACCTCAAATGAAATCCAAGGAAGGATTTTAGACATTGTGAGTAAAGGTAGCGGGCTTAGCAGTTCCGTAGGAGACTTACCAGTGAGTGGTATAAACATGGCGCCCATGGTGAAACACGAGTCCGGAAATGACGTAGATAGCGGCGCTACAGGCAGCCCAATAGATCCATCACTTGCAGTAAAATATGAGACCAGAAATGGCGTAGCTATAGCAGTGCCACAGGAAGCCCAAGCGGCCCCACTGTAACAATAAATAGGTATGGATCAGATTCATCGTTATCGGATAAAGGGTTCAAAGATTTGAAGAGAAAGTTTGACTTTTATGTAAGGGGAGTTTCAGAAGAGCTCGTAGACATTCAAAGGGCTTTGGGTAAAAATACTGAATACGAAGCTAAAGCCAATGTAACTGTCGGCCTTCGCAGGCTAAAGAAGGAAGTAGAAAAGGCTGAGAGAGCCCTCGATTACTTACTAGATATGACTGACGAATATCCAAGTGAAGTGAATGAAATTGTTAAGATCTAGAAATGGGAAATTGTCCGTAATGAATGCAAAGAAGTCGAGCGAGAAGCGGAAGAGTATCTCATGAAAGCGCGTTTAGCAGAGAAGGAAGCACAGCGTAAACGAGAAAATGTTAAGTTCCCGGCGTATAATGTTCCCGAATTTGACGGTAATATCCTTTCATGGCCGGCCTGGATTCAGAGCTTTTCACGAGTTATTGATAATAATCCGGATCTTGAAATAAGCGCTAAATACGAATATTCGACGAGTCGTTTGAAGGGTGAGGCGAAGGAAGCTGTAAGGGGGCTCGGTGGTGTCGCGAAGAATTACGACAAGGCAAAGGAAACTTTAAAGACTAGATACGGAGACGAAAGGCTGATGACTAAGAGGTATCTCGAACACGTCCTAGCAACCAACAGCGTAGAAAAGAGAGAGGTGAGCTTCCTACGAGAGTTGTACAATCGGTTGACAAATGCATACGGGACACTAGAGTCGCATAACATTAGCCGAGATTCGTTCTATTTAGCTATGTTTGAAAGACCCCTACCCCCGGAACTGAAACAAGAGTGGGAGAAGAAAATTCAAGTAGCCGCATTCGTAGAGAGAGCAACAGTAAGTCTCACGCTACCGTAGACGATTTTTTTGCTTTTCTCCTCGATGAAGTTCAAAGCCTCGAAGCCACAGAACCAGTACACCTTGAAGCAGGAAATGAGAGCAAAGATAAGCAAACGTCCAAGCGCAGATGGAGGCCGGGTCAAGCACTGATGGCGAGATCGCAATCTGACAGATGTGTCTTTTGTGACAAGACGGGACACAACGATACGAAAGCGTTAGAGATAACTGTGGATGAAAGATGGAATCTTGTGAGTACCGCGAGGCGATGTTTCAATTGCTTAGACCCCATGGAACGAGATCACAACTCCAGAAGTTGCACAGGGGAGCCATGTGGGGTAAATGGCTGTACTGCGAAGCACTCCAAAATCCTTCACGCCGAAGGACCCCCTTCAGATGAGGACCCGCAAGAAGCCAGCTCAAGTAACTGTACCGCGGTATCTTCAAGTATACGTGGCATGGGTAAGAGGGAGAAGTTATGTCCAGTAGCTCTAAGTAAACTGATGTACGAAGGTAAAGAGGTTACAGTGAGAGTGTTTTTAGACAGTGGTTCTAAGGACTCGTACATTCGCGAGAGCATCGCGGAAGCAGCTAGCAATGAAAAGGATAAGCTCTGTAAAGTACTTGAAGACAATAGGGTTTGGTGGTGTCGTAGTGCCCCAGAAGACGAATAGAGTATGTTTCTCCCTGGGAAGAAGAGGTGGTGCTGAAATAGAGAAACGAATCGAAGTAGAAACCTGGACGACCAGGAAGATATGTGATCCTATAGAGCCAATTTCCGTTGATTTCCACCGTTACCCTCAACTGAAGGGCCTTGACCTGGCCGACGACTATCCCCGCGGAGCTGCAGTTGTAGACGTACTGTTCGGAATCGATTACATGGATTGTGTTTTGAAGGATGACAAGTTTGAGTTCACCGAGCGCATGTATGCCCAGGACTCTATGTTTGGATGGGTCCTTAGAGGCGTTGTTTCAGACAAGACGTACATCGACGAACAAGCTACGTTCTCCGTGGAGAAAGGAGCTGAAGTATCGATGCAATCGATGCTGATTAGTGCACAGTATAGCGAGAGGCCGTGCGACGACCTGACCCTGTTTTGGGAACTCGAAACTTTAGGAATAAGACAAGACAAGGAACGCCTCACGCCTGACGAAGAGAATGCAACTATTAGCTTCCAATTAAGAAACATTGAGGTTCGTTCCCGAGGAAGGGCATTACGCGGTCGGGCTTCCGTGGAAGGACAATAGCCCTGATCTCATCGATAATTATGACCAAGCCAGAAGGAGGTTAGAGTCTGTCGACGGAATGCTGAAGAGAAACCCGGAGAAGGAAGAAATGTATATTGCAGCTATGAACAAATATATCGACTCGGAACACGCACGAGAAATTAAGCCTAACGAAGTAGCAGGGAAGGTGCGATATCTGCCTTACCATCCTATCTTTCGACAGGACAAGACAACCACCCAGTGCAGGGTCGTGTTTGACGCCAGTTCAAAGACTGTGGACGGGGCGTCACTGAATGACTGTCTTTACGAAGGACCGAATGTCCTTCCGGACATGGTGCAAGTCCTAATAAGGTTTAGGTATAAAAACATAGGGCTTGTGTCTGACATTCAATCGATGTTTTTACAAATCCTGATGAAATAGGAGGATCAACATGTCCACCGCTTTCTTTGGAGAGATATGCAAATGAACACAAGACCCAAAGTGTATTGCATGCCTAGAGTCACGTTCGGCATTAAATCATCGCCTTACCAGAGTGAATCGATCGTGCACGAGCACACCAGACGATGTGGAGAGAAGTTCGCTAAGGTCGCCCAAGAGGTTCGACAGAACATGTATATGGACGATTGCGTCGGCGGAGAGGACTCAGTCGCTTCAGCACTGAAGTTGCAGGGAGACATGACAGAAATGATGAAGGCTGGTGGTTTTAGGCTTACCAAATGGGCATCGAACTCTGTGAGTGTAATGGAACAGGTTCCCGAAGAAGAGAGAGCAACTAATGTGGTCGTAGATCTAGACAGCAAGCAGCGGAGCGTTAGCTCGGACGGTACCTTAAAAACGTTAGGTGTATCTTGGAACACCGCAGATGATACCCTTTACTTCAAGGTCCTGCCTCAGAAACAGACAGCGGAAGAGAAGTCCAAGAGAAGCATGTTGTCTTCTTTAGCCTCGACGTTTGACCCTATGGGCTTGTATACTCCGTTCACGGAAGGTTTGTCGCAGAAGTTTGATTCCTGGAAGGAGAAGCTGTCCAGATTGAGTAAAATTCAGATCTCGAGATGTTTCAAGAAGGATATCGAAGAAGTTGTATATGTCCAACTCCATGGATTTTCAGATGCTACGGATACCTGCGATGCTACGGATACCTGCGTCTACAAGATAACCAAGGAAGAGTGGCGACAAATTTAGTTATGTCAAAGAATAAGCTTGCCCAGACAAAGAAGATGTCCTTGCCGAGATTGGAGATGTGTGGAGCCTTGACCATGACGCGTCTTATGATGTTTGTGAAGGATGCGCTGAGCCTGGAAATATCACGAATCGCTTGTTGGTCTGATAGTATGATAGTGTTGAACTGGCTTCGCAAGCCCGCTGGAACGTGGAAGAACTTCATCTCTAATCGGATTCAGGAGATACAAGTTTCCATCGACCCGAGCAAGTGGAACCATGTTAGTGGTGATGAGAATCCCAGTGACCTTTTAATTCGAGGGATCTCAGTGGAGAAGCTGGAGACTGCAGACATGTGGTGGAAGGGACCTGAGTGGCTTTCCTTGAATGAGAAAAAATGGCCCTCGAGCAAGCTAATTGACGTAGATGAGTGTGAAGTGGAATTGAAGAAAGCGCCCGTCACGAAGTCAATGCGGTTGAACGCTGAAGCAGGCGAAGGAAATGAAGACGGACAAGCAGAAACACCAACCGTCGATGATACGCAATTAAGTGATGCATACCCATATTTCGCGTCAAACATCGAAACATGGAAAAAGCTCAGGCGGGTGACAGCGAGAATTCTGTCGTGGAAAAGGGCGTCAGAAGAGGAGAATGAAGTGCGAGAGTTGAAGGCAAAAGATATAAAGGGAGCCGAAGACGTGTGGTTGAGACTTGTGCAGAAGCAACACTTCAGAGAAGAGTATCGAGCTTTGTCAGAAGGAAATCCTTTAACAGCCAAGAGCCGTATCGTGAGGTTGGATCCTGTGTTAATGGACGGATTGATTCATTTTTGGCAAAGGTGGCAAAAGGAATACTTGCCTAATCTCAACGTTAGAAAGAAATGGCACCTCGAAGTTAATCCGTTAAGGGTCGGAGATGTAGTCTTTGTAGCGGAAGATAAGGTACCAAGAAGGAAGTGGATTTTAGCTAAGGTCGAGTACTTATACCCGGGTAGGGACGGACTTGTCAGAAATGTACGTGTGAAGACAGCAAAGGGCTTCCTGAATCGACCTGTGCAGAAAGTTCATCTGCTAGAAGCTGGAGCAGACTGGAAGTTACCCGAGATAAGGAACGTGATGGAGACACCATCGAAAGTCGAAGAGGGCGCCAAGGAAGTTATGCTAGACACCGACGTGTCTATGGTGGGGGAGGATGTTCCGGCCCGAAATCCGATTCCTGTGGTGGCTGATTCTTGCGTGATGACTCGGTCGGGCAGACGAGTAAAGACTCCAAGGAGGTTCCGCTGACTTTGTTGTTTTGCTTGGTCGCCACGTCGGAATGAACTGAGTACAGAGCTGAATGAACCGAAACTGAATTGTTAAGTGTAGTTGAGTTGAAATAAAATACGAGACGCTGATCATAACAGCTGTATAGACCAGTTCGCGCGGTTAATTCCTTCATTTTGAAACGGGTGGAAACGTGGCGCGAAATACAGTGTTTGTATGGAATCGATGGGAATCCGATGCCAAATAAAATCCGTAAAATCGAATTTCTGAAATATTCACTGCCTGCAAACTTAAGATAAAACTAGACCGACAAGCAAATACCGTATACAAAAATCCTGCAAGAAAACCGGATCCGAGGCGTGGACCTAATCAGCTAAAATAATTAAAGAATTATGAAACTACGGCTAGCTAGAGTATCACACCGTATCAGCTTTGCTGTAGTCTTCGGACTTGTTACTGTTGTCATAAACTTAAGATACCAGGTAAAAGATTAACTGATCAAAATTTGAAGGATGTAGCTGTGCTGGGAAGCGTGCAATCGTGCTTTCAGTTTTCCATACATTTGTCTGTAAATTTTACCGCTGATTTTGACTCGTTACAGACAAATGTATGGAAAACTGAAAACACGATTGCACGCTTCCCAGCACAGCTACATCCCTCAAATTTTGATCAGTTAATCTTTAACCTGGTATCTTAAGTTTGTAGTCAGTAAATAGTTCTGAAATTCGATATCACGGAATTATTTTGGCATCGGATTCCCATACAAATACTGTATTTGCGATGTTTGCAACTATTTCAAAATGTTGGAATTAACCGCGAACTGGTCTATTCGCAGGCTACCCACTACTATTCAGTATTATATTTCCTCAGTCTCATTTACTCCTTTACATTCACTGTCAATTCCGAAGGTACGTTGTTACATTAATAATTATATTATTGTGTTTTGTACACGCCATGCCATGCGCCAGCTGCCAGATAACTCCGGGTTAGCCTACGTGTTCCACATAATCTGAAAGTTGTTATGCTAACGTTGCCTGTGGCCAATAGAGAGCTTAAGCAACGACGACGGGGAGGGCAGTGACGACGGAACGTAGAAAAGCGTTTTCTCCGCCCGAAATATGATGTTTACTATTTCTTTCATTCGCCTTTAATTACTTTTCACATCCATATCTTCGAAAAATATGATAAGCATAGAGTTCCGTTCACGCTGAACGAAAACCAGAGTGATTTACTTTCGACCGTTTCCGTTCTCTTGTTAACGTAGAATATGGAGTTTTCACGTTGTGTTTTTGCAGACAACGGTTGAAATGTAGTTGACTGCGTGCATTTTCACGTGAAGTTATTGTATTTTGTAATTAAGTCTATTGTGTCATGCCGTCGTCCTTGACGTTGCCGTCGTCGTTGCTTGAAGCTCTCTAATGTTCAGAACGACTACGACCTTATCACCATGGAAACATGAACGATTTCGCGCAATATCGTTTTCGTTTGTAATAAATCGCTTTCAATTATTCTGTTATTCGCAATGCCTTCAATCCTTTATTTAAAACTATCCCAGCTTAAGACACTGAACTATTTGCTCTTACTTCATATGCCTGAAATTCACTAGTAAGCTTGAGGTTGGATTAGCGAGCTTATTCAAATCTCAGCTCACGATTCGGAAATTCCAGCGACCAGCATACAACCGATATTTACAGTTTCGAAAAGGCAAGAAAAAGAGTTTGAAAATCCTTTGACAAATACGGAGCTGTTTTTTTTACGGAGATGTTGGTGCAATTCCAAACGGCGTGCTTTAGGAATTATGCTAATATAACTATACACAAACCGTATGTTGATTCTTAAATACAAACTATAGCTCAGTACCTGGGCTACCCACTTTATAGGGCTTGAATGGAGGGTTGAAACCTTCACCAGAACGTTGCCGAAAGTATACAATTTCAGTTGAACTCTGTAGCTAGGCTCGTGCAATCCTCACTGTAAACTAGGCTACGATAAACAAAACTTGTTTTCGACTGAGGCAAAGGGATAGATTGCTATCCGCATGAAGAAACGTGAATATGCCTGCGGTGATAATCGAAAACCTAGAAGAGTCTAGTATGCAAATGACCGCATACTCTATCTAGCAAGCGTTCGGTGTTCTGCTGGGGGCAGCTGTAGAAACATTAGTATCATTGTCTGCAAAGCTGTTGTTTACCTCCGTAGCCCTGTCAACCGGAAAAAAAACAGCAGGGTTTTGGACTATTTTTAAGTTCTAGAAAAATATAACAACTGAGATTTATACAATCGCATTTGATTGTCAGAAACTGCTTTAGAGAGTATCCTGAAACAACCGCCTTTCATCCCGTCCCCTGTGAGCCCGCGACGATAAGCGGCTGTTTTCTCAGGCTATAGATCGAGTGTCCATGTACGGAAACAATTTCATTTTCACGATATATTTTAGACTAGATTATTTACTTTTTTAAGCTAACTTCTCCGAAAGGTCTATCAAATAATTTGTACGGTTAATCATATAGCATTAGTCAATGATTCTGCGAATAATGAATTACTTCACCAGTCAGTGTAATATTATAAAATGTGTAAATCTTAGAGAAAGTTTTTTGGGCAATTTGTTAGCCGTCAATGATTCATTCAGTTGTTTTAGTCGGCGAGAATTATTTTTGTACTGCTTGTCAATGAAGGATGAGTCTGTAATGAGGTGTACAGCAAAATATTTAATGATTGTACCCGTAATAATTAGTAGATCTAGCTACTTGTGTACTTCCTGACCAGTACTTCCTATGTATCTTTCAGGATCTTTGATGGTATTTTTGGAATAAAGTATTATTATTATTACTTGATCCAGGAAAATCGCGTTTCATTTGGCATTGAAAACAAAATAGACTCATGAACAAAACTTGCTTTGGCTGGTAGCTTATTTGTATTTCACTTTTGTTTTACTGTTTATTCAAAGTATATTGTTCCACAGTTTGTGCTTTTAGCAAGCATCTTAAGTACCACACATGTACTTTCCCATGCTTATATCTAACGTCAACATTTCCACGTAGACAATATATGAACACAAGAAGTGGTGTTGTGTATACTGTAAATCCAAAACATATTGTAAAAATAGAAATGTGGCGTCCTCATGCAACTACACATAATACAAAATGGTAAATATTCTTAAGAAAAAACGAAAGAAAACTTACTTTCTTTTAGAAACTTTATTTGAGCCATAAATGTTGGAAGTTTCTTTTACTATGAGAATATAAGAATGTAATAAGTCACATTTCTGTAATGCTAGCTCGAAAAGTCTAGAATTATCTGTTGCTAAGAAACCGAATAACATTGATGCCCTAAGGATTGTTGTGTTGGATGAGGGCTGAGTCTACACTGGTTCCAGAGGTCACAGTGACCGACGTAACCGAGTGGACAATTACCGTACCTGTGAATGAGATGTACTGTTCGCCTGTCACATCAGGCAGCCGGGAAAGTGAAGTACAGATCAAACTATGTATAAATGTTGCCGGTTGCTTCGGTTTCATCAAGGTCGCTTTGCAAATCTTTCAAACCATCAAGAATTCATAATCATTTCTATTTCGTAAGGAGGCAGTATCATTTCTACTTTTTGTTGTTGTTTTATTTCCACACCAATGAATTACACATCCATTGACAATTACGTATGCATCACAATTAAATCTAGATTATACTATAACACACACAAGACAATAACAGCAGATAGAAAAATACACATTAGCACACCTAAACCACTTACATTTAAATTACATTTCAGAGGGTGCCCTTATACCTTAGATGATGTTGAAAATTATCTATCTTTATGAAGCAAAAGTATTCGATACGGCAGTATTTATTTAATATTGAGAAATATAGTAACGAAAAATAGCTTTCTTTAATTGAGTTTTGGTTGAAATGTTTTTGATATGCAAAGGCAAGTCGTTCTAATAATAACATTAACATCCTATAACTACTGTGAAAATTGATCAGATTTATTCGAAAAGGTAAGATGTTGGACACGTATTTCAAGTTAGAGCTATTTTTATTTCCAGTTTGGCAATCATTTATATTTCTACTTTATTCCTACTTAGTTAGGAGGCAGTACCATTTCTACTTAGGAGGCAGTATCATTTCTATTGAGTAAGGAGGCAGTATCATTTCTATTTAGTAAGGAGGCAGTACCATTTCTACTTAGGAGGCAGTATCATTTCTATTGAGTAAGGAGGCAGTATCATTTCTATTTAGTAAGGAGGCAGTACCATTTCTACTTAGGAGGCAGTATCATTTATATTGAGTAAGGAGGCAGTATCATTTCTATTTAGTAAGGAGGCAGTATCATTTCTATTAAGTAAAGAGGCAGTACCATTTCTAATAAGTAAGGTGGCAGTATCATTTCTATTATGTAAGGAGCCAGTACCATTTCTATTAAATAAGGTGGCAGTATTATTTCTATTAATTAAGGAGGCAGTATCATTTCTATTTAGAAAGGAGGCAGTACCATTTCACCTTATCATTACTAATAAGTCAGTAAGGAGGCAGTATTATTTCTATTCAGTTATTTTAATTCTTTATTGTATGTGACATCAATGCTTGCTATTTCAATATAGCTATGGTTGCAGCTAAAAGTCTGGTGAATTCGTTTGTTTTGGATCAAAAACGTTAAAAAGACTATAAATGGTCTCCTACGAATCAATTTTTGAATCACACTTTCGCACAGCTGGATGGTTATAACCACAATCCGGCATTTTGGTCTGGGAATGTCCGGGCAACTTTTTTGAAATAGGTGTATAAATATTAACGACAACAAACAGACGTAATCAGTTAGTAGAATGACATTTTATAGCGAACGGTTTTTCGGGTTCTGATACGCTCAGGATCAAAAGTTGATTCTAGTAGTGACAAGTAGTGCGAAACGAGTGGTTTCTTAATGTGGTTATGTGCCAAAACGAGTGGTTTCTACGACGAAAATTTACCATTTCGATTTGCCACTTTTTCAGTGCCAATAGATGGTTTTCACTCAATCCCCAGAGATTCAAATGACAAAGGGCATGGCGGCCATGTTGGTGTACCTAACAAAAGAAGCTAACGAAGAATCTATTGTTAAAGGTACACCAACATGGCCGCCGTGACGTCATGTGAAAACCATCTATAGGTCAATCAGTTTTAGAAATATCCAAATTAGAAAAAAATTGTCCCAAATGAGCAAGTTAAACCACAAAATTTTAGGAGAGTTTACCGGTAAAATCCTGTCCGCCATCACTGGAAGCCGTTCTCGTTATTCAGCAGAAGTGATGTCACGACAACCACGTCGCGCGAAATACTGTGCATAAAAAAAAGTATATATGAAGACGTTTTCAGTATATATATGCCTCCAAGGTGTTGTGTTGTGCAGATGAGCGTTGCACGTTTGACATCACTTCCGCTGAAAAACCCTTTGTATATGTCGAAGCTGCACAGCTTAAGGCGATATTTACAAAAATACAAGGTCCAAGTATTCGAACCAGTACGATATAGGAAGTAAGTATATTCCTGTAGTCTATGTCTCTATAATTTTACAGGGCGCAAGAATGAACTTAGTTGCGCGGCGCCGCTAAAGTCGTTCAATGGGTGTTAGGTTACACGAACTAGAACGCTGGGCCGAAACTTGGCTACCATAACACATGAAGGAGCGAACTACTGTAAAATAAATAGCACGGCGTAATAGCTGTTATTACGGCTGAGCCAAATACCATGAAACGGTCAGCGGTTTCACCCATCTTATCGGGTCACCGAGGCTGTTTCAGCTTTGAGCTTCTTTGAGTGAAATTGTCCATGAAATATCCTCGTTTTACTCTGCTTTGTCATTCTTGTCTCTTCATTCGATGTACTAGTAGCGATTGTAAGACGCTGAGTGGCCTAAGGATGGACTAACCGATTTCATAAGGCTGAATGCGAAGAGCAGTTATCGTGTGAGTTGTTGCCTTTACGGACCCAAGAAGCTTCTGAAGACAAGGCTTGTAAAAAAAATCCGACAAATCACTCCAGTGGCCAAGGACAGACACCGCTTAACATTTATTTTTGCTTTTCTTTAGAAAATAAACGTTTGGGGCATCATCTTTTTGGTGATCTCCGTTCAACGTGACTTCATCTCTGTACCATTTTGAAATGGTTAACCCGAAAGCCTCGTTTTCATGAGGGCTGATGGGTGAAACCGCTGACTATTTGGCTCAGCCGTAATAACAGCTATTGTTTCGACCGGGGATGAATTATAACCTTCTAATAAAAACTCCTCGCGCAGCAATAAAAAAAACCCAGAAGACTTCTAATTCTCAGTTGCTGAACATCTCTTGTCAGTGGCTTTCGTCATCTGTCTGACACGACACATCTGGGCCCAGGGGATCCAAGTACCGGGATTCCGTTTGGCATGCCTTTTCACTGACTTCGGGACATGAATGATGTGGGGCTGGATGCACCTTAGGGCTGGACATCATTATGCTAGGGCCCGAGACATCCTTGTCATAGCCTTGGTTGCTTTGTGCGGTTGCGTAGTCTAGGTCAGCATCACTATGAGGTAAGAAGTCATAAACAGTTAATCTGAGCGGCCTGGTATCAGTAATAATATATACTGGTACACTAACACATCGTGGCTCAATCCCGGTTTCTGCATCGTTCTATTAATGATTAACTAGTAAAGGTTAGGGTGAAGTGTGGGGGAGGGGTGGGGGGTGGGGGTTTCCCAGAAATCGTGAGGGTGAAGTGTGGGGGATCAGTCCCGGTTTCTGGGAAACTACCCACCCACCCCTCCCTTGGACATCCATCGTTCTATTAATGATTAACCATTCCCAGAAACCGTGATTAATCCCACATCATAAAGTAAAAGCAAGGAGACATTATAAATATAATTATAATTTGCGCAATTTGCTTCCATGAACGATACGAGACATTATAAATATAATTATAATTTGCGAAAGTTTTTTTATATTTATATTATATATGCCTGATGAGTATCCGTATTCAAATAAAGATTCATTCATTTGCCGTTTTTATACTAGAGACGCATAATGTGTTTAGACGTATTTGGGCAATGATAACTTAATGCGACTAGTATAAAGGCGGGACGAAGTATGAGACGAACGTGGTGATAAATCCCGCCATATTTTGAGAGAGAATGGGTTCTACTTGTTTTTGTTCTTTTGGGCAAAGAAACCTAGTGCGTTTTTATACTCAAATACGTCTAGAGCATCACGCGTCTCCAGTATAAAAACGACCATTATTCTTCAATAATCATTGAGGACCAAGCGAGCACATGTGTAATCATAGTTTAATAATACAGTGGAATGGTTATGAAACCCAGCTACCTTCTTTGTTATAAGTCTTTGTTCACTTTTTTCAACCATTACCGTGCACAAAACACAATAGCTTTTTATATATGTTAATCAATCAGTCAAGTTCCGTCGCAGGGGATGCTAATCAGTGAGCTATGACCGTGCGCAATCTTTTGTCTTACCCCCTTCAAACCTAAATCGCAGCGCCTTTGTTAGCCCCTTTGGAGTTTGCCGGGTTTCCTAACCATTTTTATACCTTATTGGTACTAATTTTCGCGTCGCTTTAATTTCGCGATTTTCGCGATTTAAAAAAAATCGCGAACTTAAAGCGACGCGAATAAAAATTCCCGCGAAGTTTAATGTCGCGAAATTTAATACCCCCCTATATTTCTTGTTTTCTCAATTTAATGAAGAAACACATGTCTACGTATTGTGTATAATGTGTAAAAGCTCTATGGCATACCTACAGATGATAAACAACAGTTTAACAATCAAATTATTATACAATTGCAAATAACGTTAAGCATAAGGATAATGTCTTTGAATTTGCCTATGGTACAGATGCGGTTTCTATAGTTTGGTTTTGTTATGAGTTGATGATTTTCAGCAATAAGAAGTGTAAAATAATATTAAAATTCTCTAAATAAAAAGGTTTTTTTTCATTTTCGCGAAAATTAATTCCCTAAGAAAATAATTTTGCACCCAAATCGCGAAAATAAAGACCCGCGAAATATGCCGACCTTTGTTTCGCGAAATTAAGTGCCCGCGAAAATTAGTACCAATAAGGTAGTTTACAGTTAGTTTATACTAGTTAGTTATAGTTAGTATCCGATAGCTAGTTAAAGTTAGTTTGTTATAGTTAGTTATTTAGTTAGTTAGTTTATAGTTAGTATCCGATAGTTCGTATATAGTTAGTTATAGTTCGTTTGTTTATAGTTTATAGATAGTTATACCGAGTTTGTAGTTAGTTATATTTAGTTATAGTTAGTTTATAGTTATAGTTAGTTTATAGTTAGTTATAGTTAGTTTAAAGTTAGTTATAGTTAGTCATAGCTACTTTATAGTTAGTTATAGTTCCCTTCAGAGGAAGCCAGATGGCCTCATATAATAGAATATCTAACCCGACGTGCTTGGCGTTCTCGATGTACTTTCGGCAGCAGATGATGAGGATTATGATGACGATGAACCAGCTGATGAAAACCACCAGAATCGCGATGCACAACGCCTCAAGAGTTGAATAATCTGTCAGCGAAATAGCTGCAGAAAAATTCACACCTTTAGGTTACTCGATATTTCAATTCATTAAAGTGCCCATAACTCCAAATCTTGATTCTACAAAAAGTGAATAGTTGAATAGCACAATATTTATTGATTGGCCAGTGTTGCGTCCAGGCGCGTACCTGCCTTAAAGCCATGCAGTAAGCCCGGGCTTAAAAGATGTTCTGCAAATTTAGTACGTTTTTCATATTACGCCTGGAGCAAGTTTACTTTGTCTCACTTTCGGGCTTAAAGCTCAAAAAGGCCTGGGAAGGCCCCTGGCGTCTGATTTATAAAGGTTTATGTTTCCAAAATGTAATGCTAATGATGTCATGACGTCAATCCAGGCATCATTTATTATACAAAAACGTGCTACAGGTGGAAACAGTAGTTCGTATCAGTGAGTTTACCAATATTTTGTAGAAAGAAATGACAGTAAATTCGTGGTTTGACACCACGTTCCTTAGCATATCAGTGGAAATATAAACCTCAACACAACACTCGAATCAAGAAATATTCTGCTATTCTGCTATTCAACTATTCACATTACGTAGAATCGATATTTACGATATAGAATTTGGGATTATAAAGGACTTTAAAGGAGCTACGATTTCAATCACCAGGATTTTTCTGAATTTTCGTGATTGATTTTCTAGAATCTCTAATTATACGAAAATAATTATTGAACATTAGATTTACATGGCGATACTAATCCTTGAGGAAGAGCAAGAATTGGTAAAATAATCAGGTTAATATCAAAGACACCGGCTCCTTATATTAAGTTGAAAAAGTTGCCTAAACTGTTAGCCTGAGGAAATCAGACTGCGCCTCTCTCGACTGTGATCTCCATGCGATCTGTACCCCAATAAGCTTAGTTTACTTCGCTTATGAAAAATCTTCTTGGTAGAACTAGATCAACTTTTTTTTGTACTAGTTCAGTTGAACGTGATTGGGAGCTTTTCGAAGTGCTTCAAATCCTCTCAGAGTTACCTACTTAGCACTCAAAGTAAACAGCAATAATGTATTAACTTACCCAATGTTCCTGGTATGGAAAAGAACAGTAAGAAAACAATACAAGGAATGTTGCTGTTCATCTTGAGATATTACGACAGCCTGTGAAGAGAAAAGATTTGGCAGATGAACATAGCTTCACAGTCGATTGGTGTGTTAGTTTGTTAGCGTGCTATAACTAGACAGACAAACAGAAAGACAGATAGATGGACAGACAGACAGACAGATCTACAGATAGATAGATAGATATAGACAGACAGACAAACAGACAGATAGCTAGAGAGATAGAGACAGACAGACTTTTGCAAATTGTAGCTCTGCCCACATGTTCAATGTACTCTTGTCGAAAGCACAGTGACTGTTTCAGTGTTGTTGTTTTTTCAACTCAACAATATAATATCGAAGTCCTGAAATAATACCGGAACCGCTCGCTACGAGCAGCGGTTTATTTAAGACCTGCGTATGCACTTCCGTCCAGTCCGCTAACACGGTGAGACAAGTCGAACAGAAACCTTACGAGTTACATGTCTTAGGGCCGGGGCAATCGAGCAAACATTATTGCACAAACATTTGTGAATTTTAGTGTTCCCAAACCCGTTTCCTCGCTTGCTGGCGCTCAACGTTGCGCGCATGCAACGTTTCTCGTTTGTTTACCGAAATAACACTACCCTGGGTTCCAGAAGTTAAATGTTTTGCCTTTTGAGTTTTGTTGGTAAATTCGGTGAGCGCTCGCCGGCGCTCGTCGATCCTCGCGCCAACGCCATTTACCAACAAACTCCGGCAAAAAGTTTAACCTCTGGAACCCAGGATAAAACAACATGGAAACTCAAAATGTTTCCTCGTCAGTATAGTTAATTTGTCTTCCGGCTTATTGTATGCAAGATCAAGTTCGTCTTCCCTAAGCCGCGTACCATACTCGGTATCAGCTCTCCCTTGAATCAGAGAAAGCTCAGAAACTTTGAAAACATATCAGTCCTTGTTTTCTAACTTCAAAACTCGGAGTTTTGGCACGTTTTAAATTTCTCTTGTTACGTTTTCATGGTTACCGCGTATATGTTGTTACTATTTTGCTAGTTAAACAGACAACATATGGAGGAGGGAAACGATTTCAAATAAACACCTCAACTCATGTGTTTCTAAACTGAATAAATGGCAATGAAAAGTAAGAAATACTAAAAAAGATATCACATTGGAACGTATAATTTACCCTAGAACTGTTCGCTTGTCACACTTGTCCTTGCAAACGTAACTGTTAATGCTGTGAGTTGTAGACTGGGTTCGTTTCTAAAACAACAAAAGATATATTGTCTCGAAACTATTGCGGAAACTGAATTATTGATTGCACCATTCAGACCTTCAGGGCACAACGGCGAAACTTTGGAATAAACCCTAATTCAAGTTTGTTTTGACCGAATCTCTTTCTTCCAAGTCTCTTTCTTGGGGAACTAAAAAAGGCCTTAGCCGAGAGCACGGGATGCAATTTTGTTTCCGCAATAAATGGTGAAAAGCAAGACCGTAATCTTCGTGGGTTTGTTACTTTTATGCATTTCGTGAGTCACGGTCGAGGAGTCGAGCTGCTCGAGACAGGGGGCAAACCGCATTCGACGCCGAACAATCTCGACACCGGAACGCTTAGTAACGCGAAGTAAATAATGCTTATTGTTGAGCATGGTTACTTATTGCAAACGGTGAAAACGACCCAATTCATGCTCATATAGATGTATTCTGGTAGTTAATCTATCCCAAGGTATGATAGTTGTGCTGAAAATTGGGACAAAAACTAACGGAATACAGTACGGACGCGTATTTTGCGTTTAAATCGATTTCAGGGACAATGTACAATGTATGCTTTCTAGTATAGCTGTTTGAAGAAACTCACGTAGGCATGAGCTTTCTAATTGTTTTAAGATACTAGAGATCACTTCAATGTTATGAACTAACCGGACTAACCTTTGGTGAAATTGATAAATACTGTACTTCACTAAATCACGGAACATGCTTTTTAAGGTCATGCTCGAATAAAAATAAAATAAACACGTGATTTTATGGATTTCGCCTTTGCAAAGAAGTCGATATCAATGTTATTTCATATGAAGTAGTTCTTTTCTAGACTGTAAAGAAAGATGGTTTCTAAACGTTTAATTGCCATCATTCCAATTTCTGTCATCAACGGACATATGCAAGTATATATTGAAGATATCTGGTTGTATGGCTTATAATACAAATGATTTGAGATCTACCAAAACGGTATCGAATTACTGATATACAGTAAGTGAGCTATAGCAAATGTTTAAGAAGCTTTTTCTGAAGCTTACCTTTTAAAAAGGAAGGCCGAATACGGCTTTAATGGCTCAAATTCTTGCGCTTCGCAACGGCTCTCGCGAACTCCGTTAGCCTCACAAACAAAGTTATTCTAGAACAGTTTCACAGCGTTGTAAGAAACGGTAAGGCTCGCCTATTATGTTTTAGCCTCGGGGAGCCAGCGATACACTTAATTGTATTGTATATATGCTGTTGCGAAGTAGGTTGCATGAAGGAAGTATATGATAGGCTCCGAAATTTAAACATCTTTTATGTTGATAGTTTATACATTTATAAATCCGTGGGCCACTTCCCTTTACTTTATTAATTATTTACTTGGAAACCCCCAGTTAAGCTTGAATGCTGGAGGATACTGGCTATGAAGGGAGCACAGGTTGTCAAAGGTAAAACGGTCGAGAAGTTAAGAAAACACGAATTGTTAGAGGATTTTAGTGGAAAATTGTGCTTTTTTATTAATGAAAACGCAAATACCAAGCTGTGTTCTCCAACTGGGTTAAGTGCAGTACGAATAATGGTCAAACCAAGTACAATATCCAGCGCTAATTGCGGCAACCAGACTGATTATTTGGTCGTACGTATTATTGAAGTTAAACGCACCATCGGTTCTCGAGTCTAACACAAGTAAAATTAAAATGCATAATTCCTTGATTTCCTCATCGTCAGATTTACCACTGAATGTCAATTAAGAAAGAAATACTTTTCCTGATCTTTTCTTTTTAAATGACAGAGAGCAAGGCAGATAGATCGATTAGAGAGGTGTAATTAATCGAGCTTGTCAATTGAAGCAAGACCACAATAATATATGTCGTATATGAGTGGCAAAGATATAGAGCAAGACTGTAGCTATAACGTAACCATGTTGCAACTTTGACTTGTCGTAGGTCTGTAATTTGATTGGTTAAGAATGCCTCTTGATGGTCTCTTGCTCAAACAAAAGGGAAGCCACTTCAATGTCACAGGATACTGAATTGCGTCTTATTATATAGACGATAGTGTTTTACTGAGAAATAAACCACTCATAGAACTCATACAAAACTACATCTGGGTATTGAGTGGCGTATTTTCCATATCCTCACTTGTGAAAATATCGATGACGTCACGTTTGCCGCCTTTTGAAATACAAAGATGGCGGCAGGTTTGTGAAAATCACAGAGGAAGATGTAAACAGCTTAAATGGGCTGCATGACAATGAATATTCCGAGCACGAAAAGCCAAATACGATCTAAAACTCTCTAAAGATTTTCTCGACTACAACGAAGAGAAGAAAACCCGATGAAACTCCCCAGAACAGCTTAGAAAGATCACGAAAAACTTTGTACTGACAGTAAGTAAAATAAGTAGATAAGAGTTCTTTGAGCAGTTTAATTGTCCATATAATAAAAAGAAAATTACACGGTGGTTTGAAGATATGAAGTGTATCCTCTCGAGTCCAAAACATTTCACTCTCGCTGCGCTCACTCGGCGTGAACTGTTTTCGACTCTCGAGGATAAACTTCATATATTCGCACCACCGTATAATAATATCCTCTATGTATCTGAACACAGGTAGCCAAAGCTTGGGATCTGTATAATATTTAACAGCATTTGTATGGGATTTTTAGTTTTAAAATTTCAGCAAAATTTTCCCTCAAAACCCTACTCCATACGTATGAATAGGGTTTTGAGGGACAATTTTGCCGAAATTCGCTGTAACATGGCACGGACATAGTTAACGAACACAAGAAGACACTGTATAGGTTTTTGTCGATTTTTATCCAAGATTTACGTTGTACTTTTAAAACTAAAAAATCCCATACAAATGATGTTAAATATTATACAGATCCCAAGCTTGAGCTACCTGTGATCTGAACGGTTTAGGGATGGACTGGGCAATATTTTCAGTAAATAATTTATTTTTACGACTAAAAGCTCTGAAAAACTTTTTAAATCACAGTTTGATTGAAATACTTTTTTTCATGAGCATTCAATGTAGATTCCACGATATAATCATGCTCCAGCCTAGTCCCTAGGCCTTCTGGCTGGTATTTTGTCTTAGTGGATTAATGGGATCCCTGTGGTTTGTACTGGCTTGTGACGTCACCAACTGTCAACCAGAAGGCCTAGCAGAATTCGCCCAGCTGGGCCCAAAAATTCGCAAAAATGGGCCCAAGATGGCGACCACGCTTGACGACAAGGGGGAAGATAGTTCAAAGACTTGCATGCATCAGGTGATAGGAAAATCACATTGAGTTTTCATAGAACGACCCTACATACACCTGCACTATAATGGAGAATTTAGCATAGCTGGTGGGGTATTCTATAATCTAGCTGAGTTTTCTTTTTATTCTAAAATGTCTGACGTTTGTGTAATTTCAAATGGTAAAACCTGGCAAAATGGTCGGAATATTAAAATTTAAATTATCAAGTAGCGTGTATTATTTAAACTCACTCGTGAAGTATACTTTATTCAACAAAATACCTGGCACTTCGCTTCCAAGCCGTTCATCTTACAGGTTTAATTTGGGTTCGCTTCCCGATGTTAGCAGAGAAGAGAGACCGACAGCAGCAAGAGCCATCTTCAGTTTTAGTATATCCTTTAGCGACAGACAGGTAAATATGAAATAACTGCCCGGTTGCCGAGTCATGCTTCCAATGTTTACATTGTACCACAGTTAAATAAAACTATTGAATTAGATATTTCATGCTGGTGGGATTTTTTACTACTTTGCTTGGACAAAATGGCATGGCCGCCCTCCTATGGTAAGTTGGCACTAATTAGATCGGAAATTCTAAAAACCCTTTTCAATACGAATCCATCTTTCTCTATGTCCGACTAGAGCGGATTTCAATTGAGTGTCGGAAGTGTTTTGGTTTTGCGTTTACTAAGCTCTCCTATTGGCTGAGAAAGTAAACCAACCAATCAGAATCCAAAGTAAAACCAAACGCAAATTAGTTTTGGTTTGATTTGTCATTGGCTCACAGGGAAGCCATTTATGAGTTACTTGTGATTACTCTCTCCTATGATTGGCTGGCCGTGGGTAGTTTGCGTTTGGTTTTACTACACTCAATTGAAAACCGCTCTATACAAGCTTATTTTATTACATAATCTCAATGAAAGATCGGAATATTCGTTAATTTTATTAACCAATTTGTTTACTATTTCAACCTTATCACGACATAATATGATTGCTGTTTCTTTGATTAAAACTATAACTTCATATTACTTCGTACAAGTCGTTCTGGTTATTTTCCCTTATTATGAGTATATGTATATGAGATATTATATATTTTGTCTTTCTTTATATTGTTATCATTACATATTCAAATGTATTGGATGTTTACTGATGTACACAGTTTTTTCAAGGTACCAATAAATAAACATTGTATTGTTTTGGACATCCGCCTTCCAACCCCCAACCCCCCCCCCCCCCCCCCCCCCCCAAATATTATGGTCCATCCCTTACTGTTCTCTCCAGTGCCTTGGCGCTCTCTTGCCATTTTTTCAATGCTGAATTGTTGCAGAATGATTGTACCGAACGAGAAAATGTGCGCCATAAGAATTTCAGTTTCTATTCTTTATCTCCAGAGACGGAACGCTCTCCCTCTCCCACGTTGATTAAACGGCTGTTTTGACGCGTTTGTTTAATTCTGAATCAAAACAACTGACTCTCGAGTTTGCTACGTCTGGACAGGCGAACGCGTTGAGACCTCCACTGTAAAACAACGTTTGCTCTCCAATGTTCCTTATGGATGCCTAAATCTAGTTGTGTTTGTCTCCTGTAAACTGTACACAAGATATCAGTTATGGACTGATATTCCTGTCCTACATGAATGCCATCTAGTATACATTTACAGGACACAAACACAGCAATGATTTAATCATCCATAAGGACCCGGATAAGGAGCATTTGATAGCAAACACTGTTATTATTTCAGTGGAGGTTTTCTTAAGAGTACAAGGTTCCTTCATATTTCCATCTTGCTGTGAATGGATTTTGTTTAGTGAAAGCTTCACTGACCTGTTCTAGCCAAACAGAAAGCTGCACATGGCTGAAGAGAGTGTAGATCACCCAGTCTAAATCTGCCAAACGCTAGCTTCGCGAACGTCAACAGCCAGTCTGTGTTGACTGAATTTGCTGTCGAGATTCGGCTGCCTTTGGGTTACCTGTGGTGCGCGATAAGGTGATGGGGATTGGGAACGAAAAAATAAGCGCGCGTTGACCTTATTCGTAAGGGCATCAAAGCGAAGTCAGTTGTCTCCGCTTCTCACATGGAGAAAAAATCTACAGTCGATCGTGGAAAATAACGTTAATTTCCTTATGATACAAAAGAACACAACAGTGCAGTACAACAGAAACTATTATAAAGACATTTCTGACCGGCTTCAATTTTGCGATCTTTGAGACAACTGGCGTTGCTCTGACATGAGACATGAATAAAGGTCGGTACACAGGAAGGGACAAGTCCCCGGGACAAATCCCCTCGTGTGAACGACTCAATTTTCTTAAAAAGTTTTGTCGCGGGGACAACATTTTGTCCCTGGGACTTGTCCCTTCAATTCAAACTGGCGACAATTCCCGGAGACAAAATTTGATTGTCCCCTCGTGTTAACAGTTCATGCATCATGTCCCTGGGACTTATCCCTTCGTGTGTACCGACCTTAAAGGGGCCGTCTCACCCACAGTGCTTAGCGCGCTCACATAGCATTGCGGCCATTTTCGATGCCATCGAAATTCAGAGTTTTATGGCAGTGGTCTTAATCTTCTCTACATCTCTGCCATCCTTCCAGCTATCATAAAAACAATCATACTAGGTTGAACCTTTTTTATTGCTCTTCCTGTTGAGCCTCTTATTTAAGTCTTTTAAATTATTTGGTCATGTAAATTTTAGTTTTATTTCAGGTGGCCGTAGTTCTCTGATGGATGCCTGAGTCTCGTTCGTCCTCAACAAAAGGAAACAATTGTCCGTTTGTGTCCAGGATTTCCACCTACAACATGGAGAAGCATTCCTGACCATTAATATTTATATTTAAAGATATATTAGCGCTTAGTTGGATTATCTACTATCTTTGAGCCGATTTGGGTTGTTGAACTGACACCGTGGCTGACTTACGCGACCATATGGCAACAAAACTCCGCTTGGTCGACCCGAAAAGAACTGAGCAGTTTCCTAAAATCATTTTCAGGGCTTTGGCGTTTAACTTGTGGAAACAGGTCTCTCTCTGGTTTCGAAGGACTTTTAGACAGTGATTTCGCCAAGATTTTCGGATTCACCATGTCGATCAAAGTTTATACTCGCACGAAATTAATGACAAACAAAGCCGCCGAGATAATAATTTCCCATTCAAGCGAGCTCTTGAACTGGTTCTCTGCTACTGCCATCAACGAGATTGCCTGCTAGTTAAGATCTCTCTCTCTCTCTCTCTTTCTCTCTCTCTGCAGGGAAAAATAAAATCGAGGAGAGAAACCTCTCGCTTTAATAATTATTAGTATTACCCGGAAAGAGTGTCTCTGTTTATAGCACGGAGATAGTACGGAAGCGACGGGTGAGCGGTAATAGTCAACAAACTATAATAGGCAACGAAACTCCGCTTGGTCGACCCGAAAAGAACTGAGCAATTTCCTAAAATCATTTTGAGGCCGGGCTTCGGCGTTTAACTCTCTCTCACTCTCTCTGGTTTCGAAGGGCTTTCACGCAGTGATTTCGCCGAGATTTTCGGATCAAAGTTTATACTCGCACGAAATTTGACAACAGAGCCGCCGAGATAATAATTTTCTATTGAAGCGAGCTGTAATTCGTTCACTGTTCTCTCTTGAACTGATTCTCTGCTACTGCCAGCAACGACATTGGAGATTGCCTGCTAGCAGATATATATCTCTCCCTGTAAGTAAAAATAAAACGGAGGAGAGAAACCTCTCGCTTTCATAATTATTAGTCATGATTACCCGGAGAGAGTGTTCTAGCTAGCTCTGTTATAGCACTGAAGGGAAGCGACGGGTGAGCGGTAAATATTATAGTGCAGCCAAATACTGCTGTATAACACTTTGCTGACTTCACATTCAATTTGTAAGGTACTATTAGTTTCATCAAGGTCATCTATGTTCAAGGCAAAATTATCATGTCACCAACATACAGAAATATACGCTCAGTTCGTGAGGTTCCCGCCGTGAACAAGAGGTCAAAGTCCCGGATATAAACAATAACAAAGCACGCGAAGCACTGTGGGTGAGACGGCCCCTTTAAGGTGAATAAGTAACCCTATGACAAGTGGCTCTCATAACTTCCACGGCAACTGACTGATGCCTTTGAACGGTGTGTTGCAGGAACCCGACTTTGTCCACTCATAAACATTACAACTGCATTTTTATAAAGCACCGAAGCTGCAGTGTAGTGCCAGTGGGCCTTATTTCCATTAACAGCTGTTCCGGCATAATGTGTTGTTGGCATGGTAACTGTACTGCACGTTGAGTGCACACCGCGGCAAAACGTATGCTCCGCTGGCCGAAAACATTGAAGGCTCTGGGGTTTCGAGGGCTCTTAAGTAAATACGTTTCTAACTTAGTAATCTCCCAGAGAATCACATATTCAGAACACTTAAACCTGTTAAAATCTTAGGCTTAGCTTTAAAGTAGTTTTGTTGTTTTTGGCGAATGAGTTGACATACATTTGTACGTACCTAAAATCAGAGACGAGTGATTGCCTTTGTTTTCTTTCAGTTTGGGCGGGAAACGGGCGTGGCGCGCAATGGTCTCGTGAAAAGCGCATGCGCGTGACGTTTTACCGCGGTATGCGTTCAGTGGGCACTTGAACAGCTCTGCAGCACGTGGTTCACTCGTGATCGTCAGCTGTATCCCCTGGACAGTTTTGCTCCAAGTCTTGTTCATCTGTGAAAGATCAAGAATACGTCAAGTTCATTCAATCATACAAAAACGTTACTAGCAATGAAACCAAACCAGGCTGAATAATTACTCGGGCTGCCTGTGGCAGCGCCGAGTCTTAAAATGCAAGTCGTTATTATAATTTTTTTTAATTGGTGTCAGACGGCTTCTGCGCATGCGTTAAAGGTCAAATTCGAACCAATCGGATTGCACTGTGCTGGTCACGCAAACAAAGGTTAGATTTCCTCAGGCGCGCTCAGATAAGAAAGTTCCAAGCTCAGACTAGGCGAGACAAGGAGATATCAATTTCAAATAGTCATTGTCAGAAATCTATTCCATCGTGGGCAATTATGCAATACAACCTAAATTTGGGTCAGGTCCATGTTTTACGACAGAATAACCAGAGTCTTTCTACTGGATTCGGAGAGCTCGAGACATTATACAAGTCTGCTAATATGGGGAAAACTGAAACAAAAAATGAACTTTGACGGCAGAAACCCTCATATTTGAGCCAAGCGGAATATTTACATGATCCGCTAAGATTTTTACAAATCTAATTAGTTAAGCAGATGTACGCAGTGTATGCCAACTGAAATGCTGTGCTCGTTTTGTGGTTACGGCTCAGTGGGGCAACTACACGAACAAGAAGCATGAACTGCCAGCAAAGAGAGAGGAATTGATCGGAGACGTTAAATTACGTTACTGTGAAGAGGATCAAAATTCAAGTTCTTTGAGACTGTCTTCTGCCGTGACTCGTGAGAGAAATTGGAAAAGATCTAGCTGTTTCATTCAGACACTGGCAAATTTATTGAAAGCTACGGGCTTACTTTATGAGATTATTATTCATTGTGGAATGAAAGGAAACAGGTTAGCTGAAAGTTAAGTTCGAGGTAGGCTTCGACTTTCATTCCGATTCAGTGCATATGTGCACGAAGGTGGAATGCTTTCAGCAACAGTAACAATAGAACCAAAACGAAAGATTCAGTTACGTAAGTACTGTAAGTAAACTCTTTTAGATTTGAATACATTTCCTCTCAGTTTGTCTGTTAATGTACTTTTTCTTCTAATTATCGCTTTATTTAACATCTCTGTGATTTAGAGTATGCGTACCTCAGAATAAATTATTTGAAAGGTCAACTGAACTGCCCAAATGTTTTTGTAAAACAGTCTGTGAATTTGAAAAGCGGACTTAGAAGAGCTTTCCAATTAGGAATTACATGTTTTTCTTGCTATGAAATTTATGTTTCATTTCACATTTATTCATACAGTTTTAGCCGGACATTTCCCCGAGTTTTTGATCTATTTTCAATCAAATTCAAATGAAAGTGTATTTCATCTTCAAATTATCTCATGTGGCCCGAGTGAAAGGCCAGATGGGCTCTTTTCTACTTTCAACACACAGTCGCTAAACTGTACGAAATCTCCAAGAATAAATCCCTAATATCCAAACTAACGGGGAAAACTGAAAGAGGAAATCCTTGTGAGAAAGCGACGTACATATGAAGCTATATACGTTATCATCGACTATATGGGAGTCAAACATCGAGCTGCTATGAAACCGCTTATGACAGTTTGTTTACGCACTTTCATGACAAACGAACGTTTCTACTTTCGACACAACGGTCGCTAAACTGTACGAAATCGCCAAGGATATATCCCTAATGTCCAAACTAAAGGGAAAAACTGAAAGAGGAAATCATTGTGACCAATCGACATAAATATGAAGCTCCAGAAGTAATTATTGAATACATGAGAACCCATAGAGAAAACCGATAATAATGAACACGGTATTAGTTTCACCGACATTTGTGGCGTAACTGAACTCGCACTACAGCATAGCTTGAAATACTGTACGAAAACTCCCGTTTAAAAATTTCCTGATGCCGAAAGGACCGTAGCATTTAAACAAGATATCCTTCTGACCAATCGACATACATATTAAGCTGTGAAAGTATGTTTCCATTCCATAACAGCCGATAGTGCAAACTAGTAAACTGCCACTATAGTAACTAATGAAATTGACCTTGCGAGTACTGAACTTTCTAGCGTCAAATGCATGTGTTACGTTTCCAAACTTTAGGACAAGAAATCTTCCATAGAATGTTCTATTTTATTTACAGCTGAGAACTGTCAGTATTAAACATAAGAAATAAAACAATGGTGCCATTTGAAGAATTATATCATGTCAAAAGTGCAAACGAAGAAATATATATCTACGGACGCGAGCAGCTCGATCGTTTCACTTTGGTCAAACTCGGACTGTTTACGACTGGAACCTGCAGTTTTATCGGACCTGCAGACTAAATTGTAAACGTGTGGCCGTGTTCAGGCTAGTAAATCTAGCTAGCTCACCACAGGAGGTAGCGAGCTTCTTTAGTCTGAACAGTTTTTTCTGCTCTGGTGATTAGCTAGCTAGTGGTCGGCGGAATACTTTGAAGTTCCAGGCTACCCAGCGAGGTAGCTTGAATAGAATCTAGCGCGCTAAAAGCCCATCGATGACAACTACCGGGTGTATTGTACGTCAATTGAGCCATCATGGATAACGAGGATCGCCAAACACCAGTCAGTAGCAGTTGTTCGCACAGTTTTAATATTTTGGTTGAAATTTCAATTGAGCACTTTGGCGGTCAATTATTTGCGATTACGAAACACTTGCGCCAAGGGCAGTTATAGACCAAATTTCTATCTTTTAGAGAGGGTCTGAATGGGGGGGTCTACATGTCAGTTGTCAGTTAAAATGTTGGCCATTTGTCAGTTGTCAGTTAGCCCTAGTTAATCATTACTAGAGAAAATTTACAATGTTTGACCCACAAAAACCAAATTTGTCAGTTGTCAGTTATTTTTCGGTTGTCAGTTGTCAGTAAAAAAATCGTCATTTGTCAGTTGTCAGTTATTTTTAAGGCTGTTTGTCAGTAGTCAGTTAACCCCATTCATGCCCTCTTTAGAGATAGAAACAAACCAGAAGAGGGAAAAACAAAAAGTAAAACTTACTAAGTTACTAGGTCTGAACAGTACTAATTTATTAACTAGCTGCGAGTTGCTGACAGATATCTCAAGACTCTAGCTAGCTGCACGATAGTAGTCTGAACATACATACACACATGAATAAGTAGTGTTTTCAATAAAAGATCAACTACTTTAATTTACATACGAGAAAACAAAAATATTAAATTACATACATGTATATATATACTAGGGGAGCAGAGAATGAAAGTCACCGCGCTACCGGCCACTCCTAAAGACTGCTAATAATTCTTCCCTTTGGTTATTACTAAGAGGATTTCAAATGAAAGTGTATTTCATCTTCAATCTCATGTGGCCCGAGTGAAAGCCCAGATGGGCTCTTGTTGGAGTTTAAAATGGGAGAATTACCATTAGGCCATCCCTATTTTATTTTCCGTTTCTATCTCCGACCGACCCATTTTTGTGGCTTTTTGTAAAAATAAAAAATAAATTGGGGGAGGGGTGGGGATGAAGTAACCCTAGAGAAAAGAAGACTCGGAAATTGTCTACTGCCTTTATTTGTAATTCCATGTTTGTAGCGTATACGGACGACGACATCGATGGTTTCGTCGTCCATGTTGGTTTGTAACCTCACCTGTGCAACCGCGCCTTATTAGTTCCAGTCTCTCCGCGCATTTTTTATTATAATTTTTTTTTTCTCACCCGACCGACCAACCCAATTTTTGAAAACCCCACCGATGAGAAACGGGGAAAAATAAGGATGGCCGGCATTCAGTAAAGCAGCCCATCTATTGCTTTGTGGACATATACAAATGTAGACAATAAGACATTAGACAATAGGAACCGACTTTTTAAACTTGAAGTCTAATCTAAAGCCTAGTTTTCACAGCGACGGAAGCAGAAGTTTCCTTCTTACGCTTCTACTTCTGTCAAGCTTCCGTCACTTATATTCCAGTGAAAACAAGGCAAACGTAAGCAGAAGCGCTAGCAGAAGAATAAGCCAATCAGAATACTCATTCCCAGGCTCTTATGTAATGTAAATATAGCACGCATCGAGGCTGCCGCTTCTGACCGAGGCTTGTGCTTATGTTTCCGTCGTATTGATTTTCATTAGAGCATAACTTTATTTCTACACTAGTGACCGTCTAACCTTGTATAAATGTACTCAAAACAATAGACACATGTACATGAATACGACGTTTAGAGTTAGACTTCGTTAAAAAAATGGCCGGCCATGTGCAAGAGTTAATAACGGATTACTAGCAGCCATGGGAATGGAGTTCAGCTGACGTTTCGGGTGCTAGCCCTTCTTCTGAGCAAAAGAGTTTAGACTCTCCATCTATTTTTCTTTATGTCCCTCTCATCCTCTCATCCTCCCCCCTCCCCCAACCGTTTGGGTGAAGCTTAAGTTTTAATAGCTTCACCTTTACTCTCTACAGCCAATACCACACTTCAGAAAGAGTGTTGAATTGTGTATCATGTACATGTAATTTGCATTATGGTGACCCTATGTGTTATAAGTATTCAGTTGAATAACAAGATGAAGAATCACCTTTTTTTTTCAATGGTTTACACAATGCATAAGACGACTTTTTGAAATTGCAATATTTTTAAGGGGTGTGTCAAAAATTATACAAAACAAGCGCTCTGATTGGTCGATAGAATACAGATGTACAGCTGAAACACATTTGGCAACTCATGGCGTAATTATTGTATGAACCAAAAACGTCATTTTGCCGTGGGTCTGTCAGATGATGTCAAAACGTGACGAGAACAGTTACATCACTCTACTGCGTCTCGGGGCGTCCTTCTTTGTTCTCGTCACATTTTCACATCACCGGTGCATCTATAAGAGGTCAGACACACAGTAAATCAACCGAGATCTTGTTTGCAAACTAGGTGATATAAGTTGCTGATATCGTACCGTCGTAAGTAGTGCCACACCAGATGCAGTAGAGGTGCTGATCCCTTAAGTACGTCGTCAACATGGCCAACTGTTCTTGAGGCTGTAAGGATTAGGTAAACATATGGCGTCAAACTACATGTAGTAGACCTGCACCTTATTCAAGATATGTCTTGTTCTGTGAAGAATTCTAGCTTGCAGGTTTTTAGGCAAAAATTTAAATATAAAGACAACAAACTCTTTGATATCGGCTGGCGAGTGAAAAGCAAAATTCTACATAAAGCAAAAATCTTAATACAGTCATGTAGAAGCTTGAGAGTAAAAAAATGGTTTAAAATGTTATATTTGAAATTCCATCCATGCCGTATCTCACCATTCAGTTTTTCTGAGGGTTTTTCTCTGGGTCTCCAGTTTTCTTTCGGCCTCCTAAACAGCCAACTTAACTTGTAATTCGACCCTAGATTTCACTGCATACTTACAATGCAACTCGAATACTTGTGAAACCCAGTAACAGAAAAACAAATGTTGCTAAGCTAAAAACTGATAGCTAAAACTTTAGGGCAACTTCCTGCCCACCGATTTTGGTCTCTGAGCTGTGCACAAATACTGCAAGTCTGAACATTTTCCATCAGTTTGGAAACAAAATTATATATTATATTACGGTTCAATTAGATTTCTAGTATTGGCTGAGTAGGTCAAGAAAGGAGTCAAGTGATGTCATAGCTACGTCACTAACATAATAATAATAATAGTCATTGATAAATTACATATCATGTGTTTCAATAATTATGTAAAAATAGTAGAAATATACAAACACTTACATTAAAAAACTAAGACAAATATAGCACTCCCTAAGTTAAAATATAAAATAGATATATTATGATTCTAAAATGTACAGTATGTCAATTATAAATCTACTGACCTAAGTGGATTCACACAGCAAGGTTATACTTAAACATTATTCTATTATAGGTGTAGTGAGATACAAATTTTAGCATCATGGATTACACCAATAAATTGTGGCCAAAAGCTGCAAACGTTATGGCCATTTTTACTGGAATAGCAAAAGGGTGAGACACTTTAACATCAATATTATGGTAGCTGCTTCAGCTGAAAGTTTTGTACCCAAATGATGATTCCGAGAAATCATAAACTTAACAAATGTAACTTAACAAATTTACTCATTAACTTAACGACATTTTTCTACTGGCTGTCTGCTGTGCTCACTGTTCCACTTGAGTTTGAACATTTCATGATGTATGTAATCTATGATCAATAAGAATACAGGCAATGGAACAATGTAGGAAATTTCAGCCCGATATCCAGGAGAGTGGGATGGGTGCATAGTATCCCATGGCCGATCGAGGTCTGCCCAATGGAAATACCCAAGTGTGTTTTGTACTCTCAAAATGCAGGAAATGTAATTTCAGAGACCTTAGATTTTCAAACTTTCCAGAAGGGCATGCTCCCAGACCCCCAAGCATCACTCACGCCATGATATAAAATCCTGGATTTGCTTTGTACAATGTTCAAAGTTAATGTTATTCGACAAGAAGGCAGGGCTTTAATTTGAGTCCAGTTCAACAGTCACACACACCTCACACCAGGATCATTGTCTGTATTCTTATTGATCATAGCCAAGAGCCAATCACAAAGTGAGAAATCTGGGGTTTGTTGTAAAATGTTCGTTTTTCACCATCAGTCAACCTTTCTTTAATCAGCTGTATATGAGAAACCTGGTAAAAGGAGGCCAATATAACTCTATAACCCACCTGCATCCCATTATCATCATCATCCTCTTGCTCTTCTTCCTCCTCTTCTTCTTCTTCTTCTTCTTCTTCATTCTCTTTCTTATCTTCTGGCCAATACCATGGTTCCTTAGAGGACAGTTGCTAAAGAAATGTAATGAGATGAATGACAGTTTTTTTATTGAAAAGAAATTTCATTGACTTTACAGTCAGTTAATCATTTGACTGATTTAAAAAGACAATACTAAAGATGCATGGAACAGACTACATGTACATGTAGGGTACTGGGGTTACTTTTGAAGCAGAATTCTGGCATTCTGGATGAACAGCTATTTCTTTCAAATAAAAAATGACAGGTCTGTAAACTAAACTTTAAGGAAGAGAGTAAGAGGATCCCAAGAGAAAATAGACTCCCATATGTAAACAGTATACATTTACAGTTTTAATGACCTGGAACTTTTAACAATTTCAAGGAACCCCTTTTTCAAGTATGGCGACCTCTTCTCTTTCTGTAACTTCTAAAACCTGTTTAGTTTGTTCCTCAATCAAATCACTGTTTGAACCCTGAGTCTACAATGTAAGTGACCACCTTTGTTTGACATTAAGGGGTTCACTTACGAGCTGAGACTTACATGTACTACATGACTTTACTATAACTATGAACAAACTCTGGGTAAAACTTTCAAGACCCCTCTCCTTCCACCATATTAAATGCCCAGTCCCTTATTAACTATTTACAACTTTGGAAAAATAAACTGCAAAAAAAAAAATTCAAGCAAAAGTTTAATTCCTTGGTGTGAGGATTGAAGCCCTAAAATGTTTGCCATTGAGCACTGGCAGGGATGTACTCTGATTCTGAATTTCTAACAAGACCTGAAACAACCACGGGGGCTGATCAAAGCCAGGACCTGGCTAATCCACAGATCGAATTGGAATTTAGCATGTTGGTGTTTGCATTGGGAAGAAAACTGGACAACCCAGAGAAAAACCCTCGAAGCAAGGGCGAGATCCCAACAAACTCACATATGGCACTGCGTTCGCGAATTAAACTTGGGCCACAGAGGTGAGAGGTGAAGTGCTTATAACCACTGTGCCACTCAGACTGGCTCCCCATAATGTACTCCCCACATGTACTTGTCTGTAAGTAAGAGCTGGTTATCATGTATTCATGAAGATGAATACCATACATGTAGTTCCTCAACTGTCCTATTTGCTTATTTCAAAATTCATGTTCAAAGGAGGAGGGGCACTTAATCATTGGAGTATGGTGCATGTATTTACTAATTACATGCATCATTAATACCACCAGTACCTTTGCCCTATCAAGCTGCTCGCATGCCTTCTGGCTTTTATACAAATCAATCTGGATTTGTTTCTCCACAAACTTGTTACTCATGTGTCTCCTGAAGTTTTCTCTCTGCCTCTGTTCCAACTTAGTTCTTTTCTTGGCTGTCTCCTCCCTCAAGGACTCTCTAATCTCTTGCTGTCTTTTTAAAAGAGTTTCCCTTCCAAGTCCCCCACGATCTAGAAGGTAACGTATTTGAGTTATCGGAGGACAAAACAAGAATTTTCTACATGAGTTGGAATTCAATTCCCAGAAGGGTTAATTTATTTTGTTCTGTCCTCCAGTTTGGTTATTTTTTATTTTTATTAAGTGTAACCGATCTATTGCAGAATAAAGGAAAGTTATATATACTGTACGTTATTGTACGAGATCTTAAGATTGGGAATATGTCACTTGGGGAAAGTGCTCCCAAGCAGGCAGCTCGCAGTCACTTACAAGGTAAGAATTATCATTGCAGTGAGTGGTTACATTATGGGTTAGAAATTATAAATTTACTGCAAATGTTTATTTCCAATTTTGTCTTCCATTTCATTTCACGGTCAAGTATTTATCAGTCATCAAGCCCATGCTAAAGACTTTCTATCCACAATATTTCTTTGCATTTTGCACTAATCTTGTAGGCTGTTATCTCAAGCTTTAAATATGTGTTGTAGTTATTTTTTGTTTTCAGTTAATTTTTTTCTAACTAGTAATTTTTTTAGCTGTACATGTACGTGTATGTATTTTTGGAGGTATTAAAAATAAATTCACCCTCCCCTCCCCCTCTCTTTCCTACTTCTCTCCTCCCTTATCACTTCCTTCCCCTACCCCTCTCCATGCAGTGCAACATTGCTGTAATCAACTATACTAATTTACCATAATTATTGAATTACCATACTGGATCTGTTGGTCCAAGCCTAATAACCACTGCACCACCAAGTGATTAGTGTGAAACACTGTTCAGTACTTATTTTATACTCTATATGATAGACGTGCTACTAGTCTCTAACAATCTAGTCCAAATGCAGCAAAAGGTAACAAAATCGAAAAATTATCTAGCTACCAGGTAATTTTTTAACCTTGTTATATTTTTCTTTTTTTCTTCTGTACATGTATGTATTTTCTCCCTTTTTATTGTTCTTCTTTTTTCTTCCTTTTTTCTTATTACCCCGAGTATAAGATAATAACATTAAACCCTAACCCAACCCCTAAAACCAACCCTAACCATTCTGAAAAGAGGTAAACAAGGAAGCAATGAGTTCTTCGATGGTCCTGTGAACTAATTCAAAGCCTTAAACCAGACATGTACATTAAAGAAAAACCTGAACCGTCAACAATGGGTTCTCACTTATTTAGAGTTTTTAGGGATAAATCACTAATTTAGGGTTCAGACTGAGGTACATGTAAATGACAAGTTTTCACTGGCCTAGAGCTAGGGTCCACCTAGGGTTCACCTAGGGTTCATAAGGATAATAAGGGCTCTAAACCTAGCTAGTTTAAAAATTAACTAGTTACTGAAAACAAAAATTAACTGCAACTTCCAACATAATGCCAGTAATGATTTTAGTAATTTCATCAGTCATGCCTGTTGAGAATGCCAATTGAAAGCATACTTGGATTTTCTTACAACACTGTGATTGATTCTCTGAAAGCATGATTTTTGAAAGTTGAACATTCGCATGATCATTGAATGCACAATAAATCCTGCATTATGTTGAAGTCATGTGATACATGTACTTTAACTTGTAATGTTCAAGCATTTTTTGTGTCCTCCCAACATCCAAAGTGCTTTATGTCAGCAGTAAATATGTTTGGCTAGCACACCTTCAAACTTTGAAAGTTTGATGATGAATCAGGTTATGTTTGATACCCAGTTAGAACATATTTTCACCTCACGTGTTCACACTGATGGTACATCTGTTGTTACATGGCATCCAATTTTAATAACCATTAATTGCTTAGGAAACTTTAGTCTCGCATTCATGTGAAAACACTTTTGTGTGGCAACGTGAACACAAGGCTACAGTCACCAGGACAAATATCTAATTTAAATTAGACGCCATTTATACAAGGTCTATGGACTTGGGCAAAGAGTGTTTATAATAAAGACTAAGGTAATTATTGTTCACTGACAAACTCACCAGCCTTAATAGATATTGGAATGGGTTCAGCTCTACCAGTCCCTACAAACCAACAAGAATAATTATTGTTAGCAACAAAATACAGCATATACATGTATGTACATGTAGTAGCGGAATACCCCATAATTATCAGATAATAGTTTTAGTGTCTCAGCTGCTCGTTGGCTTGTCAGTCATGGAGGGCTGGTCAGTGACTCAGTGGCTGGTCAGTAATGTTACTGTCGAGTTGACAAGCCAGTGGTTCGAGGTAATGCACATATCAGCAGCCATGCCCTGGGGGAGGGAGGGGGGGGGGGGGGGGGGGGGGGGTGTGTACCCCGGGCAGGGGAGGGGACATTGTCAAAGATCCTTTGCAAATATTGTGATTTCTCCCACCCTCTAGGGGATGATGACCAGTAAAAGATAGGAATTTTCCCCTCCCCCCTGGGGCAAAAAATATTTAGGTTAATTTATAAAAAAAAAATTGACAACGAATCAAGAACATTAATTTTGCACAAAATGTTGCTTAATACATGTATATCAAAGACTAAATAAATGTTTCTTAATAACACTCAGCAGTACCAAGGAAGCACAACATAAGATGCATATGGTTCAACTCGCTCCGACCTCCATGTTTATAACCAGCGATTGCGAGATTAAGCTTTAAGTTATGACCTAGCCTCTCTTTCGGCCTCTCCGTAGACTGGAGATAGCTTAATTTGCATACCTTTGACATCTCTCCCCATGCCACAGGGACTTCTAACTTAATACATATATACACAATGTCACGCAGAACAATGGATTTTCGCGTTTTTCATGTGGACAGGATTGTGGGTAAATGTATGTACCGTAATATTTTCTCATTTTACATGTATATAACACAGAAACTCTCAGAATCCCAATCTGCTGTCGATTTTCTACCATCTTAATTCCTGCGTGTGGTCTGATCCTGCATGGAGACTAAGTCCAAGTCCTGTACACTGCCCTGTGCGTCTTCTCGCGACAAAAATAGAACTCCCTGTGCCCATGCTCCAGACTTTCTTAATCCTTCTGAGCAACATATTATGAGCAAGGCTGCATAAAAAGAACACTCAGAGCCCAGAGTTAACAGTTGCTCAGATTAGGTTGAAATATAACAGGCAACTGTGAAAGAAGGTTACTTTGTGACAATTATACGATTAATTAAGTCCCCTGTATTCTCCATGAGGTAAGGTTCGAAGATACAAACCCCCAATATTTTCCCATCCCCCTGGGAGATTCTTCAGCAAATCCCCCAGAGCAAACAACTAAACATAATCTAAGTTTTTCTCATTGCAAGGGATGGTGATCCCAAGGGAATCAACATAGCAGCCCTACTATATATGTCATTTGAGCTTATCTTTCAACATAAAAATTTAATGACAGAATTATGGCTAAAGGCTGGTTCACACTTGTGACATATTAAGCATAAGCATTGCAAAATGAGCATTAAGCATTAAGAAATGAGCTGTTTATCCATCCCAAGAAAACCAAGTATGTTCTATTTAATTGGAACTCCCAAAATACTTAATAAGACAAAGGCAGAAGGGGTTATTGAGGAAGTATCCCTTGGAAATAAAGTGTTAATTGCCATGTGTGCCACATTATAAATACTTACATGTAGGTGTTTATCTACAGTAGATCAGTCTCTTACATTTAAGGAACAAACAAACAAATTACGGTGTAAGGTATTAACTAAGTCAGTTAGGAGTCTTGAGTAGAATCTGAAATAATTTGACTGCTGATGCGGCAGAACGAGTCTACAAGTCTATGATCCTACCAAAATTAGACTATTGTGTGAAACAATCTTTCTAGTAGCACTAGACTCGATCAGATGGAGCACCTGCAAACGCGTGCAGCAAGAACTATACTTAAATCAAATAATTCACATGACGAACTGATGACCCAACTTGGTTGGGAATCGTTGTGCTCACGAAGTACTATGCATCGTATTGTTTTTGTATTTAAATGTACATGTACATGTATTAACGGTAACGCTTCGGAACTTTTTAAGGACTATTTTATGAAAGTGTGTCATGCGCATAACACACAAAGTAAAGGAATGGACTTAGTAACGCCCATAATTCATACCGAAGCCGCCAGGAAAAGGCTATACTATCATGGCGCTATAGATTTTAATAGTCTACATTCAAGTGTGAAGTCAATTTTATCATTGTCAGTTAGTCGGCATGTCTAAAACGCAGGTAACGGGTAACGGGTAGCGAGTAGCGGTTAGCAGGTAACGGGTAGCGGGTACCGGATAGATGAAGGTTTTTTTTTTGTACAAAAATATTATCTGGCACCCGTTTACGGTGTGCCACACAGGTACCCCAGGCTCATTATGCGTAAAACGGTTATTTCCCGGATATTTGAAATTACAATAAATGTATGGAGTTTTAGCTCGCATACCCGTTTGCTCTAAAATAAATTTCAATAAATCGTCAAAATATTCTTACCTGTCTCTTGTGTATTTCTTTCAGTTTCTGTGAAGTTTCAAGCCAATCAATTCCGTTCAATATTGAGTGAGTTACAGGAATTTTCCTTCCCTTAGTATAATTATTGGGAAGGTAGCAAACTCTAGGCCGATCAGCCGCTCGAATTCGCATAAAAATCCCGTACATCGCCAAAATTCCTTCAAATAACGGTTGCCCAAACAGAGGTCCTTCACCACACTCAGCTTCCCTTTCACTGGTTTACTTTAACGGGAGAAAAATGCCACGTAGTTTGCAGTTTTCGAGTTTCGCGGATGTCCTGCAACGGGCTCAGACCTCGAACATATATACCTAATTTTAAAAATGATATTTCAATAAGTGGTCTAATGGTCAAGTGTTTAGATTATTCGCTTTCGATCCTAATGACCGCAGTTCGAGTCCTACACCGCACGCAAAATGTTTTTTTTTATACTTCTTTTTCTCTTTTCTCATTTTTATTTAATCTTTTCGTCTATTTTAAGGTATTAGAGCCGCTTTCTACACTAAAAATAAACAAAACATTGATATATATGTTTGAGGTCTGAGCCCGTTGCAGGACAGATGGACAAGAACATCCGCAAAACTCGAAAACTGCAAACTACGTGGCATTTTTCTCCCGTTAAAGTAAACCAGTGAAAGGGAAGCTGAGTGTGGTGAAGGACCTCTGTTTGGGCAACCGTTATTTGAAGGAATTTTGGCGATGTACGGGATTTTTATGCGAATTCGAGCGGCTGATCGGCCTAGAGTTTGCTACCTTCCCAATAATTATACTAAGGGAAGGAAAATTCCTGTAACTCACTCAATATTGAACGGAATGGCTTGAAACTTCACAGAAACTGAAAGAAATACACAAGAGACAGGTAAGAACATTTTGACGATTTATTGAAATTTATTTTAGAGCAAACGGATATGCGAGCTAAAACTCCATACATTTATTGTAATTTCAAATATCCGGGAAATAACTGTTTTACGCATAATGAGCCTGGGATACCTGTGTGGCACACCGTAAATGGGTGCCAGATAATATTTTGTACAAAAAAAAAACCTTCATCTATCCGTTACCCGTTACCCGCTACCCGTTACCCACTACCCGCTACCCGTTACCTGCGTTTTAGACACGCCGGTCAGTTAGTAAATCTAGGTTAATAGATAATTTTAAAATTTTGTAAACGTTTCTAAATTCTTGTAGTTTTTAGGTAGGTTTTATCATATTTAAATTTCTCCTTTTTTTCAATATGTTATTTCCAGGGCACCCATTGATATCAGTTACATGTATTCTCTGAAGGGTTTACCCTGGTAAAATATTATTATATTATTATTATTAGTTAAATCATAAGAAATAGGAACTTGCTCCTTTTTCTTATGCTTATGTTTATGTAATTGTTATGTCGCAAGTGTGAACCGGACGACACAAGCATAAGAATAAAGATAAGGTAAAACTTGTAAAGTGTGAGCCGGGCAACATTAATTAAAGCATAAGGAAGATCTTGTGTGTGAACCGGGTGACATACATTGTAAACACAAGCATTCCCAGACAGCTGTGATGATTCATTTAGCACATAGTGCAGCTGCGTATGTTGCTTTTCTTATGCTTATGTCACAAGTGTGAACATTGTTTTGCTTATGTTTATGCTTAAGTCACAAGTGTGAACCAGCCTTAAAGAGTATTCCCAAACTGCGCTACTACATGCAGTGCCACAGTTATCAAGCCATCACTTGAAAACTTAAATTCTCCATTATAGTTCAGGTGTATTTAGGCTTGTTATGTTAATGGCTTGGGGTTCAAAATGGTTAGGTTTTTTTTTATTTGGGGGTTAATGTGTTTAGAAGTTTGTATGAAAATTAAGCTTTATAGTATGACAATGAGCCAAGTCGCGTTGTATTCTGCAGTTGCTCCGTCGTTACTCGTGATAAATAACCCTTCCTCTGTTACCTACCCTCTTTTCCCAGCCCACTTCCCTGTTTATATCCCATCTTCTGCAACAAAGCGAATCCCACGTTTCTGTTGTCAATGGCACTTGCCATGCCTTGGTCCCTATGTTCCTTCTCGCGTTCACGCATTGGTTTAACTCTGTTCTTCTCATTTAGCAGCCTGTGCCTCTCTGCCTTTTCGTTTTGTTTAGCTACACGCTCGAGTACTGGTAATCCTGGTCTCGTATCAGTAGCAGCCAAGTATTTATCTGACATGTAATCGTCTTCGTCCGCCATTTTGGTTTTAATATTGCAATATTAATGGGGAATACCGCTGATGTGAATCGTAGAATTCTAGGGGGAGGGGTGCATGGTTTCTTGAAGGGAATCTCGGCTGAAAAACAATGTTTGTTCTCAAGTGATTGTTATACATGTCTAAGTCTGTTTCTGTGTTTGTCTCCAGTAAATTGTACACTAGATGTCATTTATGCACCGATTTTCCTGTCGATAAACCCATATGAATTTCATGCGCACCACCATCTTGGATTTCATGACGTCACAGCTAGTGTTGCCCCTATTGTCAGAAAACAATAGCTCTTTTGTTGTGTAACAATAGGGACAACACTGTGACGTCATGAGATCCAAGATGGCGGCGCGCTGGAAATTCAAATGAGCTTAGTGTACAGTTTACTGGAGACAAACACAACAGCAGACTTAGGCATCCATAACAAACAATTGAGAACAAACGTTGCTTTTCAGCCGAGGTTCCCTTTAACATCGCAGGAAGTTAGGGGTTATTGACAAATCGTCATACAATACAATACAATACATTATCCTATAAATATTATATTTCAGCCAATCAGAGCTCAGCTTTACACGGGGCGGTATTTCATGTTTTTTCTATTAAATACAGAGCGGTATTTCATGGCTATATCAAGGCCAATCAAAATGCAAGTAATTTCGCGCCCTTTCTTTATCAGCCAATAAGAATTCAAGATTTCGAATACATAATTAGTCTGCAGACGCGTCCGCCACTCGAAAAAAATATTATCGTTTTCCTGATAAATTTTCCAATAAATTTGTTATTTATAGGATAATATGGTTATTTCATGGTTTTCTATGGAATACTGGCAAAAATTTCACTCGAAATTCAGTAAATACAATACAATACAATATGTTTTTATTTGGAGCCGTGTGCTCTAAATAGTAGTAGCCATCATGATACACCAAATAAATTATTATTAAAATATGCTGTTATACAAACTACTTGAGCCGGGTCAGCAATATGTCTTGCTCTAGTGTAAACATAATTCGCAATGTTTTTTTTGCTGTTTTGTTTGTGGATTAATCAAAAATAAGAAGAGATCATCTAAAGACATTCTGCGTATTCTATTAGCTTGTATTGGATTCTTTTTCTAGAGATTGAAAGAGCTCATTTCTTTTGTTTTGGTATAAAGGACATCTCAATATTATAGGAAATGAGCTTCGTCTTCGACTCCTGTCTCGCCAAACTTGACAAATTCGCTCTGTGGGACTCTTATAAGGTTTCAGTTTATACCGGCCCGTTTCAATTTCTAAGTTATGATTACTTATTCAGAATTTTGTAAGAGTAATTCTGTGAAAAAAGTGATTTAATTTGAATTTTCTAAAGGTTCTTAATTTGTTTTGTTGTTGTCTGTCTTTACATATATCATCATAGTTATGCATGCTTCCTATCTCCGTTTGTCATTATATATCTTCCAGTCTTTGTTTAATCACCTTTTCAGTTTTTCGATATGGCGTCTGGAGATTCATTCTGGTCGTCCCAAATCAGTCCTAGCCCTCGCGTTTTTAGATCTGATAAAACACGTGCTGCTCGTTTATTAAACGGCTTCAAAAACTTATAATGGCACTTAATGAACCATTGAACCTTTGTATTCACAACGGCATGCAAAAATTCGAGTAATCACCGCCTGCGATTACGAACATCTCAAGGGAACGACATGAAGAAATTCAGTACCATACTATGTTGTTTGTTTGGTTGGCTTCAAGCGGACGTTTCGCAATGCTGAACGCATTGTGTGGCAAAGAACAAGCTAGGGCACGGCAAGAAGAACCTGCACTTGAAGGATTTGGTGTCGTGGCCGTTGATATCGATAAAGTTCAAGACTTGGCAAGCAATGTGACTGACATGACGACATGCAGACTCTAAATTTGTGACTCCGGCACACAATATGAAGAGGATGTTTGTAAGTTTAATGCACGTTTTTATTATTTTACGACTTTGAGTTTGGTTTAATAACTGGGACTAAACAGTGGCTCGGTAAACAAATATATTTAGTAGCGTTATGGAATGTACACAAGTGGGTAGGAATTAATGCAGTATGTTGTTATGTTATATAAACAAGTTATATAATCCCGTTGGGAAAATGTGAGGGTGTATAAAGAGGACTGATTAATTTGTAAGAATCATTCGAAGGCGTTTCTCTACCATGATACCTAAATTTTCTTTACGACATATGTTAAGAATAGAGGAAATGTACTGACTACACATCTATATAGACTTGATTGGCCAACATTATATACTGCTGTAATTAATAAAGCCGATACATGTCCGACAAGTATCAATAAACGAAATGCCCGCCCCTGATCTGTTGTTTGTGTTTAATGCAGTTTAGCTATTAAATGTTTTATGCTCGTTCAGAGTGATAGGAGTATAAGTAATGGTAGTTGGATAACTTCATTTTAAAAATGTTATCTGTGTATCTCGGTAGTCTGCTGATATTAGAAAATTTTGTGATTATCTACATGTAGGTACCTTATGATCCTTGTACTTTTTGCTACTTTGGGTCTTTATTAGTGAATTCTTAATTAGGATGAACCTTTTATATAAAATTTCATGTTCATTAGTATTCTTTATATAAAACGTTCATCCTAATTAGCAATTGAATGAGAAAGCTGAAACACCAATAGAAATTCCAAGGTGCTTATCCATTGTCTCAATCATGCATTAACTCCGTTTCCCCCTGGGACAGAATTGAAATCCCTCCGCGTGCTTTTTATATTGACACTATATTATCAGGTGATAAAGGAGCATGCACGTGAGTGATTTGCTTCTTCTGATTGGACAAAATGCTCATTAATTATTCATGAGTTTTTTTTATTGTAGTATACACTGATATTCTTTGTTCTAGGTATGCAATCAAATGCTTTCTGGAAATCTATGAAACAAGAGAATAGCAGATTTTCCCTCTTATTTGGTTTACTTTTTACATATTTATCGATAAGGGATTTTAGAATGAAGATGATGTCAATGGTGCCATGATTTTTCCTGAACCCCCTCGTTCTGGTTTGAGTATCCGTTATCTACTAAATATTCGTAAAGCCTTTTATTTAGAATGGCAGTCATAACTTTTCCTAGTGCGGAGAGTAATATAATTCCCATGATAATTTTACGCATTTGTGTCCAAAATTCCATGAAGACGGGTATTTTCCACTGTTTAGAATTTTACTGAAAAGCACTTTTAAATGCTTTTTCAAGCTATCGTTTCCGGTTACAATAAATTCATTTCGAATATTGTCAGAGCCCGGGGCTTTATTTGGTTTTAGTTGTTTTATTGACGTGTCAACCTCCTTTTCAGATATTGAGTAGTAGTGGTCCTTGTTCATGGCTAGCTTCTTCCACTAGTGGTGGATCACAGGGTTTGGCAGCATTTAGATTTTTTAAATGGTTATAGAAGTCCTTTTCTTTAACTTTACTTGTACTGTTATTCAGATTTGTTTTGCCAATATTAAATAATTATTTTAAGTTTTTCCATATAGTCTTGCTGTCCCCAGAATCCAGTTTACTGAATTTATCATTAATGAATGCTTGTTTCTTACGTTTGCAAGTGCGTTTGAACGATTTTTTCTTGAAGCTAGTGTAAGTCGTGGCATAGGTGTGTATTATTTGGATCCTTAGAAACTTCGTTTACCGAGATATCACAAGTCATCTTTCTCTTTTTCGCATTGCAAGTCGAACTGCGTTTGATTTTCCTCTTTATTCCTAGCGCCGGTCTGTTGTGCGGGAGATCGTGGGTTCAAACCCCGGTCGGAAAACACTCAGGGTCTTAAAAATAACTGAGGAGAAGGTGCTGCCTTTGCTCTAACATCTGCAAACGGTTAGACCGTCGCCGTGGCTCGGATGACCACGTAAATGGCGGTCCCGTCTCCAAATATTGGGGACGTAAAAGAACCACTGTGGACGCAATAAACCCTGGCCGTGACCACCCACAGTGCCAGCAAGAGGTCGGCTTGCTGGATTAGTGCCGGGCTACTGGTGAACGAGACCTCTAACATGTATAACAGCCAGTAGTCTAATGGAACTATTAGCGAGCGCTGGAACAACACTGAAGACTGTATTTTGTTTTGCATAGCGTAGCCCTGATTCTTTTCCAGCTATGTTGATTTAAAAATCTATAAACGGTTTTGTTGTCAAGTCTGTTTCATCATCATAAGTAAAGCCCTGTGTTTCATTTGTATTGATGGAGTATTTTCCTTTAGTTTTTCTTTTACCCGGTCATGCCAAATCAGTCTTTTATGTTCTTGTAATGGGACGTTACTGATCTTCTTGCCGTCGATCTGATTTTTAATCGTTGTTTTTGAAAGATCGACAATCGATTGGAGGTGGAAAATAGCATTTACAAATAGGTTTTGCTAATAGGTGAATACCGATCTTGTACAATGCATTTAAATAAATGAAGTCAGATATTTTTTGCTCTCCAGTACAACCACGTGATGTGTTAGCTGCAAAGAGCCTATTGTACAATAAAGTTATTCCTAAAGTTCAAAAAAATATTTTCTTAACGTCCAGGCCAATACCCCCTCCCTAAGAATTTGTTTTGATTTGTCAATAACTCCTTAAGATAATTAATTTACAAAAAATTTCGCCCCAGGGTTCCTCGCGCGCCCACATGTTCGGCCACAGGGTTCCCAAGCTTACTATTTCTTACTAACTAGAGATGCCTGCGGAGGAGGCTAAGGATTTTCCACCCTCTCCTCTCCTTTCCCCTCGCTTCCATGCGTCTCTGTAATATCACTCTACATCCGGTCGTTAATTACAAAAATAATTTTTGCTTCACCGTGACATTCGTCCTCGCATTAGATCACAAAACATCCAGCAGATCTGTCTGGCCAAGGTGAAGTAACACCAATATCAGAGAGCAGGTAAGACTGAGATGAATAACTCATTCTCTTAAGCCCTGGTCAACAAAGGTGCAATATAAAATCCAACAATGTTCGATAGTTTGGATGGAAATGTTGCGTTGGCGGCAAAACCGGATCGACCAACAGCAAACTTCAACCAACATTTGACCAAGCAAAAAATGTTGTCCAACATCGTCCAACATGGGACGATAAACTATCGAACAATATCGGATCGAGAAAAGTTGGATCGTGCAATCCAACGGCTGATTGTTCGAGGGCTGAGCGGAGAGATCAAGGCTTAGGTTGGGAAAGACCCGCAATTATCATATGTAAATGCTGTTGAAACTAACATACAAACTTTATAGGATTTTCACGGTCAGATTGAGCTCTACAGATTTACTCTGTTGAGTGTCGTTGGTGTGAAATAATGCATGTACTTCGTTATCTGCAGCTTTGGTTTAGTTCCCTGGTTTTTCATTGTGGAAATCTTGAGTGTCAAGTGTGGATATCCAATTGCAGGATATACCGGCTCAACAGAAACTAAAACAACAAATCATATTACCGAAAAATTTATTCATATTCCTTGAATCAATACGATCATAAATACTAACTTTCTATCGAGTTCAAAATAGAAATGTTGGTTGGGCGCTGATTCTCCTTGCAGGTCTACGTGACGAAAAAGCTAGCAGGGAGTCTATATTTTTAGTCTTATGCTAACATATCCCTTTAGCAAAACAGGCTGGCGGCTCAATTCTTTTTTGGTTCGCAAACACCTGAGCAAACTAATTTGCATGATAACAAACAAGTTGGACTTTGGTCTATGAAAGATGATCCGATGATATACACGACAGCCTGTATTTGATAGGTACGTGTATTAAAGAGAAGATTTCTAATATATAGTCTTAATTTTTCCCTCTTAGAGTGGCATAGAATGGTATAACCTTTGTCAATCAACCCACCCTACCCTACCGCCCACCCCTTCTCTTAACCCTTTCCCCTGCAGGCTTTAGCCCTCTTCGATATCTTGGGGCCATTCTGACAAAGTCAACAGAGATCCTTCAACCAACTCCATGCCGACGAAAGATGAGTGACCCTCCATAAATAAAGTACCCTGGGTACCAGAGGTTCTACTGTCTCCAGGGTATAAATAAAGTGGCTTGACTTGACTTATTTTTTTAACGGATTTTGCGACGGGAGCGTGCATACACACATATATTAGTTCATACATATTTACGTGCGGCTGGCTATTGTGACGTTACTGCTTCGGTTTAGCCCCACACATACGCGCATTCTGCCAGCCGCCGGTCGCCTTCATGCGATTGCATGATGGGACGACTGAGTATAAGCCTGGAAACGAGGCTACATCAGGCCGTTGTCAGGACTCTGAACTGATGAGGGGTTGGTGTCTAGCTCACTTCCTCCCGGTTAGCTCAGTGGTAAAGTGCAGGAAGGCGAGGGTTTAAAAATCCTGGGTGGGCTTGTGGTCCGGTATCCTAGGAAATTTGCACCCCTCTAGATCTAGTTTTATTTATCTTGGAGTAAATCAAGTAATGATTGTGGTATATACTACCCATAGCATTCGAAACATCAGAAATTAAGGAAAATGGGAATGAAAAAGCGCTTATGTAACGATTTTATAACACTGCGAATAATTGGTTAGCTCAGTTGGTAGAGCACAGTCTAGAATGCTGGAGGTCGGGGGTACGTTCGAATCCCGGCCGCGTCCGTTGGCATAGTCTCCTACTTCTAATAAGTATTTGAAAGGGATGTGAAAAAGAACCTGTTGTACTACTCGAAAACGAGCAGTACAACAGTACAATGGCCAGGTACAGCAGCCTGGCCATTGTACTAACCACACACTCAACATTACGTGTAAACTGTGTGGCAGCTATTAGCGCCGTAAGCAGTCCGAAAAAAAACACTGATGGGATATGTCAGTAATATGTAAAGCGCCATGAGACTGTGGTGATATGTTGCTTATTATTATTTACAGAAAAAAATAATGGCTGAAATCATTAATGAAGTTTAGAGTCAGGAGATGCTGATGAACAGCTGACTGATCTACAAGAGACAAAAGTTAACAGATAAAAAACTTTAGACGTTGTATATTACCGAGATATGCGAGAGTTCCACAAGGATCTATTGTTGGACCGCTACTTTTTCTCATGTACATTAACGACACAACAAACCAGATACAAACCGATTTTTTTTCTGTACTCCGATAACACATCTTTATTTGACATTGTAGATACTCCTGACGTGACGGCTACTAAGATTTACTTAGATTTGCAAAATATTCAAAATGCATGACGTTCTCAGCGAAACGCACAAAGCCAAAACACCCCTCTCTTTATTATAAGTATTAATACCATGGCATGAGGGATATTAGTGATTAAATTGCCCCGCGAACCGAGGGAGGATTTGCTGAAGGACTTTTACAAATCCTCCCTGGGCTCGAGGGGCAATTAAATCACTAGTACTCAGAATTGCCATCGTATAAGTTTGTAATACTATGGTCGCCGAGGAAGGGAACGTTTTATTAGTATATTTGAGTTTAGTTGGCGAGGTCATGGAACAATAGGCATCAGTGACACTTCGCGGTCATGACTTGTGTTTTGAACAAAGAGCAGCAAAAGCCCCAGAGATGCACTAAATTGATCAATATTCGGTTTAGAGCCTTTGTTGGTTTCATTCGAACAAGCGCTCTCTTAAAAATGCAGAACGTTTCGTGTTGGTGTTCGTTTCCGAACAGGATGTTGTAGATGTTCGACTACCTAACGATAAAAGTAGAACTTTGTTAATAAAGAAAAATAGTGCTAGAAAACTGCGAAAACAATCGCTGAAAAATAAAAATAAAATATGACTATGCTAAGAGAAATGACGTCATAAAAATGTAGACTACTGATCATGTGCGGATTGAAATAGATGATCCCACATGGAGTACGCTGACGTGCTTTGGGACGGCTGCACTGAAATTGAAAGTCAACTTCTCGAATATGTCCAATATGAATCAGCTAGAGTGGTCAATGACAGGGGCAGTCGACAGAAATTAACGAAATAACTTGCACGGGAAGATATGAAAATTAGACGTACTGTGCACAGATTAGTATTGTACTACAAAGTAGTAAATGACATGATTCCCGCCTACCTAACAGACTTGCTCCCTTGAAAGTGAGCCAACGATCCGCCACTGGATATATAATGTTTCTCAATTTACCACTTCAAATATCGTTTTTTCCTCCACCATAAAACTGTGGATCTCTATCTCTTTTCAAAGGTCCTAACAGAACCTCAAAATAGATAACTGATTTTTTCAAACATACCAACGTTTCTAGAATTTCAACCGTATCAGGTAGATAACAATACTATCTATAGATCTACAAAATGTCGGACCCATAACAGGCTTTATATTTATTGTATTTCGTCTCGTTTTTCTCTTTTTTTTATGTTAACTTATGTAGCATATATTGGTGTAAGCCCCCACGATGAGCTAATGCGCTCTTGGAGCGAATACTATGAGTTACACGTTTAAATATATATAAAAAGAGATATGTGAAGTCCTGGACATTTCCTAACTGTTCTCCTATAAAACTGATTTCTACAGCTTTACAATTGACTCAATTGTAATAATAATAATAATAATATTTTGTCTGCTTTTGAGGCGGGTCTGTTTACTTTTTTATGGCTTGTTTAATTATAAACCTAAATCTAGCATTCTAACGGGAGATTACTCGCTTACTTTCTTCACTGCCGGGAAGCCGGGGTGGCTCAGTGGTTAAGCGCTTCGCCTCTCACCTCTGTGGCCCAGGTTCGATTCCCGGACGCGGCGCCACATGTGAGTTGAGTTTGTTGGTATCTCTCCCTTGCTCCGAGGGTTTTTCTCCGGGTTCTCCGGTTTTCCTCCCTCCTCAAAGACCAACGCGCTAAATTCCAATTCGATCTGAGGATTAGCCGGGACCTGGCTATGATCAGCCTCCATGGTTGTTTCAGGTCTCGTAATAAATTCACGAGTTTCAAAGGCGTGACAAGAGGTGGGGCTAACCATTTATATGTTCATGTGTAAAGAGCCGTTCAAACGGATCCAACATCGTCCAGCATGTTGGATCCAAATTGTTGGACGATGTTGGACGGAGGTGTTCACATGGATCCAACATCAATCCAATATGTTGGACGGGGGTATTCACACGGATCCAACATCAATCCAATATGTTGAACGGGGGTGTTCACACGGATCCAACATCAATCCAATATGTTGAACGGGGGTGTTCACACGGATCCAACATCAATCCAACTTGTTGGACGGGGGGTGTTCACACGGATCAGGAGTATATTACACAGGAGTGTTCCTGTGCCCTTGTGTTGGACCCTAACACAGTAGAGGCATGGTGTGTCTATTAATAGTCGCGAAGTTCTGGTATGCGATTACGTTGTCTTTTGTTCTCTTGCGCTTTAGTATTTTTTAGCAGTTTGAACCGTGTTAATTACAATTTTCCAGTGCTTCCTGATTGGTTAAAAGTAACTCTAACCGTCAACAGTGTTGTGTGACAATACAATGTGGGAAGAGGAACACTCGTCTGTAATATACTCCTGCACGGATCCAACATCAATCCAGCATGTTGCAATTGGATCCAACATTGTTGGACGATATTGGACGGGGAAAGGTATTCACACGGATCCAACATCAATCCAACATGTTGGATAGTACAGTGATATCGCAAAGGATCCCGGTAAATAAGATCAAATCTCCATGGATACAGTGCGAATGCACGTACATGAGTCCAACATCGTCGGGAAAGCCGTTCAAGTGGATCCAATATATTGGGACCATGCTTCATCGATCATGATAACCAAAGAAATGTTGGACCATGTTGGATGAAAAGTTTGACTAGTTTAAAACTTCATCCAACATTGTCCAACATCATTCAACAGGGTGTTCAAACGGATCCAACATGTTGCATGATGTTGTGCCAACATGCTGGATGATGTTGTGCCAACATCTTGGATGATGATGTGCCAAGATGTTGCATGATGTTGTGCCAACATGTTGCATGCTGTTGTGCCAACATGTTGCATCCGTTTGAACGGGCCTTGAGCGCGCATTCTCTGACATTGTTAGTCACCGGATTCTACTGGGGTTTCAAAATCTGCGTGAATTTCAAACATCCGGAGGCGAAGCCGAGGCATTTGCAATTCTCACGAGGATTTTGACACACTGTAGAATCTAGCCTGCTTGCAGGCGGTGGAGGGTGTTTTTCGCGCAGAAAAAGGATCATCGAAGCGGCCACCATGATCGAATGACAAATGGAGGGGGGAGGGGGTGGGGGGGAGAAAATCTGCCAATATGGCTTCGATGATCCGTTTTCTGTGCGAAAAAACACCCGCCGCCTGCAAGCAGGCTACGTAGAATCCGTTTATGACGTAAGACATATGTGCGGCATTACTGGGTCCGGGTTTGAACCTAATTCCGATTTCTGGGGGCGCCATATGCTCCGAGGTTTTTTTTCAGTGTTTTCCGGTTTTCCTCCCTCCACAAAAACCAACACACTCAGGGGTATATTACACAGGAGTGTTCCTGTGTCCTTGTGTTGGCCCCTAACACAGTAGATGGTGTGTCTATTTATAGTCGCGAAGTTCTGGTATGCAATTACGTTGTCTTTTGTTCTCTTGCGCTTTAGTATTTTTAGCAGCTTGAACCGTGTTAAATTACAATTTTTCAGTGCATCCTGATTGGTTAAAAGTGACGGTCTTTGTTTCTTCTGGCTGGAAACTCTATGCTAAAAATAACTCTACCGTCTACAGTGTTGTGTGACAATATAATGTGGGACGAGGAACACTCCTCTGTAATATACTCCTGCACGCTAAATTCCAAATCGAACTGTATTTTAGCCGGGTCCTGTGGTTGTTTCAGGTCCCGTTAGAATTCAGAGTTTTAAAACTCAGAGTGTAAGATCGAGAGATTATATTCGAGAACATTTTGCTGTACATAGAATTATAGAATGCAGTTCTTACATCACCTAATGCATGATTCTGTTTGCCAAGTACGCAGATTGCTGCTGCAGCAATGGCGCCGCTCGGAGGGCGAGTGATCCAACTGAAGGAAAGACGAACTGCACTGAGGAAACGACGCTCACGATGGCTGGTGAGGAACTTGGAAAGGAATGGCGATATTGGTACGTAAGAATTTCGTGAATGTTTCCCGGTACTAGTGGTTATTGACAGAGTGGTGTTTGATTGAGGGTCGTATATCCAACCCCAAAGTAGTCACAGAGCCAATCACAGGAGCAAGTGAGAATGCAATGAACCAATCACGAGCAAGTAAAAACACAATGAGCCAATCACGAGCTGACGTAATCCGTGATTGGTTTTACTTGAACTAATACTCCAGTTTCGTATTCGAAAATTACCGCTGAATGCAATGACTACAGACGCATGTACTCAGGCTTAGCCTCATTCTGAAGTTAAACATTCATAAATACCAGCGAGAAGGTGGGCTTTCACAACTCTCCGTATTGTTGTAGTTTCGTACTTTGCACCTTCTCGCTAGTATTTAAGAATGTTTAACTTCAGAATGAGGCTAAGCCTGAGTACATGCGTCTGTAGTCATTGCATTCAGCGGTAATTTTCGAATACGAAACGGGCACACAGCGGTCAAACGTCTGCGCATGCGTCAAAAGTCTTGCAACAACAACCTATTCCAAAACAAATTCAAAGCGAGCCGGCGGCCGTCACTGTTCACAAACCCGCTTTCAAACCTTGAGAACTTCTTTGGTAAATTACGAAAATTTGGGGTAAACTCACAGTTTGAAGTTTGTTCAATTTCTCGTCGACTGTGAAAATAAAAAGCTTAACTTTCACGTATTTTCCTTAACTTTTGGGGGTAGAAGTTCACTGTAATAGGTTTTAAGGTAAATTTGCGCGGGAAATTCGCGCGGCCGCCCACCAGACTGCATCGCGCAGAATTCTCTTGTCCTCGGCGACATGTACTTACGGCCGAGAGGTTAAAGTGAGGCCGGAATAATTATAACATTGCTAATTATTCTGCGGGAAAGCGATTGTGATTGGCTTTTGACAAATCGGTTTGGGAATACTCTACTCCCACATCACATGAAACACATGTCAATAAATGTCAACTGCTCGCTTCATGGGAATAGTGGTCTCCCAAAGCTCGTTAAAGAAGGTCATCACACTAACTAACGTTGTTATTACCGCCCTGAAGTTCAAAAGCAAAGCCTTTCGTCTGTTCGATCTTGTTATTTCCTTGGTGGGCCAATTACACAGATACAGACTTAAAACTTATCAATTCAAAGTTTAAGATACCTTGTCTTTGTAAAAGTTTTGGGTTAAATCCATGATTCGAATCGCCGCTTAGTTTTCTCTGAGAAATTAAAGAATCTTGTTGGTTTACTTTTTTTCCTATGAATCGTATAAAACGAAGAAAGTTATAACTTTGAGATCGCCGGTGCGATGTTTTTAGCTTTTAAATACTTCTAGAGCACGTACGAACATGAGCAACGTCTTAATTTGAAGCCTGGATTATTCTGAATACAACGTTATGATTTTCTTTTGACGCGCTCAGTTTATAGTTTTTATTTAATGCTCTCTAAGATTTGTTTTGTCGCGTTTGCCTTTACTCAGCTTTAAACTGAATGGACTGAATGGACTCCGCCGTGGAGACTTTTTTAGCGTTTAAGTACTTGTAGAGCACGTACGAACATAAGCAACGTCTCAATTTGAAGCTTGGATTATTCTGAATACAACGTTATAATTTGCTTTTGACGCGCTAAGTTTATAGTTTTTATTTAATGCTCACTAAGATTTGTTTTGTCGCGGTTGCCTTTACTCAGCTTCAGTTTGAAAGTACTTTGCCGCCAACTAGGCTGGGCGTTTTTTTTAGCTTTTAAATACTTCTAGAGTACGTACGAACATGAGTTACGTCTCATTTTGGAGCTTGAACTAATTTAAACGTAAGTTCAAGATTTGCTCATGAAGCGCAAGTGTTATTTTAACAATAATTTTGAGCTTTGGTTCTGTGTCAATTTCAATGGCTAATCATGCGGCGGGTGTGCTATTGTTCGTAAAGGAGGAGCTAGAGAGCCCAAGAGAAGTCCCGCGGGAATATTCAAACTTCAAAACAGGAGGCGAATTCGAGGTTTTAAGACATGGCTTGGAAATATTGATTTCGATAATACTAATACTGGTCAGATTACTATGAAAACACGGCTGGTAGTAAGTAACATACTAAACTAACTTTTCCAGGTGGTACCTAAGTAGAAAATACGATTGTTAGCGAGAAAATTGGCCTCAAAGTGAGCTAAAGTGAATATTCCACTGTAGAAACAGTTAAAAAACCCAAAATTCATGGTCAAACCGATAATGCTTATACTCACTCAAATAAGTTGAAATTGGGTGGAAATTGTTCATTGATATCTCTTCCTCAAAAGCCAGGTGGTACCTAAGCTCTAGCAAATTTCATTTAACCATAAATAAGCAAAACTTCTAGTTCACTTAAGCCTTTTAGTCCAATTCCTCTATTATTTGCATCGTTATTCATTGTGTAGGCTTTCAATAATTTAGCGCTCCTGCATCTAATAAAATGCCCGGATGTGTCGCGCCATTCTGCGCGATGGACTATAATACGCATGCGCAGACGTTTGACGGCTGTGTGCGAAACGGGACTATTACGAGGAAAAGTAAACGCAATCGTAGATAAATCTCTCTAAAGCAAAAATTGAGTATGTCACGGACCAAAACAATGTTTGTTTTAGTTTAGAACTTGATTGGCTGATAATTACAAAACATTTTTTATAGCTAATAATAGAAAAGCTAAGCAAAACCAAAACCAAAGTAATCACCGAATTATTTTCGACACTCAATGATTGAAAATCGCTCTATAGGATTTGAGCGATGGCTACCATGTCAATGGACCAAGTAGTCCTCCGAGACGAGTGAGCAAAGCGAGCTATCATATTGCGCTATACTTTAGCAGTTAATGCAAGTACAATGAAACTGTGAAATAGCACTTTAGCATTTTACTTACATGTGCAATATTTATAATTCACTTTACCAGCTGCCCGCTGGCTCCTGCTTTTTCCGTCAATCGCCTCATTTCTGTGTAGCATGGAAATAATATTCGGTAAGATCTTTAAAGGGACACTGGCAACCCCCACCTTTCTCGTGACAAAATACAAAAATGAAAGTACACAGATTAGCAAAGTATACTTTCCAGGTATACTGGAGAATATTTGAGACAATTTTGATGAAGGATGACAAAGATTCGAGTGGATGAAAAATGTTTTTGGGAACAAAATGAGACTAAAGTGGCATTGTGAACTGCTGCAGGTAGCACGACTTCCATGCGCGCGCATTCTTTACCAACTTGTCTATCCCTTAGTTAGTAAAGCGCACGCATTCTTTACCAATTCCTCTACTCCTTAGTTAATAAAGCGCGCGCATTCTTTACCAAATTCTCTACCCCTAAGTTAGTAAAGCGCGCACATTATTTACCAACTCGTCTACCTCTTAGTTAGTAAAGCGCGCACATTATTATTTACCAACTTGTCTACCTCTTAGTTGGTAAAGCGCGCACATTATTTACCAACTCGTCTACGTCTTAGTTAGTAAAGCGCGCACATTATTTACCAACTCGTCTACCTCTTAGTTAGTAAAGCGCGCACATTATTATTTACCAACTCGTCTACCTCTTAGTTAGTAAAGCGCGCACATTATTATTTACCAACTCGTCTACCTCTTAGTTAGTAAAGCGCCCACATTATTATTTACCAACTCGTCTACCTCTTAGTTAGTAAAGCGCGCACATTATTATTTACCAACTCGTCTACCTCTTAGTTAGTAAAGCGCGCACATTATTATTTACCAACTCGTCTACCTCTTAGTTAGTAAAGCGCGCACATTATTATTTACCAACTCGTCTACCTCTTAGTTAGTAAAGCGCGCACATTATTATTTACCAACTCGTCTACCTCTTAGTTAGTAAAGCGCGCACATTATTATTTACCAACTCGTCTACCTCTTAGTTAGTAAAGCGCGCACATTATTTACCAACTCGTCTACCGCTTAGTTAGTAAAGCGCGCACATTATTATTTACCAACTCGTCTACCTCTTAGTTAGTAAAGCGCGCACATTATTATTTACCAACTCGTCTACCTCTTAGTTAGTAAAGCGCGCACATTATTATTTACCAACTTGTCTACCTCTTAGTTGGTAAAGCGCGCACATTATTTACCAACTCGTCTACGTCTTAGTTAGTAAAGCGCGCACATTATTTACCAACTCGTCTACCTCTTAGTTGGTAAAGCGCGCACATTATTATTTACCAACTCGTCTACCTCTTAGTTAGTAAAGCGCGCACATTATTTACCAACTCGTCTACCTCTTAGTTAGTAAAGCGCGCACATTATTATTTACCAACTCGTCTACCGCTTAGTTAGTAAAGCGCGCACATTATTATTTACCAACTCGTCTACCTCTTAGTTAGTAAAGCGCGCACATTATTATTTACCAACTCGTCTACCTCTTAGTTAGTAAAGCGCGCACATTATTATTTACCAACTCGTGTACCTCCTAGTTAGTAAAGCGCGCACATTATTATTTACCAACTCGTCTACCTCTTAGTTAGTAAAGCGCGCACATTATTATTTACCAACTCGTCTACCTCTTAGTTTGTGAAGCGCGCACATTATTTACCAACTCGTCTACCGCTTAGTTAGTAAAGCGCGCACATTATTTACCAACTCGTCTACCCTTAGTTAATTAGTAAAGCGCGCACAATATTTACCAACTCGTCTACCCTTAGTTAATTAGTAAAGCGCGCACATTATTTACCAACTCGTCTACCCCTTAGTTAGTAAAGCGCGCACATTCTTTACCAACTCCTCTACCCCTTAGTTAGTAAAGCGCGCACATTCTTTACCAACTCCTCTACCCCTTAGTAAAGCGCGCGCACTTTGGTTAACGCGCGGTCTTTTTCTCATATCTCGAGTGCATGTATACTTCGTCTCTTACGCATTCTTTGCAAAATTCCACACATACTCACAGTTACTTAATATTCTCTATTTTATTTATTTTCGTATCTGCAACTGGAAAACCTGTTCCAACAAATTTTTCCTTGCTTGTATGACGTCATGATTACGCATTCGCATTGATAAATTAGTCTACTAATTAGCTGTTCTAATTAATTATTAGCGTTCTATCCGTCTAACCTACATTGTTACAATCCTGTCTCGAGTATTGCAAGAAAGTAAGAATATCAGTACTGCTTTGATATCAGCAGTCTCAGGAATATCTGTGACGAATTTGCTCAAATGAAGACGCAGATCTTTGAACCTCGCACGTATGTCAACAGCCCCAGTAACGGAGCGCTTCGGGCCGAGGTAAGATTTAAGAGCCACCTAATATAAGAAAAAAAAAATCGGCTAGTAGCTTAGTAGACACCAAACTTTGAGAGAAAATATGATGAATGTCACCGGCAAATAATTTCGACAGAAATTGAAGAACAACCAAAGAAGACGTGATGCAGGAGACAATCAATCACAAACAACTCCTAAGGCAGTAATGACTGCATACTACAAGGAGTTTTATAAACATTAATTGTCTGAATAAAATGGTCGTGGCACTTCTACATTTAATGCATTGTTAGTAGCTTTGAGATGATTGGAATGAACTCCGGCCTATAATGACAACAAGTTTTGGAAAACATATATCGCATAATGATGATGAGGAATAGAAACGCGTGCCAACGAAAAATGTTGTATAGATTTATTTACTCCTTTTAAAACCACCCAACATGAGATTGTAAAATTTGATCACAATATTTTGTGTGCATCTTTTTTGACAAGTTGATCTACTGAACCCCTGAGTTAAAATAAATTGAATTAAAGATTTTAAGCGTCGTCACACGTCAATTTGTTGAAATAGAGCACGAATTTATTTATACCAAGAAAAATATTGTACATATATAATGGGGAGCCAGGGTGGCGCAGTGGTTAAGCAACAACAACAACGTTTATTTGTACCAGCACAGATAAGATGATTATAATAGGTAAAAAAGATACCCGAACGCGGCGCCATATGTGAGTTGAGTTTGTTGGTATCTCGCCCTTGCTCCGAGGGTTTTTCTTCGGGTCTTCCTTATTTCCTCCCTCCACAAAAACCGACACGCTAAATTCCAATTCGATCTTGTGGTTTAGCCGGGTCTTGACTTTGATCAGCCCCTATGATCGTTTCAGGTACCGTTAGAAATTCAGAGTTTATGTGAACTTTCTTACATGCATCTGCTCCCATTTTCTTAAAATTGATTTATTCCGTGCCCTGTCGCTTTTTATCTTATCCCGATCGAATGTAAAGTCTTGACCAAAGTGACTTGCACGTCGACACAAGTCAACTCAATCACTCAATGTCGCAAGCTAACGCAAGCTGAGCCGTAAAAAGCTATTTCCATACTGTTTAGTTAAAAACCCCATAAAGTTTACAAATTTCATTGATAAATGCGTTTCTTTATGTACCGATCAAATCGAAATATCAACATTCCCCTCACCGGCACACCCTGGGCATTTGACTCGTTTCCGTGCCCGGGAAGTAGGGAATTTTTCATCGGTGGCTGTAGAGGTGGGTGGAAATTTGAACGAGTTGTCTCGATTTCATGTTAGGTGCTTCGTGGTTTCGTTTATCGAAATCATGGCGAAATTGGAGCGGGAGGTCACTTTAGGCGATTGGCTTCAAAAAAGGACTTATTTGCCCGGGGGGGGGGGGGGGGGGGGACTCCCCATAAAAATAGACGGGGGTGCTCGACGTGAGAAATGAAATTCACCCCTAAAAGATAGCAATATGGGCGTGGCTCACAAAACAATTACCCCTAAAAGATAGCACTCGTCTTTAATATTCGGATGGATCAAACTCTATATCGAAGCCGTAAATACCGATTCAACTTGTGGGGTCTCATGCTCGAGGATCCAGCGCTATTTTTTCTCGGCCACAAAAATTTTGGATCTCGGAGACCCCTAAAAGATAGCAGACCTTTGGAAGACCCCTAAGAGATAGCACTGCTAACGATTTTAACCCCTAAAAGATAGGTCGAGCACCCCCGTCTATTTTTATGGGGAGTCCCCCCCCCCCCCGGGCTTATTTGAAGGTATTAAAATATAAATGTAAATTGCTTACGAATATTTAAACTGTCTGTTAAAAACGAAATGCGGTATCACAACTAATACTATATATGTCCCGGGGTTAGGGGCATTTGTTCGCCTAATATGACCGTGGGATGGGGCATTTGAATAACATTTTTGTCCCGGGGGAGGGGAATTTGAACAACCCAAACTCCACAAGTTCAAATGCCCGGCGGGCTGCCCGGACAGGGATGTTGATGTATGAATTTGATCGGTACATTACCGTGTACCACTTTCGACTTGCAGTCAACTTGCGTTGGGTTGGGTCGGGCCAAATGTAACGGTGAAACACGTGCCTCGGTTGCGTGCGAATTTGAGCTCGATCAAAGTAAATGCAAGCCATTGCAAGTCCATGCAAGTGGGTGGCCAAACGAAACGCAAGTTGCATTGCCGTTTGGCCAGTGCTTCAGGATAAGCTGGAAAGGAGGAATTGTGATCAAACTTGAGGGGGATATCGATATTGTGGGAGCGAACTCCCTTCCTAGTGACTATTGACCGATTTTCGGCTTAAAAGGAACGGACGAAGGAATAGGAAACTGAGAACCAGAAACGTTGGCTCTACGTGACGTCGCTGTAAAATTTATTTAATGTAGTTTGTTTCGATAAGACTTTATAAATTGATGTCGCGAACTATCTCGAAAAAGAACTGATCAAATATTGCTATTTTTGGCTTGTTTTCAGCTGCCGACTGTTCCTAGGAACAGTGACAGGGCCAATATTTATTTTTGATTTTGTTGTTGATTATGCAAGATCTGAGTTTCGTTCCTCCCTCGAACACTGAAGTCAATGCAATTTACATTATTGCCATAACATATTTATACTTCTTGTCGGTAGCGTTATAAAAGAAGTAACACTTATTTTCTACTTTGATGAAGTATTATTTGTGGATGTTGTTCGGGTTTAACAAGTATTTTACCTCAAGTTTCTGAGAAGTAAAATCTCCAATTTGTTATGAAAATTCTCGTCATTTTTCCTATTCATTTCGAGCGATTTTCAACGCTCGAAAATTATCTGGCAAACGGGACTAGAACACAATACCGTATTATTTTAATCTCTTCGCACCCTACATTTTAATGTTTCCATATTTCCGAGCTTCCGGTTATCAAGTATATCAGGTGAAAGTTACCATTTGGTCGAATGATATTAACAATACGTTAAGAGTTAAAAACACTTTAAATTCAAAATGCTTCCCGCTGGGGCTTGCTCCAAATTATCGCTGAGATATTGCTAAACTTTTACTCCAGGAAAGCTTAGTCAACCGTTATAGGCACCACTTAGTTTGAAGAACATCATTTTTTGATATTTAGAGGCAAAAAGTGGTCACTTAGTTTTAACGCCCATATTAACAACCGAAGGGAAACCCGTTTAATGCTACCACCTGCTAGCCAATGGGAGAACTCCAATCCATGTGATTGTCAGGTCTCATTGTTTGGCTGGATGTTATTTCTGAAATTAGCATCAAAAAGTACAGTATTTTGAATTTTTATCTTATTGTGAAGAGAAACATAAAGAGAAAGCTCGCCCTACGGGATGAAATAAGGCTTTTAAAACCTCAGTAGTGAGTTCGTTTTTGTCCTGCGCGAAGGCGGACCGCTATGGTTAGAGAAAGAGGAGCATTGTCTTGGATAAATCTCGCACTTGGATGCGAGTGTTGAGGTCTGCCGAGGTCGCATTTAAAAACATACAGGTAAACAACTCGACTAGCTTTAACTCATTTTACAATCTTCAACGGTCTTAAATGCAAAATATTTAATATTTAGCATCGCAAATGATTTTTATATATTGATATAAGTCAATATAAAAGGCTAGTGTTTATTCTACTCTTCAGTTCTGAGACAACGGAACTAACGGCTGGTCGATGCAAAAAAGGGGAGGACTTGCTCGAGTGAGCATGTAAAATAAAAAAAACCTTAGCCTTTCTTTCTTAAACCCAACAATAGTTGAATTAGCGCAATATATATATATATATTTCACACTCGGAATTTATACGTAGGAATAACTAAAAAATTTAAGCGCTAAGTTGTGGTTGAATAATCAAAATTTCAATTTTCCGTTTGTTGACGATGTTAATAACACACGTGGATTAAGGCAACAGGAAATTTTAATGTTTAGACTTTGAGCCATGCATATATATTCTGAGAAACAATACTGAATTCTTTGCAGCTTTTTCGTTTGGCTTTTCCGTAGTCGAGGCTGAATCAGAAATTTTACCGAGTTTCAAGTACTGAATTAAAACTTGAACTTCGACCTACCTTTTAAATTTGGAGGTGTATTAAACTAGTTTATATACGGATTTGAATATGTTAGAGCATTTTAATATAGATCCTTGTATAAATGTTCCTTTTGTTTTGTACTTATGTGCAAAAGTACTCACTGTTCGTCTCCATGCTCGAATGCTCAATATTAATGTTCTTTAGGACGAGAATTTAAATGAACCGCCGACAAACGCAGGAAAGTTGTTTTTAAATAAGAAGTTGTCTGTTGAAAGTTGTCAAATACTTATTTCTCTTGATCTCGAGCTTTAAATACCAGAGATCTCCACCCATTTACCTAAAACTTTCTTTAACTTAAGAATTTGCCACCAATAACAGTTTATTATTGTTATCAGTTTTAAAACCTGTAGATGGTATAAATTATTCATTCAATCTCCATTGCTTGTTTTTAAAACCCTGACTTTACACGCAGATTACATTGTATTGGTTTAGTATTTCACTTTCTTCTCGGACGTAACTAAAAAAAGTCTGATATATAGCGGACAATTCTTTCGCTTCGTATTTTCCGCGAATAATTCCCTTTTGGAGGGAAATGCGTAAGCATACATACAAAAAAATCTAAACTACATGTAGGTTTTATTCTCCACTAATTCCTTCCAATAACGACTATTGGCCATTCTTAGCTTAGCTGTCTTAGTTGGCTGTTTGTGGTTTATGCTGGATTTGTGGTAACTCCAAACTCCAACACGAACACAAAACTGGCTTATAAGTTAGTACCTTAGATAGTTATCTAGCATCATTTCGGGTTTAGTTTCGTGTCCACTGCGTTTTATAAATACTCTATTTGAAGGGCTCAAGGGATTTTTTGTTCATGTTGAACGATGTTCGTGATGTTATGATTGCAATAGTTTTGAAATTCCAAGTTTCCAACGTGACCGGCTTGTGTACTGAACAGAGTAAGAATTATCCGGTAACAATTTACCAGCTAGTGTTTACTAAATCAAAAAGAGGTTAATAGTTAAAGAGATTTTTGGAGGTACTATAGATTGTCTTCTGTGTATATACACGAATTAAGTACTACTGGGATATTTGTGTATATTTATTAATATATTTGCAGCTTATTTCGCTATCACAATCTAACATTGGAACTCTATTTCTCTTCAGTTTCCGAGAACAAAACCATGATGAAACGATTAAGTCGTGTTGGCGGAGATGACCGAGATAGTTTCATTTCTCTAGACTCTGAAATGCAGTCTGGAATGGTTGAAGTGAAGTTTGAAGATCCCTGGGTTCCTATGACTGGAAGGCATTCAAAGCTACATTCTGCAAATGGTAAGTTCACATGAAGGCCAAATATCATTTTTAAGTCATTTAAGCCATTACATTAATAAAGGTGACTCTTTGTCCAGCTCATCATTTTGCTCCGACGAAGTAATAACATTCGAAACGTCAGCTATTACTCACGGTGGCTAACATATCATAGACCTACACTAGTTTTTTTTTTACAGGAACTAGTACGTTATTCACTGTATCTCAAAGTTTGAAAGGTTAAAACGAAAAACGGTTATTTTATAGGACCGCTATAAAGAACCATGAGCTATCTAAACCAGAACCAGTGGAATTATATATCGGATTAAAATGAGCATGCTGTTTTTGTGGACGGAAGAAAACCAAAGAACCCGGAGAAAGGCTCTCGGAGAACGAGAGAGATACCCAGCAACAAATTAAAGTTGGATCTGCTCCGAAATTGTTTCCCTGCTAGCATAGGTCTCAGTTATATGGCGTTACTCTTGCGTTTTTCTCCGTTTTTCTTGACACCATTCGTCACCCCTTCATGAAGATATGCTGATGCTACCCAGATTGAACACCTCTTCGATGTATATATGGCATTACTATTGCGTTTTTTATGTAATACTAAATATTTTGTCGCATGAATATTTTACATGCTATAGCTTCCTAGATCATATTTAATTTATTAGGAAAGATTTTTGTAGTATTTTTAACCCTTTTTATGAGCCCAGGAAACTAAACATAGAGACCCGAGGGCTAACTCGTGCATGGATTAGTAAAGCAATCATATGTGGGTCATTAGTAAACTAAACCGGCGCATGCATTGACTGTCATGTTATTACGATTGATATAGTCTGATAAATAACACGCATTATTCGTGAGACCAAACAGTGCTTGTTCTAAAATAGATTTGCTAACGTCAGAGTGAGCCAGCGAGCGAGCAACACTATGCCTCGCATATCCACGAGTTGAAATGAGTCAAAATAAGAATACACTGTACTGTTTCTGTCCTTTCATTATGGTGTTTCTATCATTAGTTCTATTTGAGGCGTAAATGTACAAGATATGGGGACGTAAAAGAACCACTGAGGACGGCAACTAAATCTCTGCCCGTGACCACCCTCTGTGTCGGCAAACGAGGTCGACTAGATTTGTAACCACAATACTAAAACACAGGATTTCATGAGGAAGGCTTCGATTTTCTTACGTTTGTCATTGGTTGGATGTTAATGACGAAACTGGAACATCAAAGTGGCTTCCCTGGGGAGTTGGGTGCCTTTACATAGAATTGGAGTGTGGAATTGTTTCGAATGAACTTTTTTCTGCGTTCCTAGATATGAATGAAAACAATAAGAAACTGTGATATAGAAACACTTGAGTGTGGAAGATTGGAAAAACTCTAAATACTAGTGGAAACACTCCCTTCGGGCTCGTGTTCCCATTTCTCGTTTTATCCAAACTCCCACTCGTGTTGCTATAAGTCTATGGACACACGGAAAATGTTTTCTATTTCTTAAATAACTAGTATATCTAATAGGTCATGAATACTATCTATTCAGTGTAACAAAAAAATATCCTAAAATGAAAAACGACGAAGCATGTTCATATACCTTTAATTTATACTTGATCAGAATTTAGAAAGAGTAAGGCCTGTTTCAGACGGAGAACTTTAGCTAAATCTATTGCTATGGCTTATTAGCATTGAATTCGGTGCATGAAAAGATCACCGTCTGAAACGGGAACAACCAACGATTGTAGTTACCAGTGCAAAGGATTATGGCTATCGACGCAAGGTATTGGAGGCTTGTAGTTACCAGTGCAAAGGATTATGGCTATCGACGCAAGGTATTGGAGGCTTGTAGTTACCATTGCAAAGGATTATGGTTACCGACACAAGGTATTGGGGGCTTGTAGTTACCATTGCAAAGGATTATGGTTACCGACACAAGGTATTGGGGTTCCCATCGCAAAGGCTTGTAGTTACCAGTGCTAAGGATTATGGCTATCGACGCCAGGGATTGGGGTCCCCATCTCAAAGGCTTGTAGTTACCAGTGCAAAGGATTATGGCTATCGACGCAAGGGATTGGGGTTCCCATCGCAAAGGCTTGTAGTTACCAGTGCAAAGGATTATGGTTATCGACGCAAGGGATTGGGGTTACCATCGCAAAGGCTTGTAGTTACCAGTGCAAAGGATTATGGCTATCGACGCCAGGGATTGGGGTTACCATCGCAAAGGCTTGTATTTACCAGTGCAAAGGATTATGACTATCGACGCAAGGGATTGGGGTTACCATCGAAAAGGCTTGTAGTTACCAGTGCAAAGAATTATGGCTATCGACGCAAGGGATTGGGGTTACCATCGTATAGGCTTGTAGTTACCAGTGCAAAGGATTATGGCTATCGACGCAAGGTATTGGGGGCTTGTAGTTACCAGTGCAAAGGATTATGGTTACCATCTCAAAGGCTCGTAGTTACCAGTGCAAAGCATTGTGGTTACCAGTGCAAAGCATTGTGGTTACCAGAGTAAAGCATTGTGGTTACCAGAGTAAAGGATTGTGGTTACCAGAGTAAAGCATTGTGGTTACCAGTGCAAAGCATTGTGGTTACCAGTGCAAAGCATTGTGGTTACCAGAGTAAAGGATTGTAGTTACGAGCGCACTGCATTGTAGTCACAGAAGCAATCAACACAAAATTTTAAAATTCGCCTCCGCATATAGATTAGAACTGCTGAAGCATCATCTGTTAGTAAAGATGTCCATCATTATGCCAATGTTGCCATATTGTTGGGGAAAGTGATTTGAAAGTGTTATTTTCCGGTTTTAGTATTCTCAATTGAGATTACGCCTGCTTCAACGTTCATTTTGCGTTGTGAATCAAAAAATAATGTCAGTAAACAAGGACCTTTGGTCGTCAATAATCGTTACATCAAAACAGCACACGTCGAAGTTTACAAGTAACTTAGTAACTTATGATTCACGTGTGCATATATTTACGAAGATATTCTTAAACCTTTAATTTTGGGCGAGTACCCAACGTACTCTACGTAGAATAAATGGGGGGGCTAATTTTACAGTATATGTCATTTGCCATTATTATCATTATTATTATTAATGTTATTATTCCATTTGGTCCCTCATGAAAAGCACCTTCGGATGATGAGGCTTTTTCGTTAAACATGTGTATTATGTTACGATCCACTTTTATATCTGATATTCTTGTATGGACGTTTTTTTGTCACAGATCTTCTCGAGCCCTCTGAAGACCAATCCGGGTCCCCTGAGAAGAGCTTGCTCCAATTAGCTTCCTCACCACACCTCAATTCTGAGGACAACCAAGACGATGAGGATCCCATCTCCGAAATTCGCACCTACAAACGACGGTTCTACATGCTCTTCCTCTTTTCTATTATTGGTTTTTCACAGTACTGTGCATGGAATACCTTTGGTCCTATCGCTACTACAGCCAAGGCTGTATTTGGTTGGACCAATACTGAGATCGCCTTTCTCGCCAGTATGGATCCAATAACATACCTCTTCACTATGCTATTTTTCTCCTGGATGATGGACGTCAAGGGACTGAGGCTGAGTATGCTGGTGTCGACCGTGTTTATGTTTTTGGGGACTGGGCTGAGGTGCGTGACGTATGATTCGTCGTACGCTGTTTGGTAAGTGAACCTGGTTCGGTATATACTTCATGGTAGTGTTCCGTTCCATATAGTCTCCTTGCATAATACTGTAAAACAGTAGAGAAAATGATTATGCAGGGAGACTATATGGAACGGAATACTACCATGAAGTATATACCTAGTTTCAAGTGCCCCTAACCCCATTTTAGAAAAAAGTTAAATCGGTATAATTCCTGATTTTTTTATATTTTGGGGAATAATATTCTTTGTCCGAAGTATTTCCATATCAATGTATCTCCTCATGCGTTAACCAGAAATAAAAGAAACAATGCACATGGGGGTGGCCACGTGATCTGAAATGGGACAATATTGAGCCAAGCGGAAAAGGTATATTTCATGTTACCTACCTTAGGTTAACTATATGAATATCAGCGTTTGTGGACGTCGTTGTTGCTTCTTTATGTTCTTCTTTTCAGCAACGAAGGCTTTCTTGTTTATTTATTTCATTTTTCTTCGTTCTAAAGAGAGAATAGAAGTCACCATGTTTTTGGTATCCTTAATACCTACCATGATTCCATGCCATATCGTAGTTTTCATTGTCCTCCTTTGCTCCTAACACCCGATTTTACAAACTCTAACCGTCCAGCACCCTTTTTTTAGGTCCATGGGTGGAGGTCAGTTTCTTAACGGTCTAGCCGGGCCGGTTACCCAAGCAGCTCCACCTTTGCTGTCTGCATCCTGGTTCCCATCACATCAGCGCACCACGGCCACGGCAGTAGCGGCCTTGTGCGGGTCAATGGGTGTAGCCATGTCGTTCATCTTAGGGCCCTGCCTCGTGAGAGACGTAAAGACTGAGCTGGAAAACCTGATGCCTAAACCTCTAAACCAGTCTTCTAACATTAGGTGTGTAGGGTAACAACAGATTAATCCTTCCAACCCCAAAGTAACGTCCAGATTCTCCATACTGATAACAACAACACCATTTTTATTTACACCGAATAAGTAAAGGGAAAAAAGACATTATATGTGAGATATGGTGAAGTCTACCTAGAATCCACACAGCGGTCAAACGTCTGCGCATGCGTTAAAAGTCTTGCAACAACAACGTTTCCAAATCAAATTCAAAGCGAGCCGGCGGCCGTCACTGTTCACAAACCCGCTTTCAAACCTTGAGAACTTCTTTGGTAAATTACGAAACAATTTGGTAAACTCACAGTTTGAAGTTTGTTCAATTTCCCGTCGACTGTGAAAATAAAAAGCTTAACTTTCACGTATTTTTCTTAACTTTTGGGGGTAGAAGTTCACTGTAATACGTTTTAAGGTAATTTTGCGCGGGAAATCTGACCGTAATACGCACGCGCAGACGTTTGACCGCTGTGTGCCTAGAATCACACCGCGGCAAAACGGTATGCTCCGCTGGCCAAAAGAACGAAGGCTCTGCTATCAAATACAAATTACCGAGGGTTTCAACTTTTTTAGTAAATAATTTTATAACTTAGTAAACTCACAGTGAATTACAAATTAAGAAAACTTCAACCTGTTAAAGTCTTAGGCTTAGCTTTTAAGTAGTTTTCTTATTTTTTGACAAAACAGTTCACAAATGGATGCTTTTGTTTCATTTCAGTTTTCGCGGGAAACTGGGGGCGGCCGCGCGCCGACAAGAAATAGCAAATACGCATGCGCGTAACGTTTTGCCGCGGTGTGACCTAGAATAACCGAGGGCTAATCGAGCTAGGTACCCATCTTCATATATTTCTTATAGTGCCAGTTAGGAGAATTTGGTGTCACATCAAAACAGTTTTTTTCAAGGTGATCAGTAAACTCCATATTCTAAAGACCTGCCTGCTTTACTTTGTTCTGATATCTTAATGAGAAGTTAGATGTTGATCACCCTTGGGGATTAAAGAGTTAAGATAAAGGTAAAGAAACACCTCAATCGTTTATTGTTTATACACGGAATTTCAACAATTTAACACTGGTTTCCATGAAAACCGTGTAAACTACTAAATTATCGATACTATAGTGATTGATAAGAAGACTAAATTGCACTAAGTGTGTAAGCAACTGTATGAGCTGACAATAAGAATATATATATATATATGCACTTGGATATTTAAATATGTGTGTATATCAATGTAAAGTAAAGTATCATCTAAACCTAAATAGAATAATTTAATGAGAGAAACCGTACAACAAGACTACATAGTAACTCTTATCAGTTGAGAGAGTAATACTTTCCAATCTTTTTTTAAAACCCACTAAAGAAGCACTTTGCTGTATTTCATTAGGCAGTCATTTGGTGCCATCATAATTGAAACCTTTTTTGTATATATTCGGTTTTAGCGGGGCGTAGTATAAAAAGTTTCATGTTTGAGTTGCGAAGATTTGTCAACTGTATTAAACATTTCTTGCAGAGAAGCTGGGGCGGGATTATTCATGATTTTAAACATTAAAGTTGCTTTACGTTTCGCCCTTCTCTAGAACTTGTATTGTAGTCAGCTTTTAAGATAATTCTAGCAGCCCTATTTTGAAGAACTTGAAGTTCATCAGATAGTGATTTCCCAAATGTGTCCCAGACCTCACAACAATAATATAAATGAATTGTATATAGTTTGCAAGGTCTTGAAGGACACGATGGGTCTTACTCTGTTTAGGGCACCAATACTAGGAATAACCTTTTTAGAGACAACATTGTATTTAATAATAATAATAATATTCTTTATTTAAAAAGGGTAACACTCAAAAGCAAAGCTTACAAACTTGTGGCCCTCAACTACTAATTTAAAGTGCCTATCACCCTTTTGCAATTTTGATAGCTTGTGAACGTCCGAAAAGTTTTGAGTACTTCTGTGAAGAAAGTTTTGGTTTAAAGTGAATACTTTATGTTCTACGCTTGTTTGAAATAGTGTAAATGTGACCTTTCCTGACCCATGGCCGCGTAAGTGAAAGCCTGGGTCGAAACCTGGGTAGACGTCATCTTGACGTCGTATAATTAATTCGGCTTTGCAATCATTTGAAGAAATACTTAACATGTTGACTAAAATAACTTTTTTCTTTACTAACAACTCAAAAACTGTGTATATATTATATGCATCGATGTTGTTGTGATAAACAGGCGCCATGGTGAATAATGCATTAATGAGATGACGTCTACCCAGGTTTCGACCCAGTCTTTTACTTACGCGGTCATGGGTCAGGAAAGGTCACATTTACACGATTTCAAACAAGCGTAGAACATAAAGTATTTACTTTAAACCAAAACTTTCTTCACAGAAGTACTCAAAACTTTTCGGACGTTCATAAGCTATCAAAATTGCAAAAGGGTTATAGGCACTTTAAGTATAAAATATAACTTTACATATAGGTAGCAAATATGATAAAAACTACGGATAAAACTAAGATGTACATTATATACAATTAAAACCAGAACAACAATTACTAACTAATAACGTGTAGCTAAATCGATCTAATGTAATCTAGGAATTGAACGAGTACATACATATTGACTAGAGACGAGATTAAGATAAGTGAATTACAAAATGCTAAACTTTAAAATGGTCAATTAACTTCTGCTGCAATAAAATACTATAAAAGTATTTGGACTTGAACATATTTAACATGTTCATTCCATTTCAATTTGTCGTCAATTTGGATGTGTTATTAACGACTCGATTGATTTGCTGGTTCTTTATTTGTTTGTTTGGAGGCTGGATTAAATGATCAAGTCTGGTGGGAAGCAATAAATGATATCAGTAACTCGTGATAGTCATGTAGAAATAATAACATCGAAGATGACGCATGCCAGTTAGCGGTAGAAATCGCGGGAGCACTTCTACATGGTTTCTGTTTAAAAAAACTCGACACATCGCAAAAAAGATCGGAGGTTAAGGGACGATAGCAAACGTTAAGAGTTTTGTTAATTTAGTCATCAAGCCAACTAAATTTGGGACTGGTTCATGATAAGTACTTCAAAATTGAAGGTTGTACTTTTCTGTAATAATGCGCTGAAGTCCAAATTTTTAGTGAAAATTCAACCAAAATGATGCGCGCGAGCGTGATTTCCCGGGTGAAATTCGCGCGTGCGCAATCGTTTTGCAGACCTGTCTGTTGCAACATATTGAATGTTTTACACGGATACAACAATGTTACAAGAAGGTGGTTCAACGACTGCAACATGATGTAACGTCCCAGATATCGAGATTTGTCAATGTCATCGGGATTAAACGCTGGGATATATCTGTTAAGGGGAAACGAACTCAAATGGAGCTTGCACGGAGCGATTACTCAAACGCTTTGTCTTTGTCTTCGTGAAAAGCTTTGACGTTTCCTGTGTGCGACACACAATTGTTGTATAGTTTGTCAAAATTAAAGAAAAGTTAATTATTCCGTTCCAGAATACTCAACGCCTTCGTGATAACCACTCAATAACACAGGGACAGGCTTGGCATGTGGAAAATAGTGGATTCAATAGTTCCGAACTCGCACTGCAAATAGTTTAAATGGTACGAGCACGCTAGTGGCGTAGGAACGGTGGGAGAGATTGACAGACGTCATCAATGATATTGTCCCAGAATTCATCATTTATCCCCCCCCCCCTCCCCCCAATAAATAAAATCAGGACTTCCCTACGCCCTTGGAGTACTCGACGATGCAACATTGCACCCAACATAATGCTGAGTCCTGGTCAAACGGATGTAACATTTTATTTAACATTGTAGCACACAACATGTTGCATCCGTTTGACCACCCTGTTGCACGATGTTGGATAAACGTTCGTACGACATCCATGCAACATTTATATTGTTACCTTAGCTTAAGCAATAAAGGCCTCCTAACGATATAATATTATGTTCCATTACTTTTCCCACAGCTTCGCAATCACAAGATATCTGGATAGGTCTCTTCCCTTACAAGGTACAATGTCATTCTTGATTAATTAAAATCCCTTAATGACTTATCGATATATCGCCTTGTCCAAGCGACAAAATACTGCAATTGATCACTCGCCCCTTCGCATCTTTATATTAGAATTAGAGTTGGGGATAGAGTTGGGGATAGAGTTGGGGATAGAGTTGGGGATAGAGTTGGGGATAGAGTTGGGGATAGAGTTGGGGATAGAGTTGGGGATAGAGTTGGGGATAGAGTTGGAGATAAAGTTGGGGATAGAGTTGGGGATAGAGTTAACGTTGGGGATAGAGTTGGGGATAGAGTTGTGGTAATGGTTAGGGTAGAGGATTAGGCCAGCGCGAGTGGATCACCATACATATAGCATGAGAGTCAAATTATGCTGGATGTTCTTGTCCGCTCGCCCGCCCGCGCCGACGGATCGACCGGTGCAGCAGCGCGCGGGACACGTGAGGTTTTCGAGTCCTGAATCGACCTGCTCGATTTTGTTTGGCTATTTAACGCCCTCCTGTTCTTTATATTCAATTCTCCCGTTTATTGGAATTCGTGATTTTCCAACTTATCTAAATGATCAGTCTGAATTTGTAAATATTCAATTTCCAACTTTAATTTCCGTTACATCTATGCGCATGGCAACCTCGTTCCCAGGAGTCTTTACGCGCCTAATCCAAGATGGCGTCGAAAGTACTTTCGACGCCATCTTGGATTAGGCGCGTAAAGACCCCTGGGAACGAGGCTGTGCGCGTGCATCTCTTCCTATTTGATTTTTGGGAGCTTCGCGCTTAGGCTTGCCTATATATATTATTAGAGTTAGCTAGGGTTGGGGATAGAGTTGGCCGGGTAATGGTTAGGGTAGAGGATTACAACGTAGGATAGGAAGGTATAAATATGTACGTACGAGAATGAATCCATGCAGATGCAACCTCTTCCCAGGGATCTTTACGCGCCTCATCCAAGCCATCTGGGAACGAGGTTGATGCAGATGTTATTTTATAAAATAATTTAGATAGTACGCGCGTTCTGATTGGCTGATAGCCATGTTTTCATTAGCATGTGCAAACATGGAAATGACGCCACACCTTAAGACAAGCACCGTAAGTGCTTCTTTTATCAAAATAATTATTTTATAAAAGAAATGAAACAGATTTTCCGTGTTTACACAGGCTCATGCAAACCTCGGTTAGTTTGGGAGAATTCTCGAGCAGGTACAAACACTGCGGTCTCGTATTTGTTCTGCTCTTGAATTCTCCCAAACTTACCTCGGTCTTGCATGAGCCTGTGCAAACACGGAAGATCTGCTTCATTTCTTAATTAATATAGAGAGGTTAACGAGTGAGAATTACCTGTTTTACAACAAAACCCAGATTTCTCGCTTTGTGATTGGCTCTTGGTCATGATCAATAAGAGTACATCTGATGGAAAATGAATACAATTTGTTAAATTCATTGTTATTAATAATAATGATGATGAAGATGATAAAATCCTTTAATTATTTATACACGATTGATACAATCAACATAGCTGGTGGTGTTGTGCTAGTTGGTATTTATGTGTGCTATGTTATTTAATCAGCTGTGTGTTGGCATGTGTGTTATACACTAAAATTACTTTAAATAAAATACTTTACTCTAACTATAGTACTTGGCCGCTGAATAGAATGTGGTTTAAAAATGTCGTTGAAAATGATTAAAAGAAAGTTAAATAGTTATTGTAGATTGACAAATGTTTGATCGTTATATTAAATATATATTCCAGATTCCGTTTACCTGGACGCAGTTCACTACTGGCCACTTGACGAGCTCAATATTACGTTACACGACTCACCGGCAGTTCCTGCATTTCAACGAACTCAACACAATTCACGTCTTGGATCAAACTCAATTATCAAGTCAGAATCCTCAACGCAGTACTGGCGCACTACAGTACTCACAAACGTTAGAGACCTCAAGAGCGACCAGCAAGGGTTAGCGTTCGGAAGAGTTCGTACAGGACTGGGAATTCTGAACGACAGTGTTATAACCAATGGAGAGGACGCTTGGATCAAGCTTGGTCATTTTATTAATACGTGTTTAGGGGAGCCTTCACTTTGTTACGATGGTTTGACTGTTTCGTTCTGGATCAAATATTTTAAACCTATAGGTGACATGCAGTACTTTATGGGCACCAGTGGTTCCCGCGAAGGCTATAGAGGTTTTCTAATTTATCAAAATTTCAATATAGACTCTGAGGATCATTTGATAGTCAAGGTTGAAAACAGTACAATGTTGTGGCAGCAAAGTTTCTTTGCACCACGTGACTCTTGGTTGCACGTGACGTTCACGTGGGACTCACGTGAGGGTTTATTAATCTACGCTAATGGTAGTCTTGTAGTTGGTGACAATGTTGGCCAAATGACAGACCCTATAAATCCGTACTATACAACACTGACTCTCGGGAAAGCGAATGATAGATTCATGTGTTCCAATGCGAGTTTTGACGAGGTGGCTGTGTGGTATCGCAAGCTACATCCCCTTGAGATCGAAGCGATTCACAAGCGATTCGTGGAACCAGAGAAGGAGAGCGAACAGGAAACTTTTGAGAAAGGTTTGTATTCCGGCAACCGTTGATTTGGTGGTTAGCAACGCCTCCCGTTTGGGAAGGGCAATAGGTTTTTTTCTTGCATCATCAACAACAATGTAACTTTATTAACATTAATTATAGAAACAGTTGCAGGACGAAAAAAAAGATTTATGATTGTAGAAGTTAGTGATGAAGTTAAGCATGAAGTAAATGAGCAACTGAAGAAATTCTAAGGAAAAGATTGAGGTCTTAAGTCAATTTTGCTGTGTCCCTGCCTTTAAATCCACAACCCTAATTCAAATGTATAGAAATGCAAGTTATTTTAAGAAAATTCTGGAACGCGTAGATTAAAATGCGCTGGTTGCAGCGCTGCAATGATGGGTGTACTCACCGAGAAGAACAAAGAAGAGGGAAATGAAAATCACCAACAAAGACAAGCGAATATGCGCCTGCCAGCACGTTCCTTGTACAATCTCTCCGTTGACAGTTTTCTCCTCTTTTAGCTAAAGAGAAGATAATCAAAGACGGCAAGCAACAAATCATGACTCTTCTTTATATCGGTAAGTTAGAAATGCTCCTTCCAAAATAAACTTATCTTTTGCCGTGTACTAATCATAACTTGACTTTGGAGATCTGAGATGAGAGGTGAGCACTTAATCATGTACTGCACCACTTCTGTGGTCCAAGTTCGATTCCCACAACACGGCGCCATATCTAAGTTGAGTTTGTTGGTATCTCGCCCTTGCTCCGAGGGTTTTTCTCCGGCCGGGTTCTCCCGCGGTTTTCCCCCCTCCTCAAACAACCAACCCAAATTCCAATTCGACCGAGGAATCCGTGTCCCCGATTAGTGGACCCTCTATAGGTTCAGCTAGAAGACTAGACATATAAATAAAGTTGGTTATATTTTATGGATTGCTCATCCAATCTTTTCTATCGTTTCTTTTATAGAGTTCGGCGTGGTCACGATCCTGTTCCTTGCTGTCTTGATCTATTTCCCTGACAAACCGCCTACGCCACCCAGCCACTCCGCACGGATTAAACGAGAGGACTTCTTTGCTGGAGGAAAACAGATTGCCAAGTATGTTAATGTCAAGTTGTAAATGTAGACTGGAAAGCGTTTATATTCGCTGTCCCCACAGTTATTTTCAGCGATTTTCATATGAACTGACGAACCTCGCACACTTGTGGGACGGTTAAAATCAAAGCAAATATACAAAAATGACTAGTAATAAACTGTGTATAGACATAGTCTCCAAGGAAAATACTGCATATCATTTCAGTCAAGCTAAGGATTGAGGGTGGAGATTTTAACTGATTGTAGCCAGTTAACAGTCTCCAATCGGCCAATGACTCCACCAAGAGAAAATGAGGTATGCTCCACGCATGCGTAACACCTTAAGAAAGGCACTACTTCGCTGGAGCACGGGCATCCTGCAAAACTAATGACTAGTATTTCAAGGCAAAACACGTAATGACACCCAGTTCAATCTTAGACATGTTCAGGGACCGTGACCTGAACACGGAAATAAGAATCTGGCGAGGGGGAGGAACCAAGGGAGTGAAAAGACAAAGTTTGGCCTTGCTGTGAATTTAGTGCGATGTTATCTGTGGAAGAGATAGAGGTTCTTGAAGAATCGAAACCGGCTTCAACATTATCAAATTTACCAATGCGTTAAGATTGAAATAAACTTTAATTAAACGTTTTAGTCACGCACAAAATGTGTTTATGCAAGGCTGAAATGTATATAAGAATTGGGATCAGTTACGCATGCACTCTTAGATGCTATAGTTCGCAGTTGCGCAAGAAATAAGCCTCCTTAGATATAGGCTCACCGACCTTTCTGATAGACGGATTCTTGGGCACTAGACGTGTTTTGATTGCTATATCTTTTCATGGCCGAGCGAAGATTGAGCACGAGTCAAATCCCTTTACGTAGGAAAGAGGGGAGGGGACAAAAGAAAATTATTATTATTCCGTCCCTTTCTCTCGTGACCCCTCCCCAGGGATTCGTTTTAGACTCGGTCCTGTTCCTCGCTCGGTCAAAATTAGTGAAAACCTCGGATTAGTGATCAAAACAAGGAGTGACCAAGAAACATAAAAGGACTGGCGGACTTGCTTGCAGTCTGCCTTTCTGAGCTTTGTAAGGATACATGGAAAAGTACAACAAAATGACCATCTTCACGTGACGACAACTACGGACGCGCACCAATAAAGGACTGGAACGAGACACCTCGTGTTAGTATCATTGTGCCGTAGCGAGTCCGGTCGGCAACACGATGGCTCTTTAGCTTAGTCTCGCCAAAATATTGAAATTTTCGCGCCATTCGTCAGTTGCGTACTCGGCTCAGTACTCTAGCCGTAGTCGTTGTCCGTAGACGTCGTATCTTAAATCCGCTATTAAGCGAAATTAAGTAACGGTTTAGCGTTAGGTTTAGGTTGTTTCACCTAACAAAACTTAAACAATGTCCTCTTGCTCAATTACCATTTAGAAACCCACAGTTCTGGACTTTGGCTTTTGTTTACGGCGTCACCACAGGTAATGAATATTCTACTAGTTCTGTCTAGTTTTTAATAGTTATATACTTCCAGTAATGTATTGCCGAAAACTCTATAAATGTACAGTCTAACACTTTAGTGCTATGGTCGTATTTTCCAGGTGTGTACAGTGGTTGGGGTGCGTCGCTTGCAGTCAATTTGGAGACCTTTAACATTAGTCAGGTAATTTTATACAATATAAAGTATGTAACACTTATAATCAACAAAAAGTCGATTAAGGTAGACTAACCGACGCGGATAGCGAGTATAGCAGCGGACGTTTCGAGCAGTTGACGTTAGCCCTTCGTCTTTCGCTCAACACTTCTGTTTTTGCATTTGATGGAGTCCATCTTTGAATGCAGAATGCAAGATAGAACATGTTTGAAATAGGAGTATGTAATCGTCGTGTTTGTGGTGCAATAAACGATAAATCACGCTCGTAATATTTTCCAATTTCAACAAAATTGTAATAGTAACCATGAAATTGCACTTTATTTCAACTTGCTACACTGACTTGCAAAACTGTGCCCCCAGCCAGTCCAATTCCAGAATTTAATTACGTGATTAATTAGTTTAATTTATTGCACTCTTATAAAATTCACGATTCAGTTGTTCTGTTAACTTATCTATTGCTTACTTTTTTTAGAATGAAGCTGGTTGGTTAGGGTTTTACGCGACGTTAGCGGGTATAGGAGCCGGACTCATTCTTGCCAGGTATGTTTATTGTATATCATGTTTAGCCTATTAGCATAGATAATAGCCATCAAATACCAACTCTCTACTATAAAGTACAAACGGTAGAAGAATCTAGAAGTAATTCCAGTTTAATCCAATTATAGCACTGGCTGGTATACCCTAAATATTTAATTAATTAATTTTCTAAAGTTGTGACGCCATATAATATAAGGGGTTCGACAACAAAATTACAATTGCCCCTCCCAAAAACAAACTATGGGAAAAAGCGTTTCGGCTACAAAGGAGCTTTTGTCTGGAATTCGTTACCTGAAGAGTTACCTGAATACGCCAGAAATCACTGAACTTCAGGTTCTAAACACACTAGGAAAACTGAAGAAAACTGCCACTGGCCCAGACCTTATACCCTATTGGGTATGAAAGGACTATGCCGACCTACTATCCCCTGTGATCACTAAGGTCTGGAACTTGTCTTTAAAAACACACTCCTGGCCTTCCACGTGGAAAAGATCAAACATTAATCCCATCCCTAAGATTGATATACCGCTCGAGAACTCGGACTTTAGGGGCATTAATGTTACTACACTGATCGCAAGAGCCTTCGAAAGGGTCGTCTACCGGGCCTTTGTGAGAGACACCCTGGAACAGCACCTATCTGTATCACAGTTTGCATACAGAATTGGTGGGAACTGCACGGATGCCCTCCTATGCCTACAACACAAACTCCTTGGGGACCTAGACCACCCTAACTGCAATGCAGTCAGACTTTTTGCTATGGACTTTAGTAAAGCCTTTGATTCCGTCAAGCATAATTTACTTTCTGCCAAACTAAAACTCCTACCACTGAACCCGTATATAATAAATTGGTATCTGAGCTTCCTTAGTAACAGGAAACAAAGAGTTGTCTCAAATGGCCTGAATTGCGATTGGATTGATGTTAATAAAGGGACTGTACAAGGGAGCGTCAGTGGCCCCTATACCTATTTATTATATTTCTTAATGACCTCTGCTGTAAACCTGGCGTAGACTCCGCTTTAGTCAAATACGCTGACGACTCTACTATAATTGTACCAGTTTGGAAAGACGCTACTGATATTACAGGTGACTGCGTCAAATATTTTAGAGACTGGTCCAATGATAATGCCATGTCGTGTAACCCATCTAAATGTAAAGAGCTCATATTTCGCAAGAAAGGACATGTTAAACAATATCTCGGAGTTGGAAATATTCCGCAATGCACTGAACTTAAAATCCTAGGTGTTACTTTCCAGCAGGACTGTAAATTCTCTGCTCATGTAAAAAAGAAACTTACAGAGGCGAACAAATGTATTTTTATCCTTAGATCCCTAAGATAAGAAGGATTGAACCAGTCAGAAATCGACCACTTTTTTAAATCTATAATAGTACCTAAGATAACTTATGCCCTACCTGTATACGGCTCTTCTGAGCCTGACTTATCTATCATCCAGTGTTTTCTAGACAGATGTTTTAAGAGAAAATACACTACTAGTCACTTACGAATCAGAGAATTACTCCAGAGGTGTGACAGACAGATTTTCAGTAAAGTCCGTAATAATTCTAATCACCCTCTGACTCAGCTTATGCCTAAAATTAAACCTTCTTCCAGGAACCTCAGAAAACAATCCTCCCTTTGGCCTAAAATAAACACCTCTCGCTTCAAGAACTCGTTTGTAAATAGATTAATCTTTAGATATAACTTGGCCCTTTAATTATAGACAATTGTTACATTTTATTTACTATACTTATGACTTATTGTATTACTAATATTTCTTGTATTATTATGACTGTAAGACTCGGTACGTATTTTACCGGTTGAGAAATAAAGACATTATTACGACTTTCCAAATCAATAACTAATTTTAGAAATAAGCTGAACAAATTACCCCACTGCTTCTTTGATGCCCTGTAAATTGAGCATTTTATCCTTTTTATGTCATTTTATATCATAATATATTCTATATTCAAAATATTGTAATATTTTTATACACGACTTTTATGGAAAACAGTGTTGTAACAGACTGATAGAACGACCGTGTTTAAATAAAATTTACTTACTTACTTACTTACTAGACAATATTGGTACCATTCGCACACAAGAATTTACCCTGGATGCCAGAGGCTCGAAGCGAGACCTCTTTAAGCTGACGTCGATGTTGCACGCTAGACCTTCTATATGTTAACTAGCTCTATTGTGTAGTTAGTCTATAAGGCTGAACTCTGATTTACTAGTTAGCTTTCGGAAGATTACGCCAAACCGCCTTCTGCATGTGCCTTCTGCATGCCCTGGTAGTGAATGACAGCGGTCACTACCAGGGCATAGTTAATAGAGTGGAATGGTAATGAAACCCAGCGACCTTCTTTGTGATTTCTTTGTTCGCTATTTCCAACCGTGACCGTGCAAAAAACACAATAGGAATAGGAATATATTAATCAATCAGCCAATAGAAACGTGTGGGTTCAGTCGTTCAACCGTAGTTAATGAGCCATGACCTCTCAAGCATGTTAAGGCATGGCTTGAACATGAAAACGAGGCTACAGCTATTTTCTTGAATAGAGTCACTTGAATTTGCTCAAATCCTAGAACAATGGTGGTTATAACTAATCTCAGCGATTTTGATCGTCCTAATATAAAATTGTGGTAAAATGTCTATCACGTGACCAAGCACGTGATCACAAAAAGTTGAAAATTAAACTAAAAACGGGGTGGTGGATTTTATATTTTAAGTAGCGATTTTGTGTTTATCTGATTACACTTGTGGTTGACTTTAAAGATCAGTCCGGAATGGTTGACCCTGATAGACTGTTAAGGCGAAAATATAGAAAACAGGTCACGTGACCTATTCTTGGAACCATTTTTTGCCATTTATATCCTCTTCAGTGATAAAAAGTCAACCATTCCGGACACAGTCTCATTTCCCATAACAAGCTTAACATTTCGAATCGAAAATCTGAAACAAAACAATAACTTCCGCCACCCCATTTTGATTTCTTTGTTTATTAAGCCTTAAGGTCACGTGACCTTCAAAACACCAAAATACCGATCCTTAAATGTTAAGACACACGATTACCGTATTATTCCAAAGTTATAGGGTATTTCATACGTAAATAACAAAGATAGCGAATTTTGAATGTTTTATCAGAACGGTTCAAAAACCATGCCTTAACATGCTTGAGCTTGCACAATCATTTGTTTTATCCCCTTCCAGCCTTTAGTAGCCCCTTTGAAGTTTGCCGAGTTTCCAAACATCCTCCTCTATTAACTATGACCAGGATTTTGTTTTCGTTCTTTCGTCACGCCATTCCAATTATGACAGGACGGCCATCTTTCGTAGTTATTGGACTCATGAGGAATTATTGGACTCATGAGGAATTCACAGACTCCAATGTTAAGAGACAATTTTTCCACCTTGAAAATTCACTGCTTTGACTGTGTTTTGACCCCAGGCTTAGGCGCGAAATGGAAAAGCGAATGCACCAAGTCTTGCGCCACGGCAGCTCACACTTATTCACAGCGTTTACTCCGCTGTAATTAACCTACTTTTTGCCAATCTCTCCCCACAGGTGTGCCGATCTGTTTGGTGGGCGCATGAAGGTTCTGCTTCTCGTTCTGTTCTTTGGTTCTGCTGGTTGTTTTCTCTGGTTTTCTCTTCTGTGTCTTCGAATCATTCCCTTTGATAACGGTAAGACTGATACTCTACTTATGCTGAGTTGTTTTTCTATTAGTCGCGACACTGCCGTGCCGAACTAAATTAGATCAAAAGAAGCCGCCGGCTGTTTGATATGAGTTCGGCACGGAAGGGTTTGCGGGAGTTCGACTTTCACCTTCGTTCAAGGATCGTTAGCTCTCCTCGACTTTCAGCTAATTTAATTCACTCTTTTCACCTGGTAGCCATCTTGGATTCAAAGCGAGGCAATCCTTTGTTTTTGCCAGGTTAGCCTCGTAGTGAGGAAGTCAAAACGAGGCTAACCTGGCGAAAGCAAAGGATTGCCTCGCTTTGAATCCAAGATGGCCACCAGGTACACATGTTAGGAACCGTTCATTATTTATTTCCGAGGGTGGTGGGGGATTGAGGAATTTCATTTTTACATATTTTTCTTCCACAGATTCCCTGTACAAGTCTAGCATTCTAGGCGGTTTTTTTGTTAGTGGTACAATTCCCCTGTTCTACGAACTCACCGTGGAATCCACATACCCTGTAGCGGAGGGCGTGACTATCGGGGTTTTAACTCTCGTCAACAATTTCTTTACCGTGGCTTTTCTCGTGATCTTGACTGTACCAGGCGTCGGTAAGTCACCTCACTTAGGTCGAATGAAACCTCTGGCCTTAGAACTCTCTTTGGGCTTCTTTCGTAGAAACCAACTAGTGTTCTATCACGAATCCTGCAATCTGATTGGTTAAGCTACTCACTATCTATTCTGTGATAGATAGAGCCGGTTTTCAAAAGCAAAAGAATGGCTGCCAAGTCGTCAAGATGTCAAAAAATCTTGTTTCAGTTTAAGATTGAACTACTGGCTGGTTTCTAATAAAACAAGTAGTCTACTCGCTCTTAGTTTCTATGGCTGTACGCTCCTCGTCAACTATCAGCCGTTATAGTTCACCACAAAATTTTGACGCACGCTCATTGGCTAAAAGCGATCACGTGACGTGATAGTTTTCCTCCGCGGATGCAAACAATCAGGCGATAATGCCCGCTGAGAGCGGAAGACGATTTTGTGATGAACAATAACGACAAATAGAATGTGTTTGTCTCGGAACTATCGGCTGATAGTTTCCCTTGGAAATTTTATGTTCTGAAAACCAGCATATAAGACCTCCAATTACGTTCTCGGGCTTATACATATTTGTTCTAAGAACATCAAATTTCCGCGGGAAACTATCAGCCGATAGTTCCTCAACGGACACCTCTATTTGTATAATAGAAACTTCGAGCACATAGTCTAATTGTTAATTAGCTGTAATAGTAATCGTGTGACCAAAAGACAATAAACTCGAAGCACGCGCTATGTGAATTCGTTGTTCAGGAGGGCATTTATTTATGCACCAGTCTGGTCTCCCCCTGGTGAGAGAGTATCGGGTTACCAGAGGATTTGACATTTTACTGTAAAATTGTGGTAATTTTTTCCACCAAATTCGTTACCCAAGTAGGGAAATAAATTTAAGCCAAATTGATGTGGACTATTATCAAAAAGCGGAAAGGGTTAGTCTCACTCTGTAGATACTAGTGATGTGTACGGAGTCTCAATATCACAGGAAAATAGAGTTGGAAGACGTGACAACCCAATATTTTGCAGCGGGGAGGGGACGGTGAGAACTAAGTGTTCCAAATTTGTGACCGAGATTACTGGTCAGTTTATAGATGTTTAATTAATAACAATCAAATCTCTCTCTCTCTAGTAGTGCGATGAAAGACAAATTTCCGAACGCAAACTAAGTAAACTATTTTCCAAGCACGGTCCATTTATAGTTTAAATGTTAATTAACACGATTTTTAATACATTTTATCTGAATTATTCAGGTACAGTTTGGATGAACTGGTGCATGTTCGGCGCATGCGCGGGTTGCATTCCCATCATGCTTGCCTTCCGAGAGAAATACCGGCGCCTGAAAATCGACAACGCACCGCTGACCAATGGAAGCAAAGAACCGAAAAAGACCGAGTCGTTCAAGGCTATAAAAACCCCTCTAGGATCGTTATTATCTGTGTTTCATCTCGACGAAGTCGTCCATAAAATAAGAAAATGCAAAGAATCTGACATCTAAAGCGTAGCTATATAACAGAAGAGACGACAATTTTACAACGACAAAGTATTTATGAAAATTAAGAAACGTTCATTAATACACAAGGGATGCTAGAGAATGCTTCCAGGTTAGGTATATAAGTGGTTGTTAAAAAAAAACCTCCGAAATCTGAACTCTCGCTGGATATGGATATCTTTGCACGAGCTGTCGACCGTTGGAACGTGTATTACCGGATGTTATTTCAGCACCAAGTGTTTACGAATACTTATATAGGCATGGCAAGACGAACGTTCGACGTCTTAAAGACGAACTGCTGATAGATACTGGCGTGTTTTATAATGATAATTGACCTATATCATTATGACGTCATATCAAAACAATCTATTGTTTAAACGCTAAGGATCACGGTCGTGGGAGGGGGACAAAACAGGGACAAAACAGCAACAACACGAAGGAAATCGCTATCAAGTGCATTTTGAAGAACGTAGAATAGCGGTAACAGCCACCAAATACGGTAAATATTGTGGGATAAACATTGATACAGCTGATATCTGGAAACCAGACAATTCGCAGTTAAATTTTCCTCAGCAGAGCAGATTTAGTTCAAAATTCTATTGTTCAAGTCGATTCTGTCCCCCTCATAAACAAGCCGTGACGTCATAATGATATAGGGTAATTGACTTGCAATTTCAGTAAAGTCTGCGCGAACTTCTGATGTAATAGTGGGATGGGGTTACTTTATAGTAGCACGCGGGGCGCAACGTAATAAAGGGACATTCTTTGTACGTTTTGCATGATCTCGTTAATTTGCGGTCCATGCAAACGTGGTATTAACATAAGCCCTAGAAGAGTTGTGAGGGAAATCATTGGAATGAGACTTAAATCAGTCAGTCCCAGTCCACACGCTGGCTTCTTGGACGAAGGCAGTCCAAACTAGCTCCATCAGGCGGCGGAAGCAAATAAGCATTCATTTGGGGGGAGGGGAGGGAGAGTACTGACCAACGAGGACCGACGAAATCCATTTTGCTCTGAAATGTAGGAAGTAATCAGGTTTTAAGGAAATAATTATATGCTTCGATAATGACTATTCTAAATGCACGTGCAACAATCTCCCAAAATAGCGAAGATAGAAGCAAAATATATCGACTGTCTTCGCATTAGATCGCAAATTTCGAATAAGTAACACCTAAATACCAATTCCCAACTGACCGATCTATAATGACAATTGGTAAAGCGTACTGTGCAAACTGCCAATATAATATTACGGTCTGTCTTGTACAGAGGTTTTTTTTAGATTTTACTCTCGTACGTTCTTGACACAGAAAACTCGACAGAAATTCGGTTTCATTCTTGAACAAGTTCCGGTACCCAAGCGGAGCATCAGAGATGTTCACTCCACAAAGGCCAAGTGACAACTGAAGATGTCAGCGACCTGGCCATGACGCTTTGATACCGGAACGTCCTGTTTTAACGCTTTCACCTATGTCAAAAGTTAATTTGGGGGGGGGGGGGGGGGGGGAGGGAGGGAGGGAGAGTCTAAAAATGCAAAATTACTTAATAGCCCACTTCCCGGGATATGCCTCATGCACTTCCTACATACAAAGGAATCAATACGAGGCTCCGTGCATAATGCTCATTCGTTTGTGACAACACTACAGCACTTCTGTACTTTGTCACGAACGACTGAGCATTATGCTGGAACCTCGTATTGATTCCTTTGTACGTGGGAATAAGGCATATCTCGGAAGTGGGCAATTTCATTCGATCGATTTGCACCACGGGATCATCGGGAATCGCACGCGAGGCGACAACAATAGAAGCCTCGGTTTCAAGGAAATAAAAAAAAGGAGGCATGCAACGCACAACGGTCCGTCCTGGGTCTTTAAAGTAGAGATGGGATGACTGTTCAATATGGGGTCCCGCGAATTCAATTCTGGGTCCCGGGAATGGGGTTTATTTATTGCGGACACCATCGTAACTAACGACAAGCACACTGTTAATAATGACAGATTATTTCCATCAAAGACCACATTACATAACCTACAACTTGCTACAAGTCTTAGATAAGCTGTCTCCTCTTTACAATGATTACAATATAGCTATGTTACAAGCCCTTCCCATCATGGCTAAGGGGCCGGTGCCATTCGGAGTAGATTACAATTTCCAGAAAAAATATCGATTTTCTAATCCCGGAAAGAGTGAGTCTACCTTGGAGCGCTTACCAATTGCACAGAAAAACCGGTTAGGGCCGATATATCCGCCGCCATTTTGTTTTAACTCGTTAAAATCGCGCTGGAAACATGGCTGTAGTTGGGCATGGAACGAGATTAGTGCAAATGGTACACAATGTTCCGGTCATTTCGGTGGAATGGAACCGAAGGTTTCCCTCATTTTCCAAAACTTTCCATGAGTGGAATGAACTGTTCCAAATGAATTTCCAGCCTAAAAGACCGGTTTCTCGGTGCACGTGGTAAACGCCCCCGGTGTTTACTATAACTAAGTTAGAGCCATTTCATATAAGCGTCAAATAGGAAACTCTTACGCGTTTTTGGGGGTGTTTTCCAAAGCAGTTTATCCCTTCCTAACCGATGAAAACCAAGACTGATTCAGCTTGTCTCTTTGTTGCCCCATTTCACATCGCCTCGCTTTACCTTGAGCATAGTTAATAGAGTGGAATGGTTAGGAAACCCGGCAAACTTCAAAAGGGCTAACAAAGGCGCTGCGATTGAGGTTGGAAGGGGGCAAGACAAAAGATTGTGCACTATCATAGTTCATTAGCGTTCCCTGAACGACTGAACTCACACGTTTCTATTGGCTGATTGACTAACATGTTGGAATTTCTATTGTCTTTTGTGCACGTTCAAGGTTGAAAAACGCTAAAGACCTATAACAAAGAAGGTCCCTGAGTTTCCAAACCATTCCACTCTATTAAAGTGCACCTAACGTTTATTTTGTTATCATAAATATCGATACTACATCAAGCTTTGAGTACTGTAAACCAAAACTTTCTTCACAGAAGTACGCAAATCTTGATGTAGAATCGATATTTATGATAAAAAAAATAAACGTTAGGTGCACTTTAACTATGCCTTGAGTAATATTTCATTTTTTTCTGAAAAGAGGTATTCACTGCACGTCATCGATTGTCATTAATGTACCAACCAGAGATCCATTGGTTCCTGACACAAAGCGGCCTTTTGAAATCATGGTTGGTACATTAGCATAACAATTGTAATGTTTATCAACACGAAACATCGCTACAGCATGATCAAATGCATATTTTTTTAGAATTCAAAAACAAAGCACTGAACCTCTGGAGAGCCGTCACATGATCTGAAATGGAGCAACGAAGAGGCACGGTGAATGGGTCTATTTATACTACGTTTTGAATGAGTAATTTCGTTTCCAAAGCAAAATAATTTAACCGTTTCCAAGGGACCAACTGAACTTTCCACAAAGAAACGGTCGTTAAACACGAAGTTCCGGTATAAACAGGTTAGCCACTCCTTTCTTTCACGCCTTTGGGCAATCCCTTTATGTAGGACGACACGAATTTTTACCAAAAATACGATAGAATACAACAGAATACAATTCAATACAACAATAGAACGCAACACAATACAATAGAATACAATTTGGTAGCAATTCGTGTCGTCCTACATGAAGGGATGGCCCGCCTTTGAAACTCGAAATTTAAAATTCGAATTGCAGAGCAGCGAGTAAGCAAGCGAGCATATCAACCTCTCCTTTAAAATGCTAGATTTGTAAGGTTTAAAATTAAAGCCATTTAAAAAAGCTAACAGAGGTTGTTCATTATCTTCCAATGGTATTTTATAACTGTTTAAGAACTTTCTAGCCCTTACTTTGTGTATTTGTTTTGAATTTCGCGCATTAAGAAATCAGTATGGCGCACTCAAGCGGAGAATCACGCAGATGTTCACTCCACAAAGACAGATAGAGGTAATCGGCTAACGCTGTTGCCACCCAATTCAGATCATGTGATGTAAACAGATGCTACTCTGGGGAATTATTCCATTTTGATTCTAATCATAATGCAGTCATGCCTATCTGAATAAAATTAATTTTCAAAGAGTCAATTCTCCAGAGTAATGTGTGTTTACATCACATGATCTGAATTGGGTGGCAACAGAGTTAGCCGATTACTTCTATTGACAACTGAACGTGACAAACCCCCGGAACTTCGTGTTTTTAAAGTTCGAATCGTGGGGAACCAATCACAAGCGAGGTTGTTTATTAACTTGAAGACGGAAAATCTGGCGGTGCCATTTTTGCCTCGCGATCACAGCTGATTACACCTCGTTCCCAGTGCCTCTTCGACTTGCAAGTGGAAAAGGCACTGGGAACGAGGTGGAGCTGATTACAGAGGAAGTAAAAACTAGTTGGAAATACTTACGGAGGTTTAAATTATAATAGTTCAAGGACACCCTCACAAACGGTTATTTTATGGCTAAATTCTTCAGGTGAATCACAAGTTATGAATAATATAAGTTGTGAGAATCACAATGCTGATCTTCTTGAATTCCAGCGATTGTCTTCGGAAACTCAATCTTGTCGCTTATGAAATAAATCTCTTCCGGTGTATCCTGATCCATGTGGGACCAGGTTAAGGGCAGACGAGTCTTGTGAATAGGTTCATTTTGTGACGTACATATTCGCTCCCAAAATAGCTTATTAACTCTACATCTACGCTGTAATTACATGGTTTGCATTCTGCAAGAACGTCCTCTTCGTTGAGTAGCAGCGTCGAATGAAATCTGTACTCTCGAGTACTCTGGAGATCGACGATACTCTGGACTATCTTGATTTGCGGCCCAGTTTGACTAGCGTCGCAAGAGCCCACTATCTGTGTTTTCAGCGTCCAGAGATAAAGGTTCCTTGGAGGTTTCCTCGTGTCCTAAACACTCGGGTACACACTCTCACAGGCGAGCTGAAACGACTGCCACACGCGGATATCACATGCTCCCTAACACTTACAAGAGATGGGAAATAAGACAGAGGAATAAGTCCCCAAGAGAGTCCAACAACAGCAATAGCCGAAGCGGCAAATGTGGCTGGCGTGAATACTAGTAGATATTGCCCTTCAGTCGTCATCGATAACTATGGACTCAACTTCGGATTCTTTTAGTGGCTGTTGTTCTGGTTGCTGCAGTGGCTCTTCTTTTGTGACAGTTTTCTCCAGTTCTGTCGACTGATCATTGAGTACTTTTTGCTGATTTTCTTTTTCTAGTTGTTGTTGTTGCTGTTGCTGCTGCTGTAGTTTTTGTTGTTGTTGTTGTAGATCCAGCACCATTTCCCGCAGCTTGGCGCTGCATTTCACTTCTTTCCATGGCTTCCGTGCTACTTTTCTTTGCATTTCCGACTGTACTGTTCTGCGCGCTTTTCTGGTTACGAAAAGAAAGAAAGAATGAATAAGTAACCCGCATGAGGTACTTTGCTACTTATATTCTCAGTAGCTGTAAAATCGATTGACGTAATTGGGCAAACCGCCAATACGATTCAAAATATCCAAATTCCCTGACCGATATTAACATTCCCTAACTTTTCCTTGACATTGAAAACATACTTATCCTACCCTTCTTTGACCTGTGGCACCACCCCAAGTGGGATGACTTTGCCATTCCACCCCTCCCCCCTAATATACCGCACAATGCGAAACCGAACTAAACACAACAATGCTAAAGATACCTCGTCTTGGTGGTAGCCGTGTACAGGAACTCCTCTGGGGGGTCAATGTACTGTGGGCTATTCTTATCCCTGTGTGGTGTCCCGTTACCCTGGGAATGACCTCGCCGATTACCGACAGACGGTGACTTGTGCACATGCGCGGGCTTGCCGCTGGCATTCAGTACCGCGGCGCCTTTTGACTGTGGCATCGGCTTTGGTAGTAGGAAAGGTTTGGGTTTCATAACAGATGCAGCGTAGTTCTGCACGTTCTCGAGTGCGCGGTCTATCATCACTTGGCCGTTGTTGTATGACGTCATTGAATGTTGCGCGTACGGCACGATTTTGTTGGACCCAGGCCCCATGGCTGGGTTAACGTCACAATAGGCGGGGTAGCTTCTTTGTTTAGGGGCCTCGGCCGAGGCGTGCATTGTCAGTTCGTGGTGCGTCAGGCTCGCTGAAGATGAAGTAATGAAGATGAAAACATGTTAAATTAACGTGCTTGACCCTTTTTAGAAACTATCTTTTAAGAAATTATATTTCCATGACAAGCATTCCGACTATCTGGTCAACAAATACATGCAACACTTGTTTGCATTTGGGAAAAAAAAAAGTCTTGTTTTAAAATGGACTTTTTCGCTTGAGCGCAGCAAAAAAACTGTTCATTACTTCGCTTCGTTTTTTTACGCGACCCATGCCGGTTGTGGCTTGTTCTCGCAGTTTGACTGCTGTCACTCAAACTTGCATGGTTCTCATTGGCTGACTTGGTGCCAAAACCATTCAAATGTCCTCAAATATCTACAGTATATCTCGCCTCGACTCACAATTTAGCCAAAGTTAACGGCACGTGTGATTGATGGACGATTAAACTCGAACTGAACAAAGTCGACCGCGTCAATATGAAAAGCGCGATAAAAGATTAGAAACGTGAAATGTTACCTAACTAAATAATATAATATAATAATAATAAGCCATTTATATAGCTCCATTTCCACTAAATGACCAATGGCGCTTTACATCACTAATGCAAAATAACTAGAAAACTTACTCTATCTACGATAATTAATATTCATATAGCACTAACATAAGATACACTTTAGGATGAAAGGTTAAAAGCTTGTTTAAAAAGATAAGTTTTAACTCGACTCTTAAAAATATTAATTAACTTAGCATCCCTAATGTATTGTGGTAGTGAGTTCCATAAGGTAGGAGCAGAAACTGAGAAGGACCTTGCACCGTATGTCTTGAGGTTGTGTTTTGGAACTTTAAGTAGATTCTTACATGATGAACGTAAAGAACGAGATGGTACATAGGGATTTAGAAGTTCAGGAATATATAACGGAGCAGTATTGTTAAGAGCCTTAAATGTAAGTAATAATATCTTTGCTCTACGGGTAGCCAGTGTAGTTCTCGTAAAATAGGAGTATAAATATGATGAAATTTACGCGAGCAAGTGAGAAGGCGAGCTGCTGAATTCTGCACGTACTGAAGCCTCTGTATCAAGTATTTAGGCAGACCATATAATAAAGAGTTACAGTAATCTAATTTAGAGGTGATAAAAGCGTGAATAAGTATTTGACTGGTTTCAAAAGATAAAAACTTTCTTACACGTGCAGAAGAGTTACGAACTAAAGAGTTAAGACAACACGGCAACAACGACGGATACCAAACTACACACACACTGTACCAGGCATTACCTTGATTGTGGAGTATTTTCCCGCAATAAGAACACACACAACCTTTCTTCCCGAGTGGAGATGTAGCACTCATTCTCTTCGGTGCAGGACCTGGAGTGGCAAAACATAAACAAGTACAATTTGAGATTACGCGAAACATTTTTTGCAAAGCAAATGTAAAGATAGGAACTGAAAATAATAACTGAAATTATTTTTCATTATTTGGTATACACTTTTGTCAAGTCGCATCGATTGCTTTTCTCCCATCTTTGTCTCCCCTTCCCCTCCCCTCAAAGATCGACTTTCTCATCACTTGAACACATTTAGTTGAGAAAACTGCGATGTTTCAGTATCTGAACCAAGCTGTAAGCGCACCATTTCATGAAGACAAAGATAGTTTCCTACCATCAATACCATTCTGTTGTAATCCGCCTATATCATAACTCCTCTTCCTAGCCATCAAGTGATTAGAGTTCTGTGTGACAGCTTTTGTTGGTGGGATGGCCGCATACTTCCAGTCGCTAGCCTTAGGTGGTGCAGGCTGTATCGACAGATAGCTCTTCACCGGTGGAATCATTTTGCGTGCGGGTGAAGTGACCAGATGAACAGGAGATGTGGGTGGGGAGTTATCCTGTGCGCTGTTGACCCCGGGTAGCGGCAGTAGCGTTGGTTTGGGTGGTTTGACTGGTTTGCGGGGGCAGGCCTTGATGTGCTCGACGGCTTGCTCCAGGTTTCGCTTCTTCATCTTGCGTTCGGCTTTTAGAATCGCAGTGCACTTGGGGTCCGTTATTCTTTTCAAACCTGAAAAAAAAAAACGAATGGAACTTTGTCGAAATGCACTGCACGAAACCACTCAATACGACCCTAACGCCGACATAACAGGGTCTTGGTTGAAAGGCGCTATCATGTCAGTAGAGAAACCGTATAGGTCGCATCAAAAACTTTGGAGAGAAATAAATCCTCGTAAATATACTCCTATAAATGCTCGTACTTGTAGCAAACCTTCTTTAGAAGAGATTATCATTCCAAGTCATGCCAACTGCTATTATTATAACTTCGAATATGGTTACAACTTTCCTTGTCATGTATCCGAGTCAGTGGTCCGCCATATTGGATCCAAAGATAACATTTGTACCCACATATAAGCCGCATCCACAACTCTGGCCCTTGTTTTTCTACAAAAGAGTACGGCTAATACGCTGGTATTTACGGTTTCCTCTCGCTTTAAAGCTTCAAAACATTTTGAAGGCAACAACACACATATATTTCTGAAAAATAAAAATACCATGACCACGATAAAACACGCGCTCTGATTGGCTAACTGTCAATACCCACGGTTGCACGCTCTCGTCGTTCACACTCGCGCCTTGTGATATAACAGACGTGGGAAACGCTACATCCATCGAATTACGTTATGTATGAGCGCACTTGGTCGCAAAGGATTTACTAGACTTGCTCCAAGTCGAACTCGCTAAGTCACTGGGTAAGCGATTACTGGGTCAAAAATCGAGCGCGAGAATCGAAGCGAGAGGCGAGTTCGACTTGTTTCACTTGCAGGAAATTGAATCGGGGGATTATGTATTGGCGCGAAAACACGTTTCAGGGGCGGAGCTTACATTTCGCACCTGTGACAAACTCTTTCCGAGTACAATCAAATTGTAAATACCACATCCACGGTCGTCTGACTTGACACGTCAACATACAATGCCTGAAGAATTGACGCTTTGTGATTGGGCAAATCTTAGTACGTCATAAGCCACGCCTCCGGTTGAAAAATCAACCGGTAAATTTGGCGCGCTGCAAGTGGGAAAAGTCCTTCGTGCGGGGGGCTAAGAAGGACTTTGAGAAAGTCTAAGGCTTTACCTGTCACTTCTATTGTACTTAGCAACCTACCGTGCTAGTACGCGACTCGACATACCCTTTTACTCGGCCTGTTTGTTGTGCCATCTCTTGCGTTAACAAGAAATAAAGGAAACAATACACAAGGGGACGGTATGAAAAGGGTCTATAGACCTTTATCACACAGCGGCCATGTTACGTCACAGGAGAATAGAAACCTTTGTTCTTGCACTTCCAAACTCGACACAGAGACGAGGCTAGAAGTGCAAAAGCTATTGTTTGTGGCCTTATAACATAGAGGGCAAAATTACCCAACTCTGGTCGGCTAATGACAAAGGGCTTTTTTCTTAATTGAGGGCAGTATTACTTGTACGCGATTGGTTGATAAGTTGCCTAGCAACAGGCTTCGCGCTGTCAAAGTTTGTCGAGAATTTTAGCTGCCTTCAGCTCGAGTGTACTGTGTTCCAAAAAGCGAACAAATGAGGATTTCTCAAGCATTTAATGACAGCAAAAAGTGTTATTCTACAACTTTCTGAAGGATGTTTTAAGTGAATACTGTGGTATTTAGCTTAATTGTCGTCAATTTTGTCACTGCATGATCTTTTGACAGTGACTGAGTGAGTTTGAGTTTGTTGGCGTCACATAGTGGCCATGTTGAGTTCCAGGAGGATGACAACCTTTGTAATTGCTAGTCTAAACTCGTTCTGAAACTGCTCAGTTCGAGATTGATCGACTTTGCAAAACCTATTGTTTCTAGCCAAAATGGCGGCCAAGTGAGCAGAGTCAAATAGACACACGCAGCGGGGATACCATTTCTTCAGTGACTCACATTGTGTCTTGATTTCGGCTATATTCATGTGTCCTCCAGGAGTTCTTGCGGCATGCGGCACATCGAACAGATCACTACACAGCCTGCGGGATATCCGAGTGATGGACGTCGACCTCATGTAGAACGGTGAACGTGGTTTTAGTTTTCTTGGGCTGGGCGGCCTGTAGCCGTGACCCGCTGTGAGGTGCCGTGACAAGTGCGGTTTACTGTTGAATAACTGGAGAGCACGAAAACAACAACCAGGTCTAAGTCTTTGGGGACTAGAGTTGCACACCTGGGTCCGGTTGTTCAAAGGGTGGTTAACTTTATCCAGCGGATAAATCCTTATCCGTGGATAAAAAATGATAGTTTGGTTAATACTTATCCACTGGATAAATCCTTATCCAGTGGATAGTGTTATCCACCCTTTGAACAACTGGCCCCTGGTTTAAAGTGCCTATAAACGTTTTGAAATTTTCATAGCTATGAACCTCCGAAACGTTTTGAGTACTTCTGTGAAGAAAGTTTTGGTTTAAAGTGAATACTTTATGTTCTACGCTTGTTTGAAATCGTGCAAATGTGACCTTTCCTGATCCATGACCGCGTAAGTAAAAGCCTGGGTCGATTCCTGTATATACGTCATCTTGACGTCATATAATTAATTTGGCTTTGCAATCATGTGAAGAAATACTTAACATGTTGACTAAAATGACTTTTTTCTTTACTCACAACTCACAAACTGTGTATATTTTCTCTGCATCGATGTTGTTGTGATAGAAAGGCGCCATGGAGAATAATGCATTAATGAGATGACGTCTATACAGGTCAGTATCGACCCATGATTTTACTTACGCGGTCATGGGTCAGGAAAGGTCACAAAAGGTCACATTTACACGATTTCAAACAAGCGTACAACAAAGTATTCACTGTAAACCAAAACCTATTTCACAGAAGTACTCAAAACGTTTCGGAGGTTCATAGCTATAAAAATTGCAAAAAGGTTAGAGGCACTTTAAGATTTATTAACTTCTAAATAGCGTATAATACTCTAAGTGAAATATGGAATCGAACCCATAATCCCCTAATGATACTACGTGGTAATCAGTGATTATAACCATCAAATGTATTCTCCCGCGTTATTTGTGGAATACATCACACGACCCGAAATTTGCTCTCCTTGATATAAGTGAATACGCCACCCCCCCCCCCCCCCCCCCCCCCTCCTCCTCACCCCCACCCCCCTCCTCCTCACCCCCACCCCCCGAGCCGGGAGCGTAAGTGTAAGGATTCTATCAACAGTAGCCCACTGTGGCGTTGAAATATATCAACAATTACCTATTTGTGGCATCGAAATATATCCTGCCTGTTATTGATGATCTAATGTATCTCACCTTATCACAGCCTCTCACGATACACTTGTACATCTTGTGCGTCGTCATGTGACTTGACAAACGTTCTAAGAAAACACAAATCATGACTTAACTATGAGAATACAAAGTTTAAATTCTTCGTTTGCATTTTACGTCACGTCTACAACATATTCCTCGTTAGCTTCTCTTCTCTTCAGTGCTCTCCAGAAGTTGGCCGGCGGCCTGTATTTTCACTGAGTACTCAATTCCTTAGCGCCAGTTACTTATTTAAATTGACAATACCACCACTCAACCCCTCTCCCATGTGGGATTAATAACGGTTTCTGGGAAATCCACCCCCACTCCCCGGGGTCACCTTAGATTTAATGGTTAATCATTAATTACACATGTATACCCAAGGGAGGGGTGGGTGGATAGTTTAATGGTTAATCATTAATTACACATGTATACCCAAGGGAGGGGTGGGTGGATAGTTGGTATTACCTGCTCTGTTGAAGACTTTGCCACATACCCTGCATGTGTACCTCGGTTCAAGACCAGCTTGACCACGCCCTGAGAAGCCATCTACATACACAATAACAACAGGTCAATAATCAGTCTCTACAGGTTAAAGGAACTACATGTATGCCAGCTATTCTTAGCACCACTTTGACAAGCTCAAAATCATATTCAAACTAATAGGAACTTAAACTGCCTATGAACAATATTTTTTCATTTTAGATATCAATTCTAAATCAAGTGAATAGTAGAATGGTAAAATATATTTTGCTTTGAATGCTGTGCCGCTGAGTTAAGGAGGTTTTAATATCAAAAATGCTAATTACATGACGTCAGGGGAGGCATCAATTATTACACAATTTATTTTGTTACAATTAAACAAATTTTTCAAATTATCAGTGTTATACCCATGGTTGAAATAAAATCATGTTAGAAATTTGTTTTCCTATATCAGTAGGAACTCCCATTCTTAAAGTGCACCTAACCCCTTTTGCAATTTTTATACATATTTTTTTATGAATCTTTGAAAGGTTTTGAGTACCGTATTTACCCGTGTATAAGCCGCACCCGTAGATAAGCCGCACCCCAAGTTTTGAAGCTTGAATTTAGGGAAAAAACTTTTTTTGAAAAATACAAAAAATAATTAGAAAATCCTTTGTCCGAGTTCATAAACGCTTGTACTGATGCCAAACTTCTTCAAAAAAGAATAATCTTTTGTTGGAGTTCATAAACACTCGTACTTGAAGCAAAACTTCATCAGATTGTCATAAATAAATAATCACAGCTTTAATTCGATCGAATATGGTTCAACTTGCCTTGTCATTTCTTGTGTATATTTTAACCTGCAGTCTTTTAAATCACTCCAGAATTCTTCCGCATTTATTCCTCAATTAACTAACAACAATTCCAAGGAACCGCTTTCCTTTAATCGCTAGAGCAAGAAAGGTTTTCTGGCGAAACTATACTTGCACGAGTACAATGTAGGTCAGGTCCGCCATCTTGGATTTTCATTAACTAGTGCCAATCTCCCACGTGCAAAATTGTGAAGAATGCCTGGTTGTTCAGATGCCTGCTTTGGAAGGTAAATAAGCTTAATCACGTTTGAATATTCACGAAATTCTAATATATTAGGTCTAAGGTAGGTCTTAGAAGAGTTTTTGCTTTAATTCTTTCAAATTGCGTGGTTTTTTTTCAATGATTATGCTTAAATTGCTATATTACACGATCTTTCTCTGTTATTTGTTTTACTTTTTCTTCTTCTTTCAGATGAAAACAAATGGTAATTTATGCGAATTTTTGATACCTTTTCTAGGTGTTCCCATAGATAAGCCGCACCCCCGATTTTGAACAAAAAATTTGGGTGAAAAGGTGCGGCTTATACACGGGTAAATACGGTACTTCTGCAAATAATTTTTTGGCTTACAGAGAATATTCTATGTTCTAGGCTTGTTTGAAATGGTGAAAATTTGACCTTTCCTGACCCATGACCGCATAAGAAAAAGGCTGGGTCGATTCTGGATCTTACGTCACCTCATTAATGCATTATTCTCCATGGCGCCTTTCTATCACAACAGCATCGATATATAGAGAATTTATACAGTCTGTGAGTCGTTAGTAAAGAAAACAGTTATTTTAGACAAAATGCTAAACATTTATTCAACTTATCGCAAAGTCGAATGAATTAGATGACGTAAGATCCAGAATCGACCAGGCTTTTTCTTACGCGGTCATGGATCAGGAAAGGTCAAATTTTCACCATTTCAAACAAGCCTAGAACATAAAGTATTCTTTGTAAGCCAAAAATTTCTTCGCAGAAGTACTCAAAACCTTTCAAAGATTCATAGGTATAAAAATCGCAAAAGGGGTTAGGTGCACTTTAACCACTAAGAAGTGATTGCAGATACCTCCCCTGATGTCATGTAATTAGCATTTTGTATATTAAAACCTCCTTAACTCAGCGGCACAGCATTCAAAGCAAAATATATTTTACCATTCTACTATTCACTTGATTTAGAATTGATATGAAAAATAAAAATGTATTGTTCATAGGCACTTTAATAATAATGGTGTAGTTTTATTAAAAGCTTCTTCATAAGTGAAATGAAGCTACAGAAGTTTATCAAGCTACGGATGGCAAGGATTGAAATGATTACGATTATGAAAAACTGGACAACGTTTTCAAGTTTTAAGTTGGTGTCTTTGATATTAGCCTTAAAGCACCTATAAAGTGAAAAAAACGATCCCATTGTTATTTTATGTTATTAAATTGTAGTCTCCTTAGTCATTTTGTGAAATTAAAAATAAATTTGGAGGGAGGAAACATATTTTTTTCGTGTTGAAGTCAGGCATTATTGCAAAAATCATGTGACCATTTATATGCCGTTAAAGCTGCTAATCACATGCGTGACATCAAAGGATTTAACATTAATATTCACAAAAGAAAAATACGGTGCACATCAAGGCTCCTCTGAGTAAGACATATTTAGAATGAAAATTAGACAAAAAGCGCACTGCATGTGCAAACCACTTGACGTCACTCATATCTTTAATGGCGTATAAACTAGAGGTTTCTAACAAAAGTGAAGTGCTGCAAGCAGTAGAGTATATGAAATTGTAGTTTAATAATCTGACTCCTAGCTAGAGCCGTGTGATATTGGTGCACAAGTAAATAAATTGCCTGAATTTACCATCGACACTTCATCAAAACCCTTTAGTTGCTTAATTATTGATAAATAAATGTATTTGACTTCTTAAGTTATAATCCGCTGAACGTCCGTGGCGCATTGAATAGTGTGTATGTTTATACGAGGTCGCAGCAGTACATTGAAATGTAGTGAGGGATCGCTAGCATTGACAGCGCACATTAAGTGTGTTTTTAACAACCCAGTTCATTTGTGATTGTTTCAGTTTGATCATTTGCATTAAATGCGTGAACACAATGGGTCAAGCAGCTGTTCTTCAGTTCGTTAAAGCAAGGAACAGCCATCAGACAAGGTTTTAATCCTTCTACCCTTCCCACACCACTGGGAAAACATCTGATCGTATCGTCTGTTACTCTGGTGAGGAAATAATTATCAAACACAGTACAGAAACTCTGCTCGGATACAAGCCGCATTCACTGAGGAAACAGGGTTTCCTTTCATAACCCAAAGCAGTATCCTAATGTTTTTATAGAATGTTTCAATAACTTTTTGTGCAAGATCCTACTTACCTAAAGCGATAGAAGCAGGGATTTGTTGTTGTTATATTGAGTTCTCATTCGCTATCCAAAATGGCGAAAGGCCAACGACACCGAAAGCACGTGATTGTAGTTACCAGTTCTTTACTCCGATGAAATGATAACGAGACACAATGTAGGTCGAGGAACCCAAAATAATTCAAACTCGGTATGCGCATCAAAGACGTTCGAAATAGGTCAATTAGTCGAGTAATTTTGACAGTTATGCCTGACTTCAATACGACAAATTGAATTGAGTTCACCTCATATGCACTTTAAATGACAGACGTGTATTGGCAAAAGTACTCAGTGTGCTCGTTTGTTTTTAAGATTTGAAAACTCCCTACCGCGATTTTATAACGAACTTAAAGTGTTTTTGCTTTTTCTGTACGGTACTACAACATATCAGCCTAAATTTAATTAAAACAGTGAATAACTCGAAAGCCTCCAGGCTACTTTGTCCACTGTGCACTGTCACTACTATTTCATACTTTAATTTATCTTATCTATTATGTATACATTTAGTTAATCATATTTCCCTTATTGTAATTCAAAAGAAGAAAAATAGTGTGAAATAAACTTGAACTTGGTGGAATTGGAATTTGGATTGGAATTTCTAACAATTATTATTGTATTTCCCCCATAGTATGGAAATACCAGGGAAATATGAATTCCCATGATATTGCCATACTTTTCATTTTGTCAAAATTCAGATTTCCATGGAAAAATACCATTCTGTTGGGAATTCCAATTTTCAGCATTTGCCATGTTTTTCCCATTCTATAAGCAAATAGTTGTTGTCTTTTTCAGTGTATTTGTGTAATTCATCATCAGTTAACAGGCAACTAATTAACATGTGATGTGCGCAAAGCACACTGGGTGATAGGAACCATGTCCACATATAATTCTATCTCGACATGAGAGATTCTCACAACACATTACAACTACCAAAGCCAAAAACTGACTACCTAAAATGCAGCTTTAGCTATTCTGGAGCTGCCTTTTGGAACAGGCTTCCCAATAAAGTGAGAACACTAACGTCCCTCTCATGTTTCAAGAAGGGCGTTGACAATCTATTCTCATTACCAGATTTTTATTGAGTTGTGTAATGTTTTTAGATTGTGTATATTGAGTTATATACCGCTTTAAAGTTGTATATAGCTTTGTACTTTATTTATACACGGTTAAAAACATCAGTATGTCTGTCTATTAACCCTTATTCAGATTCACTGGCTTGGTAACAATCGACCAGAGTTAACACTTGCTTTTATGGCAAAAGCAACAACAATTTCCAAGACAGACAGACACAACAATAGAACTTCACAGAGGTGTATCCAGAGTGGGTCAGTGTCCTGGGGTGCAATACTTTCATTTTGAATGCACACAATCCCAGCAAAGGAGTCTACTGGACGCACTTCAAAACTTTGATACATTTGGAATCTGTGTGAGCTAAATGCTTCTCTTACTGCCAAAAATTAATTCACAACTACCAAGACAAGATACTAATCTGACCTTTATGTGCTTTTGTTCAAGTAGATTTACTGTTAGGAGTACATTTTCAGCCTGTTTAGAGGTTTGGTCCACGTGAAAACAAATCGCCGCCATAATGCATTTTACGTGATGCAAAGATTCAAAGCGAGGCTGATCTAGAGTTGGGAGGGGTGGTCCCATTATTTTGACTAAATGCATTTTAATTAGTTGGGCCCACTAAAACTACCATTTGAACCCCCAAGCGTTTGGAGAATGGGCCAAAGGGCCACCCAGTTTTGAAATCCTGGATACACCTCTACATGTATGCACTAAAGCAGCAGCAAGTATTTCTTGAGCCTCACCAGGTTTCTTGAGACCTCCATATTTTTTCCAGTAAATCCAGCAGAGTGTGCAGAGCCAAAACTTGTGCTGAGAGTTGTTGGGGCTCCAAGGGTACCACTGCTGGGACGCGCAACCTGGAGACACGAGGACAACAACATAGCATTTGTTAATGGATTCTAATATACGTATTTAGGCAAGTCTACATTGTAAATGCGGAGCTCCCAATTATCTGAAGTGAGGTAATGACCCCGAAAAAAAAATTATATAAAGAAAACGAAGATAAAAACACAAAGTATAACGTAACTGGTAGAATTAAGGGAATCAGTGCTAACGAAAATGAAAAAAAATGAACAATTCATCACTAGCTACTGGCCAAGGCTTCGATCCAGGCTGCCTGTTTTCAATAGTGCACGTGCATTACAGCACTTTTTCAGGCATGTTGCGCATTGGGGGTTTCGGGTGCGAGGGAAACTGGAAGCCAGCCATTAATTGCCTTCATCCTGTTAATATTTAGGCTTCTTCGCAGCCGTTCTTAGGGTCATCACGCAAATGCTAGCCCACTAATGGCTGCTAACACCAGCCAGACATTCCAGTCCAGATTGTTTGTGTAAACCAATCAAGATTGTTTTAATGTAACATATGAGTTAATTAGCAACGGTTCACTTATGTTGGCACTTTCAAGCTCATCAGTACAGCGTCAAAACAAATTATTTCTTCTAAACTCTATCTACTTTCTTGACAAAAACTAAGAACAGAATATATACGAAGCTATTTGAACCGATTTGATAGCAAATTTAGCCTCTATATTGTTTCCCTAGATTTCCCATTAGAAAGTTCTGGTGAGAGTGGTTTTTGGATTCTGAGAACTTAATTCTGATTGGCTATGTGGTTAGAATGGAATGTCTGGCTGGTGTAAGCAGCTGTTAGTGGGGCTAGCATTTGCATGACGACCCTAAGAACAGCTGTGAAGGAGACTAATATCTACATGTACATGGTGCTTCACTCGTATGGGCCGAAGCTCCACTAAGAATACAGCCTCGAATTAGTATAAAGTATGGTTCACGCCAAAGACTTTTATCAGGCTTTCCTTAGCTAAGCTATATTATACAGAAAGAAAGGTCCAGAACTGCATTTTCTTACTATCGAATGAACGTTTAGAGACAAAAAATGCTACCAAAAACCAAAAATTTAATGTATTGGTTATAGTCACTAGTTGGTGCCTTAAACGTATCTTAACGTAAAGTCACAGTATTCAGGGGGAGATCCACGAAATGCAGAAAGAGGGCCCCATAAAAGTGCAGTGTAAGAGGAACCTCATGCCGTATAGGAGCGATTAGCTAGGGGGTGTGGGGCCCAGCCAACGAAAGGGGGGGCTGTGGCCCCCTCAGCCCCCCACCCCCCCTAAATCTGTCCCTGGTATTCTCTTACATGTCCCTCTGTTGATTTAGTCCTACGGTTTTATGTTATCCAAACAGACTTGAAGGTCTAACTATTTACTGTTTAATAATTATAATGAAAAGGCAACACCCTCTACTAATATTTCGTTTTATGATTACTGGTGTTGGCCCTGGATCGAGCCCATGGTGAGTAAACCACTTACCATAGCACTGGTATAATAAACTAAAAGTCGATCAAGGTATGCTCACCGCTGTGGGTTAGCAGTTGGCATACCTTAATCAACTTTTAGTTGATCATACCCTGAGTGTTTATCTTCCCCACTGATGCAGATCAACACTAGTTTTTACAGGCACTAGTCACCCATCGTCACCACTTACCATAACACCCTTCACAGGTTGCACCAATAAGGGAACTTGTAACCCCCGGGGGTGGTGTGAGGATGATTGTTGATGTCTGCTTCTTGCCTGGCAGAGCAGGATTACTTGGGGCTCTATGGCAGTAAAATGAAACATAAGCACATGAACTTAAGTCCTGTCTCGCTGAATATCTGATAATTTCCAAGATACAGATACCGGTGGGGAAACGGTGATGACTGTAATTTGCTTACTTACAAAATGTAACTTGTTATCTAATAAGGTTACTCAATAAGAGAAAAAAAAATGAATTTGAACACTGGGACCTGAGCCAACCATAAGAGGCTGATAAAAGCCAGGACCTGGCTAATTCACAGATCAAATTGGAATTTAGCGTGTTGGATTTTGTGGAGGGAGGAAAACTGGAGAACCCAGAGAAAAACACTTGGAGCAAGGGCGAGATACCAACACTCACATATGGCAGGGTCACAGAGGTGAGAGGTGAAGCACAGAGCTGGAAGCAGCCAAAATTCACACTCTACTCTGGATATTTGTGACAGCTACATGTACTTTACCCAGACGAAGTAAGGATCTCTATTGAAAAGAGTAGGACAAGGGGAGGTTTTGAAATGACTATTCTGGCTACTTCACAGAGCAAGCCAGTGCATGTGAAAACTGACCCACAGTAGGATCTTAGGGAACATTAATAATTCTAATTTTTGTGGTCTTTTCACATGCAATGCTATGCACCTAGAAATGTATTCTCCCAGGGGGAGGGGATGGGCAACATTTTGAGAGGCAGCTGATAAAAATCCCCACCCTGGGGCCTTCTGAGACTATCAATATTAACAACAGTGGCAGTCAATCATGAAACACCATTACATGAAATAAAGAAACCAAATTCAAGGATGGCCTCATTTAAATATATGAAGATATTACTTCGCTGCCAACAGTGGCCTCAGCACTGCTATCTCTCAACTTTTCCAAGATGGCAGTCAAATTTCCAACCTTCGGCTGGCAATGGCCATCATAATCCCGACTCTGGGGGCAATGTAGATGGTCAAGTGCTCCCAAGGTTGCCTGCCCTCCCCCCTGGGGGGAAGACATTGATAGGTGCATAACTAACACCAGTGGGGTACTTACAGTCCTGGGATGTAGATCTGTGTTAGGTTACATTCCTTAGAGACTGCCTTGAGACGTTTCTAAGAACAAAACAAAACAAATTTCACATAATATTAAGCTTTGTAATTTGTAAAACTTGTAGAAAAAGAAAGTTCCAGAGTTTTTCTTAGGATGAGTTCGATTGCCTGTATTCTGAAATAAGAATACAGAGAATGATCATTAGGATTACTGACCAACTGGAAATAAATTATACTAAATGACATATCCTGAATATCATGTTAGGAGGAGTTTGTAGCTTACAGTGCAAAATGTGCCTCAACCAGGCAGTTAGACTTCACTGTTTTTAAGGTTGTATCCTATTGGACTTCACTGATAAAGAATCCCATTGTTTTAGGGTTAGTATTCTTTTAGGGGTAGGCTATTGTTTGGGTAACCAATAACATTTCAGGTTGCAAACGGTGAAGTCTGCCCCGAACAAGTTATTGGTAACATGGTCAATAGAACATGGTGATCAAGAACTTCCAAATTATGAAACACATTGTAAAAAACATAAGGAGAATGGCATTTAAAGTTCACATTTTGTCTTACGGAGTCTGTAATTGTCCAAAGCATTTAGAACTTGCAAAAATAAGGCTTTGTGTGGGGATATTACTGCAATCAAAGGTCCATATCTCAGCCATTTTATTCTCAAATGATCTCAAATCTTCAGGAGACTTTGTTTTAACTAGGACTTTCTGAAACATTGGTTTAGGTAAAAAAAAATTCTAAATATATATTTTTACATAATTTATTATTGTGATGTAATCACTTCGAAGATCTATGGTTTTAAGTAAATGAGATGAGTGTAAATTAGAAATGTAAATCTTGTTAAAGTGCTCTAAATATAATTTGAAAATAAATAATACCCCACCTGCTGTAAATATCTGTCGGTAGTTTTCCACATGTAGTAGTACTCTACTATACTGGGTAAACTCTTCCACGGCAGCTGTGGAAAAGAACACAACAAAGAATCTCATTTATTATGGTAATAAAATAATTTATCAGGACCTACAAATGTATATGTGCGCTTTCCTTTCAAAACATTTACAATATATCACGTGATGTGGACCAAAATTACATAATTCTTATTTGATGTGGGCTGGAAAAAGCCGTCCAGAGCTGCTCAATATTGTACTTGTTGTTTTGCCATTTGAATGTGATCACACGATTAAAGTCTAATGCGCCTTCTGCAGGAATGCAATGTTTTCATTTATTTAAATGCACTTGTACGAGATCGGTAGTGTTATTAGCAAAACCTGTTTGAAAATACTATTTTCCACCTCCAAAAATTTTTTGATTGTGGATCTTTCTAAAACTGTGTTTTTTGAAGATTGTTTGCCACCCAATAAATAAAGCCTTTCCCATCAATTCATTTGTTATTGATGTGATAAATCTGTTTCCTGAAAATTAACTATTGTGGTCCGAAATCTTGTTGCTCTAATTTTGGTTCTGTAACGCAGTAGTCACAATAGTCTCAAATGTTCTCCAGTGTACCTAGAAAATATACTCTACTAATCTGAGTAGTTATTTGTCTTTGGTCAGGAAAAGTTTACATTTTGGGGTTGCCAGTAACCCTTTAGACACTAAAAATAGCAAACAATATGAAAAGGTACATGTATCTATATTAAGTACTGGCTGACTTCATGGAAAGTGCTAATAAGAGAACAATCATAATTCATCATTATTTCTAAAAGCAGTAACATCAGCTGCCGTTGTTCGCAGACGGGATCTTCTAAATGTCCAAGCTATAACTCAATATCAGAGCAACTGGGATTCACATCCTCCAGAGTCTACTCACAAAGTCCTTCTGTATATCATTAAAGTCTTTGCCATATTTCTGTAAAGCTTCCTCAAATAAGTTGGCTTCACCTGGAAGAAAATTCACAGATGGGTTAGCCGACTATAAAACTAGTGCCTCCCTTAAATTTGAACACAATCATCATACACACAGCATACACATGACAATCGTATTCAATGGCACAGTTAAATTTGTTGGCAACAAACAATAATTATTTAATTTTAATTTATTAACAAGTTATATCTTCAGATGCTTCACACAAACAAAGCATGTTACAAAATTATATAATCTGCTGCAACTTGCAGTTTTTCATGAAAGGAAAATCCAACATTTCTCAGGTGCACTAGAATGTGTTATACTGGAGAATGTCATTCTTTGCCAATCCCACCCAGGGGCATAGGTAGGATTTTGCTGGGGGAGGGGGGAGAGTCCAAACATGAGTGGCAGAGATGCTCACTTCCATCTAGGGGGGATGGAAACATGATCCCATGGAAATATTTGGAATTTTGTTTTGCTGAAATATAATTTCCTGCATTCTGAGGTACATTTAGGTTTTGTAGATATTCTACATGTATACACATTTCTTTTAACCAAAGGGGGGGGGAGGTCATGGGCACCCAAGGACCGCCCCTCCCCCACCCCTTTCAGAGGGTCAAATCCAAAGTCTTTCTTTTCTTGCAAGAGAATAATTATTTTGTGTGCAAATCTCACTGAGCCCTGACATGGGTTAAAACAACCCTTACATTCCTAACATTGTTCGAAAACCCTTACAATCACTACCTTGCCGACTAAAACCAGCTGTTAGTGGTTTTACTGCCACCTGCCATCTTACATGTAGAAGTGAACACCTCAGAGATTCCAACAGACCAACAATAATATTGCCGTTTTTTACTGATAAAAAATCGAACTGATTTTTTGCACTGATATCATGCTTGGAGACTCGTTAGCAAAATTATGCATTGTTTTGCAAAGTTTAACTAGTAATAAATTATTGTACACTTTCTCGACTTTGTCTAGACCAGTGACTAGACCTTTTGTCTACATCTGTCTCAGTTTGGACATTTTTACAAAACATCTTCCAATGTGCCCTGTGTGTTTTCAAAAGCAGTATTGGATAAGATTTGAAAATATTAGTCAATATTGTTACTAGCATGGATATGATTATTGTATGTGGCTTTGTACCAAAAACATTTTCATACTGTTACAATCAGCACTGGCTATAATGGGATTGTCTGTGGAATCTTTGCGGCCCTGTTATTGAGGTACAGATTCAGACCGGTGGTTTCAACCCTTTTAATGGAAAATGGACAGATTTCTGGAATTTTAAAATCTCCATGGTTGTGAGCCAATTTTGTTTTCTTGAGAAATAAGATAAACTCCCGATTTCATAGCTTGCAAATGCCTTTGAATAATTCAGCAATGTGACAGCCAATAAGTTATGTCACAGGTGTTCTTTCATGCATGTGCAATATCACTTGTAGATACAAACAAAGACCATCCCACCTGCTGACCATTCCTCCATTTCATCTCGACACAGGACAGGGCCTCCTGACGGCACTAAATGGGCCAGGGCCTTACTCATCTGGTAGGTATTATTGTGAAGAGTGGTCATGGCATGGAACTACAGAAAGAGGAGAAACAGTCACTGGAAAGTGTTTGGGTAAATAGAGGGTAATGTTTGGGTAACAGAGGGTAGTGTTTGGGTAACAGAGGGTAGTGTTTGGGTAACAGAGGGTAGTGTTTGGGCAACAGAGGGCAGTGTTTGGGCAACAGAGGGCAGTGTTTGGGTAATAGAGGGTAGTGTTTGGGTAATAGAGGGTAATGTTTGGGTAATAGATGGTAAGTCCATGCATGTGTGTTCACATACAGGTACATGTAGGTGAGGTGGGTGTCACTTTCTAGCCATGTTCAGAATTACACTGTGTGTCTAAAGGTGTAAGTGAGGTGGGTTCAACTTCCTGGCCATGTTCATGCTTAGGATCCAGCCAGTTGCTTTTTGCAAGTCTCCCAGCTGGGTGACTTTAGGAGCATGGCAAAGCAATCACTGAACCGTCGAGCATGGGCGATATTAGTGTCACAAGGTACATGTAACTGTGTGTAGATACAAGTGGGTATTGTCTTTTTACCAGTGTGATATCTCTGGACGCTGCAGCAGCACTCATATGCAGGCTGGGTTGTTTGACAGAACTACTGCAATCCAAAGCCCTGGCAAATGTTCCTACCGACCTGCAAGATAGCATGAAAATAATACTTATTCAAGTTCAAGTTCAAGTTCAAGTCAGATCTGACAGGAATTCCACAGTATATGATACATGAAACTCTGAATTCTACATTGCAAATTAATGAAAGCTTTATCATAAATGTATTTTTGCATCAATTAAATAGCAAAATTTAAATTAAAGTGCTAAACAGCAAAGAAACTGTGTGCGATTTGCTAAAAATCTACTCCAGGGTAGTGTGGTATTTTCTCACTCAAAGAGGTCTGGAACAAGTATTCAATGACGAGAACAACATTACTACACATACAGTCCCGCTCAAAAACTTTGCAACCGTCAGCGCCACCAGCGCCGCTAATTTTTTAGCGGCTGGGCGTTAGTGGTTTGGTGGCACTAACGGTAAAAACTGGTGGCTAGCCGTCGACGCCACTAAACGTTTGGTGGCTAGCCGTCGACGGCGCTAGACGTTTGGTGGCTAGCCGTCGATGCCACTAGACGTTTGGTGGCTAGCCGTCGACGGCGCTAGACGTTTGGTGGCTAGCCGTCAACGGCTCAAGACATTTGGCGGCTAGCCGTTAGCAGTGCACGATTGAAAAAGTTTTCACTGCACTGTGCTGCGGTGTGAGTGAATGTAAACAAACTGAAGTCGAAAATTAGCATATTAACAATAATTGTAGTCGCATCGTGTCTGACAGAATCGAAGACATTTTTTTGGGAACTTCACAGATTTTCCCTGGAATAACTAAAGAAAATCACTTCAAAACCGTTCAGTAAAACTCGAACAGCGAACAGCTAACTTCCTGTTTCATTCTTCACGTGTTACTTGAAACCGCTTTGCTGCGCAGACATTGTCTGGTTTTTGACACAACACTGGAGTGTCACGCCGTGAAGTTCGCGGGAAGTGCGACTGTAGTTTAATTCACCACACAACTACATGGACTCAACCTTTATGGAAAATGAAAAAGATGTACAATAAAATATTCTGGAGTTCTTTTATTAATGTGGATGCGTTTCTCAAAGGTCTCAAGAATTCTACGACACGGCCGTGAAGCGTGACATTTTCCACGAACTGATTTGAATAATCACCGTATTTATAGGCCGTCAGTGTTTGGCTTTAAAATCGCCTGGATCGCACCGGACATTTTCTACCTTCAGAATAAAATGTTTTGTAAGTTTTTATTTCATTTTCGTTTCATGTCTGAACAGTTTCACCTGATGCGGGAAATGCTTTGAGTCGATCTCTGCATGCCTAACAGTGAGAAGTTTTGGCTGTTTTCCAATTTGTTGTCAAATGAATGTTAATTGCCGTGAGATCACACTCTATCAAATCTTCTGGAGTTTTTAACTTCATCACTTTGTGATGAGTTAATAAAATACCCCACCTGCAAAAATATATTTTTTCGGCAACCTGTAATGGGACGGTAAAGTTAGTTGAAGTTCAGTGGACTTCTACATTCAGTGGGCCATGCGCTGTGACTCGTGAGAGTCGATGAATCGAACTAATATACGGCTGACTAGTAGACGTTAACCGTTTCAAAATTAACTACTCAAAACTCGGCTGCTAACACTAGATGGTAAATTTATTTTAGTTGAATACTTATTCCTTCAGTACTGCCACGGAAACCGATGAACTGACTAATAAAACAAACGTTTCAAAAGAAATTTCTCAAAACTCGGCCTTGACGAACATTTCAAAATCATTAAACTTCTAAAAATGAAAAATACTTCAAGTCAGCGCAAGTCAAAATAAACTTCTTGAAACGTCGGCGGCTCAACGATTTAGTGGCTAGCCGTTGGTGGCTCAGAGGTTTTGGTGGCTAGCCGTTGGTGGCTCAGAACTTTTGGTGGCTAGCCGTCGACGGCGCTAGACGTTTGGTGGCTAGCCGTGGACGGCGCTAGACGTTTGGTGGCTAGCCGTCGACGGCGCTAGACGTTTAGTGGTTTGGTGGCACTAACGGTAAAAGTTAGTGGCACTAGCGCCGCTAAAAACCGTTAGCGCCGTTTGGCGTTTAGTGGTGGTTGCAAACTTTTTGAGCGGGACTGTACATGTATTTTAGGAACCACCAAACTTGCAAAAACAATGACCAGTGCTTAATTTCTTCTGTTTTATTATTTATTAGTATAATACATTTTCTTTAAAAACAATAATATATGGGCATTTATAGATACTATGCGTAAAGCTGGAACCTAATTTACATAAGTTCAGAATTTTGACATTTTTAGAAGTTGACACTGTAACCTGAAAGAGCAAGTACAAATTATTCATCATATGCAATTTAATAGTTTTATCACAAATTTCTCCAAATTTATTACCATTTAAGGCTCAGGAAAAACATGAAAGCGAGGCTGGTAGGGCCTGGCTGACTATTTTCATACAAATCTCTCTCATTTCAAAAGTTTATTACTCTGTAGCAATGTAACTTATGATACTCAAATTTCACAGGATTGCGTATTTTTACATGTTCTTTTACGTGACAATGTTGGTTTTCACAAATATTCATTGCTGAAAGGAGAAATCCAGTTGTAATCAAAATGTCCTTTATACATAGGGTGTATGGAATCATCTCTAGATGTTCTCACAGATAAGCCACACCCCAAATTTGGAATGAAGAAGGTGTGGCTTACATTGTATCTGTGAGTATTTATGGTATCATAAAGGAGCTGTGTTATAACGGGAATACACCTTTATGTTCTGGGTCAGAACAACATAATTTTCAGTACTCTTCATATACATGTAAACTGACTATCCTAGCACACATGTGGGATGGATAAAATCAAAGTAAATGTGCAAAAATGATTGACAAGCTTAGATCTAGTCTTCAAGGAAAATATTGCATTTACCTTTCAATCAAGCATTGAGTGAGGGGACTTCGACAGTTTGTAGCCAATTAACAGCCAGACATGCACAAAAACATGACACAGCACCTTTAGGTCTTTTGCTGCTACATTCTGTGTGGTAGTTTTGCCCATAATGCTATATATTTCTGACTCTTAAGTCACATATCTGACCACCATGACAATTTCTTTAATTTCTCGAGTTCAATTAAAAGTACTGATATGAAATCTTCCAGATATGTACAAAATATAATTCTGAATCTCGTCATGCGTAATTTATGCTAATTAATCATATGATTGATCACATGGTTGCCTAAAATATGCTAATTTCGAACTTTTTTCTGGGACTGTTCATGATGTCGAGCTTAATCGTCATCAGCACTGGGAAACATGAAACTGGATGGTGAGTTTACTCGACAATAGCAACAAAAGAGTTAATTATTGTTCCCATACCTGGCTACAACCAAAAACTGGTCCACTTGTCTTTCCGATAGAGGGTTGTCTGGTTTCCATACTAACGTCTCCATTACAGACAGATCTCTGTCATCAGTCTTGGCTGAAAACATAAACACAAGCATTTCATTACACCAAATACTGACAATACAGCCAAGATTTTATGAAAACATGAAGTAAGACAAAAACCATAGCCCTTCAATGGTAATACCATAACAAGTATCATACCATAATTTGACTGGGTAAGAAGGCAAATACACTGGAAAGCCATTTTAGTGTTACAGCAAGGGCTCAACACGAACAGTAGCCTGCTAGCCAAAGACTACAATTATTTGCTTTTTTGCTAATATTTTTTTTATTTCCACAAGCCATTTAGGCTAGTAGAACTTCTGTGCACAAAAGCCTAGTAACTTATTCAATTAGTTATAATGGTTTCAGTAACAACAAATATTCATCATGACACTAGCCATTAGCCTACTACACCAAGATGTTAGTGCCAAGCCCTGAGTTCTCTTTCCACTTGTCTGAAATCGGCTTGAGTAACAACTGTAAATCCTGGTCCTCACTAGTGACATAATCATAAGCACAAGCAACATAATATGCAGACACAGTGCCGTACTTATTATTAGCGGTACTTGTTCTCACAGATAGGAACGAGCACCTCTAATGATGAATGCCTTACTATGGTCTGCACATGCTGCTTCTGCTGCTTGTGAGGACTAGGCTTAACGGATCCCTTATTCAAAAACAATACAAATGGAGAAAGTTCACTTACAATTAACTGTGGTCTTGGGTACAGAGCATTGGTAGTTAAGACCTATACCCATCTCTCCCCGGTCTGCCACAAGGGTCTTTTGCTGAGGGTCGTACACCAGAAAATAACAAAACCAGTCCTACCAAGAAAACAAACACTTAAAATATGAAATGTTAACATTCAGCATCCTATTATGTACATAAATGATAGACTTTAGTTTCCTTCAAATCCAAAAAGCAACTTATAAAATTATTACAATATTAATTCATTTCTCTTTGGATGAGTAATCAAGCATAGCGAGGTACACAAAGGAAAACAGACATTAGCTCCTAATCAATAGGAAACAACGTACTGTGCTGTCAAGTACCAGCCAATCAATTATTACTAGATCAGTTGAATACGTAATAAGCATCTTGTTTATTAGGAAACACAGTTACAATGTATTGTGGTTCTGATCTCACTAATTTTAGGGAAGCTGGATATAGAGTAAATAAACTAAGTTGTAGGACCACTCCACCACAATGTACTTGTTTGTTGATCTTAAGATTAGGAACTCTTGTTTCATCATCTTAAATTACTATTTTAATTTGCCAACCATTTATCTCATGAATTATTACATTAATTGTTGTTAAGTTTGCAAAGGTGTGGTAAATGTAATTGTATTGCTACACAATTAAAACCCTCTTGCTGGTCAAAATGAAAGCACACATAGATTAAAAACAAGCTCTTAGTTTGTCATCATATAAACTATCAAATGAATACTTCTAATGACCTTAATTATCAGAGGGGTTTCTCCCTAACTTCCTAATACAGCCCACAAAAAGAATCCATTGATGGACTTAGATCAAAATCCATAATACTTTTTTTGATACTTAGTTAATACAGGTCTATTGTTTTAATATTATTTTTTATTAAATATTTATACACAGTAGTCACATCAGTTACATATATCTGAGGTCTGTGTCAGGAAAAGGAAAGCTGTAACACAAAAATATTTGTTAAAGTGCAAGCATCAAAAAAATATAAATAAATTTATACTGTACTGTTGTGTTTCTCACATAAAGGTATTGATCTTGCAAATTTTGTAATATTTCTGGCATTTAATCCCTAATTTTGATTACTTTTCATTGATCCATTACTTTTCATCAACATCATAAGAAGAATCAACTCCCTCCCAAGAGAAAACTACTACAATAAAACCCTGTATGTTTCCATTGTGACATCACAAGATGAAACAGTCGCGCAATTTGGGTTGATGTTATAATAAAAATAATAATGGCCATATTTATATAGCGCCATATAACCAGTCTCATGGCGCTTTACATATTACTGACCTACATGTATCCCATCAGTTATTTATTTCGGACTGCTTACAGCACTTATAGCCGCCATGCAGTTTACAATGTTGAGTGTGTGGTTAGTACAATGGCCAGGCTGTTGTATCAGGTGACAATCCCCTGCTCTTTTTCGAGTAGTACAACAGGTTCTTTCACATCCCTTTCAAATACTGATTAGAAGTAGAAGGAGACAAGGCCAACAGCTTATAAACGTCCCTGCCCAAGGACGTGGCCAGGATTCGAACCCCCGACCTCCCGCACTCTAGACCGTGGGCACTCTACCAACTGAGCTAACTAGCAGGGCTCGAAATTAAGGAAAAAAAAGGAAGCGTAATTTTACGCCCAGCTTAAAATTTTTAGGCGTAATTCTCCAAAATTTAGGCGTAAATAATTGTGCATTAGTAGCTGAAATTTGTATGTCATAGGAAAAGGGTAAAAAAAAAATTATGTTGCAAATCATTTGCTTTTTTTGTAATAAACACTCGACTTTAAACTCATTGAGTTCAATATCGCTTTTTTAAACAAGACAGAGAAAGACAAAGGCGTGGCAGCCTTTTTTCCATGCGGTCACGCAAAGTTTCGCAGGAAGCCATGCAAGTGTTTAACGTACATGTCTAGGCCTAGCTAGGCTGTTAAAACGGATCTATCGCGCCGGCTTTGAGACAAATAAAGCGGCAAACAGAGACGATTTCTCTCATCTTTCAACAAAAAAATTGTTTGCATTTTACTACCATTTGCAAGCAAGCGTTTAGTGTAAACTTTTTTGTCTGTTGTTTCAAGTTTGAAACGCATAGTTTACTAATTACGCGGCGACGTTTGGCGTGTAAAGTCGGAACTTTTAACCGCAAAATGTCAAAGTTTGACAGCACCTGTAATGTAAACTATTTTCCAGCGATCTAGGCGTAATTTTACGCCTAAGTGGAAAACGTTAGGTGTAAAACGAGAAAATCTAGGCGTATTTACGCGCGTATCGGGCGCAATTTCGAGCCCTGACTAGTGAGGCTAACCTAGTTTAAATGCTGCTCCTGCCTCTTGAAGAAAACTAATTTAGATAACTGAAATATAACAGAAATAGAATTTGGGACAAAGAGAGTTAATGTTGTGTTATGATGCTACTTGCACTTTAATAAAAATGTCAAGTCCTAATCTAATAATAAAACTAGATAAAAACTATGTAATCAAATAAAAACTAATTATTAGCTAATTAGAGCAGTTTCCTACTGAGTGTTGTAAAACTAAAACTAAAGTAATTAATACAGAGCCAATCAAAGGAGAAAGTAAAAATGCTGAAGTAATTTGAGATTGGTTTTACTTGAACTGATCACAAGCAAAAAACGAAGTGCCATTTTAAAATGGAAAATGCCAAGCTAAACTGGAAAATCTGATATGTACATTTTAGGCTAAAGACCATATCTGGTATAAGCCAATGAAAACTGATTTGCTTTTCTCGCATTCTAAGACTAGATATCATATCCGATTTGACCCAGTCTTTAGAACTGCTATTTTTAGTATTGGATCTCAGAGCTAGTCTAGCCCAATAAGATATCAGCTTGCTCCAGAGACATGACCTGTGTTTATCTGACCTGATACGATATCTGTATAGAGCCAATCATTCAGACAAGCATACCCGGATATTGTTTGTCAGCACGTAATTACACCCAGTGCACAAGTTGTCCGTACAAAATATTGTGTCGCATTCGAATAGACAAGTAGTACTCATGACATACCTAGAGTCTAAACTGTCATATTATCAGCGCCGGCAGCGAAGAATGAAATCTGAAGCGAATTGTTTTAAGGCTCGACTTATACTGAGATAGTACATTGGAGTTTCACGACATAACAATTCTTACTTAAATTAAAATAATTAGGTAACTATATTTTTTTCTACCAAATTAAGTATATTGTACAAATACTTAGCGAAAATCTTTAAAATACATTCATCATTCATTGCTAATAATTTTAAAAAGTATTATAAAGCTAATTTAATGGTGAATCAAATATAGGATTTCTAGAACTCCCATTGAATTATAGAACTATAAACTTAAACATAATCTTTTTACTGTTTTTGCCTTTGTTTTGTTCTCTCTCCCCCTTTTTTTTTCCCTTTCCAAGTTCATTTAATTGACGACGTACGCATTATATATACAATACTTATAACACAACATGCTCAGTTATTCAGTTTATTTACTCAAATGTAAACGGTGGCCAACTCGGAAGCTTAATGCTACTTTGGCAACCGTACACCCTCTACAAGTATCTCTCTATTTATTCTGTATGTATATCATTAATTTGTTTTAAATCTATTTTGTCAAAAAATGTAAAACCTATAAACAAGTGTGTAATAAAATTGAACTTGAACATGAACTTAGATACAGAAACAAGGACCTCTTATCAAATAACCGAAAACTATCATTAACGTTACATATAGGTCACTAATAAAATCCTGTCTAATTTTCATGAAATTAACGTTTTTACAAGACATTGTATAATGAAATTCATCACCTACTTCATTGGAGTTACAAAACAAACAAATACGTTCTTCAATAGGAGTGTTAGTGTTAGTTTCTATAGGCATCTTATGAGCTGAAATCCTAATTTTAGACACAGCCTGACGATGTTTACCATTCGTAACGTAATATAAGTACCTTTCAAAATTCATATTTGACTTAAATAAATTAAAAGTACGTATTTTTCTGTTATTGTGAATTTGACTTTGCCAGAAACTGACATAGAAATTGGAAAGCTTAGACTTAATCGTTCTAATAAAAGTACCTATATGAGAGGGAGATATGTGGAAATCCGAAATGTGACCATAGCCACATAATTGTAGTTAGTATTGAGTTTATGAAAATGACACAACTGGAATTTGAAGTACATCAGACAAGACTAGTTAGAAGCTTTGCCAACGAGAGTATTATTAAAATTAGCGTATTTTAAACGTAACCAATATTTCAAAGTCAATATTGCGATCTGTATTATTAAAGGTGTTCTTCCTAATTCTGAGTATACTGCCAGGTTTGATGCTTTACTGTGAACACCCAGAATACGCTTACAAAATTTCAAATGAAGTTTCTCTATACAACTTACAGATGTAAATAGTTTACGTTTAAAATGGTTGAAACTACATGTAGATATTTTTCCCAAACACAAAAAAACCCATTTCATCAGGAAAACGTGTAAACAAACTTCAAACTCACGTAACTCTAAAAACATTATTCCGTCATGTTGTTTTTCCTTCACAGAAATGAACCCCTAGACTTGCTCTACCAATTGGTGAATTCAACAACCCCCCTATTGGAAGAATTGCCTTGATTTCCTGCATAAACTTATGCTAATCAGTTTTGCAGGTTTCCGCCACATGGTGTTTCAGGCACTTGAGATTTGAGCCAGAAAATCTGCGCACGGTGGTGAAAGAGTTAAAGGATTAAACAACTTTGAATTAATGTTCTGCAACTATGGCAATACTATCATAATTGTTGTTAAATACAAGTTTTATTAACCCACCTCTTTTTCCAGATATTTTGGTAATACTTCAGCTTCATTGTAAAGTGTTACGAGGCACTTGCCCCTGAAAGAACAGGATAAACAAGTTTGTCACACATCCTACCTTAAGGTTACAGTACCATAAACCTTCAAGAGTGCCTCTCGTTACAAAAATATATGGACTAGGCTTTACAGGAAACCATAGAAACCTATACATCACTGTAAAACTTATGGAACAAAAAATCTATGGAATTACTGTTTAAAATTAAGATTTAATTGGAAAGCAGTACTAAGCCTACAAATGCAAAAAAGACAAGGCTCAGATCAGTGAATTATGTGCCTATGCATTTGGGTGTACACGATCCATTCAACTGCACTATGTCAATCAGCAGATGACAGCCTCCAAAAGGGTGTCAGGGATTTTTAATATTTTACTTTGGTTGTTTGCCAATCCTTCTTGAAGTTTGAGGTAGGAAAATCTTCAAAACTACATGATGCTAATTAAGCCACATAAAAAAAGAAAATATGGCTAAAGCCCAACACACTTTGGTTCCTTGATAGTATATATCTATCATTTGGCCAAGTTTTACAAGGATCCGATAATTATTAAGACATATATAATTCACTCCAAGATAGGTACAGTATTGTGCAAAAGTCTTGCAAACGTATTTCGACGAATTTCGCTCTTTGTTCTTACGAATGTCGGCGACGAAGAATCGAGCAGATACGCGAAAATTCGAATCCAAAACGAAATATCGCCAACCTGCGAGCGACATTTCGACGATATTTCGTTTATTGTTAAACGAAAATTCGGACCAGGTTATCGAAATATCGTGATCCGAAATTTCGAAGCATACGAAATTTCGAAGAAATTTCGGCAAGCGAACATGTACAATCTACAATTCTTGCGTGAATATATTTCGTATTTTTACCCTTTCTTTCACCAGGATTAACGCGTGACAAATTCGAATTCATGACAAACAAACACGGTTTTTAAGATGGTTTTGGTAAATACCCTGGGTGCCAGAGGTTTTCTAAGTTTTACGCCGCGGCATATTCTAAGCCGCCATCAAAAAGTCAAGATTCTGTGAACGGTCAGCCAGACACGTCTCATTGCTGACAAAAATACCGCGGTGGTGCAACTTAATTTCCCGGTATTAAAACGGGCACTTTCCATTTACGTGAACTGATGCATAAAGGGCTTTTAATTCAAAAAGATTGCACTTTCCCAGTAGAAGTTTTCTGGTAAGAGTATAGAAGTTTTTTCACGTCTTTCATGACAAACGTTGCTTCGTTAGTACCGCGTAATTTGAGACTGACACGTTCACGCCTGACTGATTGCACGTGGAAATTCAGACTCCAAGAAGTTGAGATAATTAGGACGGCAAACAGTTGCAATGATTTCAGCCAAAACCTTTAACAAGAGAAGGATCTGCCGTAAATGTGAAACTGCGCTGAAGCAAAACTTTATTTGGTGTTATGCTTTGCGCTAAGCGAGTGAGTCGAGCTTTAAAGCGGGAATGTTGTGTAAAAAAAAACAGACAAACATGCCGGCAACATGTCTGCTCCGCTTCGGAGAATATTCAAAAAGCCATTTTCTTGGAAACGTTATGCAATGGTTTTTACAAAGATGACTGGAAGGCTGACGGTCTGAATATTATTGTGGACATACAGAAGGTACAGTTTACAGTTGAACACGTTCGAAGTTGGAGCGTGCGATTTAAGTAACATTCCTTTCGTTCATTACCCATCCGGCCTTCGATTCAAACCGGGAATCAAAGCATCAGATTTCTATTCTTAGCCATTATAATGACAGAACTGAAGTAAACTCTGCAGTTGTTGTCCTGTACCGTTCGAAAGAGAGTCGTAATGTTCAGTTAGTCAAAGTCCGAATAAATTAAGTTTACAACTCAGGTTTGTCGAATTGACCGAGTATGCCGGAAAAAGTACATGTACTTGATCTTTGACGGGCATCGAAATTTCGAAGGACCGAAATTTCGAAAGACCGAAATTTCGAAGAAGCGAAGTTTTGCGCGAATATTCGCAGAGTATCAAACAAAATTTAGCGCGATCTTTCGCAGAGTGCAGCGAATTTTCGTGCTAACCTGTCGCAGAGCACTGCGAAATTTCGCACAGATTAAACAAAACGCTTTACGAATTTCCGTCGAAATATCGCCGAAATTTCGGCTCATGAAAATTTTCGTTCATTTTCGCCGTAAAGCCCCGAAAAGCCCAGAAATTCGCCGAAAGGTTGTTGCAAGACTTTTGCACAATACTGTAGTAAGCAAGTAAATGAAGTCAGAGTTTTTAGTTTCGGAAGTTTTACAGCGACTTCACACTTCTTAAATGTTTTGTTAACAAGTCAACTCAACAAGCCAATGAAATGCAGGACCCCTTGGCCTGTTGTGAATGAACCAATAATTTGCGGGAAATGAAATGGTTCGGATTACATTCCTACAGTACTGCATTGCTACAGTAGTTTCACCAAATTATCTGGTTTAGAATTTCCCAATTCCCTGACACGATTTTGTAGCTTAGATATCAATTGACATGTAGTGAAAATTTCAGACAATTCGAACAAATTTGTCATTTGAGCTTTTTAAAAGCTCTATTTTGGTTCAAAATCAGATTGCAGAAAAGAGCAATAATATTGAAAAGTCTAGCTCAAGTCTTGCCACTCCAACACATTAGTGATCTCTTAGCCCGATCAAAGCTTAAAATAGTTGCATCCCAAAATTTTATAGTAAGTTATTTGCTCGGTTGTTTGTAGCTTTCTTCTTGTGTTAACAACGACTATTGCTCAAACATGTGAAAGCCTAAAAGGCTTCGAAAGCAAAAGGGAACATCAAAGGCAATAAAAGTTTGAAGGGTGAATGCTGAAGGTGAAGCAGTCTGAAACAAAACGGCAATACATGCTTAGGTCAATTTGCTGAGATTGTGGTGTTGGATTCAAGCGAGTCAGAGTTGGAGTAAGAGTCCCCATCAGACTTTTTGTTTCCATCTAAGCTTTCTTGGAAACAAATCTTCTTTCGGCTGGCTCCTATCGATTATTTTTCATCTTCAGGTTTACACCACTCAGGATTTCAATGAAAGTGAAAATATGAACCCTTGTCTTGTATGCATTTTTGGCCTTGTTTTCTTTTTCTCTTTTGTTGTCCAAAGGCATTCTACAATGTACTTGCTTTTTAGGATACATAAGGCAAACCACCGATGGAATTATTGAATCGTGTGGAAAAACTTTCCACAATAAATGTAAACACTCATAGACGGAAATGAATATGTGCCAACTTTCCCGCACTTTCGTTACGGCTGAGTGATCCACTTGTCATATATATGTTAATAATCTGCTGTCAATCAAATAGAACCTTTACTTCTGGTAAAAACTTACTTTTGTTATTTCTCCGTCAATATTGATTTTTTTTAACAAAGTTTTTGGTATATGAAACATTGCTACTAGAACTACATTTCTGTGGGAGGAAATTTGTTTTCCATATTCTCCGTTTTGAAGGTCTACAGTAACCTTAACATTCAAATAGATATGGTTTGTATACTTAACAGTTTACAATTTTAAAAGGAATATTGACTAAACTACAAAGATTGTGTACAAAATGCCATAATTGTAATTTAATATATAATTATCAATGAAATACCAGTGTATATTATTTTATTTCTAAAAAGTGATATATTCATGTGTGAAGATATCACTTTTGAAAATATGACTTGCTTTCTAAGATTTCTAGCCTTTTTAGTAAGAGATTGAAACTGGTATTTCATCAATAATTAAACAGAACATTACATGACGGCTTGGAGATACAGATCTTCTCAAGACATGTTGATGAAATAATTATCTGTATCGTTCGCTGCGCTCACTCTACAAAATCTGTATCTCCACGTGGCCATGTAATATCCTCTATGTATCTGATGCTGCAAAGACAGTGCACATACCTGATGGTGTTAGCATTAATGTTTTCATACTGACGAGATAAGAACACTTCACGATGACTCAACTGGTGCCGGGAGACATCCTCTAGTTCAATATCACCCATTTCAACTTCTGCATCTTCTTCAGCTTGCACTGAAAAACAATAAAAGAAACACTTAACACAACAATTATACTGTAATTATGATGGACTTGGATGACTGATAGCATGTTGAAACAGAACTCTGCCATTTCAATGGCTTGGGTCGCATTACCTAGCCAAAACTATGATTAGGACTTTTACTATAGTTAAATAGTGAATTTAGCTAATAACATACTTTGTATGATTGCAGATATTTAGTAAGTTGATACATGTACAACAGAATCAGAGATTCTGCAAGACTGGCACATGGATAGCACTAGAAATGTTTACTCTGGATCCAGGGACCCATACATATTTTTGGGTTTGGGGTCCCTGGTTTTTGGGTGCACCTGGGATGCATTGAAATTTATCAAATGCATATGCTGGTTTTTGCAGATAAAAATTAGAATCATTCCAGAAAAAAAGTGTTGCCATTGTTTTCGTGTAGCTCTGTACTGAATTTTTTTTTGTAAAGGTACAGAGTACCAATGGATACCAGAGGCTAGCAGAAATACCGACGTTTGTACCATAAATTATGGACCGAGTATTCCCCTTTTTTGGACCAAGTGCGAAGCCATAAAATGGAGGGGAAAATCAGGATCCAATCCAGCTAGGCATGGACCAAAGCAAACAAGGTTAATAATATGTTTATTACATGGCTTTTTTTTTTTTGAGACTGGAAGTGGGCAGAAGGTCCATACGGAAAGTTGTGGACCCTAAATTGACAAATCACAGCTCACGAAATTACTTAGCTACATTATAGTAATCTCTTCAGAGACCATGAACAGTTTAATTACCTCAAGCTACATCAAAAGAAAGATGGCAAGCTGTGAAAGATGGCAAGCAGTAGTCAACAAAGTATATAATATTATAAACTAGTGATAAACCTACATCTATCCCTTTGAGCTAGATAAACTATGGTTAGCTTTTCTTTCTTCCTATTGCCATTGTCAGAGCAACTAATTAAAGTTCAGTTTACTATATACGGTATTGTAAATTCAGGTCACACTGAGGATGCCATTAAACAGTTGTTAAATCTGTTTAACCATAATTATTTAACTTTATTTGTCGTGTGACCTCAGCCAAATCTGTACTTCAAACAAAGAATTTCAAGATTGCAAGGGACTTATTTGGCGCCAATGCTACTAAATTTGAGTGTTGGTGACTAAAATTTCTGAGTTAGTCGCCAGTTTTCACAATGTCCGTTCTAAGTATTATTTAGCCAATAAAACATGCCAGCAAATGTTCTTTGTTGCTTGAAACTTGAAATGTGGTGACCACAAAATTAATGGTCTTTTGGTGGCTAAAAAAATTAGCTAGTCGCCAGTTGGCGCCTACGTGAAAAAGTTAATTTCGGACCCTGAGGGACAGAAACAAATTAGAGGATATACATGTATTAGGTGGCTGCACGGAGGTACATAATTTATCTTTGATCAATCAATCTTTATCAATCTTTATTTCACACCTATTATTATATTTACAGTTCCTTGTTTGAAAAAAAAAGGAGCAAAATATGAAAAAGTCAATGACAAAGGTACAATATACATATTAAAGGTGTCTAGGGGCTAAATAAACAACGGTTTTCTAGTTAGCCCCTAAACAAAGGTTTTCTAGTTAGCTTACGAGCTATCAAGTTAAACATGAAGATAAATTCTGTATCTCCAAGCAGCCATGTAATTTACTTTTTATTACATAAAACCATTCAAGGAGAGTATTTTCATTTTCTACTTTTGAAAACAAACAAAATTTCTTAACAATAAAAGCAAAGCATGTTTACCACAATACATGTACAAGGTGTAAACAAAAGTAAGCTGACGTAGTTAAAGCAATGTGTGATAGTTATCATGCAATTTGTGAGTAGAGAAGTTGCTTATTTATAAACTAACAGTAGGTACAGAATCAGTCGAACAACAAACACAACATTGGGTTTCAAAAGCTGAATTGTAATATCATTTTTAATAGTACTGAACAGAAAACATTGTAGAGACTTCAGACTTAGTTTAAACTGCTTGTATGCAAGATTAACTATTTATGAAAGTCATGGGTGCCACTTAAACAATTTCACTGACCATAATAAGACTGTTCCCTCGTCCAAAACAAAGGTCATTATCAAAACCTGTAGCCTCCCATCACAGATACTTTGAGGCATGAGGGACTGTCGTAGCAACCTGAAAATTAAATTCCCTGACTTTGACAAGAAATTTAGAATTTCCCTGACCAGATGCAAAATTCCCTGACTTTTCCCCTGACCTGTGGAAACCCTGAAAGTATCAGGACTCGATCTCCACTTAATTAGATGAAAAAGAAACTGCCAAATTATCTTTTGTTTCAATTGCATTTAGCACATGAGTGGAGGCCTAAAGGCACAACGTCACAAGGAATATTTTTGACAGAATACGTTGACCTTGGACTAAACAAGTTCAAAACCTAATATATATTATCCTGGCTAGTGAAAAGGGAAATGCAGTAAGAGGTTAAAATTAGAGAAAAACAAACAAAACTCCTTTGTTGTTACATTTGAAATGTCATCTGGTAAAACTAGTGATGGCACAGACTTTTAAAATGAATTGGACTTAAAGCAAGTGGCAGAGACCAGATGTAGCTAATTTTATTCCTTTTCTTGAGAAAAAAAAGACCAGAACAAGGAAAGAACAGCTAAATAAAGTGAATACCAAGGTAAAAAACAAACAAATCAAACCGGATGTCTCAGTCTTGAGCTCCATCTCACAACCTTCCGAACTTGGAACTATTAAGTTGAAAGCAAGCACTACCAGGTGAGCTGAGCTATATTGTGGCATTAATTGATTTTGAGTGGAGAAAAAGTGCTACATGTACAAATAGATTAATCCTTGTTTACGTTTTTCCTCATTAGCATACATCAAACTTCAAGGGATGTAAAGAATGTAATATATAAAGTGGTAAGCTGTAGTGCTAAGTGTGCACGCCCTACGAGGGAAAGAGAAAAAATCTCTGACCCAAGTGGGACTGGAACCCAACGACCTCCAGGTTACATGTCTGGCGCTCTACCAACTGAGCTATCAAGTCAGATGAGAGCAATCATGGGTATTGGTGCGTTATATGGGGTCACGGCGATTAAACATGATTCAATATCATAACTACATGTACATATTCAAGGGATGTACATGTACAAACAAACAGAGTTCATAAACCAAAAGAGATTGTCACACTTTATAACCACCAAAAAATTGAGAGTGATATGATAAATATATTTTGAGGAATGAGTGTTTAAAAATCTCAAAATTTACAAAGAATGTATAGCGACAGCAACTCTGCCCCCACAGTTTTGAAAAGTCAATTTCTCTGGCAATATTTAACATATCAATCTCAAATTTTCGGTGATTACTAAGTTAACAATTCTCTTTCAATTGATGTAGTCTGTTTGTTTGTTGCTTGAAGTTTAATTATGCTAATGAAGCAAAAATGCAAACAATGACGTCAGCAAGGATTCGCCTATAGGGATGGTGTGGGCTGTCGGAGGGACAAAAAGATAACAATGTGTTTGATTGCTCACATAATAATACCCATATGGATTAACATTTTTAAACCAGTTCAATTCTTTCACACTGGTTCATATTTTTAAAACCAGTTCATTTTTATTCAAGATTCTAAAATGGAAACTTCTTTTTGGAGTGGTTGGGGCTGGTCATTAATTTACCTACACGTGCCATTTATCAAAAAGCCCTAAATTAGTGAGCACTTAAGTCCACTGATGTTCAGTTCACATGACCATTGAAGAAGGTTACAGTAAAGTAAAACTACCCTATATTAGTGACTAGCCCTAAAAACCCTAAATTACTGAGCATTTAGGTTTACTGATGTTAGATTATTTTAAATGTTGGGTTAGGGCTTGGATTAGTGGACATGACTATTGAAGATGGATTACAGTCTGTGTTGTTCAGTGACTTACCCTAAATAATTAATGACCTAGCCCTAAATTAGTGAGCACTTACAGTGTATGTTCACTGATGTTTTGTTTAAAAAAATTATATTTGATCTTTCCATTACATGTAGTCCTCGAGTTGTTTGTGTTCCAACTGAACCATAATCCAGTTCAATATGGTACTGTCTTCCTTACAAAAATGTATACATTAATTTTTATCAAATTCTCTACCATTATCTGTGAAGTTTTGTTTGGAAAGCCATGGTTGTACAATGTTAAAGTGCTACTGAAGCGAAATTTCATCATTAAAGTTAAGATCTCACTTGAAAGTCCTTTCGAAATGAGGAAGAATAGTATTTTCTGTTTGTCAATATCTCATCTCGTTCCATAGATATTCAGGTTTTTGGAATATGCAAATTAGATGGTCTGTGACGTCATAAGGTTGACACAGCCATGAAGACAAATCACAAAATGAAGAATATCTCTGCAAATGGTGGGTAAAAACAATTGATACTTTTCACACATATGATACGAAGGAAAATACACGTCATTGTGCAAATTAAGATGTTACCATGGTAACACTCTAGGCCCCAGGCTCCTTCAATGAGGAAAATAATTTTCCTAATTTCTCCTTTGCCAAACAATTTTTTTCTACTGTTGGCATATCAGAAGGTTTGGAACAGTGTAGGCATTGTATGTGAGTGGCTTAAAGTAAATTATTTTCTGTATAAACAGAGTTAAAAACTACAATTTTATGTTCAAGGTGAAAGGAGCCTGGGGCCAAGAGTGTTTCCCATGGCAACATCATGATTTCCACAGTGATGTGTATTTTCCTTAGTACTACACATGTGCAAAGTTTCAATTGTTTTTACCCACTATTTGCAGAGATATTCTTCATTTTGTGATTGTCTTGATGGCTGTGTCAACCTTATGACGTCACAGATCATCTAATTTGCATATTCCAAAAACCTTAATATCTCTGGAACGAGATGAGATATTGACAAACAGAAAATGCTATTCTTCCTCATTTCGAAAGAACTTTCAAGTGAGATCTTAATTTTAATGATGAAATTTCGCTTCAGTAGCACTTTAAATAGCATTCAATACTTCATCAGCCATTTTGTTGTGAAGGGGATGAACATTTATAAATTTTGTGTGATGATCAATTAGGTTTATAGTTCATTTTTGTCTTGGTTTACATTCATATGGACAATACCAAAAGTCCATTAGGTACATACATAAGATTGTATTTGATATGCTAGGCCATTACAACTTTCAACATTCTGACAAGTTTACAAGTAGAAGGCTGATTTCCAAATGGGGCATATGAAAACAGATCCTATATGTTTACAATAAAATACATGCACAAATTGTACATATTATATCATTTTGTATAAAAAATATAAAACAAAGTAGTCATACACATGTTTATGTATATTACACGGCGGCAGGCTTATAAACTGTGTCAAGCCTTTAAAAACAGTAGTCAGCGTAACTCAGTATCAGGTAATATTAAAGCAACTTTGCTTTTAAATTGTCGAAGCATACTAGCATTTTTGGCCACTTCCTGAAGGTTATTCCAGAGCATAGCACCACTGTACTTAAAGCTACTAGTTTTTGGCCTTGGAAGTGCTAAGTGCCACTGTCAGAAAGTCGAAGTAACGAGGTTCTTAGATTTGGGGCAAACTTATTTAAAAGAATTTTAAAAATCATTGATGCTTTTATTTCCTGGTGCCTTATATGAAGGACCTTCCAGCTTAGGGAGTCAAGGACAGGACTTTTGTAGTTTATTTTCAGTTGCAGGACCTAATTGCCACAGGTATCCCACAAGGTTGAGCAATAATCGAAATAAGGTTGGACTAAGGCTTTGTATATTCTTACCAGTGAGTAGAATGGGATGAAGGGTTTTATTTGTTTTATGGCGGCAATACCTGAACAAGCTTTTTTGCAAATTTTCTCTATATGACTCTCAAACGAAAGTTTTTAATCAAGTTCCACTCCAAGGCATTTATGGGATGAAACTTGCAAAACTTTAGTTTTATTGATAAACACAGTACTAGATAAGTCACCAGCTTTATTGGTCAAGCTGTAAGTTGATCCAATAAGCACAAGTTTTATCTTTGAAGGGTGGAACTGGAGCTTATTGACGGAGAGCCAATCACATTTTCAAGATCAGTATTTAGGTTAGAAGCAAGTTCAGCCACATCATTAGAAGATATAAAAAATTGTGTATCGTCAGCACATATGCAAGGCTTAGTAGATGTTAAACAGCTGGGTAAGTCATTGATGTAAAGTAGATGCCCAAGGCATTTACAAAACACCTTTGCTGTCTTCCGGTGAGGTAAGAGTTGAACCATTTAAGTTCAGAGCTGGAAATTCCTGAAAATTGCATTTTATCTAATAATATAGAATGATTTATTGGGTCATAGTATTAGTAAATGAGTTAGCTTGGAGTGGATTGTTAACTGGATTAACTCTGCTTGTTATTGGCCTTTCGTCCACATGGAAATAACAAAGTGAAACAAAATTGTTGATAACTTTTTTAGTTATTTCCGTGTAATTCTTATTTATCTATTTTTGTGGACTAAGTTCAAAGAGCAATGCACTGAGATTCCCACGCACCTTAATATATAGACAAATGATCCTATTGAACTGCATTAGGCATATTAAAAATGAATAATTTCATCTAAATCCTCCTTTCTTTGCATAACTTAACTATAGTTGACATTATTTCACTGCAGAAAAAGGGACTAAAATGATAGCTACAGGAAAAAAAATTCTCCTCAGATTCAAAATTTTCTCACAAAAATGCATATTTCCCATAAGTTTCATGTTTGCACTAACCTCACTTTCTGTCTCCCAACACCTAAACTTGCCCAGAACCAAGCCATTCTGTCCACAAACACTTCATATCAAGCTAAATTCATCCATAATGACTGCAAAGCATGCCGGGAAATCCTACCAAACAGCGACATGGCCCTTTCCCCATCTTCATTCTTCAAAATATATACTAAGTCTAAAGCCATTTCGACCTAATAGCTTCATATTGGAATCAATGGCAAGTAAATATCGTCCAATATTCAAAAAAAGCTATGATAGGTGGCTCCAGACCCCATATAAAGCCCACGCTAAAGTGACAGAAGTAGTCCTAGCTCATTCACGAGTGGGAAATGAAGCTTGTTCTCTATCACAATTACACTGGCACAGACTCGGTTCTTTGAGAAAGTGCTGATTGAAGCTCTCATCAGACTTAATGATGTCCTCCAGCACTCTATAAATGGAGAAAAAGGCTTTAAAAAGCCTTAAATTCTGTATTCCCCCAAACAAACTTCCCTCCAGCTCAATAGAGATCTGACGTCAACATATCCCCAGTATTATAGGTCAGTTGAAAATTCCATGGTAACAGTGACTACAGTTTTCTTAGGGGGGGAGGGTTTGTTGCAGTCTAGAATAAGCCAAAAATCAGTTAAAAGCCCTTGGGGCTTAAAGGGTTAACCGATTTTCGCGATATGAAAGGGACAGTTTCACAGTCTAAGGTTTGTCTTACAAGGGAGTCACTCAAAACCCTCTGCACTATACATGTACGTTACTTCATGCAACTGTTGAGCTCTTTCGTAAAAGTCCTCTTCTAGATACAATGTTAGAGGTGATTAACTTTTCTTTTGCCTTTCTTTTAGCTCAGTAATCTCTCATCTGTATACCGTAAATCTTCTATGAAGCGCCCAGGGCGCTTATTAAATTTCGAAGGCCTTAGGGGGAGCGCTTATTGGAAGAGGGGCGCTTATTTAATTTCCTAAACCAAACACTCAGATTCTCTTACTGTATTTCGTAAACTTTATTATCAACAAACAAAGCCAATATGAAATGTAACACAATGGTATGTCCGATAATAATTGTTCTGTGATTGGGAGAGCGGAGGGGGGCGCTTATTAGAAGAGGGGCGCTTATTAGAAGAGGGACGCTTATTAGAGAGGGGTGCTTAGTACAAAACGGCTCCAAAGGGGGGGGGGGGGGGGCTTAATAGAGGGGAGGCGCTTATTTGAGAGGGGGCGCTTAATAGAAGATTTACGGTAAGTCAGTGCAGTTGACACAGTTTGATTTAACTGCTGCATGTTTACAAGTAAGGCTTTATTAGGAGTGCACATGCACAAATAAATTTCAGTGACTGGAAACAAATTAGCATAATGAGAGGGTATGGGTTCAATGATTAGTTACTTATACAATATATGTTGCCATCCAAATCAACAAGCACTTGTGTGGCACACTGCAACAGTCGACTGGATCTTCAAGTGCCTGAAGCCCAATTGGATGAGGTAAATAAGTGGATGGGTACAGTAAGATATCAGAGGGCCAAGTAAAGGAAGGGTGGAAGAAGAAAGGGGGAATAAAGTAGAGGGGAGGAGTGGGTTGTCAAAAAATGTTTTGCAGGGGAGGGGTGGGTGGAGTTTTTCTTTTTAAATCCCCCTCCCCCTGCAAAAAAAATTTTTTAATGAATCCAGAAAAAAATCCTTTTAGAATCTTGAAAAAAAAAAAACAGTTTTAATACTTTGAAATGGTTTAAACATTTTTAACCACAACATTTTTTTAACCACAACATCTTTTGTAGCAGCTAGAAATTGAGCAACAAGGGAGAACCAATCACATTACACAACAAAAACAAAGCATTCCAACAAGAACCAATCACATTGCACAACAAAAACAAAGCATTCTAACGAGAACCAATCACATTGCACAACAAAAACAAAGCATTCTAATGAGAACCAATCACATTGCACAACAAAAACAGAGCATTCTAACGAGAACCAATCACATTGCACAACAAAAACAAAGCATTCCAACGAGAACCAATCACATTGCACAACAAAAACAAAGCATTCTAACGAGAACCAATCACATTGCACAACAAAAACAAAGCATTCTAATGAGAACCAATCACATTGCACAACAAAAACAAAGCATTCCAACGTACGGTTCCTTGAGCTAATCAGTGTTGATTACGAGACAATAGCATTTCCGCTTGCTCAAACTTCAATACGGTAAAAGGCATATTTGGTCAACTAGTTCTGAAGGCAAAGCCTTTTGAATGAAGAAAATTGCATGGATATGCTAGGATATATACTTTGGAATACTTGATTTTCGTTTTGGAATGTGTTTAGTTCTTGTTGTCTAAGTGGCCCTGGTTTCAGTAGTCGCACTGTAATTTCATCATATTATTACTGCTTAAAGAATGCCAATTAGGATTAATGCTTTGCAAGCTTGAATCATAGAAAACCATTACAATCGCCATTTTCGTACTGTACGAAAATGGCGATTGTAACGGTTTTCTATTGTTCAAATGTAAACACGGGCTCGCAAAGCATTAATCCTGATTGGCATTCTTTAACAAAAAAAAAAAAAACTGTTCTGCTTGCCATTTCCCTTTTTTGTCCCGAGTTCATAAAATGACTTCCTTCTTTTGATGCTTTACACAATACTGACTCTAGCTGAAACATTACTTTCTTACTTCTGATGGTTTACTGCAGGAAAAGAGATACTTTTACATGACAGACCAGAGCTTAACCACTGAGCTAATAATCAAACTGCTGTTTTATTATTAGTTTCCATATATATCAATAATATGTACATATTTGTACATTGGATATTCTTTTGTATAAATTACAGTGTAATGTTTGGGTCGCACTTAGGTAAAATTCAATTTGTTTACAATTAAACAAAATTTTGAAGCCCCTAAATATTAGTTCAGGTCATACTTCATTAAAATCGTATTTTGGAAAATGATGCTGTCCAAGAAATGTCAGAGAGGTTCCTATATCCAATATGTTAATTATATGACATCACAAGAGGCCTCATTTATTATACAAAAACATTCTGGCAGAGATAAACATTATTTTGTACACATCCATGTTATATTTGGGCCTTACATGTATATCAGCGATTTTACAAACTATTTTGTATACATCAAAAACAGTTTCATTCACAAGGAGAAAGCAATGACCTTTTGTTGGCCTCCTGCGAGTGTTAAGGCATATTATAATTACCCTCAGCACAGTGTACTGGAATCATACATACTGACAAGAACTTGTCACAGGTTTTTTGCGCAGCAATATACACTGTAATCCTTAAAAAGGTGCTCTGAAATCGTAAAAATATATCAACAACACCTAATTACACTAGCCCCCCTACCTAATAAAAAAATTGCATGGCCTCTTGCTAGTAAAAAATAGTGACAACTTGCAACAGTTGCCAGGGATATAAATAAAGGAAAATGAAGTGATTTTTTGATAAGGTGCAATTTTTTACTTTTGCCTGTCAGTGTCTCTTCATTTTAGTATATTTTGGCTGTCAAAATTTGCTTGGTAATTACTAATTGCTGGTAATTATTTTCATCCCTGGTTGTTGGTGGTATTTTAATCTAATTTCAAGCCTTCCTGCTAACACAAAATTTATAAAGAAACACGGAAATCAACATAGCCATTGAGTTATCAAATTGTAAATATCACTTATGGTAAAATACCTTTTCTTTGACATTGAAGCTATTTGCCAGACAAAATTGACTTCCTGCTCAATATCTCCTTTACAAATCTAAGGAAGTGTATAAAATTTTCTGACATTTAAGGATTTATCAACTTTTGATAATTTTTCATCGGTGTCAAAACCAACTTTAAGAATACTATTATGATAAATTTGTGTTTTCAAATAATGTTGCTGAAAATGTAATAATGTTGTGTATATATGTGTGTGTTCTTGGTAGTACAACATGCTATTAATCCCATGGTTACATGTTTACAAATGACAACACTACTCTGACATCAACAATATATATCTACATACATCATGATAATTAACATGTTGAATCATGTTACAAGTCCTACAATACCATTAATTGACCTTGAGACATGCATATAATAATTATCTGATCTTAGAAAGTGAGTGTGCGGTATTCTTTGTATTAACAAAGGTATAATAAGCTCCCCCAGAACAATGGAGAAGAGAAAAATCTAGAAATGTCCTGTTATTCTAAAAGGCAGTACCAATACATGTATGAGAAATAATGTTGAAATGTGTGTTTGGTGGTGACAATAGAGTTTTTCAAAGGGCAATATCAACTACATATAATGCTATAACACCCATGTGACATATTTAAGTGACTGAAAAAATAATTTGAGGAATATTTTTTTCAAGGCAGAAAAGTTGAAATCCAGCTGCAAATTGAGCACCCTTAAAATTCCATGATGCTTAAAATCTAACTCCAACAGAAATCAATAATTACACCATGAGAAGGCAATATGATTGCTCTGTCGGCACCACAATGCCGTCACAGAAGCAATAGTTTGAAAATAAAAACAAAACCTTAAATGAAATGCTTAATTATGCCAGGAAAACACAGACAGATAATATGAATGGTTCACCATCACACAAGCAACATTTTGAGTTCATGCATTATGAATGAACCATGCATCTTTTTCCTACCACTCTATATACTCTACTCACATAAATGTTTTTCAGCTTGGATTCCCAGGGTTGAGGACATATCCCTTTTCCTGAAGAAGCACTGTACTTTTGCTTCGACTTGGCCATTGCTCGTCTAGAGATCAACACACATAATAACGCCATTTCAATTTTTGCCGACTCTGACAGTACGGAGCACCCTTAACAAATGTACTTACTTTCGTCAATTCCTCAATTCTCCGGATTTGGTACGGTAGAGAGGGATTCGTCTCGACATATACGTAATCTACAAAGTAGAATAAATATATATGGGGAATAGTAAGTGTTTTCTATGATCTTATACTTCGTGTGGAACGTTTATTCTAAGAACGCACATGTCGTGGAAGCAGAATGCGGCTATATGGTAACCGCGCACGGAAAACTAACCGGCTCGCAACTACGCAGATTTTTCTCTCCTTTCGCTTTTTAGCAAACCTAAAACATACTGATCACCGAGATCAATGATATAGGAATAATAACGAACACTGGGACAAAAGAACAGGGGTCTCAGACACTAAAACGTATCTCAAAATTGCCGTCAATTTTCACCGTTGCGGCTTCGGACGATGCATTGAAAGGCAGTCCGCTTTGTTTGAGTTTTCCCGGCACAAGAAGAAAATAACGCAACCGCACACGTGCAGTAAACTGTTTCCCGGTCAGCGTAATTCCAATTTGGCACGAACTAAGCTCAGATAACGACATCTATGGAATTAATGATATAAAACTGAAGGACTTCTAACGCTCTTGGCGACGGCGGGAAGTTCGATATTTCGAGTTCAAACGCGAGCGACGGATTCGGGATTTCAACGCACTTCACTCGTACTCACCTCCAACCCGGAAAACGTTGGCTGGATTCGCCATCTTTCATAAAGAGGCCGGCAGTTCTATAGTAGTGACTGCGACAAATGAGAATTTACAAATGTGAGTTATTCTTCATGGATAGCCTGTGCCCTATTACCCGATCCAAACGTCATTTAGCACACGACGGCCATTATTGTTCATCCCCCGTGAACACGCGTCTTCCTCCCGTCGTGACGTCACGGGGCCCCCCCTGAATCGGAATTATCCGAACCTACACCCAAACCACATTCTATTCACTGCGCAGACTCGGAGGAAATCCGAGGTCTACCGTGATTGACAGCTTTTGATTGACACCTTGTTTATTGTTTACGTTTGGTCACGTATTCACCCCGCTATCAGGCATCCCCTAAATACGATTGGTCTGTAACGCCAGGGTTTCCCATGCCTTTGTCACGATCTGGCTTGGCATCCCACAATGAACGTCAACATCATTCATAAATCATGATCTTTAGCTTGTTTGTTGGGAGTCGATAGGTGTTTGTCACTGACGCGAAAACGAAAACTGAAATTAAGGGAACACTCCAGAGCGGTCATGCCCCCTCTTGTAACTTTGGTGACAGGCCAACCATCAAGTCGCAATTGATGGCTGATAAATCTTCATTCGCTGTCTTAACATCAGGTTTTTACACTAAGTAATATATTCATTCTTATCCCATGAGTTCTCAGGCGCATTTTAACGATATTCCTACCGAAATTTCAATCTAGATTACCTTCAATTTATCCACGGGGTCGACGTACGTCGATTTCATCAAAACACAAAGACAGACATCTTGTATGATGACGTCACGCTGATCCAATACACGCAGACTCATTGTCACCCTGACGCCAAGAAACCGGTTCAACCGGTTTGGGTTCATTTTGGGCGTATGACACACAGATAGGCGGGGCTTAGGTTGATTGAAAGCCCGTCAAACAGTAGGTACGGATCAATCCAGTCATTCACATGCTGAACAATGCTAGTGATATGCTACATTTATATCTTGTGATTACATACACCTTATTTACACATTTGTAGCGTAGACTATACTTACACTTGATAAACCCTCTCGATGACAAAACTACTTTCTTTCAACCTTTCACAGTATATTTTTGAACGAAAACCACGCTTCAAACGGCATGATTATCTCAATGTTACGTAGGTTGTTGTGTTCATTTTTGCAACATGTTTATCCGTGTTCCCGGCATCCGAAACCTGATCATTAATTCTCCTGAGGTTCATTCATCCTTAAAATGATTCACAATTCTCGGGGGGAACAAAAAGGCACGTTTTCGATACGAAACCAGGATTTCTAGTTGGTTTTATTTAGCGAAAACAAGGCCTTTAATCGTAGGACCAATCGCAACGACCGGCAACTGGAATTAATTGTACATCACTTTTTACAGATAGCTCATATATATAGCACCAGTACTAACGTGGTTTGTTTTGCAATAAGAACCGTACACGTCTATACGAAAGGAACCAACTATTTATCGCCTAAAATATTATGAATCATGCTATTGAATGGAAAATTATACGGGTACTGCCGGAGTTTAGAATTTGGTTTGTCCGGTAATCTGTTATCAGTGTTATCATCTGTTAGGATGTCAAAATAGAAACTTTGTCGGGAAAGTTTTGCTGCACTTTAATATTGCCGCATCATCCAAGATGAGAGGTTTGTACAGTAGCTCTAAATTCCGTCAATTTGTATTTCCATGCTTCTAAGACCATGTCAAACGTGGACGGTTAACTCAAGAGACAGTACGGGAAAACGATTTCATAACAATCGATGGCAACAACTTATAATTAGTCCCGTTGTTGTTTATAGTGACCGCTGGCGGTGGATGGCGGCTCGTTGCAACCGCGGTTTCCAACCCACACCGTAACTAATACAGCTAATAAAGTACTCGAAAATAACACAAAACAATACGGCTGAATGCCATTATGACTTTAAACTTTAAACGAGGAAGCAAGACAGGGCTTTCCACCGACTTTCTAAGCTTTAACTTGGAATGTTAAATAATTATCTTCATTCATTTATACACTAACCAGCCACATGTCGTATCAGTACCTCATTAATATACATATGTTTGCTGTTTCTTGCACAATTGAGAAGTTTTTTTCTAATTAATACAGGAATTTTCAGTCAAGCTTCAATCTATTCAGGGTTAAATATCCTATCTTGATATCAGTAAATGTGTGGAAAACTAAAATATTGCTTAGGCTCCGGCTTTTTCCGTTTCCTTCCGTAGCTGGGTGATCCGATGAACTCTACCAACTGGGATTTGCCAAGTGAATGGAAACTGAACAATCTTTATTCACTCGCGGCAAAAACACATGCAATTCTGTCTTCTTGAAACTTGGATCGGAGTATCATATCTCAGTTGCGGGCTTTTGCTCCATCCTAGATGGTACAAGGGATCCGTAGCGTCGGCTGCGCGGCAGTTCAGTAGACACCTCAATCAACCTGCATTTTAATTGCCACAGTCAGTTTGCGATCGTGTTCGGAAGATTTTTCAAATACAACCGATTTCTACATATATTACATTTAAAAATTGATAAGGCTTCAATACGGATATCTTTTATTATTAAATACATCGACCGCAAAGGTAACAATAATACAAATGGTTTGTGTGATACAACGGTCTCACTCACTGGAGTTAGATTTAAACTCATTTCTAGCAATCCTCTTCGTGTAAAATCTAAAGAAATTTTAATGATATTACTTTTAGACTAACCAGCAGAATTTCAAAGTAACATCCACTCTGTTGGAAGTCAACGGTAATGTAAGTGAGATTTACGACCGCGGTATATATACGGTTCGGTATCGGTGCGTTTCTCGAGAGCCGACGAATACGTCTTTTGGACAGAACTGAGTCATAGCCTGGGCTGGCTGCATGGCTAATTCTGGTTTTACCTGAGTGCCAACAGGTGTAACTGAATAAATTGTATGTATACTGTCTTTTAGCTTTTCCCAGCAAACTTAGCGAACAGTGTCTTCGGTATAAGCTTCCAACGTAAGTATCGTACACGCCGCTGGACATTCACCTCGGGCTTCACCGGTAAATCAAGTAAGTAAGTACTGGGCAATTAAGGACAAATCAAAACAATGAATGAATCCGAATGTTACCTTGTTAACCGAAGGTCACGACTAGTAAGGACCCGGATTTAGCAGCTACAAATAATAAGGCGACACATGCACTTGCATTTGTATGAATTTCCGATACACAAATAAATTCCAGGCATCAAGTTCAATTCCCTTGGAGCCAGAAGGATTTTCGAATTGACCTCGGGGCTTTGTTGTTTTGATGCCGTATACCTTACCTCATTTGCATTCCAATCAGTAAAATTACGACATGCATCAACAGCTTCCAAAGCGTTGCACAGCACGTGTTCAACGCGTGATGAGCAAAAAGACCCAGGATCCCTTTCGATCGAAAGTGAAACAGACACTAAAACGACCGCATAAAACATGAGGGGCCTACATGTCAGTTGTCAGTTAAAATTTTGGCCATTTGTCAGTTAGCCCTAGTTAATCATTACTAGAGAAAATTTACAATGTTTGCCACAAAAGATGTCAGTTATTTTTCGGTTGTCAGTTGTCAGTGAAAGAATCATCATTTGTCAGTTGTCAGTTATTTTTAAGTATGTCTGCTATGCTATGCTGTCGAGATCAGAATAGTAGTGAATTGTGTTTTGCTCAGTGAACCGTGGTGTACAAAAGGCGAATACTAATTGAATCTAATATTTGGCTATTTATCGATCTCTCCCAGCATCAGTGGTGATAACGTCTTCTTTTTCTTCTCAAAAAGGCCTTCTACGGCCAGCCATGATTATTTCGGGGAAAAAGGGATGAAAGAACTTCAATTCCCCGGAAAACGGAAATTCTCGAGACACGTCGCGCGCCCGCGTTGTCCTTTAATTAATATCTTGTTCATAACAGATTTGATTGACAGGCTGTCATGTATTGGGCAGGTTAACGACGTGTAATCGAATACCAAAAATACTTGATATGTTACTTGACACCGGGTGCGGAAGCAGTGTGTTTGACGTCATGATGTCTTTTAACATGTCTTAACGTAACGTGCCGCGCGTGTGTCTTGGCATGTATCATACTTCGGAGACTGAGCGTTATGCCGGCCCTGTTCAGTGAGCATAAAGATCGCCCTATAAGGAAATGTTGTTCAATGGCGATCGAGGTTCAAAGTCAGAGGCTGGTCTCAGTGAATGGTTTAATTTCTGACGTTACTGTATTGCGGATTTTTAGCTCTTCACTGGAAAATAGGATGCAATTGTGTGTTGGTGGTAGAGATAGTAGAAGTAGTATGTTGTAGTACGGAATTAGCATTGTAGTAGTAGTAGTAGTAATGGTAGTAGTAGTAATACGGTACTGAGTAGTAGTAGTAGTACTGAGTAGTAGTAGTAGTAGCAGTAGTAGTAGTTAGTAGTACGTAGTAGTAGTTTAAGGTACGTAGTAATAGTAGTAGTACTGAGTAGTAGTAGTATAGTAGTAGTTAGCAGTAGTAGCTGTAGTAGTTGTAGTAGTATAAGTTGTAGTAGTAGTAGTAACTTTAGTAGTATAATAGAGCGATTTTCGATAAGTATCGTTCACCCGGTAAAACCAAAAGAGTTAGTTAAAAATAACTATTATTATCATATATAAGTTAACGTGACGTTGAAAGTGATAAGTGGGACGCCCACGCGATACAGCGGGGCAGGTGTGTGTAGGGGGGGAGGGGGGGCGAGAGCTGTCGCTCTCAGCTCAACTGTCTGTCTGTCTATCATCTGAATCCGCTAGCGAACTCAACTCTCCTCTTCGCCGAGAAATCCAGTGATCTTCTCGTCGTGCAAGTATGAGCAACTATCTCTTGACTCACATTCTTTATAGTCATAAGATCGATGGCCTCAAAAAGTGAAGACTACTTATATGAAGTAGAAGACTTGACAGTATTGATGACATCTTTGACTGGGGAAGATGAGGGGGCTTCTGGCAAATACAAGAGAGCTGGATCACGCCCTGAGTGATCATGAAAAACAAAGAAATTGGCACAGGTTACAGGACATATATCCGCCTCAAAGCCAAAGTTAGAGGTTGAAAGGATAAGGCACAAAATCTCCAAGCTCCATATCTCGAAATCACAACGGAGCAAATCTCTAAATGAAAATAATAATAATAATATGTCTTTATTACTAATGATAAATTACATACCAATAGTTACAATGTTATGATAAAAGGACAATCTAATAAAAAAGTACTAAATCTACATACCTGAAATCTAAGAATTAATAAATAATACAATATTTAAAAAGCTAAGTTATATTTAAAAACACACCTATTTATAAAACTATTTTTAAAACGTTCCGTATTTATCCTTGGCCATAAGCTTCCTTGTCTCCGTAGTCTTAAAGTTGAGTCCTTGATGCGAGGCAACAATATTCACTAAGTGGATGAGAATTAATTAAATAATTTAGCAATCCTGGTCATCTTCACTTGCACTTTATCCTCACATTCTTGCACTTTATCCTCACATTCTTGCACTTTATCCTCACATTCTTGCACTTTATCCTCACATTCTTGCACTTTATCCTCACATTCTTGCACTTTATCCTCACATTCTTGCACTTTATCCTCACATTCTTGCACTTTATCCTCACATTCTTGCACTTTATCCTCACATTCTTGCACTTTATCCTCACATTCTTGCACTTTATCCTCACATTCTTGCACTTTATCCTCACATTCTTGCACTTTATCCTCACATTCTTGCACTTTATCCTCACATTCTTGCACTTTATCCTCACATTCTTGCACTTTATCCTCACATTCTTGCACTTTATCCTCACATTCTTGCACTTTATCCTCACATTCTTGCACTTTATCCTCACATTCTTGCACTTTTACATATATATGGTACTCTAGCTAGATTAGCTTTTTAGTTATTATAGGATACCCGTACGTTTATTCAGTATGTAAATTAATCACCGTAAACTTCACATGTAACCATAGTTAATAGAGTGGAATGGTTAGGAAACTCAGGGACCTTCTTTGTTATATGTCTTTGTTAGCTTTTTTCAACCACTACCGTGCACAAAACACAATAGAAATTCCAACATGTTAATCAATCAGCCAATAGAAACGTGTGAGTTCAGTCGTTCAGGGAACGCTAATGAACTATGATCGTGCACAATCTTTTGTCTTACCCCTTCCAACCTAAATCGCAGCGCCTTTGTTAGCCCTTTTGAAGTTTGCCCGGTTTCCTAACCATTCCACTCTATTAACTATGATGTAACGCATGGTACAAATAAAGTTGTTGTTGTTGTTGTAAACCAGAGCATGCATTCCAAAGTAATTACCGAGCCTGTAATATTTGCATTAATTTTAACCATCCCACATATGCATGCACGAGGTTCGTACATCAGTTCATGTCAAAAATCGCCGAAAATAACGTGTGTCCCGCGGCCCTGACTGCGAATCAGTAAAGTCCTCTCACCCGTGACACAGCAACCTTATTAAATAGTAACAAACAGCATAGACTTGCTCCAAGTCGAACTCGCTGAGTCGCTGGGTAAGCGATTACTGGGTCAAAAATCGAGCGCGAGAATCGAAGCGAGAGGCGGGGCTAAGAAGGACTTTGAGAAAGTCTACAAACAGCATTATTTCACCTCAGACTTTAAATCATACTTTTTAAGACACTCAGAACTTGATATCCGAAAATTACTTTCAGAAAACGATTGTTTATGACATTATTTACCTGTCGTTGGTAAGTTGAACAAATTTGTTTTCCTCGCTCAGCAACCAATTACCGATTGCAGGCAGGAATTATCTGTCCCGCTGAGCCGCCGTGTGTTATCATGTTAGACCCCGGTCCGTTCGTACAGGTAAAAAAAATTTTGAACAGCTAAAAAAACTGTCATCAACTTTTTACAAGTTAAATCTTACATCTTTGTTTATCCTCGGATGAATGAAGCTGATTATAGACCTCAAGTACGATATGCTAATGTATCCTAACGGATTCATTACACACACACTCCTTACTCCCTGATAAATATTCTCTGCACTCAACGCTCAACTCACATGTGCGAACGCAAGATTTGAAGGAGCCAAATTTTGTCCAGCGCTACGAAACTTCAAAAGCGCCGTTGTCCTGACTCAGGAGCTCGACAAAAAACAAAGTCATGCAGGCGACTCACTCTCAAGCATGTAAAAGGCCTTCTTGAGGGATCAAATTTCGGGTAAAAAGTGTTTCCTAATTTCAGCACAGCCGAGTACGGTAAATGCGCCAGGTTTCTCACGATAATAGATATCGTCATTCTTGACTCCTTTAAGTGGTTTGTGTGCAGTTAAACGTGACATAGACCACGAAATCAGTAACCTGAGTTCAGTTAACAGAAACAGTAAGGATAATGAATGGATATGGTTAAGGTTAAAGCCTTTTAACTATATCAGGTTAGAAAAGATGACTACAGTTTTTCGTTAACGAGTTATTAAGGCAAAAAAACTCGTTTATGGACGACCAAGCAGAAGAAAACTGGGTTTAGCTTGAATACGCATGTCTGAACTAACTTTCTTCCGCTCAGATAGGAGAATCAATTTCCAGTGTTTTGATGTATAAATCATCGAGGTTTCTCCAGGTTAGAGTTCCATTTCGTGCTGTTTTTTCTTGTGTGACCTTTGTAATGGCGGGAGCTGCAGTAGGAGAGATTTTGGAGCGGTCAAAACGAAAGCAGAGAATTCTTCTTCGTATAGTTCTGGTATCAACAGGTAAGCCATATTATAAACTTGTAATGCGACTGAAGTTGTTCTCTCTCTCAAATAAAATCGCATTTACTTCAAAGCGATGACCAATACCAAATGTCCTCTTCTGTGTGCAATGATTTTGATATAGTTATACTCGCAACCGCATTTCACTTCACTATTTTCTCTAATTATGACATCATCGATCACGTGATACAACAAATATCCAATTAAGGAATTTAGGAAGTGGATATTAGTAATATGGTGTGATTAGATTTTGTTTAAACTGTTGTTCCTGTTAGAAACATTATTTACGGTAAATCTACTTTACTCATGCTTGAGCTGAAAGCTTGGTCAATTCTCACCTATTCGTTTAATTTTGTGAGCAGTGGTTTAGCCGGATCTGACATGGAGTTTTTTTTAACCTAGCTGAAGTTGAGTTAGACTGATCTCAAACTCCGTACATAAAAATATGGCACTCGTAACTTGGGCACGTTCAAGTATGTTAAGGCCTGGGTCATTGCCCGAAAATAGGAAAAACAATTTTTTCAAGATTAATATTTGAACCTTGACAAAAATATGTGAAACTCAGTACATCAATAGAACTTCACGTGATAAAGAACTTTAACTAGCGTTTTTGAATTTTGGGTGGTCATTCGCGCCTCGACTCTCGTCGCTTCGCTCCTCGGCGCCTAACTTTCGCGAAGGGAGGCACTGGTAGAGTCGGAAACTCCTTCTAAAATGGGTTGCGAGTTCTCACCAAGTAAACAACTTACTATATCCAGTATATTTTGATTACTGATTTCTATAAACTCACGCTTAGAGAACTTAACTATCGTTGACTGTTAAGGGGATATTCAGCGAAACAGGTCACGTGACCACATTCCCCCCTTAATATCTTATTCCCTAATCAGTAAAAACAACATCTCTAGCCGTGATTCTATTAGACTTGTTAAAGCAATCTTATTTTCATGATTAATTTTGCCCGATATATAAAATTCGCCGCCCCATTCTTTATAATGTGTTCTCTTAGCTATGACGTCATGACACCATAAGAAGAACTGCAAATGTTGAGGAAGTCAAACCCAACAAACCTTTAAGTTAGAATTTTAAAATAGTAACTATTAGTAAAGTAAGACAAGAAAACGTTAAGTCTTTGCTGGAGGTCTGGCGGGCCGATACTAACTTTCTATACGAAGGGTAATTAGTTCCTGTAAAAACTAGTGTTGGTCTGCGGCGGCGGGGAAGATAAACACTTGTACAATCAACTAAAGTCGATTAAGTGCCATTGTTAGAGTATCACACCGTATCAGCTTTGCTGTCGTCTTCGGACTTGTTACTGATTAAAGAGAATCTCGGCTGAAAACAATGTTTGCTCTCAAGTGTTTGTTATGGATGCCTAAGTCTGTTTCTGTGTTTGTCTCCAGTAAATTGTACACTAGTTGTCATTTATGCACATATTTTCCTCTCGATAAAACTCATTTGAATTTCCTGTGCGCCGCCATCTTGGATATCATGACGTCACAGTGTTGCCCCTATTGTTACACAACAAAATATCTATTTTTTTCTTATGTATCAGTCAATTCCAAACCCGTGCATGGCCCCACCGGGCCACCCTCGGGCATTTGAACATTTTGAAAAAAATTCGATCAAATGCTCCACTACCAAGGCAGAAAAACTGTTCAAATGCCCCACCAGTTTTTCATCCAGGCTATTCAAATGCCCCACCATCGGGGACCGCATTGGAAAAGTTTCCAAAAAATTTCGACAAAGACAAGGCAAAGACTATTGACAAATAAATGAAATCATTGTTTTATTGACAATCTCTGACTCAAGCAATTCACAGGAAACACCAACGGTGAAAACCACCTTCAACCGGTCAGGGATGAGAACAATCATTTCTACCGGCTCGATCGTTCTTGGTTTCCGTTACATACTTTATAATAAACGTAATGGTTTGAAATTTACCGATCTATTAATTATGTTTTTAACTCACGTGCTATCTAGGGTCTCAGAAAAACTCTTGTCACGCACTTAATATCACGCAGTTGGTCAAAGTTTACGAAGCAAAGGAAAACAACATAGTTTATAGGTTTAAAAATAAACAATTTACCTCTGAAAGTGGCCTTCAAATTTGGCAGGTTCACTGTTTCAAGCCAGGCCTCTACAAATGCGCAATCCTTATCTTGGAAGTCCTCGAAGACACGTACGTTCTCCATTTCGACGCGAGCGATGCGAATTTGTAGACAGACAGAATGTATTTTTTAAACACCGATCAAATGCCCCACCCCCTACCCCCACTGTTTGTCAAATGCCCACCCCTGAGGGCCTAGATACTCGTCAAATTCCCCACCCTCGGGAGCAAGCCTCTGATCAAATGCCCGGAGGTGGCCCGGGGGGGTGCACGGGTTTGGAATTGACTGATACATTACAATAGTGGCAACACTGTGACGTCATAAAATCCAAGATGGCGGCGCGCAGGAAATTCAAAATGAGTTTTATTGACAGGTCTTTCTAGAGGCATCAATGTCCTGGGGTTAGAGTTATTTGTATTTCAGGGTATTGTTTTGCTGTAGTTCTCTGTCGTTGATACACCTAGAAAGAGCCGGAAAATCGGTGTACAATTTACTGGAGACAAACACAGCATAACAATATTCAATAATCATTTGAGAGAAACATTGTTTTTTTGGCCATCCCTTCATGTAGGACGACACGAATTGCTACCAAATTATATTCTATTGTATTGTATTGTGTTGCGTTCTATTGTTGTATTGAATTGTATTGTGTTGTATTCTATTGTATTTTTGGTAAAAATTTCGTGTCGTCCTACATAAAGGGTTGCCGTGTTTTTTCAGCCGAGGTTCCCATGTAATTCTGTCGAAACACTCTATAACTTCTCTATCTTTGTCATTTTTAATTCACAAACTACTTAATAATTCATGAGGTAAGTAGCCAACCAGAGGTCTCAATTTGTACCACGTGACGTACTTTGCATATCAAACAATTGTTGTCGTTCAGAGTAATATTTGGGCCTTACTAGATGCTAGTGAAGCATACGCTTATCCTTTTCAAATAACGATTCGATTTTTTTATCGCACTTAATGTAGCCTACGTTGTATCCGCCTCTCTTCTGCCGGCTCGCTACACTTCCTGAACGTGTTCTAGTATTCGACGATTAGTCCTACTTTCCAAATATGGAATATATTGACCATATATGGATATCACAGGGAGCTCTCAGGAACGACACTTTTCTCAATAAATTGTTTGATATGAAATCCCGTCAAAGTGGGGCAGACTTCACCGTTTGCAACCTGAAATGTTATTGGTTACCCAAACAATAGCCTACACCTAAAACAATACAAACCCTAACCCTAAAACAATGGGATTCTTTATCAGTGAAGTCCAGAGTCCAATAGGATACGACCCTCAGAACAGCGAAGCCTAACCGGTCAAAGTACTCTCTACGGTACTTTGAAATCTTTTACTTTGAACTATGAATATTCATAGTTCAAAGTCCTTGGACTTAGAAAAGAATAAAAAAAAAGACCTAAATATTGAAGAAAGGGAGGTCTCATAATCGACCCCAAGTAGTAAAAAAACGTCAAGCTATAATACCTATCTTGATGCATACAGACCGTCTCTCCAATGTGGGACCTGTTAATTGTACACTACACTGACATTGCGCATGTCTGTGACGCGAACTATAGTACCAAACTATTAAAAAAAAAAATCACACCAGGTTGTAAACACGTACTCCCACGAGAACCAGCGCATAATTGTTAACATTCCATCTTTTCATTAACAATGGACATTTGATTACTTAAATCAAACAAAGCAACTATATGTAAATATGCAAGTTAAACCTGCAAGCCTGAAACATCGAAACTCTAAATACATGAAGTTTTAAAATCATTTTGTTGTTTATCCCACAACCACCAAACAAGCATGTTGTGGAGTCGTTTGCGCCTCGGACTGGAACTAATTGCGCGGACTTTGAAGTCTTCATTGTCGGCCTTGAAAAATTACAATACAATACACTATACGTTTATTTCACTCAAAGCAAAAACAAATAAGAAATTTAACAATAACTACTGAGTAGGCAGGACCTGAATAAACCAAGGGGTTATCGAGTCAGGAACACCTTTACCAGCAGGAGATAAAGGGACAAGAAGCTAATAATTAATTAAAGACTAGTTATTACATTAATAAAAGAATAATAACAATAAACTAATAAGATAAATGAAGTATATCGTAAGATGGATTACGAGAGGAGTTTAAGTAGCTCTAAACAGTAATTGGGTAGAGTTGAAGTAAAATATTAGTGAATTTTACTGTTCGTCTGAGTATTCGTTAATTAACATAGCAGAAATACTTTTCTTAAATAAATTTCTGTTTTTGAATCTGATATGTTGAGGAATCATTTCCCAAATTTTGATGCCATTATGATTAATGAATCTTTTCCTGTAGTCAGTTCTAACAGGTTTCTGTTTTTGACGGATTTCATACGAGTGAATTTCAGTTAGAGGGGTGAACATGCTAATAAATGTTTCACTAATATTTTTGTGGAAGATGTCATACATAAAATAGCCTGCGTCGCATCCGAACTGAACCCCGGTTAAGTCCGTCTGCGAAACAGTGGACAAAAGCTTGTTCTCGACCCCCAGCGAAGTTGCAGGATTATTTATAATCGATTTTGATTGGCTTTTACTAATGATCATTCTTACACGTCTTCTGATTGGCTGGCCATTCAACTGTCACCAGCCTCGGAGATTGTTATGACGGGCATTCATGTCAGAGGCCGCTCGGTTGAAACGCTTCGTTTGCACGTGCACGCGTGAGTCAACTGTTTACTTGAGATTTCTCGCCCTAATAACTGCTGAAGAATACCGTAGATCAACAAGACGAGCTATGTCGTCGTTTCCCTGTGTTTTACTATCGCAGAAGGTTAGGTTTATTTCAACTTCGGGTCAGGTTTTGAAGTAATGTAACGTAATAGTAGCTGCCCGTGGTTTAGTGCCAGATAAAAGGAAACTTGCCGAACACATTAAATAGAATCTGTCACGACAAAATGCTCGTTCGAAGAACACACACACACATCCCCCATGCAGCTTAGAAAGATCTAGTATCTCAACTCCGGTCAACTGTTCTTGTTCTAGCAAACGAATCTCGATTTTAAACTGATATTGTACAAATATCATTGCTCTTTTCGACGTGTATAAAAGCCGCCGCATTTTGAAATGTAAATTAGCCGTTAGTCGCACTGTTGACAGGCTGGTGACAGTTGAATGGCCAGTCAGAAGACGTGTAAGAATGAGCATTAGTAAAAGCCAATCAAAATCGATTATAAATAATCCTGCAACTTCGCTGGGGGTCGAGAACAAGCTTTTGTCCACTGTTTCGCAGACGGACTTAACCGGGGTTCAGTTCGGATGCGACGCAGGCTAACATAAAAAAACTAAAATAAACACGAAATACTCTAGAAATCTGTAATTATGTGGTATTCATGCATGTGTCTTAACATTTTAGGTTTCATATCAAACAATTTATTGAGAAAAGTGTCGTTCCTGAGAGCTCCCTGTGATATTCCATATATGGTCAATATATTCCATATTTGGAAAGCAGGACGGATAGTCGAATACTAGAACACGTCCAGGAAGTGTAGCGAGCCGGCAGAAGAGAGGCGGATACAACGTGGGCTAAAAGAAGTGCGATTAAAAAAATCTAATCATTTTTTGAAGATTCGATAGCGAAATTTGAAAAAGGATGAGTGTATGCTCATTAGCATCTAATCAGGCCCAAATATTACTCTGAACGACAACAATTGTTTGATATGGCTAGCTATTTTGGTGTTTCGAAGGTCACGTGACCTTAAGGCTGATAAAACAAAAAAGTCAAAATGGGCCAATCACGTTGCATTTTTAAAGTAACGATTTCTTGTTTGCAACTTCTGGTTGTTTCTAAAGCTCCGTTTTGAAAATTGGAGAAAATCGGTTTTCCGAGAATAGGCCACGTGACCTGTTTTCTCTATTTTCTCCGTTCAGGGTCAACCATTCCAAACCGAGCTTTAGAAACAAGGCTAGAAGTGGAATCAGATAAGCAAGAAATCGGCCCATTTTGAGATGAAATTTTAAGTTTTTGTAATCACGTGGTTGGCCACGTGATATATAATCTGTTCAAACGACCGAGAACGCTGAGTTTAAGTAATTACGACTATTTTTGTAGAATTCGAGCACATATAAGCCACTCTATAATCAGGCCCGTAGCCAGACCAAACTTCTAACCGAGGCATTTTTCTATATTAGATTTTCCGCAAGATACTGCCTTATTACATAACAATTCCACATCTTAATTTCACGATGTTGGGATAGCGATATTTCGTGACCCTATTGGTGGTTTTCATTGTCATGACACCCTATCGCAAAATTGGTTTGCAAGATGTTTTATTTGATTTTATCAATGCCCTTGCAGAACTACCAAAAATGCACTTATAACCCAAATTTTGAAATATTAGAATATTTCCTAACGGATCTGCGGGCCAATGAATGTACGACAATTTTCCAGTACTTTGTGTGCAGCCGCCATCTTTGTGTCCCTCACTAAAAATGCGCTAAAATGCTCGAAAAAATAATTTAAAAAAACACAGAACAAAAGGTTTTCATTGACTTCTAGTTGTTGCAAAATAAATAGATAAATATTTTTCAACAACAAAATGGTAAGCGCGCAAATCTATGTTCACATCTTTTCTGTATAAATAAACCCCAAAAAACGTTCAGAGCCTTTTCTGGGAACGAAGTTAAAATGGCGGCAGAGAAAAATATACAGCTATTTCAAGAAACATTGTCGATGAAAAGCCTTAAGCCTACGCAACAAGACCGCATGCGCAAGGGAGTATGGGTAGTGATCACTAAATATTAAGTAATGATCCGTGTGAAAAGTACGATAAAATCCATTATTCTGTGGTATTGAACCTCCCTCACATGGGATTTGTCTCTGTTTTAGACTACTCGTAAAAAGGCTTAGTTTCATTCCATTTTTATGAACAAATTATCTTCCAACCAATAGGAACAGTCAAAAACAATAGCTACGAAACAGGCACATACGATTTGCTTTATAAACGACATTTGGAACCGCAGTGCAAATCGTACGTAGTTTTAATATTTTGAAAAAATTGGAAGAAATTTGACGCCTTCCTAACCTTTAGGGCGATTTTTATGTTTCAATCAATGAGATCAAGAATTATCACAATACAAAATTAATACCTTGCTCCATCTGAATGCCGTTATACGAATCATTACTTAGACTATTACGTTTACACTAGAGCAAAAGTTTCCGGATTCGTAAATGTTTCCGGATTCGCTGCGAACCGAGTATTCGGATTCGTTACTAGAGTTTACACTACAGCAGTATTCGGATTCGGTCGTTTACACACTGCAGAAGAATCAAGCAACCAGCCATCGACATGATATTTTTTTAAATAGTCGTGGGAAGCGCAGCGTGCTTGTTCGCCTAAATTTCTAAGTGGCTCTTTAGTTTGTACCCTAGAAATATAACATCGAGAAAATTGCAATTCGAACTTCTGGCGGAGGGACTCTAGCCTCGACCTGCAATCACAACGTCCGCCATGTTGGATTCTACCGCAAACGATATGATCGCGGGCGGAAAAGTATGCGGATTCATCGGAATAACCGTACGTTTACACTACACTGGCCCACATATTGTTTCGGATTGAAAAGTATCCGGATAAAAAGGTTCTACTATTTTTTTCCGGATTCAAAATCTCCAGAGACATCACTAAACCAGGATGATTTGGTCCCGGATTCATCCTCTTATGTGTAAACGGCAAAACGAATCCGGTACCGAAGAGGATTCGTGATGAATCCGGAAACTTTTGCTCTAGTATAAACGTAGTCTTAAAAAGCAATAACACTTCGACCTCCATATGGAAGAGGTTCTGAAGTGGCTTGTGCTGTACGGTCAAAGCATATGGCAGTTTTAGATATATGTTGTGATCGCTATCCCTGCTCCCTTTCAGTCTCAGCGTTGCGTAGACTTAAAAATGTTTTTTTATTGGACGTTTGACAGGAAATTCTATCTTTTAGTCGCAATGTTTTATAACTTATTACTGTATTTTCTTTTGCTGCACATTAAAAAGTAATGCTCTATAGCCAGTACTATGTCTGAGGAAAGAACTAGTTAAGCGGAAAAATACTGCATATCCCGGGCGGCTTAAAACATAGAAGTATCTTTGAAACTCTGCGCCGGAGAAAGTCGGTTACCTTTACGTTTGGAGTACTTCCGCCGTTACCGTTGACTTTCACTTTTACTATTTCCTGGGGAAAGCATAGCATTGCCCGCTGAATCCCAACTTACGAAAGCTTTGAAAGGACGTTTTTATCGGGAGGTCCCGTCCAGGTTTGACTGGAACCGGCCTTTCCCTTTCACATACAGTTATATAGTTACTTATATTTTGTCGTAAACATATCTATTGTAAAATGATTATTTATTTAGCCGTAGTCCCCAGCAACTTAAAATTGGCAAATGTAATACCAGTATACAAAAAAGACTCACAATATTGTTTATGTAACTATCGTCCAATCTCTCTCCTTTCTATTTTTAATAAGCTCTTAGAGAAGCTAATGTGTAGCAGATTACTGGACTTCCTTTTTTTGACAAACAGTTTGGCTTTCAGGCTAAATATTCAACTGATCATGCTGTTCTTAGCATCATTGTAAAATCCAAAGAGCAATCGATTAAGCGAGACTTTTCTTGTGGAATATTTTTAAACTTTAGTAAAGCATTCGATACTGTAAATCATGCAATTTTGATCAAGAAATTGGAACATTATGGAATCAAAGGAATTGCTAAAAATTGGTTTATTTTATACCTCAGTAACCGACAACAAACTGTTACAGTAAATAATACAACCTCTGGTACAGCAACAATCTCCTGTGGTATCCCCCAGAGATCTGTCCAGTTCTCTTTCTACTCTACATAAATGATTTCCATCTTTGTTCTGATCTCTTTGATTTTCACCTATTTGCAGATGATGCCAATCTATTTTATAGGCATAAGAACCTTTCTACATTGGAATCCAACATAAATATTGAATTAATCAATATTCATGTTTGGTTATGTGCAATATACCATGGTAGCCTCGGATTCTTTTATTCTCCGAGGAACATTTAAAGCACTAATTTTCCCTGATGGCAGGAATATTTAGAAATACGCATTGTTTCGAGACAATGCATATTTCTAAATTTCCCCTGCATGCGTAATGAGGGAAAATTAGAAGAGAATGCAGGCTGGAAGTGAGAAGGTCAAAAGCATCAACTCCTGCTCCCCTCTGGCACGACTAGCCCTACGCTCCCGGATGAAAAATACTGAATCCAAACTGACCTGTCTTCATCATAATCTTCAATGTAATACATGTGCGATGACCTATTTCAATCTGCATATTCTTCTCTTAATTTCTCAAACCCGCTTCTTCCATGTGGGATACTTAAAACCATAAACGTGACGTAATTAAAATCCATTCATGCTCTTTGAATATTTAGTCAACCGCATAATTACATTGTATTTTAGCATTATTCTTCTCAAAAACAACACGCTTTTCCCCAGGGGAAGCCGGGGTCGTTTAATCAATGGCGCTCAGTCAAGCATTAAACAAAGCGTTTTCGAAAGCAACTCGACTGCGACGTCTTTAGTTTCGGCAGAGAAAACTAAACTTGTCAGAGATTTGTTCCGTTCCTCGGCGATCATGGTATAACAAACTTAAAGCGGCCGAGGGACTTTTACAAATCTTCCCGCTGCTCTCGGGGCAATTTAAATCACTAATACCCCGAAATGCCATGGTATAACTTATAAATAAATCAAATTTTGTTCTATTTCATCCTCCCCAAAGGAAGGTAACATTAAAGTGCCCCTACGATCAAATTTTGACATATCAATGTTTTTGCATATTCATAAAGTAGAGTTCATATATTATTACCAGTTCAAATTGTTTTTCGATACAACGACAGGAAGTCTTATTTTTTTAGCTCCGAATATTGAATCTACACGTCCGCCATTACTGGAAGCCGTGCCCTTTGTTCAGCTTTAAACAAAGGTTTATTCACCGGAAATGATGTCATACACTTAACGCTCGCCTGCAGAACACAACGCCTGGAGGCATATTTCTACTAAAAACGTCTTCACGTACATAAGAAGAAAGTTATATTTATCTTTGCGAGGTTGGCTACTTTTTTATGCACGCTATTTCGCGCCACGAGGTTGTCGTGTTAAGTGTATGACATCACTTCCGGTGAATAAACCTTTGTTTAAAGCTGAACAAAGGGCACGGCTTCTAGCAATGGCGGACAGGATTTTACCGGTAAACTCTCCTAAAATTTGTGGTTTAAGATGCCCATTTGGGAATATTTTTTACTATTTCGGATATTTCTAATACTGATTGACCTATAGACACTGAAAAAGTGGCAAATCGAAATGGTAAATTTTCGTCGTAGTGGCACTTTAAATGTTAATTTAATTATAAGTAATACGCCTTTGCGACAAGATAATTGTATCAAATATCTTGGTATCTTTATTGATTCTAACCTTAGCTGGAAATCTCAAATTGATTGTGTGTTTTTTTAATTAAAGAGAAGTGTTGGCATTTTATCTAAACTTCGGTACTATGTTGACATATCAATCCTTGCCAAAGTCTATTATGCTCTAATATACCCATTCTTGATATATGGTATGATAGCTTGGGGTAATACATACCCAACAACTGTCCAGCCTCTTATTGTACTACAGAAAAAGGCTATGCGAATTATGACATTTTCAAAGTTTGACGAGCATTCAAGTCCTTTATTTAAAATATTGAATATTATAAAGCTAACTGATCTCATTACCTTCCATATTGCAGTTTCTACCCTCTGTTTTCAATACTTTTTCACTTCAGTCAAAAGTGTCCACAGTTATAATACACGATCTGCAGCAAAACAGTCTTATTATCTTCCTAAAGCTAGAACCAATTACGGATTATTTAATATCAGATTTCAAGGACCAAAAGTTTGGAATTCAATTGAAGAACATATTAAGTCTTCCTCAATTCGACAATTTAAGCAAAAGCTAAAAAACGAATTTCTAAGCAAATATTAGCTTAGTTCAGACATTTTAAATATTAATAGCAACTAATGATTTTTAAGATAACAAGACTGGTTTCCTCCTCTCTCTGTAAATTAATATATGTATCTATAATATTTATGGTATAATAGACTAAATAGGTAGAAATTTCATTGTGTATCTATGGGTGTGTTTATTATTTCTCCGACCTAGCAATTTAATTCAGCCATGTAAACTGGCTCCCTGGCATTTTTAGCTTTCTAGTTATTTCAGGGTGCCAGTACTTTAAACATTCCAATTTCTTTTTTCTCTGTAAATACTATACGTAAGTAATAGGGTAAATAAAGTTGTTGTTGTATAGAAGTGCAAATAAACAGATATTATTACATACCTGTTTGGTTCAAAACAGACAATGATATAGAGATCGTTTTATTTACTTCAAGTAGAAAATGACCTTTTTCTTATCTTGTGAAATATTCCTTAATACCTGAACATAAAAAAACATGATCGTAATGGCTTCATGTGACTAAACCCAATTATGATTTAATTTAAGTTCGAGGATTGTTTTAAAGAAACACTTCTCTTGATCTTAAGTCATCGAGTCTCACTTACCGGAAGTTCACTGTTATGCCGACGATTCACAGCTGTATTTGTCATTCAAACCCGATGGCACTATTGCACAAGAGGAGGCTTTGGCTTTGTGGATGTTTCAGGATAAACTTAAAATCAATGATGATAAGACTGAATTTTTAATAATAAGTTCGAAAAAAATCCTCAATAAACTCAATGATGGTTGTCATATACGGGTTGGCAGTACTGATGTCTTCCCTTCGCCTGTTGTCAGAAACCTAGGGTCGTGGTTCGATTCGCATTTAACAATGTTCACCCAAATCACTAAGTCTTGTGGTGCCTCATTCTTTTACCTTCATAATATTAGACGTATTAGCAAGTACCTCAGTCAGGATAATATTACTACATTAGTTCATGCTTTTATTACCAGTAGGCTGGACTATTGTAATAGTTTACTATATGGTTTACCGAACACTGAACTGTTCAAACTACAAAGGGTACAGAACGCTGCTGCCAGGCTTATCACTTCTACTTCTCGATATGATCATATTACACCTGTTCTCTATGAACTTCACTGGTTACCCGTTAGATTCCGTATACAGTTTAAGATTATTTTAAGTACTTTTAAAGCATTAGCTGGCCAATCTCCACAGTACATTAGAGACCTATTACGATTAAGAAACAGCCGCGCTATCAACTACGCTCAAATAATGGTGTTCTACTGATGATCCCTAGTGGGAGGCTTTTGCGTTCATTCGGTGATAGATATTTTAGTGTGGCGGCTCCGACTCTATGGAACGCTCTACCACAATATCTGCGCAATATTCAGTTGCTTAGTTTTTTAAAATCTTCACTTAAAACGTATCTTTTTAAATTAGCTTTTAATTTATAGTCTTTTTATAATAATTTTAATTGAGATATTTTAATGTATTTAATTAACTTGTTGTAATTTAATTTTTTAATGTTTAATTTTTAATTTTTTAATTATTTATTATTTCTTAGTTTTTATTATTCCTTTTGTAGTAATTGTAATGTAATGCGCTTTTGATCATTTTATGCGAAAGGGCGCAATAGAAATTATAATAATAATAATAATAATAATAACGATCCTTTTAAGAATTAAATCAAGACACAGTTTTAGTGCTGTTCTACTTCTTTCATATAATGTGACTGCCATTCGCAGTGGCCTCAACCAGAAGTCCATAACGTCTGCCTTAACCCCTTTTCATACTACTCATCAAATTTTCTTACCCTTTCATAAACATTAAGCAAAAACTACTTTCGGGGTGTCAATGAATAATAAAAAATAGTATATACAACACGGGAACCTACATAGATCATGCAATTTGATTGGCTCGCTATCTCTGAATAATGAGCAATAGCCACCTACAAAACTCGGGATAATTTTGAAACAAAATGGCAGGCGTAAATTCACGTTTCGCGATTGTTTCCGATGCGGAAATTTTAGAAATTCAACAAAATGCAGTGCCCAAAAGCACTAAAAAAGCTACAAAATATGGCCTTTGAGTGTTTCAAGGTAAAATGTTTGCATAAAATGTACAAAAGCAACTGTCACTACTTGCTTTGCCATAGAAAAAGCTTTGTTTACAAAAGTTACATTTGTCACGCCTTCTATTTAAGAAATAAAACTAAAAAAACGCTATAATTCTCATTTTGTGTTGAGGTTCCCGTGTTGTATATACTAAAACAATTATTCGCCTCAGGCTCAGTCAATAGTGGTGAATACTCACCAATATTGACTTCGCCTTCGGCGAATAATTGTTAACTAGCAAATAAATAAGCAAAAACCATATATGACAAATCTTGCGGAGAGATCTGATCAGCCAAAAATACTAATCAGTAACAAGTCCAAGGACTACGTATACAGAAAAGCTGATTGAACAATTAACGTATATATTGAGGATTAGTATATACCACACCAGTGAATATCACTTTTCGCGCGCTCTGATTGGCTACTCAAACAGTGAATATGACTTCATATTCACCTCCGAGCAAAGCAGCGATCACCTCGTGCGAGTTTTTGTCCATTTGACAGAAAATAAATAATTATTTGGTGTTGCCTATTCACCTGCAGTGTGTGGTATATACTAAAACAATTATTCACCTCAGTGTCGGTGAATAGTGGTGGAAATTTACCTCGCTTGATTATTCTACGATATTTCTTCTTCGGTTAGATCTTACAAATGAAGAATATTTCACAATGGCAAGTGTAAATATATAAGTGATTACACAATGTAAGAGGAAAAAGGAAATGACGTAATTAAAAATACGGCTCTGAGATAACATTAAGGTGGCTCGCCTGGATTTTCCAGGGACGCACCATATCCACTTTGAACGGCTGCTACTCCACTGTCAGAGCATGGTCGGGCTAGCCACTTCACCCATTTACTAGAAATAGAATAAACTTTCCAAAAATATTGGTTTGTTTGACATCGGTGTTACCATAGCAACACAGCATTGACGTCATGTGTTTTACATATCAGCAATTTTCTCGAAATCTAGACCTAAACTTTTAAAACGACCTAGTGTTCCTTGTAGTCTAAGTGTAGGCCTTCAAGACTGCAAAGTTTAAAAAAATTGTATGAGAGCGTTTTCGAAAACAAATGGGTTGAATATTTTCATTCCAAAAATATACAGTTCGCCTTACTTCCTGTTTAGTCGCCGAGAACTGTGTTTGCCGGACCGATTCAAACGCTGTTTTTAGCATATTTCATACCTGTGGCATAGGACTACTTGCCATGAAAATTTCATTCCATTTGCTTTATTCGATTTCGGTTTATGGAATAATAAGTAATGTAATAAATATGCTCATTTTACTCAAAATAGTAACGTATTTGCTAAGGAAGGTGTAATTCGAAAACTAGTCGATGAATATTTTTTTAAATCCATTCATCTGAAATTCAACATGTACTACCCTTGCCCTGTAAATTTCAAGAGCATTGAATCATTTTAAGGACGCGAAATAAAAACAAAAACATAGGGAACTTTTACATTCATCCACGCAAGCTTCATTGCTGTATCATTTTGTTTATAGCTTGTGTCTTTCCGAAATTTCTCTTTTGTCTAGATTCTACATACTTGTGTGCTTTTGAACTAACAAGTTTACCATGCACGCATGCTACGCTTCGCTACCGCCGGAACGCTCGTGCAAATTCTGTTCTTAGGACAATGACATGCAAATTAGTTAAACCATGAAGCTTGGCAGTGCGGGATGATAATGTTGAATAAGTGTGTTTTTAGTAACCAGATCGGGAAAAAGTGCCCGTGACGTCTAGACCACATTTTCTAAATATAAATTAAAAACGAGATTTTGTATTAGTGATATTATAAAACCTTTTGTAAATAAATATTATAAGTTATATTATAACAGCGTTACAACTGGCAGCGTGACTATTGTACTAAAAACAGAATTTGCACGAGCGTTCCGGCATTAGCGAAGTGTAGCAAGCGTGCATGGTAAACTTGTTAGTTCAAAAGCACACAAGTATGTAGAATCTAGACAAAAGAGAAATTTCGGAAAGACACAAGCTATAAACAAAATGATACAGCAATGAAGCTTGCGTGGATGAATGTAAAAGTTCCCTGTGTTTTTGTTTTTATTTCGCGCCCTTAAAATGATTCAAAGCTCTTGAAATTTACAGGGTAAGGGTAGTACATGTTGAATTTCAGGTGAAAAGTTTAAAAAAATAATTTATCGACTAGTTTTCGAATTACAGCTTCCTTAGCAAATACATTATTATTCTGAGTAAAATGAGCATATTTATTACATTACTTATTATTCCATAAACCGGAATCGAATAAAGCAAATGGAATAAAATTTTCATGGCAAGTAGTCCTATGTCACAGGTATGAAATATGCTAAAAACAGCGTTTGAATCGGTCCGGAACACACAGTATGATCTAAAGTATTACATATTAAGGTTTATCACGTTAGTCATGCCGAGAGATCCAACAGTTTTAGCTATGTCAATGACAATTATTCTGACGTCTTAATCTATCTTTTTTTCAGGTTTCATATGCATAAATATCTGTCACTCAAAGTATTCTATTAGTATTGAATAACTAACCATGTATGAGTCTTGTAATTATAGGTTCAATTTTTTGACATCTCCGCTCAAAGAATAAGCATAAGCTAGGCCAACGGAAACCTTGTACATTGAGAAAATGGAAACAATTCTAAAGATGTCGCCGGTTACCCACATTAACTATCAAACAACGCTTCCACCGCTTTACATCATACATACGCACGTGCTCTTTATTTTTTTCACAAACCACTGGTTTATTACTGATCACATGCATTTGTTTCAATTTCTGGTGATTCTGAGCTTGTTTGGTGTTGATTCTAAAATTGATAGATCAAAAAGCTTACACATTCTCAGGGGCATGGGTCTCAAACTATTCCCAAACGGCTGCTGCAAATCACAAGAGGGGGCCGGGTGGTCTATCTCTTCGTGCTTGTAAAATATATTCTTGACAGTTTGACAGATTTGTTAAAGTAACAACCTTAATACATTTCGTGGCAGTTTCCATGGAAACGTGTAATGTGACCTTTGAACTCCAATTTTAAGGAAATTCAAGAAAAGCCTCCTGGAGGTCTGTAAAAGTTTTCAAATAGTAGTATAGGAGGGATGGAATTAGCCACTTTTTTGGGGGAAATACATAATTATGGGGGTGAATAAATTATCTTCAATGACGTCATGGATCTGTTGTCTTTGGCTCATGAAGAAAATGGGGGTGAATACATAATTAGGGGGGTGAGTAAATTATTTTCACTGACGTCATGGATCTATTGTCTTTCGCATGAACAAACGTAATAAATTAAATGAGGTGGAAGTGGCATCTCATTCATCTATCGTTAATAAAGTGAATTAAAGTGGAATTCATTATCTATTGTTAATAAAGTGAAGTGGATTCATTATCTATTGTTTTTGTAGATGAGGTCATGTCAAGAACTTTTCTTTTGTGTGAGGGATTAGTCGTATGCAAATTCATGATAACAGAAGAGGAGCGGAATGCTCTCTTTTGTTTGGAGATTTATTTCATTAAGTTAGAACATGAGAACATTTACTGACGCATGTGTTCAGCTACAAGCCTACGCTACCAAGTGAAGGACAAGAGACTGTTTTACAAAGAGTGAATGGTAAATAACCACATATAGGGATACCAACTGAAATATCTACAACTCTATATCTACTGTTGTTCTTAGGGATTAGCGATAAAAGAAAGGCCATCAGTACAGTTTGACAGAAACAATAGCCCTATTGTTTGGAGGAAAAACAATCCTATATGCAAATTATTCTCTGTAACGAAACTACCAAATTAACATAATCAACAAAACAAAATACTCGGAACAATATTTTATTCATTCAAACCCCTCTCCTCGCTACGAAAACGAAGAAAACGCCGGCGTTTGGAACTAAAGAATTACTTGGATGATGATGTTGCCGATGAAAGTGTTGGACCTTATCTAAAAGCCGATCGAATCAGACGATCAGTGCGAATTTATACAAGTATTAAAATTGTCATTAGAGCTGTAGACAATTTAATGTAATCTGATTGGCGGTTAGTGCTGGGTCACAGTGGATTGATTTGGAGTTGAATTTGCATTGTAAATCTTATCGCTTGGCATAGCGTTTTGGTACGTTACTGAGCTCAAAGAAGACAAAGAAATCTTAGGGAATGGGGACTCGTATCAGTACTTTCTCTGAATAAGGCACTGAGGCTGGTTCAGACGTTATGGTTGGTGAGCTCAAAGAAGGCAAAGAAATGTTAGCAGCTGGGCACTGATATACCGTTTTGCCGCTGAATTCTTGGGTTGCAATCATTCCTAAGGGAATACAATTACAAAAGCGTAGCGGCCATCTTGGTTGGTAGAAACAAAAGAAGCAAATGTGGTTTCTTGTTGCGGTGTGATCTATTTCTTGTTCTTGGGGTTGGGTTGCGATACCAGGTTGAAGAATTGTGGGAGGCGATACAGGATAGTGATTCACTTGGTGTTTATACCTCAAAAAGTTGTTTTGAAGCTGGACATAACTTCTTGCTTTTTGGGCCTGACTGAGATCATTACGGTTTAATACCCTATTCGTATCATCCTTCAAGCTTTGCATTATTTGTACTTGCGGGCGGAAATTTCAAAGCTCTGCTGCTCGACACAAGGGCACCCAACGAGTACTTTTTGAAATTCGTTTGAAACCAGTTGTCTGCAGCTTATCTAGCCATTTTAAGGCACCTACTATGTCTTTTGACGTATTCTAGAAAGCTTTTAGCTGTTCGGATTTTCTAGGTGGAAATCGCGTCAACCGAAAATACTATGGCAAAATATTCCCGGCCGACGAATTTGTTAGTGGCTAGAAAATTCTTGTTTCTGTTCTAGACCCAAGTAACTTCATGTTGCAAAGTTTTGTGGAGGTACGAATCTTTTTGGGATTCTTTTTTCCTTTAGGCAATTCTTAGGGAATGAAAATGTGTTGTTCTGACTCTATTGATCAGACGAATTGGGACGTACGAATATTTTAGGGGAAACCTTTTAGTCTCCCTTTTCTTCTATAATTTTCTAGGGATTCAAGGGGATTGAAAACAAATTTTCTAGCCAGTATTTCAGAAAACAATTTTCTAGGGACACTTTTCAAATCCGAAAGTTTTAGGCTAACTTACTCTCCCGAACAGCTTTTTAACCGAAAACGTCGTTGGGTGCCCTTGTCTTACGCAGTACATTAGAAACGCTATCCTCGGTAGATATCACTTGGTGTTGTTGCTCGCCGGGTAAAACATTGGTCCTTAACCTACAGTCCTCCGGTGTATTTGGTTAAGTCCTCAAACAAATAAACATAAGGTCCTAACGGCCTCTTCGTACCTGTTGAGAAACTCAGTCTGCCTGGGGTACATTTGCTGCCTTTAGAATTTTTGCTGATGACACTGATGACAATTTTTACTCTTCTGCACATGCGATGATGCAAAAGGACTAGAAACTGTCGTAAATGAATAATTTCGACATGTCTTTGATTACTGTGCTGCCAATAAATTATCTATCAACTTCAAAAAACACATTACATGCATATTTCGTCAGTACGAAAAAAAAAGCCAAAATTCAAATACCTAACATTGATTAACAGGACTAGATTAAATATTTAGGGATATACATTGATGGGAATCTTAACTGGCATCCTCAAGTTACACACATTAACAGTGAAATCTCAAAAAAATTAGGAACCTTTATAAATTACGGCACTTCTTAAATCTTCACATGCTGAAACAATTGTACTACTCCCTAATATACCCTTACTTGCAATATGGTAGAGCGGATTTCAAATGAGTGTCGGAAGTGTTTTGGTTTTGCGTTTACTAAGCTCTCCTATTGGCTGAGAAAGTAAACCAACCAATCAGAATCCAAAGTAAAACCTAACGCAAATAGACCAGTTCGCGGTAAATTCCGACATTTTGAAAAGGGTGCAAACATGGCGCGAAATACAGTGTTTGTATGGGAATCGATGGGAATCCGGCGATGCCAAATAATATCCGTAAAATCGAATTTCTGAAATATTCTTCAGATACAAACTTAAGAAACAAGGTAAAAGATTAACATATCTAAATTTGAGGGATGTAGCTGTGCTGGGAAGCGTGCAATCGTGTTGTTAGTCGAGTCAAATTCCGAGTGAAAATTTATAGACAATGTATGGAAAACTGAAAACGCGATTTATTTTTTATTTTTTATTTAAACATATTTGCTCTCTGCATTTGCTCCAAAAGCTAAAGGCTTATCGAGGGAGCTCATACAGAAAAAAATACAACAAGTATAAGGGCAGTTTCAGACACACAAAAGGAAACATAAAATTACAATTTAAATTAATTAAAATAAGTGCATAACATTAAGTTTAGAAAACAAAAAGAGAAACATATATATACAAGTCAGACTGTAGCGATGGAAAATCGATTGGTATTTAAGATATAATTTTGAGCTAACTCAAAGAATTTAGAATTTAAATTATAGTTTTTGTCCTTAATAGTACCATTCAAAATATACAAAATGTTCTTTTTGTCGCTACTGTTTGACCAGATATTACCTAAGAGTTGTGCAGCAGAGGTAAAAAAGATATCGCGCTGAGCAGCGTATCGGGGGCAAGACAAGAAGAAGTGTTTAATCGTTTCATTTGGATAACCACAGTCACATTTTGGAGTCGCATTACATTTTATTTTAAATAAATAATCATTAAGAGCAGAAGGACCAAGTCTTAAACGTGTATGAAAAATCGAGGCCATTCTAGATATAGAGTAATCATAAAGTTTATTATAGGTAAAATGATAATAATGTTTCTTTACAGCAGCTTTATAAGAAGGTAATGATAACGATTTACGTATTTCTATGGTTAATGAATTCCAGTATGTTATTACAGAGGGAAAAAAAGACTTTTGAAATCTTGCAGTTCTTGCCGGAATCGTACAAAAGTTTTCATTAGATCTTAGAGTAATGCGGCTTTGTTCTTTAACAGTTTTTGGTAGTAGTTCAGTTAAATAAGATGGTGTCAAACTATTAGTAATCTTATAAAAACAAAATAACTTATGCATTTTCCGTCGCATACACATATCTTCCCAAGCAAGCTCATCAATTATTATTTTTCTACTTGTACCCTTAATTGCTCCAGTAATAACTTTTGCAGATTCATATTGAACATTTTCTAATAACTGGCTCTCTGTTTCAGTACAATTATCCCAAATCACATCAGCATATTCCATAAGTGGTCTAACCAAATTTTTGTACAGGCACGTAAGGGTTGACCTATCAACTTTATATTTAATATACTTTAATAAATTTAGCCGCTTAGACGCTTTCTGGTGAACATTTAGTACATGATTTCTCCAAGACATATTGCTTTGGAGTGTAAGACCAAGATGTGTATGAGTTGTCACCTCCTTTATAGTTTGACCATCAAGAAATAAATTTGGATGGTCAGGCTTTAGACGCTTTGAAGAAAAAACTAAGGTTCTCGATTTCGTGGGATTCATGGTAACAAGCCACTTTTTAGACCAATTAGAAATTCTACACAAATCGTCATTTAGGTGGTCAGCTGTATCCCTTGGATTTTGAACTACCTCTATTAAAGTAGTATCATCAGCATAAATTAGAGGATGACAAACTAGACCAATTGTTAAATCGTTAATGTAAATTAAGAATAGAAGCGGACCTAAAACAGAACCTGTGGTACACCAGAATCGACATTTCTCCATTCAGAACATTGACCTTCTATGACGACCCTTTGTTTTCTCTCATGCAAATAACTTTTTATCCATTGAAGAAGGGGATTTCTAATTCCTAGCGCCTTTAGTTTTTGTATTAGTCCTGCGTGCCAAACTCGATCAAAAGCCTTGCTTATATCTAGAAATACAACCCGTACTTCGTTGCCATTTTCAAGTGCCAGATATATTTGGTGCACAAAATAAATTAATTGATTTACAGTTGAGTCACCGGGCCTAAAACCAGATTGAAATTTATACAAAAACCCAATTTTAATTAAGAAATTGTAAATACGCATAAATACTACTTTTTCAGGAATTTTAGAAAAACATGCAAGTAAAGATACTGGTCGGTAGTTAATTTTCAATTGACGGTCATCTTTTTTATACAAAGGAACTACATTTGCAAGTTTCCATTCATTTGGAAACTGGCCAAGAGCAAAAGAAATATTATTGAACTTTGTAAAGAAATCATGAAAACCTTCCGAACACAGCTTTATAATTCTGTTTCCAATTCCATCGTGACCGCATGCCTTTGATGGGTCTAGATTCTGCATTAATGAGATTATTTCTTCTTTAGTTGCAATTACATTTGAAATAGAATACCTAGTTTGATAAGATTCTATCAAAGGAAGTTCAGCTGCGTCACTCTTCAGTTTAGATTGATCAACAAAATATTCATTAAAGATACAAGCCTTTTCTTTTGAGTTGATAACGGCAACTCCATGCTCTAAAATAGCCGGAATGGAAGAAACACTACTCCTACCACCCGTTAAGTTGTTGGCAATATTCCACCACTTTTTATGACTTATTAATGGGTCGCCTAATTCTCTATTAACTTTTTCATAAAATAGACGTTTAGACAGATACTGACAAAATTGCCAATGAATTTAATCATTATTTTGCTAATGTTGGCAAAAACTTGAGTCAGGATATCCCCAGAGCTAATACTAATTTTTCACAATACCTTCCACTACCATCACCCACAAGCTTCTTCCTCACCCCCACATATTGTCAAGAAATCCAAGACATAATCTTAGGATTTAAATCGGGGAAAGCTTCTGGACCTAATAGCATACCTATTCCCTTGCTCAAACTAGTTAATTCAGTTATTTCCAAACCTTTAGAGATACTTTACAACCTTTCATTTTCCTCCGGCACTGTCCCCAATTCATTTAAAATTGCCAGAGTTATCCCAGTTTTTAAAGCTGGTTCCCACCTAGTCCTTTCTAACTATAGACCAATATCTCTTCTTCCTATTTTCAACCAAATTCTAGAAAAATTAATGTATAATAGGTTAATGAATTTCCTTACTAAGTTTAAAGTTATTTATTCAGAGCAGTTTGGTTTCCGTGCTAATCACTCTACTGAACACGCTTTGCTCCTTATAACTGACAAAATTCAACGAGCTATTGAAGGTGGTCAATACTCCTGTGGCATTTTCTTAGACCTTAGTAAGGCATTTGACACTGTTGATCATAATATTCTTCTATATAAATTGCAGAGATATGGTATCCGTGGAGTTCCTCTAGATTGGTTTACCTCCTACTTATCAAATAGACAACAATTTGTATCAATAGGTAACTCCACATCATCATATACTTCAATTTCTTGTGGTGTCCCACAGAGTTCAGTGCTTGGCCCTCTTCTGTTCCTCCTCTACATAAATGATTTTAACCGTTGTTCCAAGTTATTTGATTTCCACCTGTTTGCTGACGACTCAAATTTGCTCATTTCAGATGAATCCTTAGATTCACTTGAATTGAGTGTTAATGCTGAACTGAAAAATGTTCACACTTGGTTATGTGCAAACAAATTGTCTCTAAATATAGATAAATCCAATTTTGTTATTTTCCATCCACATCAAAAGAAATGTTCCAAATCAATTTTTCTGAAAATAAACAAAAAAACAATTACTCAGAAGCAGAATATCAAATATCTTGGAATTATTATTGATGCAAATCTTAACTGGAAAGAACATGTTCATCAATTAATTAAGAAAACCTCAAGAGGTGTTGGAATTATTTCTAAGCTACGTCACTTTGTCTCTATAGAAATTTTAACTCAGCTATATTATTCCTTAGTCTATCCTTTCCTTACTTATGGTATTATTATCTGGGGAAATACATATGACTCAACTTTAAAACCACTTATTATACTACAGAAAAAAGCTGAAAGAATTATAACTTTCTCTAAATTTCAAGATCATTCCTCTCCTCTTTTCAAAGTTTTAAATATTCTAAAATTTCTTGACGTCATCTACTATTTAAACTGCATATTTATGTATAAGTTTCACTTTAATTCGCTGCCCTCTGTCTTTGATAATTTCTTTACACATATATCTTCAAGGCACAGGTACAAAACCAGGCTAGCTTCAATATTAACTTATTGCATTCCATCTGCTAGAACTAACTATGGGAAATTTAATTTACGTTTTAAAGGTGCTGTCATTTGGAATGACACACAAGAATCTTTCAAGAGTCTCCGTTTGAACGAATTTAAAGGTGTAATTAAGAAAAGTTTTATTGATTCTTATTGAACTGAATTTCGACTAAATCTCCTCCTCCCGTTGATTGTTGCAATTTTCTTTGCTCCCGTTTTTTATTTCTATTCTTTTATTTTGTGTCTGTTTGTGTGTGTGATACGACTATTTCTATAATTTAATACATATAAACGTTAGCTACGTATACCTAGCTAGATTAGCTCTCTTATAGTTATTCTAGGTAGCCAATACCCAACTACTGCAATACTCTATCCACTTTTGTATCCAGTTATTTGCGTGGTATTAAATAAATTGTTGTTGTTGTTGTTGTTGTTGCATTCCTAATTAAAGAAGTAGTGATGTTTCGTTGCTTACGATAACATTCCCATGATAGCGCCAATCGATTTTTGTTATATTTACGAAGATATCGATCCCGCTTTCTTATTGCTACGCGTATCTTGCTGTTCATCCATGGTTTATCTCTTGGCCGTATGATGACAGTTTTACATGGAATGTATTTCTCAACAATTGCACGGAATTGTTCAAACCAATTTGCATAAACTACATTAATGTCATTGGAATTCATAAGCAAGCTTTGCCAGTTTACCGAAATCAAATCTCTATTCAAACTACTTAGTCAACATCATTAAAGTTCCATACAGTCCTTTTATAAGACTGGCATTTATAAGATTGAATGCTCATTTTAGCGAAAATAACACAATGATCGCAGTTTGATGGAGGACTTAAAGTGCCAGTATGAACAAAATATCCCGGGCAATTTGTGATAACAAGATCAAGTAACGTTGCTCCGTGAGCTGTAACACGAGTTGGATCCGTAATTAATTGAGAAAGACTATTGTTACTGATGAAGCGATATAGATGCATGCCTATATCTGTATTTTCACTTGGATTTCCAAGATTATAATGAGCATTAAAATCACCTAAAATGACAATAGAAAAACGTTTGGATAATTGTCATATTCTGTCTAGAGTGAGCTGGAAATAGTCAAAAAACTTTGTTAAAGAGGCACTGTCATTATTAGGGGGTCTATAGCATACACCACAAAGGAAATCGTGCTTTTGAAGTCTAAATTCAATCCACAAAAATTCTAGCCCCACACATTCTAAATCATTTCTTCTTTTAACAACAAGTGATTGAGATGTAAAAAAGGCCACGCCCCCGCCAACTCTATCTTTTCTATCAAGCCTCATTAGTGGGTTGTAACCAGGAATGTTTAAATGATCACACGAAGATTTTTCGTTGAGCCATGTTTCAGTAATGGCAAATACATCAAAATGATTTTCTCTTACGAGAATCGCTATTTCATCAAATTTATCTTCAATATTCAAGCTTCGTACATTTAAATGCCCAAAATTAAAGGAGGTGGCAGGCCCAGGATTTAATTGAATATCGTTTGATAGAAAAAGCCTCATTAAAATAAAAATTATAATAGCAAGCAATAGATCAACTATGAAATAGACACGATTCAACAAGAAAACAAACGTAGAAGTAGATATTAAGATATTATTGAAAAGCCCAATCGCTGCTCTATACGCATCTAAACTAACTCCCATCATTAATGAAAATTGTAAATAAATAATAATTACTAAAACTTACCTCATGCTGCACATACACGCGAAATAGAATAGAGACTGCGTTGAACAAATAAACACGAAAACATTTAAGCAGAAAGTATTGAAGAGTCCAAAAGGACTTAGAGTTAGAAGCAGATTTCTTAAAAGAAGCTATAACGAAGAAATAAGGCATAGGACATATAAACAAGAGATTTTAGCGAAGTCCGTGTACCGAGAAATCATCCTCCTTGAAAATCCTAACAATACTCCCATCTTCAGCTTTCTTTACGAATATCTTGCCGTCCACGGTCCAAGCAGAGGATACGTTTGGGCAATTCTTTCTGGCAGTGTAGAAGAGGTGCTGATTAATTCTTGTGAGGCCGGTCTTCATTTACAAAAAAGTTAGAACCCTTCAATTTCTTCTTGTTCTTCATGATTATAGCTTTATGCTCATAGGATTTCAGCCTCACAATTATAGCTCGAGGGCCGCGGGCGCCATCACTATTCGGTCGTCCAACTCGGTGTGCCCTATCAATATCGTGCTTGTTAATTGCTACATCGAGATTTGAATTACAAAACTGAACAATCTTGTCACACGAGTCTTCGTCATCAGCTTCAGAGAGTCCAAATACCCGAATATTGTGTCTTCGCGAATACTGCTCGTTTTCATTCGCTTTCATCGTAACTCGCTCGAGTTTTCTTTGAAGCATATCAATCTGGTCTTTCAAAGGCTTTATAACGTCTTGTAAAGCACTGGCCATGGAATCCATTAACGTCCTTTTAAAATCCGGCGACTGCATGTAGCTCTCTATTTCCATCTTGATAATGCCACCAATATCTGATAAAGAGTGCGAGTGTGATCTCAGTCTTGGACCACCATCTTGGTCCGCCATATTGGAAATACAGTTGTGAAACGTTTCTAGATAATAAATTGCAGCGAATCTTTTTCAAAGTCCCAAAATTATGCCCAGATGCCTTTGAACGGTTTAGCTAGACGTCAAGGTCATTCGTATATAGCAGAGAAAACTCAACGTATGAAACGAAGATTGAAAATATCGAGAGAGAACTCTGTGTATCTGTCCACCCCTTGGCAGCATAGCTTCATCCCTCAAATTTCGATATGTTAATCTTTTACCTGGTATCTTAAGTTTGTATCTGAAGAATATTTCAGAAATTCGATTTTACGAATTTTATTTGGCATCGGATTCCCATCGATTCCCATACAAACACTGTATTTCGCGCCGTGTTTGCACGTACCCCTTTCAAAATGTCGGAATTTACCGCGAACTGGTCTATTGCTTTTGTTTGTGATTGCCTCACAGGGAAGCCATTTATGAGTTACTTATGATTACTCGCTCCTATGATTGGCTGGCTGTGGGTAATTTGCGTTTGGTTTTACTACACTCAACTGAAAACCTACAAAAGTAAATTAGCAAACATTGTCACGAAACAGAATAAATGCATACGCTGTATTGAGTTGTTCATAACAGAGAAAAGACCACTCCTTATCCCTCTAGAACATATTTAAACTCAAAATATCAACGTTTGGCTTTAAAATCTCATCCGACAGAACAAATACTCCAAACATCTTTGCCCAGTATATATTATGCGTTGTATCTGCATGATGTCCATTCATACAATACCAGGTATGTAAAAAAATATGAACTTCTATAGGCCTTAGGCAAGAACTAATTATGGTAAACATACTTTCAGTTATACTCTGTACAAAATTTGGGAAGAGATTCCTGTTGATCTGAAAAAATTAGGTTATACACGAATTTCATAATGGCCGCCTCCAGCCGCCTCCTAATTTGCATAATTTGGAAGATAAATCTGTAGGGGGAAACCAATGCTACCACATGAAAGATCACATTAAAACTATCACATTGTTTTGAGTTTTAGAGCAATGTGGAAAATTGCTGTTGAGCTATAAGCATTTGTAGTGCAGAAAAACATGAAAGCGAGGCTATAAAGGCCTCTGTTGTTTTTCTCGTACAAATCTCTCAAATTTCAACTGGCTGTAACTTCGTTGCTTTATAAGCTACAGCACTCAACTTTCACAAGTTCACTAATGTCGACATGCTTTTTCACATGGCAATGTTCATATTTTCTATACATGTGGATAAACTACCGAAACGGGAAATCACATATGCAAATTAGGAGGCAGCCATTATGAAAGTCGTGAATATATTCAGAAAACAGTATAAACATTTCCTTCTTAATAAGTCCCAAATTTAATTTGTAACTGACTTGTTAGCTAAACCCTTATTCATTATATAAACCTGTAGCCATGACACATCAACAACTTCTATATTTCTATTTACACTTCCATTTCTAAATCTACATCTCTTCTTGATTTAATGTAACGTAGACTGCGTGAATAAACTGAAACTGAAAACGGATGTTGTAGTTAAAGAGTCACAGGAAGTAAATATCAGGTTCAGTTCACTCCGGCTTAGAAAATCACACTCTGGGCAATGTCTAAAAACCATGTTTACCCTACACAAGCTTTTGGCTGAATGAGCCGAAACAATATATACTCTCATTTATATCTTCTTCTCCTCCTCCTCGTCGTACGTCGTCGTGTAGTCTATATCTTCTTCTCCTCCTCCACCTCCTCCTCGTCGTATAGTCTAATCCAGGGTTCTTCCCCATGCATTCATCCCCCATCACAGTATTACTATAAATAGCCCTCATAAGAAAATCAAAATCATTATCCAGTCATGTAATGTCTTTGCTTCTTCACATGATAGTTACGATCTTCAAAATTTAATCAATGTCGAAATGGGGAAAGTTAAAAAGTGGTGTGATATTAATAAATTATCAATAAATTTCAAGAAAACAAATTACATGATAATTAAATCAGCCAAGAGAAGAGATATCAACATAACTTAAATTTAAAAGGCAAAGATGATATTACACATTCGATTGAAAGGAAGACATACATCAAATACTTAGGTGTGTTTATTGATGATACTCTCTCATGGAAACAGCATATATCATATATATGCTCACGTATTGCAAGAAATACTGGAGCAATTTCAAAATTAAGGCACTATTTATCTCTTCGGCAATTAAAGCAATTGTATTATACTCTTATATACTCTTATATAACGTATGCAATCTCTGCATGGGGCAGTGCATATAAAACGCATATTAAAAAGATACAAATTAAACAAAATAAAGTGGTTAGATTAATATTTTTCGCTAAGTCATATGGTAAGCATACAGAAAGTGCACTACCCTTGTTGAATATATTAGATATTTTAACAGTTGATAATGTATTTCGGTTGCACATACTTAAAATTGCTCACTTATGGCATAGAAAACAGCTCCCAAGTTTGTTTGAGAGCTGGTTTTGCTATGCAAGTGATATCCATTCTCACAATACCAGATATGCTACAAAGCAAAACTTCTACAAACCAAAAGTGAGAACTAATATTCATTGCAATTGACATGTGGAAAAAACTTCCGGAAACAATAAAGTCTTCGTTTACCTTTTCTTTCTCAAAAAAACTTAAAGATTATTTGTTGGATATCCAATTTCAGATTAATTAATATTATATTTTCAAATAATTAATTTTATTTCTTCTTATTACTATAATTATCTTTATAATATAATATAAGTTAGAAAACTGATCATATTAACATAATATTAACCTAGGGACTAACTAAGAAAACCAATCGGTTAATTTAGCCCCTAGGACGCACAAATTTCTTCCAGGTTGAAAATTTAATTCATAATATAAGTTTGTATAGATTGTATTATTGTAGAATTAAGTATGTATAGTGTGTGAATAAAGATGAGATGAGACATGTCTCGAACAATAGAGCTGAAACTCAAGCATGTTAAGGCCTGGTTCATTTAACGGAAAATAGATGTACGTTAGAAAATGTTTTCTGACAGAAATAACACTTTAAACAAAAACTAATTACACCGTAATACTAATATCAACTTCCTTAAATTTGTTAAGTGGGTGGTTGTCGTATCACGTGATCGATGACGTCATAAGTATATAAAATCGTTTAAGTGAAATGCGGCTACGACGATAACATATGAATATAAAATAACCCTGCTAAAACATTACTCCTCCCGCAGTGTTTCAGATCACGCTTAGAAAACATGACTATCATGTAAAGATAAGGAGATATTAAGGGTACAAAAAGTCATGTGACCTATTTTGCATATGTTCGCCTTAATTACTCGTTAACGAAACATTGTAGTCATCTTTTCTAAGCTGATTTAGGTAAAAGGCTTCAACCTTAACTAAACATATCCACTCATCATCCAAGCTGTTTTAAACTCGGAGCCGCGTTTTTGATTTACTGATTTCGTGTTCTAAGTCACGTGACAGACCACGTGACACGTTTTACTACATACAAACCACTTAAGGTAGTCAAGAATAGCGATACCTATTATCGTGAGAAACTTGACTTACTTACCATACTTGGCTGTGCTGAAATAAGGAAAACAGTTTTTACCCGAAATTTGACCCCTGAACCAGGCCTTAACATGCTTGAGAATCGTAGTTATCTTCATCTCCTAGCTTCTTGCCCTGACCATCAACGTCAATCTCTTCTCGAAACGGCATCTCCAGAACAAGTAAACAATCGCTCGTCCAAGCGACACATGTTGTTGGAGGATCATGATTTACCTGTCAGTGAGGAAGACAGGCGATGACTAACTCCACACGGAAAATATAGTTATACAGGCATTGATCCAGAGGTTCCATTCAAAGAAAAGAAGCAACTACTAGTGCAAGAGGGAGGTAGATTTATTGAACATTTGTTAGCTCCTATTCTCACTGGGCTTCTGATGGTATAAATAGGGGACTCTTGGGTCTTTCAAGATCATTTGCTACTGACAGAAGTCACTCTGCGGTGAACATGCATGAAGAGAAAGTTTGATTGGGAAAGTGAAGAAAGTGACACCAGTTGTTTTGGATGATATTGCGAGACTAGCCGTCTTGCCATAAAGATGCTTCGGATTTATTGCACAGTGTGGCCTCTTCTAAGGTTATTTTATTTTGGACGGCAAGAGGAGAATCGCTTCCTAGCAAGCGAGAATTCCGGTGACGAATATAGCGGCCCTGGTAGAATATGTCTTACTAGGGCATGCGGAGACCTCGCGCTCTCAGTACATTCCTAGAGGGTCTTGCTGAGTTAGGAACCATTCATTATTTATGCCAGGGGGGTGGGCTGGCAAGAATGAGGGGGGGGGGGGGGGGCACGATAAATTCAAGACACTCGAGGGGGGGGGGGGTCATCAGAAAATATGGAAACAAATGTGGGGGTGGGGGGCTATTTTACAAATTACATCTAGAGGGGTCATGAGTTTTTGCTTTTCCTTGGAAGGGGGTCAAGAGGTTTTGTTTAGGCTTATGATGGTTCTTGCCAGCCCACCCCCTGGCATAAATAATGAATGGTCCCTTAGGAATCAACAAACGACTAATTAACAACAAAAAGTTTTTTGTGTTTACAGTCAGTCCTCATCGTCACTTGTTGGGTGATAAGTTTCTTCTTTATTACTTTTGGGATGAATATGCCATACTGTTTGTCAATGGTCGCATCGTACCAAAATGTTCTTAACAGACTTCGTTGCCAATGGAAACTCATTCTCACAAATGGTACGTGGTCAAGTAAAATATCATGCCAAAGACATTTGGGGCAGCCAAAAACACCCGTTGCGTGAACATTGGTAGAGTTACCATAGTCACAAGCTAAGAGGTATTGTTTTTATTTTCCTTGTTATCTTCACTGTCCTCTTCATTTCTTCTGTTCTTCCTCGTTTGCAGTGATACTATCTTGGCTTTCGTCATCACTGTTATTGTCACTCTCCCGAGACTCGTTCTCATTTGTATTGTATTTTATTGATTCGCCACCAATAAAATTTACAAAGTAAATAGAAAAATGAATCACACTATACAATAGGTTAGTGGCGAGGAAGCCTAAAAAGAAACCATTAAGGGCTTATAATGGTGAATTTAGGCTTCCTCTTAAAGCTAGATGTAAACGAGTAACTATGACGAACTGGCGATTTTTTTGCGTTACATGTCTTCTTAATAATAACTAATCATGATTAATAATTACAACAGAGATAAGATTCTAAATTTACTTTGAAAAGAGAAAGGGAGGCGGAGTTAATAAGTTCAGTATCAAGTGAATTAAATTGAATTAAAGACCTTGAAAGTATACAGAAAACTGCCTTATGTTGGTTTAGCATAAGGGAGTGCGAAAAGCTGGAGCATTTCTAGTGTTGTAAGTATGGACTTGATTATTTGTTAAAAACATGTTGTTGAATTTGATTGGCAAGACTATTTTTGAAGTACATAAATTGTACTATCTGTAACAAAAAAATGTCATGCAATTTAATTATGTTTAGTTCTTTGAAAATAGGATCAGTGTGAGCATCAAATTTAGTCTTCATTAGGATTCTAATGACACTTTTTGAAGTAGTACTATACGACGAAGATTGCATGGGTAAATAGAGGCCCAGACTAAATTACAATAATGAAGGTAAGGATAAATCATCGCATAATAAAATGTACCGCGTAAAGACGTTTTGGAAAGGTAAAAACGAGATTTAAAAAATATTCCTACAGATTTCGATATTTTGTTGGCTATATGTTCATCTATTATTACCCCTAGAAACATGGTTTCTTTTACTTTACTAGACTCTCTTCTTGCTCACTGCTACTAGTTTTCTCCTGTTTTTTTTCCTTTTCGATACGATCGCTCAAAACCTTTTTGTTGTGAATTAGTCGATCGTTTATTGATTCTTAGCTCAGCAAGACCTCCAGGAATGTAATGAGAGCGCGAGGTCTCAGCATATCCTTGTTATAGAGAAGACATTCTACCAGGGTCGCTATATTCGTCACCGGAATTCTATGCTTGCTAGGAAGCAATTCTCTCGTTTGGAAAGTTGCATTTAGCTGACACCGTCAATCAAACGCGGAGTCTAGTCTGCCTCACACCGCGGCAAAACGGTATGCTCCGCTGGCCAAAATAACGAAGGCTCTGCTATCAAATACGAATTACCGAGGGTTTCAACTTTTTTAGTAAATAATTTTATAACTTAGTAAACTCACAGTGAATCACAAATTAAGAAAACTTCAACCTGTGAAAGTCTTAGGCTTAGCTTTTAAGTAGTTTTCTTATTTTTTGACAAAACAGTTCACAAATGGATACTTTTAAGCAGAAATTTTAAAATCACGGCATTTGCCTGTTGTTTCATTTCAGTTTTCGCGGGAAACTGGGGGCGGCCGCGCGCCGACAAGATATAGCAAATACGCATGCGCATGACGTTTTGCCGCGGTGTGAGTCTGCCTTAGTCTCATTCAAAGCGTTTACCGCCTAGACTTAAAGGAGCAGTGTCACGATTCTGATTGGTTGGTATAGACAATGGCAAAATCACGCTATGTCACGCGCTGCTGCGAATTTCCCTTTCGATTGAAATAAATAAAATGTTGCTTTATAAAAATATAACATCAAGCCTAACCATATAATACTGAAGTATAGTTTTAAAGCAATTTCGGCTCGAAATATCGTGCAAATACGCCGATGCTAGCGGATTACTCACGGACTTCCACTTCTGTGACATCTTTTGATTTCTTGTGCGCCTGACACATTTTCAAAACTTTGGGCATGAATACTAATCGTGACACTGCTCCTTTAATTAAATTTTGATTGATGGTCGGCTGAATGCAATTTTCCAAATGAGACTTGAAACTTTCAGGATCGCACTTCAAGGAAAACGGTAATACACATATTTCTCTAATTAACCAATCTAACTATATTCAACAAATAAAGAAGCCTTAACCATGTTTTATACTATCATAAAACACGATGGGCATTTGAGAACACTGACTCGAGAAATGTTAAAGCACAAGCGGAAGGCGCGTGCTTTCAACATTTCTCGAGTGTTCTCACATGACAAGAGTGTTTTATGATAGTATAAAACATGGATTTAAGGCTTCTTTATCTGTTTTATAATATAGATTTACGCGCGCGATGAAAGGAAACCGCCAGTTGAAAACAATAAAACACGGCAAACGATGTTATACACTCTGATAAAACATGGCTTTTTAGCCAATCAGAGCGCGCGTACTATCGCCGGTATCTATATTATAAAATATAATAATGTATCTTTACAACGATAACGTTTCATATATCAAAGATTTAATTTACATTATCGTTTTCATTCTTTTTTCCTTAATCTTGTATTTCGAGTCATTAAGAGTCAGAATCCAGATCTTCCTCGATCTCGCTGTCATCATCGATTTTAAGCACACCAGAACCCAATGGCTGTGAGTCCCTTATAGACGAGCGCCTCGACTGTATGTCTCCGGCGCTGTAATCCGAGTCACTGTCGGCCAAGTCATCTTCGGACTCCGCGTCGATAATCCTCCCGTCTTTAGTTACCAGGCTTCTCACGAGTTCCTCATTGACGCCCGCGTTCCTTAGAATGTCTTCGTACTTTCGTTCAGCGGCTCGTTTGGCGTTCAGTTGTGATTGTTGTTCGAACAAGAGAGGGCGTTGGTTCACACGTGACTGCATGTCCTCAAGTTCCTTCTGGTAGTCTTCTTTGCGTGCTCTGTCTGCTTCCCTGTTGTCAGAAAAAAACCTTTTCATTACGCTACAATTCCAGCTTCAACACTGAAGAGTAAAACTATTGTGAAATGTTCCAGTCGCCAGTTAATAATAATAGGCCATATTTATATAGCGCCATATCACCACAGTCTCTTGGCGCTTTACATTTTACTGACATATCCCGTCAGTGAATTTTTCGGACTGCTATTTTGGCGCCAATGGCAGCCACGCAGTTTACAATGTTGAGTGTGCATGTGGTTAGTACAATGGCCAGGCTGCTGTACCGGGTGACAATGCCCTTCTCTTTTTCGAGTAGTACAACAGGTTCTTTCACGTCCCCTTCAAATACTGATTAGAAGTAAGAGACAAGGCCAACGGCTTATAAACGTCCCTGCCCAAGGACCTAAGTTGACCTAAGTTGGTTAACAATCTCTCGAGACTGGGGACAAGGGAGGGAAAACTAAGAGAAAACGTTTCTGCCTCCGACATGCAAAGTTAAGGAAAACGTAGTTTTCTCAAAACTCTCACTAAATATGCAGAAATGAATTCTCCATCAAAGAATTACGTGGTTCAAAGAATGGAAAAACATAACTTTCTGTCATGGAAAGAGGAGATATTTCGTTCACAATTGTGGTTAAATAAGCATGTAGTCAGATGGAATTCTCCCTCACAAAATTATGTCAGCCGATTTGCCTCTTTCGTATAAACATTGAATCGCAATATTCCTTCTCAGAACTGGATTTATACCGCTTTCAGACTCAATAGTTTAAAGACTTGCACTGTCAATCGAATTAAACTTTCAAGTTTCTCAAAACACAACTACAAAAATAACACCCCAAGATATCAGAACGTTTACAAGGTGTTTACTTCTATGCTTTTCAACCCGTTTTGATAAAAGATGACTTATATTTGTACTCCAGAGACTTCGTTCTTTCGGCCAGCGGAGCATAATATTTTGCCGCGGTCCACCTGCTATCATGCCCTCCCTTCCTGTGGATTCACATGGCGCGCGCCTGATCGCAGGTTACGCAAGCATAAGTACAAGCAACATACGCAGACGCAGTACTGTATTGATCATTGGCGGTGCTTGATCTTTGAGCAGATTTCGTATGAGTGGGACAAACTATGGCAATGAATAGTGTAGTGATCCTTTGACTAGGGAATCACTTCAACCAGGCACTATTAAATGTTCTAGGAAACGATGCAATGCCTGTGCTTATACTAAACCTACGACATTTATTCCAGGACCGAAAGGCTCTCTTAAAGTCACTGATCATTTTGAGTGTACTTCCAGTAATGTCATTTATTGTATCACCTGCACACTTTGTGACAAACTCTACAACGGAGAAACAGGGCGAAGATTAGGAGATCGATTCCGCGAACACTTGCTAGATGTTGGAACTAACAGCAAGGATCTCGCCAAACCTGTAGCTCGTCACTTTAACCTTCCTGGTCATTGCATTAATCACATCACTGTATGCGGCATTTCTCTGCATCAAGGTACTACCGACACTCGTAAACGCAAAGAACAGAACTTTATTTTCAAATTAGGAACTTTGTCACCTCACGGTATTAATGAACAATTTCGTTCATTTAATTTCAGAATTCACGTATTCACTCAGACTTAGATCAGCATGTTTCCTTAGTTTACTCATCAACACTTCCTGTTACAACTATTAGCATTTCTATTGTTGGCGCACTTTTCTTTGATCACAATTGATCATGTTTTCTCAACGGTAATCATGCATTGGCGCAATTTCCTTTGATCCCAATTGATCCAAGTACATGTTTCCTCAGCGGTAATCATTCACTCGACACTATATAAACCGTTTCCCCACCCCCAATTCCCTCTTTTGCTCTGACGAAGGGCTAGCGCTCGAAACGTCAGCTGCTACTCGCTTTCCACGGCGGTTAGCATACCTCAATCGACTTTAGTTGATTACATACCAGTGTTTATCTTCCCCGCCGACGCCGACGCAGACCAATACTAGTTTTTACAGGAACTAGTTGCCTATCGTACTGTACGGCATGCCGTGACATTGAAATGGTTTCCCATTGTTTTTGTCCTGCTGATCCAATCAAATTACAGAGTTACGGTACAGTAAATTACAATACGGTAACAGCAAGGCTACGGACGTGCCGTAGTTTGGCCCACTCATAAGAAATCTGCTCTATCTCACAATTACGGCACTGCGTATGTTGCTTGCGCCGCTGGTGTGAATCTGCCTTTACCTGAAGCTTTTAATCTTGACATCTGCTGTTTTTCTCAGCTGCCAGGTATTGTCGTTAGCCATGACCTTACGCGATACTTCAGGCCGTAGATCCTTTAGCTTTCTTTGCCTTCTCTGCTTTGCCTTGATATCTGCCTGCTCCCTAGAGTGATTCTCTTCTAGACTTTCACGAATCTTGATTTCCCGGAGTCGAGTGGACTCGGTTGTTCTACAGAACGAAGAGCCGTTATGCATTTTGTAAATTACAAGTTCTATATTCTTATGAGTTAATTACCGTCGTTTGCATCTATGCGTAAACACGCGAGGCGAAAACATGTTCTAACTGGGTATCAAACATAACGTGAGTTTGAAGGCGTGCTAGGCGAACTTTCGCGCCCAAATTATGCTCCAGTTTACCATAAACAAATACAGCCGTAACTTCAAACCAGGTGCGCCTTTATTTCGGGACTTCAGAAATCAAGTGGCAGAGCTAGTTGGATAATTATCGACACGGGAAGAGAATAACTTGGTATTTTGAGCGCGAAAGTTCGTCAAGCACGCCTCCAAACTGCGAAAGGTTGACGACGAATCAACGCTACGTTTGATACCAAATTAAAATATGTTTTCGCCTCACGTGTTCACGCTTAGATGAAAACGACAGTACTGGTCTTTGTAAAATGGTGTTGATCTGCAAAAACTAAGTTTAACACCCGTTTTTATCAACGAAAACTTGATAAAGTATGCCAACCGCCTTGGGAAGTAGCGTAAAGCATAGAACCTCAGCCTAGTCCCTAGGCCCTTTTGGCTGGTATTTTGTCTGAGTGGGTTAATGGGATCCCTGTGGTTTGTAATAGCTTGTGACGTCACTGTTACCAGATTCGCCCAGCTGGGCCCAAAAATAGTTTTCTATTGAATTTATGAGTATCAACCAATTAAATTACCAGAAATAAGAAAAGAAAATTAATACCTTTTACATACCTTTGCCGTTCATGCTGCCGTTCTTTGACGGAGCATTACTTAAAAACTTTACGTAACATTTTCAACGCGAGTTAACGATGCATTATTATGGCCCTTAAAAGTAAAATACACGAGTGCAAATTTAACATATTTAAAAGTGTTTTTAGCCATTGTTAGTTTTCGTCCCATTTGCACTTTAATAAAGGTAGAAACTCCCTAATAGTCCAGTTTCGTATTCGAAAATTACCGCTGAATGCAATGACTACAGACGCATGTACTCAGGCTTAGCCTCATTCTGAAGTTAAACATTCTTAAATACCAGCGAGAAGGTGCAAAATGCGAAACTACAACAATACGCAGAGTTGTGAATAGCCCACCTTCTCGCTGGTATTTATGAATGTTTAACTTCAGAATGAGGCTAAGCCTGAGTACATGCGCCTGTAGTCATTGCATTCAGCGGTAATTTTCGAATACGAAACTGGAGTATTGCTACATTTGATTTGATCATTGGGATAGACCGCGCTGAGATACGTTTTTTTTATCTTAGAGTAGTGAATATTGCAATACACGAGTGAGCAGAGTGGACGAGAAGATAAAACCGTTTCTTCAAGCTTCCATGTAATATTCTATTAAGCAATAAATAACCGGGATTTTACGCGTGACATGAAATGTTATGTCGTCACAAATGAGTAATATTTTGATATTTCACAATTTTTGTCCCTTGTAAAACTCGGAAGTTTAACACTTGGTGAATAATAAATAAGGATATTTCTAGTCATCCCACTAGCCGTGAGCAACTGCATATAAATACAATGTACTTACCCAAAGGGAAGAGTATCGTAGGAACTGGATAACATCGCACTTGAAGGCCTCTCCTTGCTGCTAGACCTGGCACTAGAAGGCCTTTCTCTACTTTGGGACCTGGCACTAGATGGTCGCTCTCTACTTCTCGCCCTAGAACCCTTCGGCTTCTCATGCGAGCTTCTCTCTAGTGTCTGTAAGGACCGCGATTTCCGAGCGGCTGATAAGTGAGCGGTTCTGAGTTGAAAGGGCTCCACAACCGTCGGTTCTTTTCCCCTCTTTTTTCTTCTCATTTCCTTATCAAACTGGCGCTGAAGTTCATCATAATCCGGCACTTCGTGGTTTATCTGCGGCCTAAAAGTGTGCTCTGTCGTTATAAACGCTTTCTTCTCTTTTTCCTTTAGGGTTTTGTTACGAAGTTTCCCAATTGTGTACTGTCTCCCTCGAGTCTCCATATTCATTGGGAGCCGAGAACTTGCAAGCATTTCGTCGGAACGCATTCTCGTTTTGATCGCTCTGTATTCATCTTGTTCTGCTAACTTATCCTTAAGAGTCAAGTCGAATAGTTCGGCCGGGAATGGATTCGCCTTGAATATCTTTTTCTCCTTTTTGGGAGTCAGTTCCGACAGATTACTCAGCGACTTTGAGCGACAACGCCTCCGTTTTTCTTCCTCTCTCTTCGTAAATGCAAACGGTTTCTCAGTTGACTTCAATATTGCTTTACTAAGCTCCCGCACTTCATACCTCCGTAGTTCTTCCCTTCGCGTAATTTCATCATGTAGCGGTAAAAACGTCGTGGCTGGAATTGGCTGCGCGCGAAATTTCTTCTGCAGCTCCGCCTCGTCACGAGACTTCTTAAGCTTCAGGTCTTCTTCCATGACTTTTTGCGATCTCGTTTTCTGCTTCGAGGTTTTCTTAGCTTCTCTGATTGTCATCGTAAAAGGTTTAGGAATAGTAATACAAGGCGACCAGGTGTCCTTCATCTTCTCATTCTTAGCAGGACTGGTAGTTTCTCGGGGATAATCGTAGACCGAAAAGTCTTGCCATAAGTCTTCCACCACGTCTAAGGCAGTAGATCGTCGCGGGAACATCTCTTTGTAGAATACTCTTCCTTCACTGCTAAGCGTTCGTTTTCTTGGAACTTCGAGTTCATCGTCTGGCCAGCTGTCGTTGTCACTCAGATCAGTGTGGGACCGCCGTCGATTTTCTTTATCTTCTTCCAGCGCTATATCTATGTAGATTGAGTGACAAAAAAAGAAAGAAGGAAAACAGAGCTCGATACTAGCTTTTTTGTTGTTGTTGCTATTGTTTAGGGGGGGGGGGGGGGGGGGGGGAGGAGGATTTGCGTAGTGGCTAACTCTTTATTGTAATAAACCATTCTGCCCTCGTGGCGTTAGTGCTAAAATAAAACTTAGAGCGGATTTCGTATGAGTGCGAAGGTTACAGCAATGATTTACAGCACGGTTACCTTACGGCCCGCCGTGACATTGAAATGGTAATAATTCCCTTGTGGTCCAATCAAATTACAGAGTTACTCTACTGCACAGAGGAAATCGCATGAACGCGAGTGCTGTACGGGAGTTATAGGCACTGAGTGATATTTTGAAAGTTCTAATAATTGCACGAGCCTTCAGGCGAGTTCAATTTATTTGAGAACATTCAAAATATCACTCAGTATAGCAGGAGCAGTTCATGCGATTTTCTGTTTATAATATACTGAGAAAACATTTGCTGAGAGCATGTGACTGCACTTAATAACCTTTAGATGCACTTGTCAATGCCCAATCGGAATCCAGATATTTTGTTGAGTAATGTTATAAGGCATGTTAGAGCGGATGTCAATTGAGTGTCGGAAGTGTTTTGGTTTTGCGTTTACTAAGCTCTCCTATTGGCTGAGGTAGTAAACCAACCAATCAGATTCCAAAGTAAAACCAAACGCAAATTGGTTTTGGTTTGATTTGGTTTGTCATTGGCTCACAGGGAAGCCATTTGTGAGTTAAATACCCAGCTAATCAAAATGGAACAATGACCTTATGTTAATATTCTAAGTTGGAAGTTCAGTGCCCAAGGCTGCAACAGTGCTTGAGAGCTCGGCTGCCAGGATCCTGGCAACCGAACAGCCCAGCGCACTGGGTCGCACAAAAGTGGACAAAGGGAGGGAGGGAGGGAAAACCACGAGCGATCGCAGCGACGTGAAACTGACAAGCGGGAAACCGATCCACGATCAAGACAACAACACAAAGCGCAAGTCCCGGATGCGAGCCCCAGGGCCGCGCGAGCAAACACAGGGCCCCCAGTAGTCGCTGGTTCTTTAACCATGCCTAAATTACATTTAGTCTCGATTAATTGTGATTACTCGCTCCTATGATTGGCTGGCTGTGGGTAATTTGCGTTTGGTTTTACTACATTCAACTGAAAACCGCTCTACAGTACGGTTACGGTAATGCTATGGACATGGCGTAATTTTGTCCCACTGCTACGATATCCGTTCTACCTGTATCTATAACGCTACGGACCGGAGGCAATTAATTCTGGACCTGACTCATTAATTCTGGACCTCACACCTGAGTGTGTGGTTGGTACTGCACTTTCCTCAGAATTCAAATTCTATCTGAAGCAGTAGCCCCCATTCCATCCATCCAACACTTACCCCGAATTTCCTGATTTTCCGATGACAAAAAATAAGAAATTGGAAAATATTAAGTAAATTAACAATTTAATCGTCTGGTCAGTTTTATGCTTCTAAATAAAGTAGAAAAGGTGCAGGCAATACTGATTTGAAAAATAAATGCTCGTTTTGCAGAATTATGCCAAAAAATGCTTGCACAATCGACAAGAGTCTAAGCCTAATCGAAAAGTCTAATCGAACTATTTAAAATACAGACTTCGAGCAACTATATAAAGTCTGTAAAATGTTTGCAAAATGTCTGTGAATGTACAAATTATTGACAGATTTTTGACAAACCTTTTTATAACAGAGTAGAACATTTATCTAAAGTTACGACAATGTAAAATCTTTGTAAAAAAATCTCTAAATTTTGTACATTCAGACATTTTGCAAACATTTATACTTTTTACGTAGTTATTCAAAGTCTTTAAATGGTTTGATTTTTCCAGTGACAAATCAATTATGGTGCATGAGGAGCCGCAGGCCTTAGATACCGCTAACGTGGTCATCTGAAATGACCACGTTCCAGCCACAGGGAAGCTTAAAGACAATAACAGGGTTGACAGAGTGCTCCCTTGGAGTCCCAATAATGTGACACGCAACATTTCATCACCTCAGTTTAACACCACTTTTTCCCCTTAGTATCAGTTAACACATACACGTGTGTAGATTTATGATTCTCTCCTTACCGCTTCGCGGCTCGCTTTCTTCCCTAGAAAAAAACCGAGACCAGAACGAAATTATCTTGCAAACCTATCCGTGAAAACCTTTAAAATAACTATATATAAAATGACCTAAATAATCATCTAACTGGAAATAATACAAGACTCAGAAGGGACTCAGAACTACTCGGCTGTAAAAGGGTCGCACGTGGATGACTGAAATATGTTTGTCAAGTTGAACATGCAAGTACCCTAGCTGTACAAAATGTAAAGCTCATTGATATAACTCAATGCACTTAGTGTAACTTAGCCTGCGACTGGCAAGCGTTTGATATTCTCAGGCCAGTTTTTTATTTTTTTAGTTTCTGTCAGTCGGCAGTAACGGCATTATAAGGACGTCGGTACGGTTAGAGTATTTGAAGACTTTAAATAAAGACCTTTAAACACAACTGACTACAGAAATATCAACAGAATTGATAAACATAACTACCGTATTTTGACACAGTCAATTAAGTTCAAAGATTTCAACTCCAAACTTCCTCTCGCATTAACGCGTCCGACGTAAAGCCGTCGCAATCAGTCGAAAACAATTAATACATCGAAACTGTTTGCGACGGCTTACGCAGTATATGGAAGGCCAGCCGTAATAGAGATTCTGCTAGCAGGGAAGGACACGGATATATTTCTGAGAAAACAAAAACGATTTCCAGCTACTTAAAAGCGCATATATGGATTATACGGTTCCATTTCACGCGTTCATCTTGTCGTTCCTCTTTTCTTCAAACGTTCAACCGTGATAGTAAATTACTTGTTTCTATTTAATCACAAGAAAGCTTTATGAATTCATTCTCGCTGCTAATAAACACAGACATCAATTACACCAGAATCATTTTTCTTTGTTGAAAGTCATAAGTTTACGTGCATCGACAGTCAATTATGAGCGCATGCACTGAAAACGAACGCTTACTGGGTTCAATGTCGATAAAACCGTTGTTTTTGTTTCGTTCATGCTAACGAAAATTTCGTCACCTTGTTGTGATATTAACTACAACAAATAACTAAGTAGTTGTTTACGGGCTGGCCTCGGCTTCTGGGATTACTGTGAAGAGCGCAACTCTTCGCCCTTCTCTTCGAAGGAAAAAAACGTCACTCGCAACGCTTCTTGGCCCAGTGCAGCTTAAACATTCTTCATTGCTAAGGCTATTCGCTCGAGCGGCTTTCGAAAGAGTGACACTTCGCTTTTTCCCATGAAATTGAACGATAATTTTGGGTTGCTTGACAGTTTGAACTCCAAAAAGAAGAGGGTGGTCTCCAAGGCGGGTTATCACTGAAGCCTCGTGTAGTACTTCTTTTCTCAACCTTTCGTCATCGAGGCCTTCGTTATTATTTACGAACTCTTCAGGCAGTAAGGGTAGGCAGTAAGCTGTTGAATTCAGCTTACGGATTACCCAAGAAAGTAAAATAAATATAAACAGGCATGCATTAAGGGGAGTTCTGCCCATGTTCAGCTGTTGAATTCAGGTAACGGATTACCCAAGAAAACAACAGAAATATAAACAGGCAGTGAGAGGCCCGGGGTTCTGTCCCAGTTCAGCTGTTGAATTCAGGTAATGGATTACCCAAGAAACAACAGAAATATAAACAGGCATGCAGTAAGGTGAGTTCTGCTCCTGCGTGTTCAGCTGCTGTCTTTATTCATAATATTTTACAGTGTATATAGTTTTATAAACCATAGTTATATATTTAGTAAGTATTATTTTGTTATGTTCCAATTTATATTGATTTTACCTGGAGGACTTAATCCATAGGTGTTATCCACCTGTCTAGTCCATCCTCAACAGTATACTCATTGTTTAAATTAATGTATTATATTAATACTGTTGGAAGCTTAATAAATAAAATAAAATAAAATAAAAGCTGTTGAATTCAGGTAACGGATTACCCATGAAAACAACAGACATAAACAATGAGGCAGTAAGGGTAGTGGCTAATTTCTGCCCATGTTCAGCTGTGGAATTCAGGTAACGGATTACCCAAGAAAACAACAGACGTAAACAGGCTGTAAGGGGGATAGCTAATTTCTGCCCCTGTTCAGCTGTGGAATTCAGGTAACGGATTACCCAAGAAAACAACAGACATAAACAGGCAGTAAGGGGGTGGCTAATTTCTGCCCCTGTTCAGCTGTTGAATTCAGGTAACGGATTAACCAAGAAAACAACAGACATAAACAGGCAGTAAGGGGGATGGCTAATTTCTGCCCCTGTTCAGCTGTGGAATTCAGGTAACGGATTACCCAAGAAAACAACAGACATAAACAGGCAGTAAGGGGGATGGCTAATTTCTGCCCCTGTTCAGCTGTGGAATTCAGGTAACGGATTACCCAAGAAAACAACAGACATAAACAGGCAGTAAGGGGGATGGCTAATTTCTGCCCCTGTTCAGCTGTGGAATTCAGGTAACGGATTACCCAAGAAAACAACAGACCGCATAAACAGGCAGTAAGGGTGGTGGCTAATTTCTGACCATGTTCAGCTGTGGAATTCAGGTAACGGATTATCCAAGAAAACAACAGACATAAACAGGCAGTAAGGGTGGTGGCTAATTTCTGCCCCTGTGCAGCTGTGGAATTCAGGTAACGGATTACCCAAGAAAACAACAGACATAAACAGGCAGTAAAGGGGTGGCTAATTTCTGACCGTGTTCAGCTGTGGAATTCAGGTAACGGATTACCCAAGAAAACAACAGACATAAACAGGCAGTAAGGGGGGTGGCTAATTTCTGCCCCTGTTCAGCTGTTGAATTCAGGTAACGGATTACCCAAGAAAACAACAGACATAAACAGGCAGTAAGGGGGATGGCTAATTTCTGACCCTGTTCAGCTGTGGAATTCAGGTAACGGATTACCCAAGAAAACAACAGACCGCATAAACAGGCAGTAAGGGTGGTGGCTAATTTCTGACCGTGTTCAGCTGTGGAATTCAGGTAACGGATTACCCAAGAAAACAACAGACATAAACAGGCTGTAAGGGTGGTGGCTAATTTCTGCCCCTGCATGTGCAGCTGTGGAATTCAGGTAACGGATTACCCAAGAAAACAACAGACATAAACAGGCAGTAAGGGTGGTGGCTAATTTCTGCCCCTGTTCAGCTGTCGAATTCAGGTAACGGATTACCCAAGAAAACAACAGACCGCATAAACAGGCAGTAAGGGGGATGGCTAATTTCTGACCCTGTTCAGCTGTGGAATTCAGGTAACGGATTACCCAAGAAAACAACAGACATAAACAGGCAGTAAGGGTGGTGGCTAATTTCTGCCCCTGTTCAGCTGTGGAATTCAGGTAACGGATTACCCAAGAAAACAACAGACCGCATAAACAGGCAGTAAGGGGGATGGCTAATTTCTGACCCTGTTCAGCTGTGGAATTCAGGTAACGGATTACCCAAGAAAACAACAGACATAAACAGGCAGTAAGGGTAGTGGCTAATTTCTGCCCCTGTTCAGCTGTGGAATTCAGGTAACGGATTACCCAAGAAAACAACAGACATAAACAGGCTGTAAGGGGGATGGCTAATTTCTGCCCCTGTTCAGCTGTGAAATTCAGGTAACGGATTACCCAAGAAAACAACAGACATAAACAGGCAGTAAAGGGGTGGCTAATTTCTGCCCCTGTTCAGCTGTTGAATTCAGGTAACGGATTACCCAAGAAAACAACAGACATAAACAGGCAGTAAGGGGGGTGGCTAATTTCTGCCCCTGTTCAGCTGTGGAATTCAGGTAACGGATTACCCAAGAAAACAACAGACCGCATAAACAGGCAGTAAGGGGGATGGCTAATTTCTGCCCCTGTTCAGTTGTGGAATTCAGGTAACGGATTACCCAAGAACACAACAGAAATCTAAACAGGCAGTAAGGGGCCGGGGGTTCTGTCCCAGGCAGTTCAGCTGTGGAATTCAGGTAAATGATTACCCCGCATGAATTCAGGTAACGGTTTACCCATGAAAACAACAGACATAAACAGGCAGTAAGGGGGTTCTTTCTTGGTTTGCCTGTTATTTGTAAGATTTATCCCCACTTGCAAATTAACTTCTAATCTAGCATAAGCTGCTTGCGAAGTAGGTGCTTCTCCTTGTATTTCTATGTTAGATTGTTGACAGCCAGAGAGCCCTGAATAATCATTTCTCTTGCAGCAAGTATAACTCCAACACCACAGCGTCCTGAACCATCACCTGACATCCTATATCTGTTTGGTAGAAAATGAAGGCTCGATCTGCAATCTACAACAGAAATATATAAAAACACATACACAAAATAGAGATACACATGCAATGACACATATCGATCTATGCATGACAGTACATTTACATGTACATGATTGTGAGAGTTTGAGAGGAAATTAAAAAGATTATAAATAAATTTGAATGATTGTGGAAAAATTATAATCCCGAATGGTTTATTCAACAGGCCGGTTTTAAATAAACACCGACTTAATAATAAATTAAATAACTTCAAACAAAATAAATTGTAATACACTAGCAGCGATAGTTGCTTTCGTTTCCTTTACGTACCTTCTCCCAGTTAAAACGACAGCTCGTTTCCTAATACTTGAATGCGACGAGTCTTCAGGGTTACCTTTTTCGTGAGACCGATCACAGCGGACCGCGTGAGGTCGAAGGAGTTCATCGCGTCAATTACTTGCTTGAACTCTGATCAGAGGCCAAAAATCCTTGATATGATCTCTCAACTGAAGACTGCTGCTGCTTTAGCAAGCCCACAAAAGAGTCCAAACAGAGTAATAGCGTACATGCAGCCCACTTCTTCGGCGTTTCTTCTTTCCGCCAGAACCATTCGAATGGAGCGCATTCACCATTTTCCCGCCACAAATCTGATACTTTCATTTGAGAACCGTTCAAAAGCCTTGTTCTTAACAAATCTTTTCACTTTACAATCACAACGGCTGTTTGACAGAGCGTACCACTTCTTACGTTTGTCAAGTGAAGCTCCTAAAACCCTAGTTAAGTAGAAAGGTCTCAGCGTTCGCGTCCTCCATGCGGATCGCATGCAAATATCCTTGAAGTTTGGGCATATAATTTCTGCCTCCAATTTCATCTCTCCACAGGAATTATACCTTCGAAAGTGTTTACTGGTTATATTAAATAAAGTGGTGACAACACTGAAACCACAAAATGTCAAAATCGTAATTCGATTTTGGGGAGTGGGATGGAGTCGTTTGTAACCTCTTATCGGTATAGTATAATTTTATACTAGCAATACAAAAAGGCGATTTGTCTTTTAGTATAAAGTTCAGTTACTCGGTCGCTTGAACCCAGGGCCAACTTTGGCTCCTTGCAAGCGGCATAGTGAAATATATATTGAATTCGGTTTACAACAAAGAGACCATAACAATGATTTCCGCCCAACCCCGGGTTTATTTCGTTTAAAGGAGTAAATGCTTCTCTTATGGCTTCTTTGAGGATATGTTAGCAATTGTAGGTAAAGCACAAATGAGTAATAATCGGCACTAGTTTGAGAGTCGAGGGTAAACTTTCCGTTTAGACTCGCGAGGCCGGACGCCGCGCCTCTAGATCAACAAGCAAGCTCCGCCGTTAGTTATTGATAATTTCTGATGAAAAGACGCATGATTATTTGAGGAACGACCGTGCCCATCAAGTTCTGAAGGCTCAGGAATAAATACAGTCGTTATAGAGCGGACCAGGGAATCACATACGGAATCACATATATACAGTAGTGCTATTAATATTGGCTCTCAACCGCCGGGCGCAAATTAAATTGTTCAAAAATCTGATTGAGGAGCAAGTTGACACGCAATATACTGTTCTTTCAAATCACATGCACGGCCGAATACCAAAAGAAAAATAAAGTTCTTTAAAGTTCCGCCACAATTCAGTAATCATTTTTCTGAATTTTAACATGACAAGGCAAACTAATGGTGGTGGCTGTTTTTTTCAACAGTAATATGACAAGCAAATTACCGGTGCTGACACATGTAGGTGTTTTACTAAGTCAGATTACCAGAGCGTCTCTAGCAACCATGAATTCACGCTGGGTCAAAAAATCGGGCGATGCGGCTCCTCATGAGTTTGCAATCAATCCCCAGAGATTCAAATGAAGATGTGGTGGCCATGCTGGTAGAACACGAGAAGCTACCGAGGAATCTTTTGTTACCACCCACAAGCATGGTAGCGATGATGTCACATGTAAACAAAGAATAGCCCACCCTACAAAGGGTGCGATGCAAGTGCTGTCCAATAGCCTGGGGCTAGTTATATAGTTTGGCTTGTCAAGCTACTGATTCCTGTTTACAGGTTGCCTGAAGGGGCACGTAATATTTGCTTCTTTTTCTTTCTATAAACTTCACACAGAAAGTTTTTGAGACAAAGTAAAAACTTTTAGGCGATCATATAGTGTGTGTATATGCACCATTGAATGCCTGGTTATTGTAGAATGTACGCACTTTGTGTCACAAAGCAAGTTGTTTAACTCGCTTTTGGCAGGTAAACTTCATAAATGAACAAAAATTTATATATTAAAAAAACTAGTAAAGAGGTAATTTACTTCACAATTAGGTAAAGTAAAGTTACCTTTATTTATAGAGGGTTTAAACATGTTAACCGGCTAACAGTTATCAACACATGGTCCTCTCTTTACTTTAGTCCTACGGTTTTACGTCCTTATATCCAAGAAGACGAGAAGGTCTAACTGATTACTGTTTGATTATGTAAAGGCAGCACCTTCTACTCAGTTATTTTAAGACCCTGAGTGTTAATTGGTCCGGCCGGGGTTTGAACCCATGACCTCCCGCTCAACAGACCGGAGCTTAACAACTGAGCTAATCGGGAGGCGGTTAAGCTTCGATCCTACGTTGGGATAGCTCCCTAGAGCTTTGGGCTACTAAACTCAGTGCTTTTTTTGATTTTTAGATGTTCGGTCAGTAACTTCATTATCCATATTTAGCTCAAACTCAATTTAAAATATATAATAATTAATTGTTTCGTACTCTGACCATACACGTGTATATACAGTGTATTTATTTTTCTCAGATCATGAATAATCAATGAGTTCAACAGCTAATCAGGTCATCCCATTCAAGAAGATCTGAGAATGCATCTCGATTTCCAATGACCAGATCAAGGTTGCTAACTGATCAAGACACAAGCATTACATCACAGGAATGGCGAGAAGTGTGTGACTCGAACCTCGCTTGCAACTGGCTGCTAGTCCTCTGTCTTGCCCACTACACTATCAGTCCGTTTGTTGAAACGACCATAAGAAAATAACAATCACAACCCTTGTACATGTAGTCTATAATTGCATGCAATAAAATACCAGGCAAACAATACTTCCTAATGATCTAGGAGTACATGTATTGTTCGAGAACTTAGCTATTTCTCAAACTCGTTCTTCTGTTTCATAAGGGTTCAAACACCTTGAAAGCAATGCATCAGTTGGGGCTTCACCTCTCAGGATCCATTGCTTTCTCAGTGTTTTGAACCCCTGATGAAACGCGTTTGAGAAATAGTACTTCAATTCTACTTTTTAACCTAGACTTCACAGTTTTATACTTAATGGTTAACCATTATTCTATACATGTGTAACTTTAATTTATATTTACTTTATACATGTACTTATTCCATTTAGCTAGTTTAATAGTTTTCTTGTTACAGGGCCTCTCTGAAAAACACTGGTGATACATGTAAGTGCACCCTGTTTAAACATTATTATTATTATGCAAATGCCCCACCATGGGGTACGGGTGCAAATCTCTTATAAAATTTCCTATTTTGACTCTCTTTGACCAATTCTCCCACCCTGCCAACTATTAGCCTGTTTGCTGGCGGTGGAGGGTGTTTGTTCGCGCAGCAAACCGATCATCGAAGCGTCTGCCATATTGGCCGAGCGTGATTGAGACCTGGGATCGAATGACAAATTGAGGGGAGAGAGGGTGGTGGAGAAGAAGCTGAAATACTGCCTGCCTGAAAACCCCTGGTTTCCGAGTACAAAAGTTATATCCCGTCCACCAGCGGATGGGGAATATGATTGGCTGAAACGGTGTCAACGCTTCTCCCCCTCCCCTCCATTTGTCACGCTCGGCCACTGTGGCGGCCGCTTCGATGATCCGTTTGCTGCACGAAAAAACACCCTCCACCGCCAGCAAGCAGGCTAGCCAACTATTCTTTGCTGGTAAATGCCCCACCCCTGGGGCAGAATCTCAGTCAAATGCCCACGTAAAACCTTTTCGATTATTTGGAGGATCCAATGAAAATCAAAATAAACAGAATAAGAGCTGTGCAAAAACAAATTGCCAAATTTATCTATGAATGCGTAAAAGGAAGAAAGAAAAGGACAACTTCATAACGTACCGGTATTCTATGATTAATTTTTATTTATTGATACATCTTGACTCTTGTCCTTTATGTAAATCTTTTTGGGCTCCTGCCAATATACACATTAGTATAAGGCTCAAATAAAATAAAATCATCTGTCTGGAGGGAAGGGGGTTTGGGAGGTTTAGGGATAATACTGTTTTGTAAACAATAAATTTTAATGTTTTCACATACATTTGCCTGTTCCCTGCTAGCAGAGCTCTCTTGTTCTTCGGAAGGAAGAGATCTCTGCTAGCATGGAATTTGTCTGTACAATGTCAATGTAAGTCTATTTAGTCAAGCAAGATGAAAATACCTTCATTTCCCCTTTCGCCTGCTTCTTCTCTCGTGGACATATCCCGTATTAGATCTCTAGTGGGCGACTGAGGTTGCTCTCTCTCCATCTCGTACTCATCATCGTAGCCTTTCTCAAACGGATCAAATGACTCATGATGCGCTACTGGTGATGGAAGCGTCGGCTCATAGTCGAGACTGATTCGAGTATTTTCGTCCAAATCGAACCCTGATCGTCTTTTCTCCATTTCCGAATAATACATCTTCTCTACCGTCTTCAAAGTTCTTTTATGTTCCTTCTTCAAAGCTAGTAAGTGTTTATAAAAGTCTTCTTCATCCACGCTTCCGAGTTCTTTCAGGGACTCGGTTAGCGACTTCGGAGTGTGGATCTTCGAACCTCGTCCTCGATAATTGTGGCTGTGCCGCTTCTCAGCGCCAGAACTCGAGGTTCCTGCATCTTCTAAGTCCTCAAAATTTGAACTTCTGTTTAATCTCTCGTTTTCAGTGGAAGGGATTCTGCTATTTGGTTGTCTGGGGGCAGTATAACAGAGATTTTTCACAACGGTCATTCCATGAGTTGTCGCCATGTCGACCTCAAAACACTTCGGCGCGATCAAACCTTCGTTTTTTTGAACATCAAATCGAGGTTAGGGTGTTTATTAAAATCCTTGGAGTCTGGGCACCACAACAACCAAAAAACCACTAAAAAAAAAATCACAACAAAGCTGTATTTTATACAAATTTTACTTCACGTTAAGATAGTTTTTTTTTTATAAACATGCTTAAGGTAATAGGTTCCTGGCTAAAGCGATAAGCCGAATTTTCCAATTTTTCGGTAGAATTAGTATGTCATTGTCTTGGTTAAAGAATAGCGGCCTTTTGTTTTGTTTATTTCCGCTTCGAGAAACTGTCAAACTAAATAGGAAAACTACAAAAGAAACTTTCCAAAAACAGATTCAATTTGAAACTATCACACAAAATTCGATATATAGGACTGTAATGATTTAAGTTTGGAAGACCACAGGAAGCCCAAGCTCTATTTAAATCACAGGATAAGGATTTAAAATTCGCTGAAACTGCATACAGACACAGCCAAGGCACATATTATAGACACCAGGTAAGTTTTATTCATGTTATTACAGCATATTTATCGAAAAGCGAGTTTATAAAATTGATATAAACAGAGCTTGGGTTGCCTGTGTTTCAACTGTTACCAAACATAGGAAGCCCGCGCTATTTATTGCGGTAGACCGGTAGAGGACTGAGTACGACAACATCCGACAGGTCACCAACATCAAAACGAGGCTGGCATATTTCCAGCGCCAAAACCTAATCCAACATGTCGGTGGCAGGTTTATACGTATTTTCCTTGCTTGATGGAGCTGCCTTACTCTTCCTGACAGTATTTTTTGTATCCTTTACTGCTTCCTTATCACTAGAACTTAACTATAGGTGTTGTTGGATATGTCGATCGCAAGCGTAGAGCAGAGTGAACGCCACCTGCAGGTCGTCACGAGTTCAGACTTCAGAGTTAGTTGTCAAATCATGCATGAAGTTTAATTTCATTTGTGTTAAATGACCAGTACTTTCCTTGCCTTGCTTGTATGAGGTAATTTTTGCTAATAGTTAAACTAATTTTTGCCCAAACTGTTTCATACGCCACGATCTTAACGACTTAAGAATTGTTTATTGTGTACGCAAAATACGGTATTTTGCTTGTAATACACAGTCATATGAATACGAAAGCTTTCAACTAATTTACCATATCTGAACGTCGACAGTGGTTCCAAAGTGTCTGGTTGAGTTAAGAGTATACTTGAGTTAAATTAATGTTTCAGCAATGTCTAATTTTTTTTATAGTCCTAGAAGATTGATCATGATCTTACCATTTGCACTTTGAGTTTAAGACTTTTTAGGCAACCATTGGACATAATATTATGCAATGTAGCCTAATGTTATAGCAGGGGTTTCAATAGAAGGCAGCTACCGGCGATAAACCGCTGGTTACTTTGCTTCTTATCGCCGGCTACTTCACACAATCATTTTTTTTTTTTAAGTGTTGAGTAAAGTTTACTAGGTAAACCATCACCTCTAACGACAGGACTGCCAGTTGCCTAAAAAGTTATTGAAATGCCTGTATAGCGATGCTTACTGCCACATCATCCATTGGGTAGTTCCAGCAAATATCCATACCCCTACCAAGGGCGGCATCAATATTTTATCCCCCCATGCATTCGAAATATCCCCCTCCCTTCCAGAATTCCAGTTTTACTTTGTGACTCCTTTGGAATTTCTTACCTGTCCCCTGTACTCAGGTTTACCCAATAAAAAAAACCTAACCAGTCAGTAAACCTAAGTTTTAGAGCTATAATAATTCTGTTACGTTATATTGGTGATTAGAGTTTACAGGTAAGAGAGAGAAGAGAAACAAATATTTTTTTTGGTACCAACTGGGATTCAAACCCTTGACCAACCAAGTAGAAAGTGAATGCCTTAACCACTGCGCCATATGGATGACCTCACCGATTTGTGATAAATTTTCATTTCTTTACTTGAAACTCTACCTATGAAGTATACTGCTGACATAACAGAAAGTATTGCAGGTACATTTCTGGTCTTGGTCACTGTTATATAGTGCTATAAACCACCTTGATGCCAGAGGGCCATTAGAAGCATGTAAAACCAACTAAGACAGGGTTCACGAGCCTGCGGTGGCCATCTTTAATTAAACCACAACGGAGTAACTGCTGACCAGAGGCAATGCAGACTCAGATGATAAATACAGGGTGTGTGATCGAGTGATTGAAAACAATGAAGCACTACAAGACCAGGTCAAAAAGACTTACTATTAACTCTTCAATGCTAAGAACATATTAGGACTATTACCAACGTATAATTACTCGGGCTGCCTGTGGCAGCACCGAGTCTTAAAATGCAAGTCGTTTTTTTTTGTTTTTTTTGTTGGGTGTCGCAAAATTTCTGCGCATGCGTTAAAGGTCAAATTCACACCAATCAGATTGCACTGTGCTGGTCACGCAACAATCGCCAGGTTAATTTATTTACATAATTTAATAGAGTAAAGCAAGATGGCGGAAGACTCGCGAGGAACTTGCTCTCTAATTTGGAGTCTCATCTCTCAAATGTAAGCGAAAGCCTTCCAACAGGCTCAGGATATTTCAACTGGCGCTATTGTCGGAGCCGAAGGACCGCGTTTTTTACCCAGATGGCCAATGATTTTATTATACGACACGTACGACGACCTGAAGCCAGTGTAGGGGCCAGGATCCGGAAAGCTAAAATTCGAAGAAATACATATTGGAATCTATAAGCCATCGGCTCGCTGTGCTGCATTTAAAACATCCGAGGAGAACATCTTATTTTGGGTGAAGGCACTTCAAGACCAATATTATGAGTCTCTTAAAAACTGTCAGAGATTGAAATTTACCGTAAGTTGGATCAGAGAGTATTGAGATCAAGTTATTTCGTTCCAGCGAGGATATTGACCTAGTGGAAACGGTACAAGCTGTCGAAGGATTTTACTTATAATCATCCACGTCTACTTAACAACAGGAATAGTTATGTGCCAAGGCATGGGCAAAGATAGAGTTTCCCAGATTACAGATGAAAGTAGAGAACTTAATGAACGAAGAAACAGAGGTCACGCGCGACATGCTTGATAACATGAACATGTTCAACACTTTATGTTATACTAAGAAAACAAAACAAATTACAGAGCCTGCAAGTTCACAAGTCAATGAAAACCCCCAAGAGCCTGTAGTTTTGGATCAACATATCCTTGAAACTCCAAAAGCAACATACACATGAGTCAAATTCAAACCGGAAGAGACGGAATTCTTTAGATTCTTCACGAGGATAAAAATATTTGTTAGCCCGCAATAAGAACTCTCTCGCTGCTTTAACGACCTTGATTTGTAACATGGAGGCTGACCTAACTGATATGGGTAATGAATTCTTACTCTCGTCACATCAAAACACGAATCAAGAAACCAAACTCAGTCATTTGGAAGACAAATTAGTGCAGCAAGATAATATATACAAGACCGAAATCAAGATGCTGTCATCTCGAATATATTATTGACCTAGAAGTTGAAAATGGCGAGTTGAAAGCGGATATAACTTAAAGCTGAGATCCGACTTTCAAACTTAAAAAAAAAATCAAGAATAAAAAAAAGAAGACAATGTTCCGAGACTACCCAACCTACTGAAGCTTATCAGTTTGTTCAAGAGCCATATTTCTTACATGACAACCCGATCCCTATTCATCAGAATACATTTTCTGTGCTAAATGACGAGAGTTTACAATCACCTGACCGACAACCCACTACTAAAGAAAGGGACCATGAAGTACGGTAGTACGGTTAATTCTCGGGTTCAAAACAATGAATATATGCCTGCTCAAATGCAGTGTGTTAAACGAATAAGTAGTGTTTAAATTAAAAGGTCAACATACGAGAAAAAGAAAACTATTAAATTACATATATACTAGGGGAGCAGAGAATGAAAGTCACCGCGCTACTGGCCACTCCTAAAGACTGCTAAATTCAGCTAATAATTCTTCCCTTTGGTTAATATTAGAGGATTAAGAGGATTTCAAATGAAAGTGTATTTCATCTTCAATCTAATGTGGCCCGAGTGAAAGCCCAGATGGGCTCTTGTTATATATATATAGCTGTGATGCAACAGGTCTCACAAAGGGTCGCACAAAGGGGAACATCACCACTAGTGCCCAAAGGGATGCACCTTCCTTTGGAGAACAGACACACTTATTCAAAAAGACGAGACAAAAGAATATACAATACTGCTTTATTATTAATACTAATAAACTGCAGATGGACGATATATATAACTAACACTACGAAAAGGGACAAATTCCTAAATTCGACTTAATTAATAAGAGGTAATAAGTAATAATTATTATTAGCTAAGTGCATGGGCTACAAATTCATTCCATTACAGTCTTAAATAGCAAGAGCAGTTTCCATAGGAACTTAGTGAGATACCATATGTATTCAGTGTCAATATTCGTGACCACAAGGACAGGATTGAATTTTCTTTCAAGAAGAAACTTGGAAAGTTAACATTTTGTTAACTAAAGGTACATCTATTGGTATTTTGTGGGAGGGGACTATTTTAAAAGCAGCTATTCAACTTTAGTGTCAGTATTGTTTTACTGTCACCATGGCATCATGCAATTGTTCCATGTTTGTCCTATTAAGTAAATAAATACAGTATTGAGATAATTACTCTGACATTACAAAACCTGAATAGATGGCAAGCATCAGAGTAAGTGATCTTGGGTTGAAGGATTTAATGAGTTGAAATTAAATCTTAAAAACAATATATGAAGGTTGGAATTCACTGAATCAGTGACATGACTGCACCAAGTCACCTTGGATTAGGATAGGACCACGGCCACGGATCGATGCGATCAGACCACAGATTATTGCTTTTTCTTGAGTAGACTCAGAATTATATGTAATGCTCACCTATGTTTGTGAATGTGGACCTATGTTTACTGGGGGTGAGGGTGAGCATCTCAGTCATGTTATCAGTAGACAGAATTGACTCCCTCAAGCCATGACGCAATCTGTTGTGGACATCTACGCAGATGATACAACACTGAGCGCATCAGCTACCTGCGAATCATCTTTATCTGTGATTCAACAGCAACTACAGGAAGACACTGATCTAGTTACTAAATGGACACTGGAGAACAAGATGGTTCTAAATGTTTCAAAAACAAAGACCATGCTTGTCACTGGCAAACGATTGGCGAGTAAGCTCGTAAATTCGGAGCTGAATGTGTTACTCCATGGTGACACGATCGAACATGTAAACTCCCAGAAACTTCTCGGAGTGAAAATAGACAAGCAGCTAAACTTCTCTGAGCATGTTGATGAAATGTGTAAGAAATTGTCGCAGAGTAAGCTCGTAAATTCGGAGCTGAATGTGTTACTCCATGGTGACACGATCGAACATGTAAACTCCCAGAAACTTCTCGGAGTGAAAATAGACAAGCAGCTAAACTTCTCTGAGCATGTTGATGAAATGTGTAAGAAATTGTCGCAGAGGATTGGAGTATTAAAAAAGATCAAGCGGAACCTCCCACTAGAAGAACGAAAACTGTACTACAATGCGATGATCAAGCCCATCATGTTATATGGATGCACTGTGTGGAGCTCGTGTTCGGGCGAAAACATGGATCAGGTGTTCAAGTTACAGAAGCGAGCTGCGCGCGTCACACTTGACGCGGACGCGAAGAAAAGGAGCGCAAGCTTATTTAAAGACTTAGATTGGTTACCCTTACGTGACGAAATAAATCAACAAAAGTGCTGCGTAATTTACAAGCGAATCATTGGCGAAACCCCAAGTTACATGGAACACTTACTTGTCAGAAACTCAGACCTGCATAATAGATCTAGCAGATACTCTAACATAAATTTAGTTTGTCCCAGATATAAGCGTGAAACTGAAGGTGGCAGAACATTCAAAGTGACAGGAACAAAGCTATGGAATAGCATCCCACCTGCAATTAGAAAAAAAGACTCCCTAAATTATTTTAAGTATGCTTTGCGAAAGTACTTTTTAGATAAATAGATATATAGTCGCTTATTTTTAAAATTCATATTTTACACATATTGCCTGGTTATTTTTAAATTAGTCTCACATAGTAGTAATTATTCGCTAGTAGCTTTTATAGATACTTCAAAAACTCATGAATAATTAATGAGCATTTTGTCCAATCCGATGAAGGAAATCAGTCACGTGCATGCTCCTTTATACCTGATAAAATCTCATCATTCTAAAAGGCCCGCGGAGGGATTTGAATTCTGTCCCGGAGGGAAACGGGGTTAATGATTGAGACAATGGATTTTCTATTGATGTTTCAGCTTTCTCACTGAATTGCTAATTAGGATGAACGTTTTATATAAAGAATATTAATGAACATGAAATTTTATATAAAGTTTCATCCTAATTAAGAATTCACTGATAAAGACCCAAAGATAGCAAAAAGTACACGGAACATAATGTACCTAGATAATAAATTTTGCACTAAATTTACTAATATCAGCAGACTACCGAGATACACAGATAATATTTTTAAAATGAAGTTATCCAACTACCATTACTTGTTTACCGAGCACTGTTTAGTTCCAATTATTAAACCAAACTCAAAGCCGTAAAATTATAAAAACGTGCTTTAAACTTACATATTTTGTGCCGGAGTCAAAAATTTAGAGTCTGCCGTCATGTCAGTCACGTCGCTTTCCAAGTCTTGAACTTTATCGAGGTAAACCACGACACCAAATCCTTCAAGTGCAGATTCTTCTTGCATTGCGAAATGCCGCTTCAAACAACATAGTATGGTAATTTCTTCATATCATCCCCTTGAGATGTTCGTAATTGCAGGCGGTGATTACTCGAATATTTTGCATGGCGTTGTGAATACAAAGGTTCAATGGTTCATTAAGTAACCAATCCCTTGAGATGTGCGTCTTTCTTTCATTGCATTCTTAAAGCGTTTTTGAAGCCGTTTAAAACACTCACAGCACGTGTTTTATCAAGTCTAAAAATTCTCTGGCTCCGCCCTCGAATTTTTAAACTTGATAAAACACTGCTGTTCGTGTTTTAAACAGTACATATAATTTTATATATATATAATTATATACATTTATTTATTTTGTATTCTTTTTTGAGGGCCACGAGTTTATCAGTTTTAACTGTCAAGTGTTTATACCCTCGGTAAATAAAGTTGTTATTATTATTATTATTATAATGGCAACTGTGGAGGAGGCTATTAATATATCCCATTGTCAGACTGTGGTGTTAATTTGTTCATTGAGAGTCGATAGTACTGGTAAAAAAAGTTTTTGTGACATGATCATTTAAGCAATAGACCACACATTTCAATGTGTTTACTGGCGAAATAAAGCACACAGGAAGTTGGGAGAACACAAGAAATGCTCGGCATGAAAATCACAAGCCGAAGGCACATGGTTTTCAAGCATTTCAATTGTTCTCCCAACGTCCCAAGTGCTTTATTTCGCCAGTAAACACCTTGAAATGTGTGGTCTATTGCTTTTATGATATATTACTAGCTACGACATACAATGTAACACCAGCAGGCATGCTGATTTCTATGTGTTTACCAGTACAATAGACCATTATTAATAGATTTTTTGAGTCTATAAGCCAATAAGAGGGCTCGTACTGTCTGGATTATATAGAAATTTAATTATTATAAATTGCTATACATGTCCCATCCAGTAGGTTTGGTACTCCTTGACACATATTGCCACCTGTCAGATAATTCAGTTGTCAGATCTAGAATGTGATTATATCAATGCTACAACATGCTGTAGAAGACTTAACATGGTAAGTGACCCACACACCTTGAATTACCAAAAACTAATCTCTGTAACTCTGTAATTTTGTCACCAGGATTTTACTGATTTTCTGTCAAATAATAAATTTAATGTAGAATGTTTTGATTATAAGAAAAATACTCACTATACACTGAGTAAGTGATACAAAATGCAACTTATAATACTTAATTAGTAACAGTTATGTACTAATTAACAGTAATGATTTAAGGCAACTGTATGTCTAATTGTTCTTTTTCCTTCAATCAACTCATACAAAATCTACTCAAACTTTGTGTATTGTAAGTTATAAATTGTAAACATTTTATTGTTTTGAATTCTCTCAGTGGGTTCTCCCAGAAATGATAGCACATGGAATAATGACCGTTCTACTACTGGTGCATTCCCAGTGGATCTTCTTCTTTATCAATGCGCCACTAATGGCCTGGCATATTTACAGGTAATCAGTTAGCTAGGTTTCAACATCAGGGCCTGGCACTCTTGTTTATGATGTACAGTACCGCCTGGAATTATTGAAGCATTTACCGCGGTTTTACCGCGTCCAATGACCGCGGTAATACCGCGGTTTGACCTCAGAATGACCGCAGTATTACCGCGGTAATACCTCGGTAAAACCGCGGTAAACTGCGGTAATTAGTTGGCCGCGGTCACGGCCGCGGTCGCTGAGATTTGTATCACGCCGAAATCATTGACTTTAGTGTGAAGATGTAGCGATGACTCGGCGTTCTTTTCATTCTTTATTCAACACCGCTGTTAACTTTAGAATCTTTTATTTTCGTTTCATTCAGAACTCAAACGGCGGGTAAAGAAGCACTCATCGGTGAAACTAAGACTTTAGACTGATTTAGAATCTTTTATTTTCGCTTCATTCAGAACTCAAACGGCGGGTAAAGAAGAACTCGTCGGTGAAACTAAGACTTTAGAATCTTTTATTTTCGCTTCATTCATAACTCCAACGGCGGGTAAAGAAGCACTTATCGGTGAAACTAAGACTTTAGAATCTTTTATTTTCGCTTCATTCAGAACTCAAACGGCGGGTAAAGAAGTACTCATCGGTGAAACTAAGACTTTAGAATCTTTTATTTTCGCTTCATTCATAACTCCAACGGCGGGTAAAGAAGCACTCATCGGTGAAACTAAGACTTTAGAATCTTTTATTTTCGCTTCATTCAGAACTCAAACGGCGGGTAAAGAAGTACTCATCGGTGAAACTAAGACTTTAGAATCTTTTATTTTCGCTTCATTCAGAACTCAAACGGCGGGTAAAGAAGTACTCATCGGTGAAACTAAGACTTTAGAATCTTTTATTTTCGCTTCATTCAGAACTCAAACGGCGGCTAAAGAAGCACTCATCGGTGAAACTAATTAAGACTTTAGAATCTTTAAGATTCTAACCCGCCCTTAGAGTTTTGAATGAACGGCGAAAATAAAAGATTCTAAAAGATTCTCCGCTGATCGCAAAACATAACACCAAATAAACTTTTGCTTCAGTGTAGTTTCACATTTACGGCAGATCCTTGTCTTGTTACAAGTATTAAAAGGTTTCGGCAGAAATCATTGTAAATGTTTGTGTATTAAAATCTCAACTCTTCTGAATTTCCACGTGCAATCAGTCAGGCGTGAACGTGTCAGTCTGAAATTTTATAGAACATCAACAGAGTTATGAAGCAACGTTTGTCATATTGAAAGACGTGCAAAAACTTCTATACTCTTACCAGAGAACTTCTACTGGGAAAGTGCAATTCCTTTTGAATTAAAAGAGCTTTAATGCATCGGATCAGATCAGTCAGTTCGCGTTAAATGGAAATTAATTGCGCCCCCGCGGTATTTATGTCAGAAATGAGACACGCGTCTGGCTGACAGTTCACGATTGACGGGGACTTTTATTAAGAATCTTGACTTTTTGACGCCTCTGGCACGCAGGTTATTTACCAAAGCCATCTTACTATACGTTTGTAAAACTGTTTGTCAAGAATTCGAATTTGTCACGCGTTAATCCTAGTGAAAGAAAGGTTAAAATACAAAACTGAGCAATGAACACGTACGCGAAATTTCGGATCACGATATTTCGATAACCTGGTCCGAATTTTTGTTTGACAATCTGAACGAAATATCGTCGAAATGTCGCTCGCAGGTTGGCGATATTTCGTCTTGGCATTCGAATTTTCGCGTATCTGATCAATTCTTCGTCGAAATTTCGAACGAAAAGTTGCCCGTCGAAATTTCGGCGACATTCGTAGGAACAAAGAGCGAAATTCGTCGAAATACGTTTGCATGACTTTTGCACAATACTACAGTATTGTGTCATGACCGCGGATTTTGACCGCGGCTTTCATTGCGGTGAATAATTTGACCGCGATAAAGCCTCGGCTTTACCGCGGTAAAACCTCGTCCATGGTGCGGTAATACCGCGTCCAATGACCGCGGTATTACCGCGGTTTGACCGCGACCCGATGCTTCAATAATTCCAGGCGGTACTGTATATGTATTTTACATGCATGTGCTGCAGATGGATCATGAACTCTAATAAAGTGCTCATGTCAGGATTTTTGTAGCTACTGGAATACTAATAAAATTGAAGGGGTCCATGCAAGAACAGCATACAGTCCCTGTCAAAAGTTTTTCAACCGTATACGGTACCGTATGTGCTTCGGTAAAACGAAGATTCGGTAACCACATGTGGTAGATTTCGTTCGGTAAACTCCATTCGTTTTAAGACCGAATTCGTTTTACTGAAAGTGGTAGAGTCACCGATTTCGTTTTACTGAAAGTGGTTCGGTCACCGATTGTGTTTTAACGAAAGTGGTTCGGTCACCGATTGTGTTTTAACGAAAGTGGTTCGGTCACCGATTGTGTTTTAACGAAAGTGGTTCAGTCACCGATTTCGTTTACCGAAAGTGGTTCAGTCACCGATTTCGCTTCACCAAACATTGCAGGTCAAGACAGTCTACAAGTTGTTACTTGTACATGTAGTTCACTGCTTGCGACTAAAGTGATTTTTACAACGTTAAAACTGAAAATGCTGAAGTTTAGATTTCAAAAATGATATCTCGTTTTGTCTTCTTTGAAACGATATATCAAATTGTCGGCGAAGCGTCAGGTCGGTGTCCTGGTGCGACCATCGAAAAACTTATTTGTTTTGATCGTGATTTGTACCGAGAAAGCCGCGAAGTGGCTAAGAGCATTTCTCTCCTTCCTATTTCTTCTGATAACCTCACTGATAAACTGTACTGAAAAAAAAGGAACTGCTGTGAATATATAACCTTAAACTTACGCCACAAACTAACAACCGCCGTTCGTTCATAATCTAGCGGCAAACTTTTAAAGCGGGCCCCGCCAGTAAGCAATAATCAACAAACGAACTTTAGCTTCCGTAGTTTAACATTTATGAGAGATTCCTGCGTTGTTCAAGGTTCCGACCAAAAGCATTGCAAATGTTTGCGGATTCTGGAAAGGCATGTTTTCGAAATTAAAATATCAAGATTGTGCAATTGCAATCAGTCACGCGTGAACCTGTCAGTCTGAGTTTTGACAGGTCCTATGTTTGATCGATCGAGGACCTGAGACTTGTTTGTTTCACATCTGACATCAGACCAATCGCTGCAGTCCGGTCTCACAGCAATTATAAACCGCAATGCCAATCACAAATTGAGGAAGTGATTAAGTAAAAAAGCTGAAATTGAAACTCAAGAAGATTCGGTGCGATCTCACGGCAAAATAACCAATAACGAATTAAAATATCCAAAATGTATTCACCTGAGTGTTTTTATTTGACAGAATGGACTCAAACCAGTTTTCGCATTAGGTGAAAACTGTTCAGACCGTAAATAAAATACAAAACTTTGAAAGCATTTGATTCAGTAGGAAGATATCAAGATAATTTTTGGTGTGATCTCAAAGCAAAACAAACACTGCTGTCAGAGCTCATTGATTATTCAAAAATGTCACACTTCTGTTCGAGCAATTTGAGCAAAATGACGGATCCCACGTTAAATAAAAAGAATTCCAGAATATTCTATTTGGTAGACGTTTATCACTTGCCAGTATTAAAAGTTGAGAAACTTTCCCGCATTATTTAACTCTGCATTCTGCAATAAGATCACATGTTCCGCGAAGTTCGCGACATTCTTGTTGTGTCAAAAACCAGACAATTAGTTTCCACGGCTGAAAGCACATGTAAGCACCGAAAAGCTCTTGAATCTGTTGAATTGAAAACATACAGCGTACGCAACGACTTTTAAAGAATCGTGAAGGGATTGAGGGATAGATTAAAGTATGAAAGTACAGAAATCTGTAAAGTTTATCAGATGAATAAAAACGCCGAACTTTGCAACAACTAAACTAGAATTGATCACGTACGTAGCGCCATATTTACATAACATGATGACTATCCGAATTCATTTTACCGAAGGTGGTCGAATCACCGAATTCGTTTTACCGAAGGTGGTAGAGTCACCGATTTCGTTTTACTGAAAGTGGTTCGGTCACCGATTGTGTTTTAACGAAAGTGGTTCGGTCACCGATTGTGTTTTAACGAAAGTGGTTCGGTCACCGATTGTGTTTTAACGAAAGTGGTTCAGTTACCGATTTCGCTTCGCCACATTTCGCCACATTCATTTTACCGAAAGTGGTAAACACATGTGGCACATGTGCCACATGCTACCACATGTGGTTCGTACGGTGTGAAAAACTTTTGACAGGGACTGTAAGTGACTTCTGATCAAATTCCAAATTCTTCTTGATATTCTTTGATTTCTAAAGGAGAATTTATAACTTGATTTAAAGTCACTTATGCTGTTCTTGCATGGACCCCTTCAATTGTTGTATCCTGAAATATTATCACATGAGCATTAGCGTCTGTAGCTTTAATAATATTACATAATGTATGGTGAAAAATGTGCCTGAACCAGTAATCTAATTCCTAAGACTATTCTATCTACTTATAATTTCTGAAATACAGTCAAATAATCAAATTACATATATGTGCCTTTAGTTTGGAACTTGAAAACCCACCCACCATCTCTATACTTGTCGGGCCAACACCTCTTGTAAGCCACAGCAGCCAACCTGAAACAAAGTTTTTATTAGCTACATTTCAGCATGTTGATGTGAATGTTTATTATAAATAATTACTAAATACTTTAATGGGAAATTAAAGGACTGCAGAAGCTTGATCCGATAATGTGGCTTTTGAAAATTGAATATCAATGATCTGTTAAAAATCAATATGTTGGTACTGTAGTAATAATATTATTAATATCAAGGATAAGATGAAGGTCACGACTGTTTATTACCATTCTCATTGAAGTGCAACCCTGGAAGTTTCAAGTCACATTTCAAAAATTGCATTTAGGTAACCATCAATCAAACGCAGAGTCTGCTCTCATACATTGTACAAAGCTTTCAAAGGCATACCGCCCACACTTAATTAAGTCTAGACAGACTGTACACGTACATGTACTTGTTTAATTGACGGTTGGCTAAATCGGAAATACCGTTAATCGCATTCGCTCACTCCGGATTGGGATACCTATGGATGGCAACGTCATGATATATTCCCATATGAGACTTGAAACTTTCACAGTCACACTTCAATGAAAACGGTAATCATACGTGTACATACATGTACAGGTAGTCTCGTCACTCATCAGATAACAATTAAAGCATTTAAGAATCTGTCAAAATTGGAGTTGGGGGGGGGGGGGGTGGGGCATTTAGTCATGATTATATTTGATACAGTAAAATTAAAAAGAAATCAAAATTTTGTGCATATATAATCATTAATGTTGATGACTACAGTATTTTATATGTAATGCGCGCATGAACATATTCACATGTAATGTGCGCAATATAAATTAAATATTATTACTATTATAAATAAAACTTTGGCTCAATTCAGCTGGTTTCTGGGAAACTACCCACCCACTCCTCCCTTGGACATCCATCATTCTATTAAATGATTAACCATTAAAGGTAAAGGTGAAGTGTGGGGAGGGGTGGTTGGGGCTTTTCCAGGAAAAAGTGATGATTGATCCCAAACTTTTATCAACAATATTATTATAATATTCTAAACATGGAGTTCTGATTTGCATGTAACACTTACTGGTTTTCTGTTTTAGGTTTATTAATAAGCCAGCAGGTAACTTAGGCTTGTATGATCCTGCTGAGATTCACAATCGTAGTCAGTTAAAGAACTTCCTGAAGGAGGCTATGGTCAAATTAGGCTTTCACTTGGTCTTCTTCTTTCTATACCTATACAGGTGGGTACATGATTATATTACTAGAGGCTGTGCGCAGCCTGTACTTGAACCATATGGAAGTTTTACAGACAACACAGGGCTCTATAATTATATAGCTGCCCAAGTTTTGGTCAACATTTTAACAAACTTCTAGCAAACTTGCCCTTCTGCAAGTGACTGAAAAAGTAATTGCTTGACATGAAAATCTACTAGTCTACTTTCTACTTTCGGGTACACAATTTTTTTTTGAGCCCTGTAACATGTTGAAATAGACCTCACAGTTTTCTGGGAAGAGCACATTATTTTAGTAAGAATTTCAGTGCCAGTTTTGGGGGTTATAACTTGTATTCGAACAAAGATACTGTGCACAGCTATATGCAATGTCCATATTAAATTTAACAGGCTTGTGATTATGATAAGCAACAGGAAACCTTAGGCTAAATGAAGCATTAATAATAATAATGTATAAATTTATATAGCACTTAAATTATGTAAGATATTCAAAAGCGCTTTACATTTGTTAAGTTAAAGGAGAGTAAATATTTGTATGTACACACAAGCAGGCTAAAAAGGTAAAAGTTCAAAATGGATAAAAATATATGCTATTATAGTGCTACAAATTAAATTTAATAATGAATGATAATAACCATAATGTAAATCTGTATTGAAAGAAAAAGGTATTTAAAAAGTTCAAAAATGACGATCAGATGCTTTCTTAAAAAGATAGGTCTTCAATTGGATCGACACAGATTGCATTACTACCCGGGGGGTTCTTCCTAATAATAATAATTATTCGGCTGGTTAAGGGGTGATAGTCTTATTTTTTAGGGTTTGAAATCGGCGATTTAGTATTTTTTAGGGGTTGTCCAAGAGAAATCCATTTTTCGGGGTGATTTTTGTACCATGAGGTACATTTTAGGGTGGGAAATTTTTAACAGTTTCGTATTTTTTCATTTCATAGCCTGCCCTGATATTGTGTTTTGAGACATTGTTTTAATTATTTCTGCATTAGACCTGCAGATCAGATCATTCAGTTGTCATTTAACTATTTGAATTAATCACGTATGTCAGAAACATAAAAGGGAGTTGAAAATAATGTGTAACACCAGAAGTCCATAACCAGAAGTGTCCATCTCTCACTATAGGGTTTGGCCCATCAGTTTACAGAGTAGTCTATTTATAGAAAGCTTTTCCCGCCATCTCGCAGCCAATCATATTCTTCGAAAATTTATCAGCAGTACCTGATTAGCTAATACAGCGATTTCCTTTGTTTGTAATATTGTACAAAATTTTGGCGGACAAGGCGAGCGAATGCTACTTGCTAGTGTAGAAACTTCTTGATAATCAGCTATTTCTCATTTATAACAGGCAAGAACTGGTGAGCACCACATGTTCAGGAAAGACCATTATAAACCAGAACATGTGGTTCCTTTGTAACCTTTTATTTTCCCGTTTCGTCCGTTTCAGACTTCGTGTTTACGGCACTTGTGTGATGTGTACAGAACGAAGCTAAGTTTTGTCTTTTGGTTCATAAACACAGATTTTTGTAGTGATATTTGGCATAAATACAGCAAGTGATAAATATCACATACAAATCAATGATGCTATTTTCGTTTATAATAGGACTTAAGAAATGCACTGAAAAAGACAATCACATGTTCTCTCAAGAGTAATTAAGTGCACCGAATTTGTTTACTTTGTCTTTGAGTTGAGCTCAAGTGAATATTTGAAAATCCTGAAAGTGATTTGCGTTTGGCAGATAAAAGAACAGCCCGGCAAAGCAAGGCTTAATAATCGACTGGAGCTGAGAGAAAATAGCTACATTTTATAACCCGTGAAAAAAGTCAATTTCTGGTACACTGAACACTAGCAAAAAGCGAAGTTTGATTTCAGGCAGTTCATCAAACACAATCAAACAATGAAAGTAACAGTTGTCACTTTGCTGTTTTATTAAAGACACTAACTGTTATACATCTCCAAGAATAAACTTTACAATCGAAAACTAGAAAACTGAACGTAACTATCGCAGCTGGAAATGAAATTCCAGTTCTTAAAATTAGTACAAACAAGGGTTTTTTCTTCAGGCAACCAGTGAACAAGATTAGTAGAAGATTTGAATCAACTGCCTCACGGCAACGGGTCATATGCGACCGAGTTTCAAAGGCCGATTTCAATGGATTAAAAACAAAACAATTAAATAAAAAAGTAAAAGTAAACTTGGCTTACTTTGATTTAATTTTGTCTTTGTATAATGTCAGTTGTTCCTGGCCAGATGAATGTGAATGTTCGGTTCCGTTTTCATTCATAATTCAAACTTTTATACTCGTCACTAGTCAACACTTGAAGACTTGAAAATCGCTTTTAACTTTCTTCAATCACCCCAAGATCCATTAGCAGAGGCACAGATGATCAGTCTATACATTTCGTTTCATTACAATTCCAATATCTTCAATTTTAGTCGTCAAAAGCCCGACATTTGCCACCGTACTTAGCTTTGTAGTTTGTAGCACCGCTTGGCGACCTGTATGTACTGAGCTTCAAACCGGGGGGCACTGCTTGCATAATAAAGGGGAGGTATGTGAGGTACCGTCTTCAGAGCCTGACCCAGTTTGCAAAATAAAATGTAATGAAGGTGTTTTTATTAACCAGAATTTCCAATAAAATTTATGAAAATCAACCCGAATTGATAGTTGATTTGCTCCAAAACAAGACTTAGTTTGCCAAATTGGGCTCAAACCTTTATCCGGTACCGCCGTACATCTCATTTACGGAGCCATGACTCTCGCATCTGACCCGGCCCAATGGCAATGTCCGCCATTGATTTCCCCCGCGAAATTTGAGATTAGCATTTCTAAAAATAGACTACTCTGTAAACTGATGGGCCGCTACCCCAATACAGATGGACACTTCTGGTTATGGACTTCTGGTAACACCCATATTTCGCTTTAGTGCCATGCTCTGGATTATTCAGCAAATAAAAATGACCATATATGGAATAAAATGGCACTAAAATGGCTTCTGTATCTAGACTAGATCGACTGTCACGCTAGACTAGACTGTATTTCCCAAATATGGTACTTTTTATTAACTGAATAATCCGGAGTGTGGGACCGTTGTTACATGTTTCAACTCCCTTGTTTCTGATCAAGTTTTGACATTAATTTACAAAGCAAAAAATACATTGAAATTCTGAAAAGATTCATATTTTTGGGGTGAATAAAAGTTCATTTAGAAGAATGATAAGGGTAAGAAGAAGGTAAATAGAGCAGCCTGTGCATGTGCTCGAACTTGACGGTCGTTCACTTGTCCAAAACGAGAGAAAAACATGAAAAACAAGTACCTTTTTTTGACAAAATTTTCTTCCCTAAATGATATTCTGTTTGAGTTCGCAAAAGTAGAAGACAACATCAGATCCTCGAATTGTAATCACGAACGAAAAGCGCTAGGTGTTTTTTGGCTTATGACAGCTAGAGACCTGGGTTCAACTTGCTTCACAATGCACCATGGGGCACCCCAAGGTTTTCTACAGCCCACGTGATGCGAATGTTCTGTACCACGTGATCGCTGTTTGGCTACCACCAGTTAAGAGATTTTGTGTTGCGGCGTGAGAAAAGCAACATGTTCTATTATTGTAGACCTGATAGAATGCCTCCTTGTAGACAGTAGAATGAGAGGCTGAGGTCACACGAGAAGGTTAAGCAAGATTTAGTGACATAAATCACAATTTAAAAAAGTGTAAAAACTAATCACGATTTACGAAACTCGAGGTGTGTGTTTGTTTTGGAATGTTAATTAAAACGAAAAGTACATCAGTGATGCTAAGCGATTTCTGGATACCAGATTCAAAAACTTCAGTTCCCCAGTACTCAAGGCTTGCAGTGCTATATCAGTAATCATAAGTCCTGGCCAAGGGGCAAGAACGACCTAGGCTTGTACGGCGAAGAGGAATTGGTGACTGTGGCTCAGCACTATCAGGCAGTCCTCCAGAGTAACGCGTTCGACTTGAACATTGCAAAGGATCAGTGGCTTTCTCTGAAACTCTACTCCCACAACCGTAATGATTATTATATAGCTTGAGTTAGAGATGTTCACTCAATGAAGTATGCGATTGAAGTGCCTTTATTCAATTAGTCACATCTCTATATACAGCATCATGAATGTACGTCATATCCGTAACACATTACATGCCAAGCCAGTTCTGCTAATCAATATATTAATCAATATCATGACAACAACCACAGACGAATTGCAGGCCTCAGTCGAGGTGACTTCTGGGAGGAAATTTTCATGCAGGTGCATCCACATGAGCTTGAACTCTGTCAAGTGTTGATGGTGGTTGAGACTAATGCTTGGTAATGTGTCCTCATTCTGCTGTGAGAGGGGCTTCTCTCGTATGGGTTGACTCAAATCAGAATATACATGTAGCAATTCGCTTGATGTAGCTTCACTAGACATGCTCATGAACATCTGCTTGAATGGACCAAGCCCAGAGGACTTCGCAGCTGAGAGGGCAGTTTTACATTGGAATCAAGCTAATTTGCAAAGATTGCGCAGGCCAAACGTGGATAATGATCCATTGTTACAATAATAAGAAACTCTGCAGTGCTGTTTCTGCTGTATTAACGTGTAATAAATGTACAGTGATATAACTATTGTAAATATGTAAATAAACCTGTTGTGTTACAAATGTTGTTCATCTTACTTCATTTATTTATTTGTCTAAAAGAATAGCAGTCTTCAGACAAATAGATATACAAAAATAGACAAAATAAATGGACAAGTAAAATTCAAAACCTACTCAGGTCCCATGGTCTACCAGTCCCAAAAGTTAATTTCGAGCACTGAAATAGAGTATTGATAGCATTTTCCACTTGCAACGGCTAAAAAAATTATTTACAGAGGAACATTTAAGACTGATGGACCTGCTTGCATGGTCCGAGTAATGAACACAACTTGCAAGCTCACGTTTGATCCAAAATTACTGTTATTCCTTTCTTGAGTGATTTGGCTGTGAACATACAAAATGAATCTGCCCCTTCTGTAATTTTCGAACACATTTACATGTACTGATTATGGTTATGATCATTTTGTTTGCACAGCATGATATCAGCCCTGTTGGCAGATGACGAAGATTCAAAGGAAAGGTAGATGAATAAGGCTGTCATTTCGGTTATTGAGGAACTGAAAACAAAGATGAACATAATTTTACTTTAAGGACGTTCTCACATTACTTTATTTTTATAGTTCAGAAAGTTATTGAAATAATTAATATTGAACAAAGTTGGTTGGTTTTCACAGTGTTCTCCAGATTGTTTATAGTAGACAATGAAATAGTAGCATTAGCCAGTTCCAACACATCAATAATTACTGACAGAAGAGAGTGGGACTGTCCCAATAGACTAAGTGTATCAGGGTTCGAAATGAATGTCCAGTGTCTAGATGTCGCTGAGTGTCAACCACAGTACATGGTTTAGTTGCCCCTTTTATGCACAAAACAAACTTATAACAAAAACATATTTGGAGATACTAGCTCTGCAAAAAGGCACAGGAGACTCACTTCGAGAGGAGTTTATGGCTTGGGTTCAACAGCAAAATACTGAGAAATGTAGTTCTAATACTTACAAATCTTCAATAATATTTACATACATATTTACCATAATTTTATCATGTTTATATTTAATGAAAACATTTTCATGGCTTAATTCTCTCTGTGGTACATGTATTTAGCTTTACTTTATTACACTTTATCAAACTCATTAATTCATGAAGGAAAAGCAGGAAATCAATGTGCGATAAGTGATCTGTAAATCTGATACAGATTCGTCTTGATTTGCATAAACTTTTGCTTCAATTTTCTCTGCTGAAATAGGTTGTATCGCCAAAATAACTGAAAAACACGACTCTAACAGTCATCTAGACATTTGACAAGCCATACACAGAATAATTAATTGTATTGGTGCGTTATCGGATTTACAAACTCTTGCCTCTGGCTCGAATTTGTAAATCCGATAAAGCACAGCTACTCGTATTTCTGTATCTATAGATACTTGAAGAGGACATTATTGGATATGTAATTCCAGGTTGCCCATCCAGTAGGACTTTTAATACATGTACATGTAGGTTGCTTCCCAAGCATAATTTTGGTTGTCTGAGACAACTCAAACCCATTAATTTCGAACCCTGTGTATAGTAATTATATACACTAGTTACATTTTTAAGGTCGATATCAGTCTGATATATAAAAGCTGTATCAACAGTGAAGTGATAATTATGATATCACTGCACAGGTTGTATTGCCCAATCAAATTTCCTGTAATAGATTACTTAAACCAATGAAATTGCTTGTATTATTTATTCATGCTGAAATTGTAAAAAATAAAGTTTTGCTCAAAGATTCACTTGCAATTGGTCACAATATGGCATTCAAAACTCGTGAATAAAAACAATATCATGCTCTTAACATGTAATAACAGATTATGTACATCTTACAAAATGTACCTCGCTTTAAAATGGCATCTTAATTAATGCTTTATATGCACCATTAAATCAACTTTTGTTTTGATCATGGCAATTTAAAGACTCTGTTCACCATTATGATTTGTGAGGGTGTTACATTGCTATTGTTACATATTTTCTGGGGATACTAAAAACTGCTAATTAAAATTGTATTGTTATTGTTTAAACGTTTTCATGCTTGGAATTTCACATCATGAAATTCGCTTGAGTCGCACAAAGAGTAAATTATTGTTGACAGGGGATCTTTAAGGAATTATTTGTTTTTTTATTTGAGATTTGTTTAATGTATTATAGAAACTTGTTTTCCCATGATTTGCTAATGTTCATATTTATTTATTAATCAACAGTGTTTTACCATTATTCAATAATTAGTACACAATTATGGTACATGTATAACTACACGTACATGTATCTATCATTAATAATATAATTATTGTGTATTTGTAATGATATCACTTTTTAAAAAGAACTTCATAAAGACATTCAATAAGTAAACTTAACATGAATAATATTGTCATGCCATCTTACATCTTGAAAATTAAAATTTATTTTAATATAATTATTAAATTAATGTTCTAGAACTGAACTTTACATTCAAAGTGTTTACAACTGATTTCAGTGTTACTGCATGCATTGGGCAATATCATTTGACATACCAATGTACTCATTCAATTAATAGTCAATCTGATTCAACTTGCTTTGTAGCCTGGTTTTGAGGTACTGAATCTAATAATTCAGGTGCTTTTTCATGTTCCAAGTACTCTTGAGACAGACTTAAGTTTGCCGACATGCATTGCCAAACAGAAGTAGCAGAAATTTGTGCGGAATGATTGTGTTGAATCGGTATGTCGTCGAGTGATTGTCTCAAACACTTGAAACACTGCCAGCCTAATCTATCACATAACACTGAAATCAGTCCTGAATTAATATGCCCGGTACATGATTTACTGTCATTTGCTTATGGACAGTTGTTATATAATCAGGAAAAATCAAAACTTATTAACACTTTAATTCAGGCTGAAGTGAGCTGTGTGTGTATAATAGTTCTATGGCTGAACTTGAAACGGATATATATATGAACTGAACTATAAAATTGCCCTATTTCATTATATGACGTCACATGATAAACACAGCCACCATTTTAGGGGGTCAAAATACTCTTAACATAATAGATATACCAAATAAAGCTGATCTGCTAAGGATCACTTTCCTTCAAATTAGCTAATTTTTCCCTGTGTAATAAGAATTGAAGGGCTGTATGCAAAATGGGCATAAGTGATTCTTATTGATCATGTTCTAAATTCTCCCTTAGAAAACAAAGAAATTGAAGGAGAATTTAGAATGTGATCAAGAGTCACTTATGCCTTTTTTGCACACAGCCCTCTAATTGATGTTTATCTCAATAAATCTACTGAATTTGGTGGCTTTAACATCTCTATTTTCTGTCCGTGAAAATATTAATGTTTATCAGAGACTTCCTTTGTGTTTTTAATTATTTAGTACTTCTATCCCCCTCTCTTGACCATGATGCTTTGCCTTCAAACAATAGATTGTTTTGATGTAACGTCATAATGAAATAGCTAGAGGGCAATTGAAGGGCTGTGTGCAAAAAGGGTGCAAGTGACTCTTGATCACATTCTAAATTCTCCTTCAATTTCTCTGTTTTCTAAGGGAGACTTTAGAATGTGACGAAGAGTCACTTACGCCCCCTTCGATTGTAATAAACCTGGTTTACCTAGTAAATGAATCTTAATTGTTGAAGTTGTGAAAAATAAAACTTGAAAATTAGTTTAAAAGAACTGCATGTCTTCTTGACTGTTGCTGGCCATTTCAGATGGCAAACTCTTCATGTGCCAAATTTAATGGTAATGACCCATAATAATAATAATAATAACAGGCATGTACCTGCCTTTAAGCCAGCTAGTAAGCCCGTCTGCAATTTCAGTACATGTAGGTTTTCATATTATGCCTGGAGCAAGATTACTTTGTCTCACTTTTGGGCTTAAAGCTCAAAAATGGCTGGGAATGCCTCTGTATAACAATATATTTATAGCTCATTGGATTTGGCACATGAATAGTTTGCCTTCGGAAACAGGCCTAAATATAGGAACCAGTCTCTGGACTTTTAGCTGACAACTTTCAAGAAATAACCAAACTGCTTTGAATGTTGCAATAATTATTATAATTATATTTAATTATCATATAACTTTATCATACTGACCCCTTAACCTTTTTACTTATTAACCCTGTAACTATTTCACTCCGGTGCAACACTGATGTAAATTAAGGCTCCGAGGCCCTATAGCTAGCTGAAACATGTACGTAATGCCTACAGCTGGGATCCAGATTACTGTAAATGAACAGTGGACTATGACCAATCATTTTGCAGACATGTCTGATAGATATTCAACAGGGGCAGCCTTCACCTCCTTGGAACCTGGAATAGTACTGGATATCCAAATAATGCCTAATTCTGAAACAATGCAAATCCCAACCCTAAAACAATGGAGTTCTTTGTCAGTGCAGTCCAAATAGGGTCCAATAAAATGCAAGGTTTTGAGAGGCGAAGGCCTCCTGATTCAACATGAGAGGACACTGTCTTATTGCTTTCTGTTTCCTTCCATTCAAGGTTTTTTGCAAACAGTACTGAATTACCCTATATCATTATGACGTCACGGCTTGTTTATGAGGGGGACAGAATCGACTTGAACAATAGAATTTTGAACTAAATCTGCTCTGCTGAGGAAAATTTAACTTCGAATTGTCTGGTTTCCAGATATCAGCTGTATCAATGTTTATCCCACAATATTTACCGTATTTGATAGCTGTTACCGCTATTCTACGTTCTACAAAATGCATTTGATAGCGATTTCCTTTGTGTTGTTGCTGTTTTGTCCCCCTCCCACGACCGTGATCCTTAGCGTTTAAACAATAGATTGTTTTGATTTGACGTCATAATGATATAGGTCAATTACTATCCTACTAAATTATTGTCTTATTGATCTAACCATAGCCAAGACAGTTGACAGATAGTATAAAATGTGCCAACAGCATCCCTCCTCATGCAGCTTTTAAGATTGTAATTTGATATTCAATTGCAGCTGAAAATTGCAAATTTTGTTCATTCTGCTGCCAATCAAAGAGACAAAAGTGCCAGCAGTCCACACGTGATGTGTGGCTAATAACAGTACTGTATAATATATAATTATACATTTCAGTTAGCAAAATAACTGGGTATTCTAACTGTGAGTTACAGCTGACATTTTGAGCAGCTAGTAAACTTACCCTTGTCAACTCTTAGTGGTAAAACCAGCTTGATGGCTCTTCTGTAATGTCAGTCGTTTTTTTTTGGATTGGACTACCTGTGGCACATGGTGACTGTGCATCACAGGTAGCCCAAATCGAAGAAAAAAACTTGACTAAAAAATTTACAGAAGAGCTGCCAAGCAGGCTAAAAACCAGTGTTTAACTTCTCCATTGACACATGCATACCAACACTTAAGTTTTTACAGAGACTAGAGTCATCCATTGCTCTAAATTAATTTGGTAAGTGCTGATAGTTGTAAATACAAGATTAAAGACCCATACAAACATACATATCAGTCCATTTCTATGAAATTTTACATGGAAAACTGACATCTAAACAACAAACCTGAGTCATGCCATGAATTTCTTATCTGATCTACCTATGCACATGAAATGAAAATCAATGGTAGCCATAAAAGCAGCTAATTCCCAAGCCATAAACACTGCACATGCAAAGTCAAGCCCAAGCTACAATAGCATAATAATGGTAAAACAAAGGCCTAGCAAATCCCCAAGCTACAAACAATGTAAAGGTAAGACAAGCAAAGAGTTAATTATTACGAACGAAGCATGCATGAGAACATTAAGTAAACTCACCATGAGGCTGTTGTGTGCAAGGCACGTACCAACAACATTAACTGCTGATCAGAGGTGTAGCACTAAATATCTGGTACAGTTGTAACGACATGTTTATTTCATATGGGGGGAGGGGAGGGGTGTGGCATATTAGATAGTGAATTAATGAAAATGATCAACATATATTTTTAATTTAGTATACATAGCTAATTATAACCTGTTGTATTTCCTATCTTAACAGGTTCTTTCAAAGTTTACAGACAGATTTGACTACATGAGTCAACATTAGGAAAACAAACAAACAAACACTGAATTTTAAATGACCTGAAACAACCATAGTAGCTGCATGATGATCAAAGTCAGGACCAGTGGTTTTAAACCTATTACAGTACTGAATTGGAAGCATGTTTGTGTTGATGTACATGTAGCAAGAGAAACTGGAGAACCCTGAGAAAAACCCTTGGAGCAATGCAAGGGCAAGATACCAACAAATTCAACTCTTGTTACTCATGGCTTGAACCTGCCCAGAGTGTTATGACAACATGCATCAAGTGTGCATTAGTGTGATGTAAAATGACAATGTAGGAGCTAGTTCTTAAAGTGCTTCTAAATATTGTAATAAGCTGATACAGACATACAACATGCATGTACATATTAATATTAAAGCATGTACATTGTATATTACATGGCAAAGCTGTGGCCTGGTTATCTCAATTCATAGGATGTTAGATATTAAATATTGTGGTTAGACTTCACTGTTCTGTGGGTCATATCCTATTGGACTTCACTGATAAATAATCCCATTGTTTTAGGGTTAGGCTATTGTTTGGGTAACCAATAACATTTCAGGTTCCAAATGGTGAAGTCTGCCCCAAATATCGAACTTCCTATTGGCAAAGACCTCTTGTTCATTTCTAATCCCTGAATATATTGGTAAATTAATTCCATAAGATTTATTGCATAGATGTATATAGATCAATATACTTGATCTGCACTGGCATGACAGAGCTGAATTATTATAAGGGCGCATGCACAAGTTGATACGTAACATCGGAATATTACCAAAAACACAATCTGTTGGTGGTAAATATTTCGTGTTTTAAAGTGTTTATGAAACCAAATTTTGCATCTTTATTTTATTGCAGAATAATAAAGTTCATTCTTTTCTGATTATCAAGAGTATATTTATTTTTCAGTTCCGGCTTCGGAAAGGTCTCTTTTTCGCCATTCAAATGGACTACTTTATGCTTAAAACTGTCCGGAGCCTGGAACCGAATCTGCCATCACAGTGACGTCACTGTGATGACTCGCAAGTGACAATCCCTTCAAATGATCATGTAGGAAGATGCGCATTTCTACAAAAAAATATAATATAATAAAGGACAATACAATTCAATACAAAAAATGAAATACAGTACAACGCAACACAATCCTTAACAAATAAAAGATGGTTCTCCTTGTTCTATAAAAAAAATATTACACGCTTGAGGTCCGTGAAAAACTGCGGATGCACGCGCAGAATACGAGTGCATTTAGCACCATTTCAAGACCTCGAAAGTACATGATTTTGTTATAGAACAAGGAGAACCATCTCTTATTTGTTTTATAATACAAGCTTCAATCTAGACGAAGGAAAGTAAGCTATATAATTTTAAGAACCGGCACATAAAAACGTAACTAAGCGAACTGACTACAGCGAAAACTCCATTTTACTGTACTTCGACTTGTTTACAACATTTCTCGTCGCTGATTGGTTCAATTCTGACAGCTTGACATTGACGACCTGAAAGCTCGTTTCTTATTGGATAAAATAAGCTGCTATAAAAAGAACATGTCGATTGATAAAAGTGAAAGACAGAAATTGCAAGACTGCCGGCCGCAAATGGGCTGTAAAATTGTCAACTGATCAAAACTGTTGCAGGAAACACAAAGTGCGTTCTTTTTACAATGTATATCAGCACAGGAGAAATTAATCTGCACATTGTGATAGTGTTGAAAATGCCTGATGGAAAAACATTCATAGAGATCAGAAAGCGTTTGTAGCGAAATTTTAATAGCGGCATCTTGAGACTGAGTTTATACGTGAGTTAGGGTTCCCGACTATTTTCTACAACAACTGCATCGTTGACACTGGCTATTTATTCTCTGGTCTGAAGAAGGATATTTTCATTATCCCAAGGAACAGCCGTTTAACTGCTGCTCTGATGGCAGTGAGTTGCGTAGCTTTTGAGGCTCTGTTCGACTTTACGTTCGAAATTCTCTCTGTGTTTCTAACGAGACCTGAAACCATGGGGGCTGATCAAAGCCAAGTCCTGGCTAATTAATCCACAGATCAAATTGGAATTTAGCGTGTTGGTTTTTGCGGAGGGTCAGGCAAGGAAAACCGGTGAACCCGGAGAAAAACCCTCGGAGCAAGGGCGAGAGAGAGAGACCAACAAACTCAACTCGCATATGGCGCCGCGTCTGGGTTCTTTGCAAGTTTGCAGTATCGTCCGTTTTTCATTCACGAACATTCAGGATCCTCTTAAACGAATTACTACAGGAAACCAGAGAAACCCTATATCGTATTCTTTGCCATTCACTGTTCTGGCTTCAGCATAAAAGTCAGGAGTATTAAAGTTATCGTCGAGTTCTTGGTGAGTCATTTATTGTACTTTTTGTAGTTGTGTTGTACTTGTACTAACTGTGAATGAGTATAGAATGTGGACATTGACTATTGCTTTTCTCATCTTCAATGTCCATTGTATTTTGGCGTAGGATAAAGTTAAATATGGGAAGAAAACCAAGGCCACCAGTCACACAATATATTCCACTTCCTCGCTTATTTTTAGCTTTCTCTGAAACTTTCTCGCCGAGTCTGCCATGTTTGTAGTTTTTACTCAGCGAGTCCTCACAGTGACGTCACGCAGCTCATTTGGCCGCGCGGCAAACGGGACAGTTTTTAGCATAAAGTAGTCAATTTGAATGGCGAAAAAGAGACCTTTCCGAAGGCGGAACTGAAAAATAAATATACTCTTGATAATCAGAAAAGATTGAACTTTATTATTCTGCAATAAAATAAAGATGCAAAATTTGGTTTCATAAACACTTTAAGGCAATTTTATCCCAGTGGCCCAAACTTAAACTATATTGTCCAAAACATGTTGTTTCTCATGCAGTTTCTGGAAGAAATAGAGTATTTGAATCAATCTTTCCAGCAAAATTCACACTGAAACATGAAGGTACTTGCTAAATTTTGAAATTTCTGCCATTTTTGTATGTGCTGCGTGCATCACATAATTATTCAGTAAATGCAGGGGGTATATGTGTAGTATGAGATTGTTATTCAGTGCTGTTCACTGGCATAGGAAGCATGGGGGACTGGAGCTCCCCAGTATTAAGCACCGGAAGCAGGGGTTAGCATCCCTAATTTTTTGTCGCTAGTGCTGAGAGTTTATCTTCCCTTCATTGGATCAAAACCACACACCAACACAGTGCCTCAACAACTTGTTCTTGCTGTATGTTGATACAGCACAAACAGTCCCTTGATCTCAAACATGTCTGTTGGCAAGAAATTTGTGTCTGCAAACAGCCACCAAATGACACCCCCCACCCCCCCCCCCCCCCCCCCCTCCCCCCCACTTCCAAAGTGAATGGTCTCAAATGCAGGAAATGCCATTTCAGAAACCTTTTAGTTAGATTTTCAACAATGTCAGGGGGTGCATGCCCCTGGTTCTAGCCCCCCTGCTGGGAAACATCTTCCTATGCCACTGTTTATTTATAATGAGGCTGGGTGACATACACTGTACATACATGTAGGAGAAAACCACCTCCATGAGACCCTCAACAATTAACTTTAATAAAGACCTCCAGGAAGCAGTTTATTCCTGGCAAGTTCCAGTGCTCCAACAATTCCTGCCAAATTTCCATATGCCGGCTCCCTTATATAGTCTGCCAGACCCTCCTCTGTCTTGAACTTGTCAACGTCAAGGTAGCCCCTAAGCAGCTCTTTAAACCAGTGCCTTGTCTTCCCAAATAGCAGACCCCGTTTCATGATGCCACCACCCAGAACGATGACATGAGGCGACAGGAGGTAAGTAATGTTCAAGCACAGTGCTCCAAGATAGTAACCCACCGTGTCCCACACTGCATTGCCATCTGCAATGGAGTCTAGGTCCCGGCGATCAACTCCAACACGATCAGCGATGGCTTGTGAATCCACCATTCCTTCCACGCAGCAGTCATGACCAAAGCTACAGCACCCAGGGTACTCATCACCAGGCATTTTTGGGACAATCATGTGCCCCCCTTCGGGGTGCAGAAGCCCATGTATTGGGAGCCCCTGCACGGTCACCCCCACCCCTACCCCTGTGCCAACAGTAATGTAGACTACAGTGGGGCGATAAGGAGGTGTTCTCTTGTTTTTCGCCACTTCGTGAGCCGCCTCAGCCATCGCTGGTGCATTCACATCAGTTTCAAAAGCAAGTGGAGTGGAATCGCCGAGCTCGCGCTTGAAGAACCCGACAATCTCCACGTGACCCCATCTCTCTTTCGGGGTACTCGTAATGTAACCGTAGGTCTTAGATCCCTCTCGTAGATCTACTGGCCCGAACGAAGCAATGCCGATCGCAGCATAGGACTTGATGTCCAGGACTTTGAGTTGTTCCTTGAGGTACTTAGCTAACGCGGACAGGGTCTCGTGGTGGTTCGTCGTCTCCACCTCATATTGGTGTATAATTTTTGAAGGTTCCGAGGATTCTGAAACCGCCGCGAGACAACTGGTTCCACCCAGCTCTACACCAGCTAAATAACGAGGTGAAGACATGGTAGCAGAGAAGATAATTTTTACTGGATTTTATACCGCACCGGGATTGAACCCGAGACAACTATTTCACGTGATCGAAAAACTACAACTACGAAGCACTTCCGGTGTATAGTCGAGTAACTTCCGGGTTGCTCTTGTCAAATTTACACTATGTACCTATAAATCTCTACAAAAAATTGTCCCTTTGTTAAAGCAGCTATGCATTTCAAAGACGCATCTTTGTTCTTTAACCCTCTTTTCGAAGATACCGTTAGTCACTCAATTTCAACATGGATCATGACTGTATAATCATTATGATCCATGGTATAATTGACTTCCGGCATTTCAGTCTCGTGATCGGTTACCCGCAAACCCGCGCCCGACTCGCGAGGCCTCGAGTTCACTTGACATGAAGGAGATGGCGGCCGGAATCCAGGTCAGTCCCTTTGGTTCGTGGCTTAGCCCTGTAGTGAGTGATCTAGTGGTGAAGAAGACGATCTCACTGAAGGAAGTAAGAGTTGATCCACATGATACAGGTTAGGTCGTAATTGGGAACTTGTAATATAAGAAGAATCCAGTTGCGCTGCATAGCGCGCGTCGGATCAATTTTATTCAGTTCACTGGCTTTGACAAGCTAAGTGCGTGCTCGGCTGAATTTTATTTTTTCCCAGTGGTTAACCAGGATAATTTGCATCTATTTGGTTTTACAATTACTTTACGTCGTAACCATTGTCTTTAAGAAAGGAATTATTATGATCGGGATATCACCGAGTTCATGTAATTCGAGAAACCATTTGGTTCTTTCTTGGTGTAAGAAACCCGAATATTTGAATTGCAAATAATTTTCAGCACATACAATACAATAGTAATAATTATGTCTCTATCAATTGACCTATATCACTATGACGTCATATCAAAACAATCTATTGTTTAAACGCTAAGGATCACGGTCGTGGGAGGGGAACAAAACAGGGACAAAACAGCAACAACACAAAGGAAATCGCTATCAAATGCATTTTGAAGAACGTAGAATAGCGGTAACAGCCACCAAATACGGTAAATATTGTGGGATAAGCATTGATACAGCTGATATCTGGAAACCAGACAATTCGAAGTTAAATTTTCCTCAGCAGAGCAGATTTAGTTCAAAATTCTATTGTTCAAGTCGATTCTGTTCCCCTCAGAAACAAGCCGTGACGTCATAATGATATAGGGTAATTCCAAGCCCGCCCATTCCCCCGGGCATTTGTGGGGATTTTGTCATTTTGGAATCAGAACGTTGCAAATGCCCCACCCCGGGGCAAGTATAGCGAACGCGCCAAATTTCTTCGCCGTTTCAAAGCCACATTTCACCGCTTTTCTTTATTAAAGTAATGCAGTACTCACCTTCAAACACTTTCGTAAGTGCCCCAAATCCCACATTCACTAGCCAGTTCCCAACAAACCGCACACTTCACCCCGAAACTGGGAAATTCCCCCCGGCGGGGGGGGGGGGGGTACTCTACCTAAAATTGGGTAGGGGTGTGCCGCTGGGGCTCTGAAACTGTTTAAGACAAAAAAACTCAAATTTTCATACCCTGTTCAAGACAAAGTGTTAAAATTTTCCCTCTATAAGACAAATAACAAATTATCTATACTTGGATGTCAGTGTTTATTGTGATCTTGTATAATGAGTGTCATAACTAAATAAGTCTTCAGCAAGCACTAGACTAAATAACGGCACTAGATAAATACCATACCCTGTTCAAGATCTGTCGATGTGAAAATGGATACCCTGTCTAAGATCAGAAACTCGAAAAACCATACCCTGTCCAGCGGATCATCCCCGTATAGTCCATATATGGGAGTACCCCCCCCCCCCCAACCTAAATTAAAACCCCAACAGGATCCAGGGAGGAGTCCCATACTGAAGTATCAGGGGTAGTGGAGGGGGGGGGGGAAGTCCCATACTGAAGCGATGGGTGCTCGGCCATGCCCTTAAATTGACCCCTAAAAGATACACATAATGGAATCAAGAGAGTCTTGATGATTTTGTTGAAAATATAAATTTAATCCCTAAATGGTATGGCCATGCACCTCTGCCACTTCAGTATGGGAGCCCCGGCCCCCCCAAATAATACAAATTTCTCATGAAATATTTGGCGGTATTCCATAGAAAACCATGAAATAACCAGTAATTATAACCCACCATCAAATATTTTCTCATGCATGATTGGCTGAATGCGCAAAAAGGAAATATCAACGAATGCACCCCCTGTAGGATGTACCAAGGATGACAACAATAACCTGCATTGTGGCATTGAAATATGCTCTGATATTTGGCCTTGGACATTTTCTGATCCTCAAAGCTCACAGTTTCCCCTAGCATTGCTCTCGGGAACTGTTCTCTCCTCAGAACAGATAATGTCCATGGACGACATATCAGGGCATATTTAGATGCCACAAATAGGTTATTGTATTTATAACTTTGAGCTATACCGGTCCGGGCAATACAATGTACACCTATTGTACCCATTTATCATAACATAACCCCAAATAAGTGTTGCAAAAATATTTATTGAAAATACAATGTATATAATAGCTGAAATTTTAGATGAGTCTTGTGTATACATTGAAAGTTTCAAGAGGGGGAGGGGTGAGTGGGAGCAGAGGGGGGATGAGAAGAGAGGAGGAGAGGGGAATGGGGAGAGGAAAGGCCTTTTCTCCCCATTCCCCCTCAGCTTCCCATCCCCCCCCCCCCCCCCCCCCCCCCTGCGCTTGCTGCACAGTCGATAAATCCTGAATTCTCCTAAACTTCCTCTCCTGTAACAGTACCTGCATACATGTTCATACTGGATTAACAGAGAAGATGTTTACCTGGCTCTTACTGTGCAACTACTATAACTAGGGCCACTTAATTAGGCAACGATAACCAATCACATTGCAGAACGACAAAGCATTCCAACTTACAGTTATTTGAGCCAATCGGCACAAGGGTCAGCACGGGAGACTTGCCTGTTTTGTTTCACTCATGATCTCTTCCAGGTTTAGCTGCCTTCTTGAAATTCTACAATGCGACTTTCCGCTGACAATAATTAATGTTGGTGCGCACAAGACTTGTAGTGCCGAGCGAACTGCGAAGCGGAGAGTGTAACTAAAAAAAGTGAAACTGTGGCGTACGTGACGTCTATGAACCAATTGGAAACAAGAACTTGGTGTGTGTCTTCTCCTTATGCTCGTAGCAGTTTCCTAGGAAACAATTTTGGCAGTAAGAATGATTGTATAGACAGGTTTGACATTTGAAAACCGCAGACCGACTCCCTTGTTGATTTCAAAGTCTAAATCGCTGGGGAAATGTTTTTCTCAACGTATTTGAAGAACTGTTAACACGTACAGTATGGCAGTTATTAACAGTTACAATCAAACCAGGAACAACCTACAAACAGGGAAAATCCTTTGAATTCAGCTGACCAGATATTTTTAATAGGTTCTAATACGTAACTTCAGAAGTTTTGAACCCTGCTAGCAGAGGTTCCTTTTTCTTATCCTGAGTGACTCTCATTTACTCTTGTCTGGGGTCTATGACCGAAGGTCTTCCATCCTGCAAAAGAGCTTGATCAGGGTGTTTGTTTAGAAAGAGTTATTCAAGTTTGAAAACGTAAATATGACCAGGATAAGGCAAACTAGGTTTTTACCCTACCCCCCTTAAATAAGAAGGTGTGACTCTCATTTACTCTGGTCTGGGGTCTACGACGGAAGATCTGTACCAAACGCGAAATTATCCCGAACCCGAAATGATCCCCAAAACTGTTCAAGTCGCACCTGAAATGATCCCGACCCGAAATGATCCCCAATCAGTACCCGAAATGACCCTGCAGTAAAACTGGGAATGGACTAAAGGATTTTGGACTTTCGGAAGAGCAAAATTTTCGCTAAACTTCTTGCTAAAAGAAATAAAGCTCAAAAGTAAGAATGTCTACTAGTATTTTCTAATAGTACAAACCAATTACACTAGCAGACAAAAAACAACTCTTGTCAATCAAACCATGTGATGTCATCGTTCATTTGACTAAGAAAATCACGTTCCTATTGATGGAATTGTTATTGCCAGGAGCCCATTACCAGGAGCGTCATGCATATATACTATACCTGTGCGTCAGCGTATGACTGGTTTGAGCTATTTTTAGAACATGTTTCCCGGGTAACTGCCTTCTGACTCTGCTGCGATCGTGCATACCCAGGTTGAGAATCTTGTCAAGATCTTGTAAGATCTTGTAAGATCTTGTAAGATCTTGTAAGATCTTACAAAGATCTTACCTGGAAAGAATCTTGCCAAGATCTTACTAAATCTTGGTAAGATCTTACTAAGTCTTGCAAAGATCTTGCCAAGATCTTGCATAATCTTACAAAAACATTTTTTACTAAAAAAAAATAATCTTGACAAGATCTTACAAAGATCTTATAAGAACTTATAAGATCTTACAAGATCTTGGAAAGATCCTTTAAAGATCTTATAAGATCTTTAAATATTTTCTTGTAAGATCTTATCAAGATCTTACAAGATCATGGAAAGATCTTATAAAGATCTTACAAGATCTTGTAAAGATCCTCTAAAGATCTTATAAGATCTTGAAATATTTTCTTGTAAGATCTTGATAAGATCTTACAAGATCATGGAAAGATCTTATAAAGATCTTACAAGATCTTGGAAAGATCCTCTAAAGATCTTGAAATATTTTCTTGTAAGATCTTGATAAGATCTTACAAGATCATGGAAAGATCTTATAAAGATCTTACAAGATCTTGGAAAGATCCTCTAAAGATCTTATAAGATCTTGAAATATTTTCTTGTAAGATCTTATCAAGATCTTACAAGATCATGGAAAGATCTTATAAAGATCTTACAAGATCTTGAAATCATGTTTTGTAAGATCTTACCAAGATCTTATCAAGATCTTATCAAGATCTTATCAAGATCTTGGAATGATTCTCTAAAGATCTTGCATGATCTTACCAAGATCTTACAAGATCTTGAAATCATGTTTTGTAAGATCTTACCAATATCTTATCAAGATCTTATCAAGATCTTACAAGATCTTGGAAAGATTCTCTAAAGATGACTTACAAGATCTTGAAATATTTTCTTGTACGTTCTTATCAAGATCTTACAAGATCTTGGAAAGATCTTATTAAGATCTTACAAGATCTTACAAGATCTTGAAATTATTGGTTTTGTATGATCTTACCAATATCTTACAAGATCTTGGAAAGATTTTTTAAAGATCTTGGAAGATCTTATCAAGATCTTGGAAAGACTCTCACTCAAATGTAATCTCTAAATATTTTATTTGTAAGTTGGTCAAACTTTACAGTGAAAATCAGTTCATAAGAAATAAAGTAGCTTAATTAAAACTTTCCGAACTTCACACATGTAATGTTGATTGTTGTTGAGAGGATAAAAAAAGTCTAACATTGCTATATATCTTATCCTGGTTGTTTTAGACTAAAGCTGGTTGTTTTAGACTAAAGCTACATTGCTTAATGTAGCAAAATATTTTCATCCAGCCCTTTAAAAATCTGTGCTTTCGTTGAGAAATTCGAATAACATGGAAGCCATGAAGTTGCACTTTAACCACAGGCAGTCCAAGTTAATGATTTTTACAAGGAATGTATGTTTTTTTTATAGAAAACTCTGAAACTGTCTTAAAACAGTAAATAAAGTCATGAAATATTACCTGTGCATTGAGAAGTTGTTCCTGTTCATCACTGATGTGTTTATTTTTGGTTTGAGGCAGCTTGGGCTGCCTGTGCTTTAACCGAGTGGCCTAGAACCAAGTCTACATCCATATTTGGTAGCACTTGCACATTTCAAATGTTAATAGGCGCCATCACGTTTTTCCTTCGGTTCGGTGTTGGAGTTTTATTGTCGCTTACATAGTCTTTTCAATAGCATTTCAATGCCAATATTCATCAGATGAAAGATAATAATAACTGCTCCAAGCGAGAGGCAGTTTCAGTTCTGGAAGAGATGAATTTCTGAAGACATTCATTCAGAAGGTGAGCAGAAGTTTATGTTCGCGTTCGGTTCGTTAATAAATTTGTTCTTACAGAATATATTTGCTCATTTGCTATAATGTAGTTGGAGCCCTGTAGTCAGTATACTTGAATATATTCCAGGATATATTTGGAGAAACTATTTATGAAAGCTCCTACAATGTATGTGGTCAAATACTTGCTTTTCCTTGCAAGAGATCAAGTTTTCGATTCTGCCTTTTTGGAACGACGAAACTCATCCGATTTTAATCCTCTTTCGAATTTTATCATTCTAAAATGTTTCATGTTAGAGTGCTTCTCATTTAAATCTCGATATCCTGATCAACACAATCTGCCACAAAACCGAAGTCACTTTGGTAGAAACGTAACGGAAGTGGATGTAGAAACATATTTGTCGCTTTCCAGTTTCCAGCTGGCAAACCGCACGGGACTTTATACACCACACTCCACAGTACCGGCACTCATTCTTATTTTGGTTAATTGTTTTTTACAGGCTGGCTTAGAATTCAAGATGCAGGACCAAAGTTTTTAACCCTTTCAGCCCCAAAAGTCACATCCAAATTCTTCTTTTCTCTATACATTTGGTTAAATTTTGATCAGACTCCAAATGGCAAATGTTGGGGCTGAAGAGTTAATTATTTAAATCATCACCAACAATGAAAGCTAATCAGGGAAAAGTTGACTGCCAAGTAGTGAGTGAAGATCAGAAACATTTGTAACTGTATAGTTTATAAAACCTATAACTAAATAAACTAAAAGTTATAATGTCATATGAAACATTAAATTATTAACTCTGTTAGTTTTTGCCTCAACCCTAAGCTACATGTAGATGTTAAGGGGGCTATGTTAAGGTGTAACACCTGTATTCAGTCATTCTTTTTGCATAGTAAGTAAGTAAGTAAGTAAGTAAAACTTTATTTATACACGCTTGCCCCGTCAACTATTAGATAAAAAGCTGGTTTCCACAAGGGGCGTGTGGTTACAAATTCATAAAAATTTAAACTATTAATTTAAAAGTTATACTGAAACTACATTAATACTAACGACTAATAATAATAACTACTATACATTAATAATAACTACTCTAATTTATTACTATAAAAACCTTTACTAAATAGAATCATGTAAAAGTGTGAGCATTAATTCTGCTAGTAAAGATAGATAGGGAGTCAGATTTTTGAATGGCTTCAGGAAGCGAATTCCATAATACAATTTGTTAGTCATTTTTGCTTTCATTTTAACCACCCCACATATGCACAAGGTTCCTTAGTTGCTGAAAATAACTGTGCAGCCGAGACTGCAAAATGTTTCCAAGCACATTCAGTGGTTTTTAGATTTTGTCCAAAAAATAATATTTGTTTGCAAAAATTGTCCATGTTTGGAGTCAACTTGCTTTTTTCCTGAAATTCTTGCTGTAACTTAATCCTTTCATGCTACAAACCTGTCAGGAGATCGTTAAGGAGATCATTACAAAAGCCGCTCATGATCATGAATACCATGACACAGCCCCTTTAAACTCTAACCTTTAGTATAAATATTATTTTTAATATAAAACCATAATTGGAAGTCTGTACTGATGCTGGTACTTGTATTATAAATCAGTTTTACTATACATGTATTTCTGACAGCAGTTTCAGCATAATTATATTAAGAATATATTATATACATGTACATGTAGTCAGATTTAAAAACTCATAGTGGCTAAATGTTTAAAGGGAACCTCAGTTGAAAAACAATGTTCACTCTCAAATATTTATTCCCTGTGTATCTGTTGCTGTGTACATTGTAACTGTCCTGCCAGGGCTCAACATTGCAACCTTCTGGTCACCAATATAACTAAGATTTTTGCCCTGGTGACCAAACTTTCAAAACTGGTTGCAAATATTTTTTGTTTAGCTGCCTTATGGACCAATTGAAGGGCTGTGTGCAAAAAGGGCGTACATGTAAGTGATTCTTAATCACATTCTAAATCCTCCCTTAGAAAACAAAGAAATTGAAGGAGAATTTAGAATGTGATCAAGAGTCACTTACGTCCTTTTTGCACACAGCCCTTCAATTTTTCTGTCTGTAACACTAATTTGAGTTTCTGCGTGTGGCCATCTTAGATTTTATGAAGTCACAGTGTTGCCCCTATTGTTACACAACAAAGGAGCTATTTGTTTTATGACAATAGAAGCAACACTGTGATATCAAATGATTCAAGATGGCAGCATATGGAAAATTCAAATGAGTTTAACGGCAAACACCATAACAGATTTAGGCATCCATAAGGAGCATTGGAGAGCAAACATTGTTTTTTTCAGCAAAGGCTCACTTTAAAGTTCTACAGATCTATGATAATAAACTCTTGTTTTTACATTTGGTTCTAATATGGGTGGCAAACTCAATTTATTTTTATTTTTAGATTCAATGTAATTACCTGAAATTCCAAGGAATTCAAAGACTGGCTGACCTGCAGTTACTGTTTTTAAGATTCTCTAGGAATTACCAGCTTTTCTACAATAAGCAAGGGCTTGAAATTCCTAGCAAGGCATTCAAAATAACCTGACTCCCATCGGGACTCTGGCAGCTTCTTTGTGGCAAATCAGCAGCTATTTTTTACCAGACTTGAATTTTGAATCTACTGATCATCTATACATTAATACCCTGGCACTGACATGGCAGCCAACCTTTCTACGTGTACATGTACATGTTGACCATCTACTCTGATTTTGAAAGCCCTGTTCTAGATATTTCATGTTTCTCTTACTGTGAATATTTTCTAGTGTCTGCCTAAGATACTTGTACATATATGGCATGATAACATGATTCGCTAAGCAACAAATCTCTAAAAATTTCATCTCAAAAGTCACTGAAGTCCAGTTACAGTGATGGAATTCCTACATTTTCCATGAGATGCAGTTTTTGCTACTGCATCTCAACTACATGTATGTCATTTTAATTCGCTAAACAATAACTTTCTTTATAGTGTGGCTCAAAGGGGGTCCAATAAAATGCAAGGTTTTTAGAGCTGCAGTCGTACCCTCTAATTTAGGTGACATTAACTTTAATAATATTGTCAGTCATTTAGGAAATAGTCTTACTAATTTAGTTTATTTATCAAAATCAGCAAGACTCTTGAACTAGTAGAATAAAACAATTTTGAAATGGATTACATATGTGTATTGTATATAATTCAAACTACATGTACATGCAGTTTGTAAATGTCTGAATAGTTTTAACTTATTTATAGAAATAGGAGCATTTCACTGTCTGGCGATTGTAATGATAACTCACTTACATGTATGCATGTTTCTATTAATTAAAACTATACATAGAGTTTTAAAACAATTACTGTCAGTGTTATTTTTTTGTGTTTAATGTCAACTATGGTATACAATTTGGGTGTAAATAGTGAAGGGAGCCAAAATAGAACAATATGGATGCCAGAAATGAAAGAGCAAGCAAAAATTAGTAACCAAGGCAAGTTTTAGGTTCATATTTACCGAATTTATGAGGATGGAGAACAAGCCATGCTTCCTTAGTGCAAGATCCTTTTAGTATGCAATCTTACCAAGATATGTATCATTGGTATGGAATCCTGTAAGATCTTGCAGGATCTGTTAATTTCTTTCTTAAGATCCTGTAAGATCTTGCAGGATCTAGGCAATTTTTATAAAGATCCTGTAAGATCTTGCAGGATCTGGTAATTTCTTTCTTAAGATCCTGTAAGATCTTGCAGGATCTAGGCAATTTTTATAAAGATCTTGCAGGATCTGGTAATTTCTTTCTTAAGATCTTGTAAGATCTTGCAGGATCTGGGCAACTTTCATAAAGATCCTGTAAGATCTTGCAGGATCTAGGATTTTTATAATAAAGATCCTGTAAGATCTTGCAGGATCAGGCAATGTTTATAAAGATCCTGTAAGATCTTGCAGGATCTAGGCATTTTTTTCTTAAGATCATGTAAGATCTCGTAAGATCTTGTAAGATCTTGTAGGATCTTGGCAATATTTATAAAGATTCTGTAAGATCTTGCAGGATCTTGGCATTTTTTTATAAAGATCCTGTAAGATCTTACAGGATCAGGCAATGTTTATAAAGATCCTGTAAGATCTTGCAGGATCTAGGCATTTTTTTCTTAAGATCTTGCAGGATCTTGGCAATATTTATAAAGATTCTGTAAGATCTTGCTAAGATCTTTGCAAAGATCCTGCAGGATCCTACAGGATCCTGCAGGGTCTTTGCACAAGATCTTGCAAGAAATAAGTAAGATCTTGACAAGATCTTGGAAAGATCTTGGGAAGATCCTTGAAAGATCTTCCCAAGATCTTGGAAAGATTCTCAACCTGGGTATGCTTGCCGTGATTATCGAGATTAAGAATGATATTGTTCTTTGAGGTGATTTTACTAACTCTGCATTGTCCTGACTATGGTTTGATTGGATTCCCAAAGTGTGGGCACGTGAACTCCCATGAGATCTGTTCTAAATATAGCTCAATCCGGTCATACATGTATGCTGACTCACAGACCTAGTATGCATGGGAGATGGACGCTACTGGTAATGGGCTCCTGTTATCGCGTAAGCACATTTGATAGATTGATCAGACCTGAATTATCTTCCCAGCGATATGTAAAGTTACAAATCGCAAAATAGAAACAAAAGTTTATACAAAGTTTTTTTGCGCTCAGTCTATAGGCAGTTTGAGAGAAATGTATTGTTGCTAGGTTGGTTGTTACTCAAGTTTTAGTTACGCCCAATAAAAATGCATATGCCCTTTTTCTTCTGGCCAATAAGCATGCGCCATTTCCCATTCATCGTTGACACTTTGCTAACCTACCGGTTTGGTACAGGTCTTCAATCCTGCAAAAGAACTTGATCAGGGTGTTTGTTTAGAAAGAGTTATTCAAGTTTGAAAATGTAAATATGACCAGGATAAGGCAAACTAGGTTTTTACCCCCCCCCCCCCCCCCCTTAAATAAGAAGGCACGACAGGAGTGACTCATTTACTCTGGTCTTGGGTCTATGTCCGAAGGTCTTTCATCCTGCAAAAGATCTTGAACAGGGTGTTTGTTTAGAAGGAGTTATTCACATTTTAATTTTTGGTATTGTGTCTTTATGGTGAGGACACAAGACATCTGATATGTTTTTGTTGACCTAAATGGGTGTTGTTTTGAAGAAAATGTGTGCACTTTTGGCAGTGAGCTAGTTAATGGATACCTACAGTATGCCGTCGCATATGAAGAGCCAGTTTCCGCGTTTGAAACTTCGAATTGGCAGTTAACTTCAGCCCTGTTGTCTGCTACACACTAACTTTGTGAAGTTTATAAAAAGAAAAAGAAGCCAATGTTAATTGCTCCTTCAGGCAACCTGTGAACAGAAATCACTAGCCTGACAAGCCAAACTACTAGCCCAGAGCTTATTGGACAGCAGTTAGGTCGTGCCCTGAATGTGTTTTAAGTTCTCTTTGTCTAAGTGGCCCAGGCTACAGTATAGTTGCACTGTAAGTACCATAGCTGTTTTCATGTATTTTTTTCATATTGACACATTATAATACTAGAAGTAATCATAGATTATAAAAATGCGTTCGACATTTTTTTGTATGAGAACTAATGCCTCTCGGGTTTCAATTGCTTTCTCAACATTTGTTATATCACTCCAATTAGTGTTTTAAATAGTGCATAGGAGTTAGTATAGAACAGATACCTATTCAGATGTGTATAAACTGCATCCCAGTTTTCATGACCAAGACTGTCTCCATAATACTGACTAAGTAAGTGTCAGTGATTGATTACACTCCAGTGTAGAACATAAAATATATGTGCATGTGTGTAAACTACACCTTCAGACTGATTCAATTTTTTCTTCAAGTGAGACCAAGGCTGGCTGCAGAATATTGAGTGTCCATTGTTATTGCAGAATAATTTCTGATCATAATTATTAGGGCTCACCTTGTCTTGATATTTAAGTTCCTTGACATATCCAAGTGTTACTATTCCCTGAATGCAGTGTTAATTTGTATAACCACGATGAAACCACCACGATGCACATATGTGTAGTATTTAAAAAGCTTCTTCACAACTCACACTGAAATATTCATATCCATGTATTTCTCTTCAGCCTTCAGGTATGATTCATAGCATCTTGACCATTTGCAGTTTGGGTATCGGCAAAGCGAACAGCACATATATTCAATGCAGCGAGCAAGCCAACAACATATTTTTCGATCGCAGATTCACTCGGGTACAGCACAAATAAATAATTATGGCCGAGTTGAATGTTCAAGGTACAAAACAGACCATATTGGACTTTGTAAGTCCGCCAGATGTACTACACACTTTCCTCAGGCTTTGCTCAATTGTACTTGCGAACCTTTGGCAAGTAACTTGCCGATCGCGACCAAAACAGAAGCCATGTTGCCATTCACCAAAATGGCCGCTCGCATCGTGTACGTGTGGTTACCAGTTCCCCGGCCGAGATAATTTATTCTAAAAAGTACAAACACACGGACACGAATCTCGATTTCTTTCGCCTGGGGAAGCACAGGTAGCCCACACATGACCACAGGGAGTCCACTGCAAGATTAGTATGCATTCTCCTTCGTCGAACGCAATTATTATAGGGCATTTGTTGCTGATGTCATTGTTTACATGTTGCCTCATTAGCATAAGTCTTCAAGCTATAAACAAACAGACTTAATAAATCGAAAGAGAATGCCCCAATCATGTACTTAGTAATTACCAAAAATTTAAGATTAATAAGTTGAATAGTTTTCGAGAAAATGGCTTTTCAACAGTGCAAAATTTACAAACGCCAAGAAAATGCAGTCTGCTGACTGTTGTATTGGGCAATGTCAGCACCTTATATATACTTAGTACTGACGAAGCTGTGACCTAGATCAACCTACTCTCTGCATTACACTATTTGTGCGTGGCTCTTAAGCTTATAGACCATTGGCCTTAATATGTAATTATAGCTATTGCAAATCCTTAAGGTCAGCTGAGATGTATAGCATTAATATTTTATGTTTTATATTTTATATTGTTCATGACTAACCTGAGACCAAACTATATCTATATAAAAATTATAGTCTGTGAAGTCCATTGTCTAAATTCATATAAATTATATTAATCTGATCAATATTCATGTACTATACATTCTTTGAAAACTTATCAAGTTTGAGTTATTAATTTCGGTACCTACTATAAGTGTGACTTTCTCTTTCGATATGTGGACTTGGTTTGTTTGTAGCTTGAAGTATGATTTATGTTAATTAATGAGGTAAAGATGTAAACAAAGATCCCAGTAACAGTCTGTGGTACATACATGTACATGTATTACATGTATCATATGCCATTGATAAAAAATCTTCATGCAGGTACTGTGTACTGGACTGAGAGTCATCCCGAGGAGGGAGGTAGGATTGCTATTTGCAAACTCAAAGAAGGTAGCAACGACTTTGAGGAACTGACACCCAAAGAATTTAATTGCCGAACTCTTGTTCATGAATATGGTGGAGGATCGTTTATAGTCCACAACAAGAAGATCTTCTTCTCCAACTTTAGTGACCAACGACTTTATTGCCAAGATGCCGAGCCTGGAGCAACGCCAGTTGCTGTCACCCCAGAAGGAAAGCAATGGAGATACGCAGATGCTGATATCTTGACTAATGATATTATTGTGTGCATCAGGGAAGACCATGATGTTGTGAAGGGTGGGGCCAAAGAAGCGCTTAACACCATTGTGTCTATCAATTTAAAGACTCAGGAGCAACATGTTCTGGTTAGTGAATAAAGCTGCAATATCTTAATTTCTCTTTAATTGTTAAATATATTAATTAAGTCTGTTTTGCATTAACAGGTATATGGGAGTAATTTCTATTCTTCTCCAAGAGTGTCCAATCATGGCATCCTGGCTTGGATTCAGTGGAATCACCCTAACATGGTAAAATCAGATGATTATTGTGATCCAATTCAATTAAACTGTTCAAGAATCTAAGGACTTCTATAGCACCAACTATACAGTCTCTATAGATACACTTGTCTATGTGTCATATGTATCAATAATAATGTTTATTATTGACTAGATTCAGATAGTAATTTGCATATGCCTCACAGTCTGTACTTGTTCATCATTCTTGCACACATGTTCATGCATGTATGTATATTGAACTGACAGCTACATTATTTTTTGTAACATGCTCATCTGATTTCCACATTATAATATGTGAGTCGAGTTTGTTGGTATCTCACCCTTGCTTTGAGGGTTTTTCTCCGGGTTCTCCGGTTTTCCTCCCTCCTCAAAAACCAACTTAAAATTCCAATTTCACCCTATAGTTCGCCGGAATACTTATATATTAATCATAAGCGTCTAGCTTGCAATTGGGAGACCCAATCAACCTGGTAACAGATCGCTGTATCTTCGATGCAAAATAAATTAAACCATTTGGCATACTGTACATTGTACATGTATAATGCAAATCAAATGATTTATTAAATAAAATATGCACACATGTATTGAATTGTACATTACATTACCTAGCCTTATAAATAAAACAAGACGTGTGGGATCTGCAAATTACCATAAATTACGAAATGCCCAGACCATTAAACAATCAAGGGGAAAGAAACAAGGATATATTGATCTTTCAGGACGGCCTTCTGAAATATGAAACCTCTTAAACCTGTCATAGAATTGGAAAAACACAGTTAGTTTTAATATACCATGTTTGTAGTGTACGGGATCTCATTGTGTTTATTTTGTCGTTTAATTTTATTGTGTTTATTTTGTATTTGATGGACACAGGTTTTTAGGCAGTTTAGAACAATCAACACTTCCTTTAAAACTGAAGCAGCAGCAGCAGCATGCATTGATAACTATATCTGTTAGGTAGACTAGTAAATAGTGTAGTTATAGGCTGCATATATGTACATGTAGTTATGACAATGATTATTCTATACTATAGTGTATGTGAAGTCAGGGGATCAACATAATTATCTAAAAAAGTAGGTGATGGATAAACAGCATATTTTTCACATAGCTCTAGCTACATATACATTGTTAACCACAATTTATCAAAAAAGTATCCAACTTATAATGTAGCTTGATGGAAAAAAAAACTCTGAATTTTTAACGGGACCTGAAACAACCATATGGGGCTGATCAAAGCCAGGACCCAGCTAATCCACAGAGCAAATTAGAATTTAGCATGTTGGTTATTGTGGAGGGAGGAACACTGGAGGACCCGGAGAAAAACCCTCGGAGCAAGGGTGAGATACCAACAAACTCAACTAACATATGGTGCCACGTACAGGAATTGAACCTGGACCACAGAGGTGAGAGGCGAAGCACTTAACAACTGTTTCACCCTGGTTCCCTGGTGAAGTAGCAGACTTCCTTCATCAGCCATCAGCACTTTTTGAAAGGGCTGGTAAAGTTTTACTTCAATCTTATTTGCATACCTGTAACTAATACATGTTAGTCTCTCTTAGCCTTGGGATTGCACAGAGTTATGGACTGGGAAACTGAACTCTGCTGGGAATGCATTTGAAGAAGGAACAATGAAAAAGGTACGTAAAATATATAAAGTGTGTGGTAAAAGTAGTAATACATGTAAGTGATTTACTGATCATCAGAAATACATGCCTCGAGTTTAATAATAATAATAATAATAACAATTATTTTCTATATAGCTTTATTCTGTAAAGACCAATAATGCTTTAATTACATCCATACACATACATTGTATATAAATGAAACTAATAATACAAAAACAATATTAGAACTAATTATCCATACACATTAAATTATATATAAATGAAAGTAATAATACAAAAAAATAGAACTAATAATAAAAATTAAAAACTATTACTAACAATTTATTATACTAATTAATACAAAAAATATATAATAAATAATGCTAAGAATTTATGTACAAGGGTATATAATCTATAAATTATATATAGGCATGTTTAAAAAGCCAGGTCTCAATACCAAGGGAAGAGAATTCCATAGGGCCAGTGCATCAACTGATAAAGCCCTGTCGCCATTTGTTTTAAGTGTAGTAACTGGTTTAATTTAATAGATAATTGGACAGAGTGTAACCTATGGGCAGGACAATAATATTGCAACAATTGATTTAAATAAACCGGCGCCTGATTATGTAGATCGATCGCGAGCCTTGAAAGTAATTAGTAAAATCTTAAAGTGCCTGAAACCCCAAAAATGATTAATTTTTGTTTGAAACTTTAAACTATTCTTTAGAACTTAAAGCAAAATTGGGAGACTAATACTCAACTTTAATTTTTTTATGGTTTTTCAAAGTTGAGAACCAGAACATGTGGCCGTCAGTTTTCAATTCCCTTTGGGGGCCTGGAGACTAGTGACCTGTGACATGTACATGTATGTAGTAAGGCGTCCTTCCAATTCCATACAAACGTCTCTTATTTCTGTGACTCTTGAAAGCTCACCACATGGTAAATATCCAATGAAATGTCACCAAACTTATTAAATGTACTAATTTCGATGTGCTCTTCTTGTGATGGAGTTTATTTCGTACTGATTAGACTATAATAGGACATTTTTCCTTTTTGAATTCTTTTTCTTATTCAGATTTTCCAACTCCTTTGAGAATAGAAAGACAATGTGTAGTTCCAGAAAATATCCATCCCCCCCCCCCCCCCCCATGGAAGGGATTTGGTCTTTGACCCCGGTGGGGGAGGTGGGGTATGCATATTTTCTGGAACTACACAATGGTCTAAATTAAAGGAACAAAAGAAACCATTCAAAGGATTCTGGTAGTTGTAATAAAATGATGTCCAATTGATGTCACAACTCCAGGTCCTCACCATCCTCACCAAGACTTGTGCTGACTTCCAACTGGAAACAGGAAGCCAACAGATATTTTCCCTAACTTTGATGCCATTAAAATCATCAAAGTTTAGTTTTTTCAATTTTATTTTTTCAAATTTTTATTCAGGGTGCTATTCAGAATTTAAGTAAAAAAATATTTTTTTGGTATTGTAGGCACTTTAAAGTAAATATGCTGTTCAACCGGCAACCAGTGTAGTTCAACTAAACCAGGCATAATGCATTCATGTTTGCCAACTAATCTAACAACTCTAGCAGCAGTATTTTGAAAGTTTTTATTCTCCTGGGATGTGACATGGCCACAGCATGATAAAGGTACAACTGACTGACCGTATATTCAAGTGTGCAGTCATTTTCCCCTCAAATTTCAGATTAGGTACATGTATAAAATCATAAGTTATTTTTAAAGAAATTTCAGTGCATTAAGTTGTTGTTTATTGATGAGTTGGTGGGTATTTGTGAGCTTGGTGTGTTGCTATGGCAACTGATGTCAATCAAACATAAAGGTCCTTATCATTTCAGTAGTTGATATATCCTTTAACACATGCATGCAGCTAGTAGTTGCAATCTCATCTGTAAAAAGAAATAAAGCATGTTTAGCTTAGATTGTTCTAAATATTCATATGTTTTCACATGTGTATTGCATTCACCTGAATCCAGCATTCCAGTATGGTACTAAGAGAAAATTACAAAATTACTGTCCTATTCTGGACATGCATGGTATACATTATTTTGTCTTCAGCCAAATTTATTCAAATCTTGAAGTCTCTTTCATGGCCCCAAAATATCCAAGTGCAGGATTCAAAAGTTTGCAAATAATTATACATGTACCATATTCACTCACGGATAAGCCACACTTGCAGATAAGCTGCACCCCGAGTTTAGAAGCTTGAGTTTAGGAAAAAAGTTTTTTGGAAGAATATTAAATGTACATTGTAACCTTCATCAGACTTTCAAACTGGAGAAAACTCCGAAGTTGTATCTGTAATTTCAGCTCTGAAATAGTATAATAAACTTCATGTCTACATACTTAATAAATACATGACCTATCTTTCCATAGTATCTGTTTACCGAGATCTGTTCATTTGGGTCACTTTTTAGATTGAATTTTACATGTCAACCAACAACATGCTCACGTTCATCCGTAGCTTACTAGTAACCAGGTGTCTGTTGGAAGAGAGAAAACTGGACACTAGAAATTTTGTTTTTGCTGAACGAAGTCAAAAGAACATAGAGTGGTTTGCTTTTTCATTAGCTGTCCATTGATACATGTGTCATGTCTAAAAAGATATCTGGAAGCCATCTATTGGAAAAAAACTAGTTTGGAAGATCAGTTCAACTAATTTGGTGTGAAAGTTTTGAACAGTGACGACACAGTGGCCACTTTAATACTGCGCGAATACTCCAGGATAGCGTGGCATTTTCTTGCTCGTGGAGGAATTATAACCATCGAAGTAACAGGCCGACGACAACACTGCAACAAGCTTTGTGGTGGAATGGAGATCCATGTGTGGTGACATTTAGTTTCTACAGAAAAGAAGCTATAAACTGACAGTGTTAAAGATGTTTTGACGAAGAAGGTTTAACAGTGGCCACAAGAATATAACTTTAATAGATCAAAACGTACGGCTCAATTGAGAGCCACCAAACTTGCAAAAGCGATGACCAGTACTTAGTTTCTTTTGGCTTTCTGTTTTAACTCGCTTGGGTTAATAACGAATATTTCTCTGAAAATTTTAATTTATGTAAATTTACAGAAACTTGTGCAGATGTTCTCGTAGATAAGCCACATCCCTGATTTCAAATGTAGATTTTGGGTAAAAAGGTGCGGCTTATCCGTGAGTGAATATGGTATGCAGTAACCCCATTGAACATAAAATAAAGTGACAAAAGGATTCTGGCAAGCACTGGCAGAAGGTCGGCCCACTCATCGGGTGTGCACTGAGCGACTACAATTAAGATAAAAATACTAATTGAATCCAAAAAAATAACCTAGGTTGCTAATAAAATAACCCTGAAGCTTGCAAAAGAATAACCTAGGTTGAAAAAATACCTACAATCAAAGACACAATTGTTGAGACACTCAACAAAATAGTTATTATATGAGAAGAAAAGATGCTGGACACAAAACTTAACGACAGCTGAAGCTTTGCAACCCCCCCCCCCCCCCCCCCCCCCCCCCCTCCCCCTTCCCCTTTCAGTGTTGGTAATGAATGAATTTTAAATTGAACGTGCACCTAAACCAACATTGAAGGAGGGAGAGAGGGTTTATTTAAAGAATGGTCTCTAAAAGTGAGCAGTGTACCAAGTCAGTTTGTCTTGCATTGTAGGTTAAAATGAATTTGACCTACATGTAGCTGTAACATAATTATATAATAATTCTCGGGTTCTAACATTAGCTATCATAATGATATCACCCAACCTTTAATAGCAGTTGCTATATTTTTACCAGGTCTTTGGAGATGGAATAAGTGTTGTTTTTCCTAAGTGGTCCCCCGATGACAAGCTGTTATTCATCAACGACAAGACAAATTGGTGGAATCTGTACAGGCTTGAAGATGATGCTACAGAGACTAACCTTTGTCAAAAGGACATTGAGATTGGCTCTCCCCAGTGGGTGTTTGGGATGAGTCCCTACGCATGCGACCCAAAGGGATCTGGGGATATATTGGTGACCTATGGAAAGGTGGATGGATATATTATATAATACATTCTATATTTAAAAAAGTAATATTCTAATAAATTATGACTCTTAAATGCTGCAGAAAAATTATTTTGAAATAATTGTTTTGTTGAAAATGAACCATTAATTTAATCCTAATTTTAGCACATTAAAAGGGAATGCAAATGGGAATATAGTATTTTGCTTCAACAGTGACCCAAATAAATGCTTAAATACTGTATTTCCTTGATTAAGTGCCCACTCCTCTCCAAACAATTCAGTATTAAAGAGAGAAGTTGTAATATTGGTTGTCCACCTTATTAAAAAGGCATCCATTGATGCACGTCAATACTTTAGTATTAAGTTAACTTATAAAAATTATGCAGCACTATTTCTCAATATAATGCAGTTGATTGTTTCTGTGTTCAGGCTCTGTCAACATTAAAGCCAACTGGAGAGTTGATTAAACATCCCACTAATGGCACACGGCATTCCAATGTACATATGTCAGCTGATGGGAAGGCAGCTTTCCTTATTACAGGCAGTGCTACTGAGTTCACTCGACTGATCAGACTGGATATGGACAGTAAGGAAGTGACTGTCCTGCGTGAGTCCTCGAGTGTGGACATAGACCCTGGGTACTATAGTGTCCCACGGGAGATCACTTACCCCACAGCTGATGATATGGTGTCACATGGTTACTTCTACCCGCCAAAGGTATGGAGAACCTAGTAATACTTGGGGGGGGGTATGGTGAACCTAGTAATACTGGGGAAGGGGGTATGGTGAACCTAGTAATACTTGGGGGTATGGTGAACCTAGTAATACTTGGGGGGGGGGGGGGGGTGGGGTGGGGGTATGGTGAACCTACATGTAGTAATACTTAGGGGGTATGGACAGACAGATTATTTTATTTGGAGCCTCATACTAATGTGTACATTGGCAGTAACCCAAATAAATTTACATAAAAGACAAGATATATCAATAAATAAAAAGTAATCACAGTGTGTTATGAAGTTGTGGTAGTTGTCTTTTTTAACTCGTGGATGCATGCATGTCAAGAACGATTTATTGGGGTGAGGTGGATTTTCATTCCCGAATGTTGTAGCTTCCGAAGATGTATGTTAACTGTGGATATACTTGTACGATATGGTCGGAATATGAGAACTCCTGGTGCGCAGTGCATGTTTGGGATATGAGATGGCTAACTTGCTTCATATTATTGGTATGTAGCTCAAACTTGGACAGACATGGTATTGGGTCCCTATGAATCAGGGGCCATTTTAGGGTCTGTATAGTACAGACCAAGTGCAGGGAGTTCCTACAAATTGACCAAGAGCCAAATATTTTCCTGTCTGGCACAACCTAACTCAGTCAATTTATATGTTTTTATCATGTGACCACTTTCAAAAGGCAAACGGCAAGCAAAAATATTGAGCAAGGCCAAAGAACTTTTTCCAACCCACTCACGTCAAACACGTATGACCCCCATCACGTGACCTTTGCATATGGTTTTTAAAGGAAGTGTACGGGGCTGTATGGGTTCATGTGATAATAGGTACGTACAGTACAGCCGTAAAATAATGCATGTGCAAGAACTTCTTTTTGCGTCCGCAAGCCAATAGGTTCTTGCGTGCAGCTTGCGCTTGAAATTACTGAACTAACGCAAGAACTTAAGACCCACAAGAAGATCTTTCTGCAAGAAGATCAACCCGCAAGAAGTTCTTTCCGCAAGACGATCAACCCACAACCTTGCGCGTGCATTATTTTATGGCTGTACTGTACTTATTGACTGAGTAGGAGGCCGGACAGGATGGGAAAATATTTAGCTAGAGATCTATCGATACTATGGACTGCCGCACCGTACAAAATTACAGAGAGCCAAATATTTTTCAGTTCGGCCTGACCTTAACTCTGAATACGTTTTTGTCATATGACCACTTGGTTTGTTTTAATAATGGTAAAACAACAAGCATCAAATTGAGCAGGGACAGACAGCTTTTTCCGGCCTTGTGACGTCAAACACGTATGGGTCCCATCACGTGACTTTAGAACATGGTTTTGAAAGGAAAGCACACGTGCCCAGGGCTGTACGTTTTCATGTGATTAAACACACTTAAACAACTTATTATATTCGTCGGCTAGCCAGCTATTACGGCTGTGTATTTTTACTTGACTGGCTCGGTTAACGACACTGATGAAGGTATTCCAGAAAAAGAAAACACAGAATGATCACTACGAATCGCTTATATCGAGATTTTTCAGCCACTGAAATACTAAATGTATCCTGAATATCATATCACTGTTAGCAAGGGTTTGTGTAGTTTGCTGTGCATAATGTACCTGAACCAGTGATTTCCAGAGACTAATTAATCCATCTATTCCTATTCTGAAATACAGTCAATAGAACATCATTGTCCTAAATAAATTATTGCATTGTAGGTATCATTATTCGCATTTTGGAGAGCCTTTGACTCGTAAAAATCCACACCCGTATCAGGGCTAAAAATAACGGCCGGTCATCGGACAATGTCCGGCCAGAATTGGAACTTGTCCGGTCAAATCTTTGCCTTGCCGGTCATTTTGACCAGTCAATCTTACTACAGTTTCCACCAAATACTGATCTTGACCGGCGACTGACCGGCCATTATTTTTAGCCCTGCATATTAGCTGGTTCTCCAATTAATAACCAATATTATTTTATTGTGCTGAAAGCTTTTCTTCAACTGAACTTGCCTGATATGTAACAACGTGTCATTCGTTATCAGAACAAAGACTACCAGGCTCCTGACGGGACACTGCCTCCTCTCCTGGTAAAGGTGCATGGTGGTCCTACGTCAGCCACCGTTCCCATCCTTAGTCTGAAGACCCAGTTCTTCACATCCAGAGGCATTGCTGTGCTTGATGTGAACTATCGCGGCAGTACTGGCTATGGAACAGAATACAGAAACCAGCTCAAGAAAAAGTAGGCGAAGTGGCTTGGATTAGCTTGATTTGTTATTCACCATAAACCATATTACCATTGGTTCTTTGTTGTACCATATTATTGTCGGTTCATAATCATTTTTGCGTATCACCTGCGTATTTTACGCAAAAAATATTTGATGTACACAGTTGAGTGTGTCTTGAGGTAGAAATTGCATGTGCTCCAAGCCTCAACGGAGCACAACAAAACAGTTATTAAATGGCTTCTCATTGTTATTTGTCACCCCCCCCCCCCTCCCCAAACTTGCTTTTTCTCACGTTATGAAATTGTTGTACGCCCCATTTCAGACATTGTGTCACCTCTCCAGAGGATTCAGTGCTGTGTTTTCGAATTCTAGAAATTTATACATTTCTTCTTGGGATACAAAAAAACCATGATGTGAAATGGGGCAACAAAGAGGAAAGCTGAATGAGTTTATTGTGCCATCCATTGACCATGGACCACATTACACCCATTGACAATGGACCATATTACACCCATTGACCATGGACCACATTACACCCATTGACCATGGACCACATTACACCCATTGACCATGGACCACATTACACCCATTGACCATGGACCACATTACACCCATTGACCATGGACCATATTACACCCATTGACCATGGACCACATTACACCCATTGACAATGGACCATATTACACCCATTGACCATGGACCACATTACACCCATTGACCATGGACCATATTACACCCATTGACCATGGACCATATTACACCCATTGACCATGGACCACATTACACCCATTGACCATGGACCATATTACACCCATTGACCATGGACCATATTACACCCATTGACCATGGACCATATTACACCCATTGACCATGGACCATATTACACCCATTGACCATGGACCATATTACACCCATTGACCATGGACCATGTTACACCCATTGACCATGGACCATATTACATCCATTGACCATGGACCATATTACACCCATTGACCATGGACCATATTACACCCATTGACCATGGACCATATTACACCCATTGACCATGGACCATATTACATCCATTGACCATGGACCATATTACACCCATTGACCATGGACCATATTACATCCATTGACCATGGACCATATTACATCCATTGACCATGGACCACATTACATCCATTGACCATGGACCATATTACATCCATTGACCATGGACCATGTTACATCCATTGACCATGGACCACATTACATCCATTGACCATGGACCACATTACATCCATTGACCATCGACCACATTACATCCATTGACCATGGACCACATTACATCCATTGACCATGGACCACATTACATCCATTGACCATCGACCACATTACATCCATTGACCATGGACCACATTACACCCATTGACCATGGACCACATTACATCCATTGACCATGGACCATATTACATCCATTGACCATGGACCACATTACATCCATTGACCATGGACCACATTACACCCATTGACCATGGACCATATTACATCCATTGACCATGGACCACATTACACCCATTGACCATGGACCATATTACACCCATTGACCATGGACCACATTACACCCATTGACCATGGACCATATTACATCCATTGACCATGGACCATATTACATCCATTGACCATGGACCATATTACATCCATTGACCATGGACCACATTACATCCATTGACCATGGACCATATTACATCCATTGACCATGGACCATGTTACATCCATTGACCATGGACCACATTACATCCATTGACCATGGACCACATTACATCCATTGACCATGGACCACATTACACCCATTGACCATGGACCATATTACATCCATTGACCATGGACCACATTACATCCATTGACCATGGACCACATTACATCCATTGACCATGAACCATATTACATCCATTGACCATGGACCACATTACACCCATTGACCATGGACCATATTACACCCATTGACCATGGACCACATTACACCCATTGACCATGGACCATATTACACCCATTGTTCGCCGTTCGACATAAGCAAACTTTGTTTTTCACATTCCTCTGTTCTAACCACATATCTACATCTGGTGCATGGATGTGCACCTCTTGTGATTGCAGTTTAGGCCTTAATCTAATTAATAGAGGGGAATGGTTAATATGAAACACAGCGACCTTTGTTATAGGTCTTTGTTTGCTTTCTTCAACCGCGACTGTGCACAAAACACAATAGATATTTGATTATGTTAATCAATGAGCCAATAGAAACGTGCAGGTTCAGTAGTTCAGGGGATGCTAATGAGCTATGACAGTGCACAATCTTTTGTCTTACCCCTTTCCAACCTAAATCCCAGTGCCTGTGTAATTATCCCCTTTGACGTTTGCCGGGTTTCCTAACCATTCCCAGGCTCTGTTAACTATGATATAATGCTACAGTAATGACAACAGACTGTATGTTCTATAATGTCACTTGACTACAACTACCAGGATTCTTTGCGATGCTTCTTTTGTTCTTCTAGTTTAGGCGATGTCTTGGTATTCTCAGGGGAGTTTTAAAAATCTGAATAAGAAAATGAATTCTGGTAGTAGTAGTCAACTGACGTTTTACCACATACAGTCTATTACTCATAAATTTATTCGCTTAGCCATCCCAGTAAAATGTTTCGTTTACCATTGGCATCTGGCTCGGTAGTTATATTCCTTGAAAAGAACTCTGTTGTTTGCATTCGGTTTCTGAGAATTGCAACTAATTTATGCATCGTGAAACAGCTATCTCCCAAGTCATCAGTGTGGAATTTTCCGCCTCGGTGCCCAGACGTCTCTTTCACGAGTGGGGAGCGATAAGAGTCGGTTGGTTTCCCAGGCTACAATATAAGTTGTAGTATTTAAATCATTTGTATAAAATTTAATGTTCTTATCATAATTAGGTGCATCAGTATAGTTTGATTAATTTCATACGTTTCGGGAGCCGGGGTGGTTAAGCGCTTCACCTTCTCAATTCTGTGGCCAAGGTTTGATTCCCGGACGCAGCGCCTTATGTGAGTTGAGTTTGTTGGCATCTCGCCCTTGCTCCGAGGGTTTTTCTCCTGGTTCTCCAGTTTTTCTTCCTCCACAAAAACCAACACGCAATATTCCAATTCGATCTGTGAATTAGCCTCTTATGAACTATGTCAAACACTCATTGTTCGTCTTTCATCAGGGGTTCCAAATATTGAGAAAACAAATGAATTTATTGTTTTCGAAATATTTGGAATCCCCTGATGAAAGACGAACAATGAGTGTTTGACATGTCTTCTCATGCGAATGCAAAACCGACAATTTACATACGTTTCTTATCAAACTTCATTAGCAAGTATTGTTTACCGTTTCACTGTTGTATCTAATTATTCAATAGATGGTTTATTCTTCTTTTTTGATGGCAGTGATTTCAACTAGCGTACTAGTAGAGTAGTGGACAAGAGTTAGTACAAGCAGTCGGGAACTCCAGTGGAGGCAGACTTTTTCTTTCTATGTCATTCTTTATTTCTTTACTTCTTCGCTCCTTACTTGTAGTTTATCAGTATGTAATTAGTTAGTGGTTCATGAATATGATGATTAAGAAATATTGATCACTAGGGTTGGAAATATGATCAAACACTAGTGTGTTTGGAACTGGTGTTTCATTGGATGTCAAGATGCATCCATCTGACGAAGCTTCGAACAAGTGTTTCACCCGGTAACAAGACCCTGACCAAATACAGTTCCTCCATTGGATGACTATCTCATGAATTATTAATGAGTTTGAGAAGAACTATGTCAAACACGAATTGGAGTCTTTCATCAGGGGTTCCAAATATTAAGAAAACAAATGAAACCCGAGAGGCGTAGCCTCGAGGGTTTTATTGTTTTCGAAATATTTGGAATCCCCTGATGAAAGACGAACAATGAGTGTTTGACATGTCTTCTCATGCGAATGCAAAACCGACAATTTACATACATTTCTTTTCAAACTTCATTAGCAAGTATTGTTTACCATTTGACTGTTGTATCTAATTATTCAATAGATGGCTTATTATTCTTTTTTGATGGCAGTAATTTCAACTAGCGTATTAGTAGAGTAGTGGACGAGAGTTAGTACAAGCAGTCGGAAGGGTCGTGGTTCGAACTCCAGTGGAGGAGACTTTTTCTTTCTATGCCATTCTTTATTTCTTTACTTCTTCGCTCCTTACTTGTAGTTTATCAGTATGTAATTTAATTTAGTTAGTGGTTCATGAATATGATGATTAAGAAATATTGATCACTAGGGTTGGAAACATGATCAAACACAAGGGTTTCACCCGGTATCAAGACCCATGCATGTGACCAAATACAGTTCCTCCATTGGATGACTCTCTCATGAATTATTAATGAGTTTGAGAAGGTTGTTTCAGGTCCCGTTAGAAATTCAGTGTTTGTTCAGTGTTTGCCTTAGCTCACGTTCACGTTTAAAGTTTCTTTGTAAGCTCGTAAGTGATACGTGTATAAATAAAGTATCGTATTGTAATAGTGCAGCAATAATTTGTTGTCCACAGATGGGGGATAGCTGATATGGACGACTGCTGTAGTGGTGCCTTGTATCTGGCCAATACGACTAAAGAAGTCGACGTCAATCGGTTGGCCATCGACGGTGGATCGGCCGGGGGGTACACTACTCTTAGTGTTCTGACATTCCGGGATGTGTTCAAGGCTGGAGCCAGCTACTATGGTATCTCAGATGTTGAGGTAAGTTTAAAAAACAGTTATTGGCATTTTTCCGTGCATTTGACAAATGACTTCACAACTTGACGAGAACAAAGATGTACAGCACGAGACGTAGTCGAGTAACGTTTGCTGTTCTTGTCACGTTGTGACGTCATCTGTGCATCATATAAGAGCACGGCAGCACAAAACAATAGCATTAATTACACCATAAAATAGATGCACGTGAAAATGAACGCATAGAGAATGCGAACGTCAAAAGGTAAACACTCCATCTTTTGTTCGGCGTGAAGGGTTCTCTGTGCTTATTATACTTTCAAAGATTTCGATGTGAAAAGTAATTAAAGGCGAATAAAGGAAATAGTAAGCACCAAAGTTCGGGAGGAAACACTTATATACCTCCCGTCGACCAATCTGAATTAGAGTGCGTGTCTCATGAAGTTTGTAACACAAGATACTTCATACAACAGCGTTTGTTATCACTCTTAGAGAATGTGAAAACTGTCGATGTAGTGGCTAGAAACATTTCTATATTGTAAAGGTTCAGTTTCAAAGGAACTTTACAACTTTATCCTAAAAATAAACTGGTATTCATGGTGTCGTCTCAGATTCCCGTCACTCTCAGGGTTTTTGGCCTTCTCAGTGATGACTTCAGAAATGCATTGCTTATGTTTAAAAAGGAAAACATGCGTCCCCACTATTTTCCACTGGTATGATCAATTAAAAGTCGATCAAGGTATGCTAATCGCCGTGGGGAGCGAATAGCAGCCGAGGTTTCGAGCGCTAGCCCTACCCTTGGCCAGGCTTCCTCTTTTGCTCTGACGAAGGGCTAGCGCTCGAAACGTCAGCTGCTACTCGCTCCCCACGGCGGTTAGGTATACCTTAATCGATTTTTAGTTGATCATACTAGTGTTTATCTTCCCCGCCGACACATATGAACACTAGTTTTTCAGGAACTAGTCCGGTACCCATCGTCCACACTATTTTGCGCCTTGTTTAATAGTGTGTTTGCTCTCGAAGGTTCTAGCCAAAGAAACGCACAAGTTCGAGAGTCGCTACATTGACGAGCTGATTGGTCCGTACCCAGAAGCTAGGGACGTGTATCTGGAGCGGTCGCCTATACATCACGTGGACCAGTTGAACTGTCCTCTGGTGCTGTTCCAAGGAGATGAAGACATGGTCTGTTGCAGTACTCTATGCCTTACAAATCACACTGTTTATACATGTGAATAGAATAGTTTTCAATTAGGTGTCGTAAAACCTAAACCAGAGTAATTAGAGCGGTTTTCGGTTGAGTGTAGTAAAACCAAGCGCAAATTACCCACAGCCAGCCAATCATAGGAGCGAGTAATCACAAGTGACTCATAAATGGCTTCCCTGTGAGCCAATGACAAACCAAAGCAATACAACCAAACCCAATTTGCGTTTGGTTTTACTTTGGAATCTGATTGGTTGGTTTACTTTCTCAGCCAATAGGAGAGCTTAGTAAACGCAAAACCAAAAACACTTCCGGACACTCAATTGAAATCCGCTCTACAGAGCCAATCACAGGATCCAAGAGAAAACACAATGAGCCAATCACGAACTAAAGTAATTCGTGATTGGTCTTACTTGAACCCCACTTGAGTCTTCTCCACAATGAGTAACTTAACAAGCAATTTACGTTTTTCACGATAAAAAATGAAATAAGAAATAATAAAGCTCATAAAAATGGTGTTAAAAGGTTTTTCCGTATATAAAAAAGCGGTGTGATTCTAGGTTCTCTTGTCAAAAGCACGAGATTTCAGGGTTTTCAATAGAAGCCGGCGAATCTCGCCGGGTATTTTACATGAAATCGCCGCCTACTTTGATTGAAAAATTCCCCCAAAATTAGATATTTGCGCCAATGGCGCTCGATGCTCGCCGTCTACTCTTCAAGTTTTGCCACTTACTTCAAATGTTATTGAAAACCCTGGATTTAGGCCCCAAAAATGAGAATCTCGAGCCTTTTGAGCTGTAAGGTGTTCAAAACCGAACCCCCTTTTGGTTTTCTGGCAAACGGGCCCTGTTCTCACATATGGATTTGCTTGAATATGCCTAAGTACTGTCCAAGATGTCCACAGTCAAAGTTGTAGGAAACTGTAGGAAATCGTAGTTGTAGAAATTGTAGGAAACTGTATGGTGTTGGTCATTTTTACTGTGAAAACGTAACGAAAATACCATCCAGCCAATATGAATGAGGAAATACAAACATCTTTGAAACGGCTTTACCCGCATATGATTTTGATTGAAATCAAACCATAGTTTAACTTGATCAAAACTAAATTAAAACTTGAAAAGTTATCTAATGAAAGTTTTATTACTTTGATGGCTTTCTATTCAATAGAGGTAATCGGCTAACGCTGTTGCCACCCAATTCAGATCATGTGATGTAAACAGATGCTACTCTGGGGAATTATTCCTTTTTCATTCTAATCATAATGCCGTCATGCCTATCTGAATAAAATTCATTTTTCAAAGAGTCAATTCTCCAGAGTAATGCATGTGTGTTTACATCACATGATCCGAATTGGGTGGCAACAGCGTTTAGCCGATTACCTCTATTTATGAAGAAAGAAGAATAGAAAATTAATACCCTTTTACATTCCTTTGCCGATCATGGTATCGTTCTTTGCCGGGGCATTGCTGTGCGTGCCATAATACAGCAGTCTCGCATCGGCAGCCACAATCAAAACGCGTCCCCCGAGAGAGACATACATGCATGCATGCATACACGCATACATACTTTATTTATACACGGTAAAAATATCAGTCATAACAAAGAAAGATATATAATATCTACACAACACTATAACAACAACTGTTTTATATATCTGCCGTGTGGGATTCCGATTTGGTAAAATGCTTTTGTATGCCCTTTTTTGAAGGTAGAAAGCGAGTTAGCCATACGTAAATTAGATGGCAGATTGCTCCAAAGGTTGCACCACTATAGCTGAGGGACGTTTCATGGTGGTCCCGGCTAGATTGCTGCATGTGTTTTTTTCGGGCCCTCCAACCTAATTTTACATCTTAATTATGTAATACTTGTAATTGTATGAGTGAAATAAATGTTTGTTGTTGTTGTGTTTTAGTTGGTACGTGGTTTTGGTAGAAATAGCTTATTTTCGGAGTCCCATAATTTGTTAGACTTTCTGGGATGAACATTTCCTGGAGATATAGCCTGCGATTCGAGGTCAAAAATTCCATACTGATGACGTTATGCTGAGTATGCATATTCAAGCCAATCAAATATCATATTCAAGCCAATCAAATAATGCGACCAGATCCTGGCCGCATAACGTCATCAGTATTCAAACCCCGGCCGGCCCAACACTCAGGGTCTTAAAATAACTGAGTAGAAGGTGCTGCCTTTGTGAAACAACTGCAAATGGTTAGGACCTTCACGTCTTCTCGGATAAAGACGTAAAATCGTAGGACTACCGTCGGCCTCGAGTTTATCAGTCTCCTCAGACTGTCACGAGTTGGTCTACTTTACTTTACTTTTATTAGTATGTAATTTTTTGGCCTTGAATCGCAGACGTCTCTCTCGGGGGATGCGTTTGTGTGGCTAACGATGCGAGACAGCAGCAGTATTCTCAGTCTATGCCTATCAGGGGTCTTGTGAATCAGCACCATGCTTTATTTCCATAACTACAGATTTACTCATTACAAGTTGTGACTCTGTTCTGCTTCGGACTACAGGTAGTGCCCCCTAATCAGGCTGAGATGATGTTCAAACGCCGTCAAGGACAAGGGTTTACCTGTTGCATACAAACTATTTAAAGGTGAGAGCGTGCAACGTTTGCTTTGTATCGTTAACAATGACGTGGTTGTACTGGATGGAAAAACAATCTGACTTCATTTATTTAAAAGCACTTGTACGAGATCGGTGGTGTTATTAGCAAAGTAGTAGTAGTAGTAGAAATTCCTCCATCCAAACGACCTTGTCGTCATAGAGTCGAGTCCTCCTCTCCATACAGGATGGCGGAGCAGCTCGGTGAATCCACTTCTTAACTGTGTAGACGCCTTCGCTTGGTCTGTAGACAATTGTAAAAGGTTTGCAATGCGTATCCAAGGGATCACGGTAGTGTGGTTTGCTTGCTTCTGCAAAAAGTAGCTTCTTCGTGATAGCATTATTTGGAGAGCGGCAGATGTGAGCAATATACTTGAGGTGCTGTTTTTCAATGAAATATGGCAGAGGCATTGTTCCTACGATTTCCTCCATCTCTCTGTTCCTGTAGAGATATTTGTAGCACTCGACCTCTTCAACATCCTCTGGAGTTGACTGCCTTGCCCATCCACCTTTCACCATGTACCTCAGATGTTGCACCCAGCAACTTTTCTAACCTTTTTGTAAATGCTATCTTCCACCTCCATGCAATCGATTGTCGATCTTCCTAAAACTGGTTTGAAGTATTTTTACCCTCAAGTAAAGCCTTTCCCATGGGATCACGAGCTCAATCATTCGTTAATGAAGTGATATACCAAGGTGACTGTTTCTGCAAAAGGCCTATTCTACCAGTTGTATATAATAAAGTCTTTATTTCATGAGGGTAGCACAAAATAGTTAAAAACTAACAAACCTGTGGCCCTCTATAGCTAATAAAATTATATAATATACTTATTATAATAAAATATTAATAATATAAATACATGGATCATAGATGAAAAACGTTAAAAATGTATAATTACGTTAAGCAAAAACAATTGTTTAAAATTCAAATTGAAACCCTAACAACAAAATAGTACATGATAAAAAGTTGATAAAATCGAATAAAAATGGTCACACTTAACTAAAAAATGATTTTTAGACTGCTGTTCCTTAAATAACACGTTCCAATAATGGCTTCTAAAGGTAGCATAAGAGTTAGTATTTCTAATTTCTAAAGATAAACTGTTCCATAATTGGCAAGTTGTTACTGTAAAAGTATACTATAGATGGGTGCCTTGGCCAGTGAGACCGGTATGTTTTCCGTTTAAACTAGGAACTTTGATACCTGTACTCCGTATTTGAAATGGCATATTTAATTTCTGCGATCAATATACAGCTATTTCAAAAACGTCAGATTAAAGCCTTCAGTCTACGAGCCCGAGATGAGACCGAGACGAAAACCGAGACGAGAGCGAGACGAGAGCGAGACGAGAGCGAGACGAAACCGAGACGAGACCTGGACGAGAGCGAGACAAGAGCGAGACGAGGACCGTGACGAGAGCGAGAAGAGGCCGAGACGAGAGCGTGACGAGACTAGGACGAGACCGCAACGGGCCAGTATATTTGTAAACTCGATTATCTGCCATAATTCGTCGATTCTTGCAGAAGGAATGTTATTCCCGTGAATATTGGTTTTCGTAAGAGAAAAAAATGCTGTAGAGACAAGTAACCACTTTCAATTATTAAAACACATGACTATTTTCTAGAATGTGCCACATCAATATCAAGACGACTTACCATTTGCACCGAAAACCCGGATGGAACACGCCAAACTGGAATGGTACCATTTCTCGCAAATGGTTGAAGAAGATTTATATCACTTTAGCAGAAGAAGAGCTGCATATTTGTGGATATTTGTCATCGTCCTTCATCAGTTATTATTCACACTATCTTTTTTTTTACTAACAGGTGAACAACATGTTTTCGTAAGGCAGAGAACATCAAGTGCGCTCTGGAAGGAGAGCTATATTTCTACTCCAAAGTGTTTGGATTTGAAGCTCCTGGCCTAAGCGTAGAGGTAGGTATTCAACTGACAAAAAATATTTCTCAATATTCGTATCCGTCATCCATGCATCCCCCGAAAGGAAAGCCCACTAGAAAAAACCACTCCTTCTACGGGGAGGGAAGTTTGTTGGAAAATAGTTGGAAGTTTGAATTTCCATGGTTTTTGCACACTTCAAACGGATGGATATGTGTTGGTAAGGGACTGGTCAGAGATTAGCAGGGGGGAGGGTGGAGAAGGGGGAGGACCATATTGTTTGGACCCCCAAAATGGAGGTCATTAAAAAATGGGCAACTGAAAAGGGCGGGTTATAGGGGAGAAGGGTCATAATATTCATGCTTATTGTCCGGGGAGGGCTATATATTTTTAGACTTCTTGATTTCATTTTCACTCCCCCCCCCCCCCCCCCCCCCCCCCCCCACTGTTGGAAACTCTAATTTTCCAAGAAATATCAATCACATGGTAGAGGTGCAGTTTTTAACAGTGGCCAGGTGGTTCGTATAGTCTGAAAAAGCTCTTGAACTAAAAACATATCCTTTCCAAGCCCTTGAATTGCTTAGTCCCACTTCAGATGCCACTGCACTCATGTGCTGAAGGCTTAATAGATTAATTAAGTTCGGCAGAAGGGCGGCGTGTGAATCAGTTGGCTCCACATGTTTGAATTAGGTACGGCAGGTGACTTGGGTGGCGGGCAGGTGACTTGTGTGCAGGTGACTTGTGTGCGGGCAGGTGACTTGTGTGCGGGCAGGTGACTTGTGTGCGGGCAGGTGACTTGTGTGCGGGCAGGTGACTTTGTGTGCGGGCAGGTGACTTGTGTGCGGGCAGGTGACTTGTGTGCGGGCTGGTGACTTGTGTGCGGGCAGGTGACTTGTGTGCGGGCAGGTGACTTGTGTGCGGGCAGGTGACCTGGGTGCGGGCTGGTGACTTGTGTGCGGGCTGGTGACTTGTGTGCGGGCAGGTGACTTGTGTGCGGGCAGGTGACTTGTGTGCGGGCAGGTGACCTGGGTGCGGGCTGGTGACTTGTGTGCGGGCTGGTGACTTGTGTGCGGGCAGGTGACCTGGGTGCGGGCTGGTGACTTGTGTGCGGGCTGGTGACCTGGGTGCGGGCTGGTGACTTGTGTGCGGGCTGGTGACCTGGGTGCGGGCTGGTGACTTGTGTGCGGGCTGGTGACTTGTGTGCGGGCTGGTGACTTGTGTGCGGGCTGGTGACTTGTGTGCGGGCAGGTGACTTGTGTGCGGGCAGGTGACTTGTGTGCGGGCAGGTGACTTGTGTGCGGGCAGGTGACTTGTGTGCGGGCAGGTGACCTGGGTGCGGGCTGGTGACTTGTGTGCGGGCTGGTGACTTGTGTGCGGGCTGGTGACCTGGGTGCGGGCTGGTGACTTGTGTGCGGGCAGGTGACTTGTGTGCGGGCAGGTGACTTGTGTGCGGGCAGGTGGACTTGTGTGCGGGCAGGTGACTTGTGTGCGGGCAGGTGACCTGGGTGCGGGGCAGGTGACTTGTGTGCGGGCTGGTGACTTGTGTGCGGGCAGGTGACCTGGGTGCAGGCTGGTGACTTGTGTGCGGGCAGGTGACCTGGGTGCGGGCTGGTGACTTGTGTGCGGGCTGGTGACTTGTGGGGCAGGACTTGTGTGCGGGCAGGTGACCTGGGTGCGGCAGGTGAATTGGGTTAGGCAGGTGAATTAGACTGGAGTTGACTTAAACGCTGCTCTTCTCATGTGCCGCACTAAAGGCGTAAAGTATGCCACCTTCAATTTTAATTTAGGCCCGAAAATTAAAATCTAGTGCCAGTTCCCAGATCGCTACGATCAGTTTAACGAATTTAATTCGCTGTCTGCAAGGTATTAAGTTCAGCGCATGAGGTCCACATCAGCTGCCTGCTCCCAACCTGTCTACACAAATAGAGAATCTACATGTGTGTCTCAAACGAGCCTTAGTAGGCACATTTCCAACATTTAGATTATGAAACGTTCTTTAAAGAATAAATAATTCAATTTGACGGTTTTCACAGTTGTTGACAAACGTAATGACGTCTAACAGCGTCGCCGTGCACTGGTTTGACTTGAAAACTGTAAATTGTTCTTGAAATGCCTTTGAAGTTTTAGCTGGCTCAAGCTCTAGAAAGGGGTACTATCAATAGAGGTAATCGGCTGACTCTGTTTGCCACCCAATTCAGATCATGTGATGTAAACACACATTACTCTGGAGAATTGACTCTTTGAAAATTTATTTTATTCAGCTAGGCATGACAGCATTTATGATTAGAATGAAAAAGGAATAATTCCCCAGAGTAGCATCTGTTTACATCACATGATCTGAATTGGGTGGCAACAGCGTTAGCCGATTACCTCTATCGATCTGAACCTTAAAGTTTCTTGAAAACATAACTACAAAATTAACACCCTGAGATAGAGAAATATCATGTGAATGCCCTGATATGCTTTTCTAACCTTTACTATAGAGTATAGCAAAGATTTAAATGTGTTACAAAAGCTTATAGTAGAAACTCGGTTTCGGTTACAGTGAACTGATTTCAAATTGCTCTAAATTTCTCTTGCAATCAACATTTTTCATCCACTCGAATCCATACCACCCGTCATCAATATTTTCTCCAGTATACCTGAAAAGCATACTCTGCTAATGTGAGTAGTTGTACGGAAGTTCGACTACGTAACACCAATTTTAAAGGAACTACACTGGCTGCCAGTTTCAAGCCAGCTCCATTATCGTAGTGTCATAATGGCTTTTAAGTGCATGACTGGCTGTGTCCCTGATTACCTTTCTTCTCAATTTATTAAGCGTAAAGAAATCAGTAATCGCAATACCAGGGGTTCTCAAAGACTGAATATTCCTCTATTTAAAACTGCTAGCGGTCAGCGAACCTTCTACTGCAGAACTGTCTGTATCTGGAACTCACTAGATCCGTCCTTGAAACTTTGCCAAACTATTAGTATTTTTAAGCGTTCCCTAAGACATAAATTACTACACAATTTTATTGATTAATATTTTCCATAAACCATTAGTCCCTTTACATAATCATTGTATATAGTTTTATAACATTAGTTAATTAGATATTTAATTGTAATTATCTCTGAAAAGCCCCCACGGGGGAGTGGATAATAAAAGTATGTGTATGTATGTGTGTGTATTTTTGTCTTACATCATGAGAAATGTTATCATTTAGTGATTGACAGCATCCTTTACAACATTGTTTTTGTCTTCGTCAGCTGGAGATTCATAACCTCAAGTAACGAGACAGAGCCGTGAATATATGACTAAAGAGGCACTGGTATACAAGCAGTCAACTGGTCTGAAGAGAAGCTTGGTCTCAACCACGTACAGCTATTTCAAAAACATTGTCGGATAAAAAGGGTTAAATCTGCGTGACAAGACCGCAAGGGAGTATGGGTAGTGATCACGAAATATCTATTACAGCTATGCCTTGACCGTGCAGAACAAACTCATATATGGAGGTCGAAGTTAAGCATAACTGGTTTAAATATTTAGTGATCGATAACCCATATTAGTAGTACATAGGTTTAGTTTTAATTTAATAATTGTTTGTAATCATGTAATATAGTAGGTACGAAATAAAAGTTGTTGTTTGTTAAAAACAGGGTGAGCAGAATAGACCCTTGTCAGCTTGCCTGTTTGTTGTCCATTTCAGACCACGTGATAATTCTCCAGAGGATTAGTGCTTTGTTTTCCAATTATAGAAATGGTACATTCCCTCTTGGGATACAGGAAAAACAAAAACGCATTTTTCCAGGGAAAAGTCAGGTGGTCTGAAATGGGACAACAAACAGACAAGATGAGTAGGTCTAACCTAACCCTTGTTTACAAGGGAATCTCGTTATCGGTATTGTCTTTTTATTCATGAATAAAATGTGATATTACTTAGAACTGTATACATTAAGATCTCTAATCCCGATAATATAGACCCCATAATATTAGAAGCACTAAGTCGTTAAGTACAAGTATGTTTAAGAGTATAGTCAAAACATTCCTTATTAAACGTACATTTTAATTTCTTATTAGTCTAAGCTCTCAATAATACGTGGGCCGCGTCAGGCAAAAAGGGCCCGGACGACATTAATATGTAAATATCTTTTGAAATTGTACCATGTTTTTATACTTGTGGTGCAACTGCAATATGCATCGTGAGGCGCCACATTGTGCTACTAACAAGTAGTGTTGATTTCATGAAATTGACAAGTGAAATCGAAGACGAAATTTACTATATTTTTACACGAGGGTGTGATTACAATTTTAGCAGACGCAAATCATTCCCTATCATCAGACGATTGTTTCAAGGTGTAACTTGTACTATTGCTAAAAATCATATTATGAGCTACGGGGGAAGCATAATGACTGCAGAAAATACATTTTTTTTGCCAAAAAGTGATCATCTGGTTCATCTTATTTATTTTACTGTAATGCCAGCAGGTATAAATGAATGTCATACATCAAAATCATCCCCTATGACAGGATTCCTAATTTTTGTGGTCATATTTGTAATCGGACAATTGCATCAAAATCACGTAAATTTCACCCCTGATTTTTGTCGTCAATTTCATGAAACTGACATTTATTGTTATGAATGAGAATGTAGCGCTCCTCGTCAAGATTACAATACAATCTTCAACCTGTTATTAGGAACACCGTTGTAGGAATTATTTAACTTGAATGTCGTCCGGGCCCTTTTTTGCCTGACGCGGCCCACGTGTAAATGCAATTGCAATTTAGAATAACTTATTTTTAATTCTAATTTTAGTTTTAGTAGCATTGTAAAGCGCTGTTGGTCTTCTAATTATTATTATTAGAAGTGGATACCGGTAACGATAATCATACAATGGTTTTCACCCCTCCCCCCTTATTTTTGTAAAATTAGCAGATCTTACACAAAATTCGTAAACGATATGTTGTATTAATTATGTTTAGTATCAAGACTATGATTTTGATGCTGCAACTTTATTCATCCCTTTCTAATGGGGGAGGGTACTATTAACAGGAAATACAAATGATTTTCCACCCCCTCCCCCCTCAGTTTTGCAAGGTTCGCATTTCTTACCCCAAATTTGCAACCAATGTGTTGTGTTCATCGTGTTTAGTACCAAAACTATGATTTTATGCTGTAACAGTATTGAATCCAGTTTCTGGACTGCAAAATAGAAAATGAAACTGTCCCAGGAGCGGCCAAAACCAAAAGGGTGATGGATTTTTAGAGGTAGAAAGGAACATGGTAGAGACATAGGGTTTTCACCAAAGTGTTACCCATAGAAAACTGCAGGGGGTCCTTATTAATTTGTTTAACATTGATGTTCAGGGGGGGGGGGGGGGAATGACAGCCAAAATAAAATTTCAAAATGGCTTTAAAACCCCCCCCCCCCCCCCCTAAAACTTCATTTGCGCGAATTATTACATAAAAAATGTAATCTAGTTGGATGAAATTTACATATGATAGGCTTGTTTTAATTCGCATTAACATAGCGCAACGTACCTAACATTAACACCTCCAAGCTATAAATTACAATTATTCCCAACCCCACTCCCCCTGGAAATGGTATACCCATTTGTGTTAGCAAAAATTTCTCCGGAATGTCATTCATGACAAAACTGATCAGTTTCTAGGATTTCAAGTCAACACCGAAATTAAAGTTAAACGGTTACCCAGGCCCCGCTCGGCCAACGAAAAAACGGAGAAAAAAACGCCTTAACCCCCCCCCCCCCCCCCCTGAACTTAATTTGCGCGAATTAGTACGCAAAAAAATTCATCTAGTCTAGTGAAATTACATAAGATAGGCTGGTTTTTATGACCTTAAATATGCGCTAGATACCGAACAATTATTTAATGATCGTATTATTTCTATGATTATCGTTAGGAATAAAAGGCAATGCTCTTAAATGTTAAAAAGGGGGTACAGGTATATTGCTAGTCATGAAGTTGCTAGTTTTGAGTTGTATTTTTAAATGTAGGGTTAGAATTTGGATTAGCGGTAATGTTTTTTCTAAAACCCAAAATTAGTGACTAGCTCTAAACACCCTAAATTAGTTAGCCACCCGTTGTTGACGGTTTAGGGTATAGGTGTAAATGTAGGGTTAGGATTTGCATTAGTTCATATATACTATAGGGAGAACGGAGAAGCATGTGTTGTTTAGTGATCTAGCTCTAAAAACTCATATTAGTGACCAGCTCTAAACACCATAAATTCAGTGAACTAAATGAGATAGCACCCGTTGTTGACGGTTAGGGTATTCTTAAACGTAGGGTTAGGATTTTGGATTCGCAACTCGCAACTTCATGACTAGCATATTTACCACACACTTAAAAAAAGGGACGAGACATAGGACAAAAGGAACAAAGTAGCAGAGATATTAGTACTCGTCATCCTATGTGGCCACCTGTTCAGAAAAGGCCACATCGGGTCATGTTAATATCGAGGGCCAGAACCGTCAGATCCATAAATCTATTTTAAATGTTAGTTTATTTTCGAGGAACAAATTTAGCAGTGATATTCTCATCACGCTAGGATCTGATTACTTTACTTATCTTTGTCGTTTACACGGTTGGATGCACTTGGCGAAATTTTCATGTCCACTAATTCCAATAAGAACAATAGCGGAGTTACTGTAAAGGTTGGTTTAATAGTAGTTTATTTACTTGCCTGCGTGACAAGCGCAGGGGGAGGGCGGAGGGCGGAGGGGGAATGAGGAGAGAGAAATAGTAGTGGAGCTCCGTCGCAGCATTGTTATTAAATGACAAAGCTTCCCAACAATCCTTTTCAAATTCTTTAGCACACAATTAACCGTGAAGCTCCTTCAACAAGTAAGTATTACTTTGTTGAAGCTCGGCTAACTTCATCACAAAACGTGTAATCTATGTCCAGCTGTAGAGCTACAATGCAATTACAGTAGTGCCCCTGTATAGGCGAATCCTTGTTTACGTTTTTTCCTCATTAGCATACATCAAACTTCAAGCGACGTACATACAAACAAACAGAGTACATAGATCGAAAGAGATTGTCACTTGATAATCACCGAAAATTTGAGAGTGATATGATAAATATATTTTGAGGAATGAGCGTTTAAAAAGCTCACAATTTACAATGAATGTATGGCTGTCAGCAACTCTTGCCCCCCAGCCCATTTTATAGTTTTCAAAAGTCTATTTCTCCGTAAATATTTAACATATCAATCTCACATTTTCAGTGGTTACTCAGTTTAAAATTATCTTTCAACTGATATAGTCTGTTTGTTTGTAGCTTGAAGTTTAATTGATGCTAATGAGGCAAAAATGTAAACAATGACGTCAGCAAGGATTCGCCTATACCATTCCTAACTCTAGAACCACCCAAACACGTTTTTTATAGAGTTTCAAATAATACCTCATTTTATTCATGAGCCCAGCCCAGGGTTAAATCGCTAACCCGAGGTTAAACTCTACAGATTACAATTACAGATTTTAATTAGCGCTGTCTTAGGGATAAAGTTACCCTAGCTTCGGCGAGGACAATAGGAAATGTAATCCACCGCATTTTATTCATGACAAACAATGGAACTGTGACGTATTGAGATAATGTATTCCCCCCGCTGCGCAAATGAGATTCCCCCCGCAAACAGGGGCTACTACTGCTCACTTTATACTAAATATTCCATTTCGTTCTTGTCGCGTAGACTTTTAAAAGTGCGTATCGACGGATTTTTAATAGCTGTGTCTTAAATCAACGGGTGTTCACCACAAGAAATATAAAAATTACAATGAAAAAAAAGGAGAATTCGTCGAACGCGAGTAATAAAACTAAAATGTAAACTAATTTAGTAAAAGGCCACAGGCAAGAAATCG